>CM050218.1:16487500-16685000 GCA_027475355.1 Coilia nasus | reverse complement strand
ATAATAATATGTAGCCTGTTGTCATTGTAGGGTAGTGCTTTTTCCAGGTTGAACCCTCACGGGGATAGTTTTAATGATGTATAATAATTCAGGTGTGATCTTAAAACAAACAGAAACTACAAGAATCGCTAAAGTTGGCACTGGCTAGGTGGAAATAAAATAAGTCTGAGGCTGTCGCAATGGCTGCAAAGGTGTTTTAAAACTCTGCAAATGCGATCTAGCATATTGAAGGGTCTGCGATAGGTTGCAAATCCTCGCAAGTTCGTGCAACATACAATGCGCAACTTCTCCTTGCAACGGTTTTCTGCACGTCACAAATCTTTGGTCTAAAAATTGGCCTTTTCCCTTGCACTTTGTCTCTCTGAGTTGTATTAAATAGGGAACTGTTAAAATAGATCGACTGTTAAACATAACCACTGTTCCTCTTACTATTTAAACCCATACTAAATTTCCTCCCCTCTCTCTCTCTCTGCCACAGCTGACATCCAGCAGAAGGACCGCGAGGTGCTGGAGCTGCTGCAGGAGCGGGTGACCCTCTTCTGCGACCTGGCCGAGGTCACCAGCAGCCAAGAGGTCACGCTGCCCAACAACAGCCGGAACCTCTTCAGGGCAGACACGCCGCACGCACCACAGGCCGAGAAGATCCTCACAGATGCCATCGCCGAAGGTGAGAGACAGCAGAAGGGAATAATGATAAGGGCTGACAGACAGAGAGAAAGGGGGATAGAGAAGGGAACAAAAAGAGTGAGCTCTGTAAAACCTCAACACAATTGGTGTGGTCGTTTTCATGTTCATGTTTTCATTTGCTGTTTTTTGTTAAGCACTTTAAGTCACTTCCTTTAAAGAAAAAGTGTTTTATTAGTAAATTTTCTTCTTCTTCTTCTTCTTCTTCTTCTTCTTCTTCTTCTTCTTCTTCTTCTTCTTCTTCTTCTTCTTCTTCTTCTTCTTCTTCTTCTTCTTCTTCTTCTTCTTCTTCTTCTTCAACTCACCTTGTTACCTTGGTTACATGCATATTGAGGCTTACGAATCATATCCTGGTGACTAATTAAAGTAAATATTTGACATTTTTTTCTGTGGGGATGTGTTGTTCTTAGCCAACTGTAGTAGATTTTTTTTCCTGTTTGTTTTACAGTCACATCAAACATAACCTAGGCAGACCTTGGTGTGAAAATAATGATAATAATGTACGATCCCTAGTATCCACAAATATTATTGTCCTTTAAATCCATAAATGTTTCATAATGTTTTATTCAAGTCAAATTAAAAGTGACTTATGAAGTAGAAAAACTATACATGTTTGATTTCTCACTGAAGGCAGGTGTTGTAATACATGGGCTATGTATGTGCCATTTTTTTCCCTGACACCCTCTCTTTTTCCTTCTGTATCCTTGATTCTCTATCAGTGGATAGACTGAGTGAGTTGCTGCTAGGCTCCACCATTGAGGCCCCCCACTCAAGCAGTTCCAATGGGGACCAGAACCATTCAGGGGCACCAGTGAGCAGTAAGTCCCCAGCTCGCCTCTGCATCAACGAGACTCATAAAAATGGACATTATGATACAGAAATCAACTTATAAATGTAATATGTGTTTTCATAAACATGCCTGTGTCCTTATCTCTTATTCAGACGGAGATACGATTTCGGTCAATGGCACACATGATGTGAACAGCACACAACTGAAGGTATGACCATGAGCATACACGTTGCATTTATGTTTACAGATCTTTATAGTAGCTCTGATTGTACATTGTATGCATATGTGTGTGTGTCAAGGTTGCTAAAAACCTCGGCGTCATGATTGATGACCGGCTATCTTTTTCTGACCACATTGCCTCCGTAGCGCGGTCGTGCCGTTATGCGCTATATAACATTAGAAAAATCAGACCGTACCTTACCCAGTATGCTACCCAGCTCCTGGTACAGGCTATGGTCATCTCCCGCCTCGACTATTGCAACGCTCTCCTGGTTGGCCTTTCTGCTTGTGCAATCAAACCATTGCAAATGGTCCAGAATGCAGCAGCATGACTGGTTTTCAATCAACCCAAAAGGACGCATGTCACCCCTCTTTTCATCAACCTTCACTGGCTCCCAGTGGCTGCCAGAATTCAACACAAAGCTTTGACTCTAGCCTACAAAGTCACTTCCGGATCTGCCCCCACCTATCTCAACGTCATACTAAATGCTTACATCCCGCCCAGATCGCTGCGATCCTCTAATATGAACCGCCTTGCCGTCCCCTCTCCCAAGACAAAGCGAGGTCACTCCAGGCTTTTCTCGGTTGTTGTCCCTCAGTGGTGGAACAACCTACCAGTCCCTACAAGAGCAGCAATATCCCTCTCGACCTTCAAAAAGCTTGTGAAGACCCTTCTTTTCCGAGACTGCTTTCCTTCTTAACAAAACTAAATTCTACTAGCCATCTCTTTACATAGGTACCTTCAATGTTCTCTACACATCTGTTAGCTATTGTGTCCTCCTTTTGTAAGTCGCTTTGGATAAAAGCGTCTGCTAAATGTAATGTAATGTAATGTAATGTGTTGGCCAGTGGGGGTTTAAATCTCTCTATTTGTCAATTGCAGCAGGACAGAAATGGTAACCAGCTGCACAACAGGACACCCAATGAGGTAAGCCCTTCTCCTGTCAGGCATACAGAGGCATTTTATTGTAGCTAGAGTCTTTAGACCAATACGTACCTTTGCTGCTTTCAGACAGTTGATACCAGAGGGAAGGTAAATTCCAGAATGGAATTAATGGTGAAAAGGGCAGCTAGACTTAAAGCTGATTTCTATTTCAGTTAAGATAATCAGGCAGGTTTATTTGTGATTAAATTCAGTGGTATCAACACCTGTGTAAACCCAAAAACCAAGGGATAAGTCTACATAATCTTCCATAGTTATCTTGGTCTACCGTATATTAAAGTTATAAAGTTTCAGTCTAACTTGACTATTTGTGGGTTTCAGGAGGTATGCCAAAGACTGGTAAACCTAAGCACTCAGCTACATGCACTACAGGTAAGAGACAAAGACATGACCTAAGATTTATTGTAACCATATTGTAGACATCTTCTGAGGAATAACACCAGAGACATTTAATTTGCTAGTAACCCACCATATGCATTTTAAATTCACTGTGGTTTTACTTCAGATAAGCCCATTATTCAACCATTATACTTCTATAAAAACATGTTTGTGATTTGTTTATATAAATGACTGAAAAGAGTAAAATATTAACATTCATCAGGGCTACATTCTCTATAGTCTTCCACTTCTCCTTCTCCACCCATCTAACGCTCCTTGCTCTCACGCCCAGGCCGCAGTCATCCGGCAGGACTCCATCTTGGAGCTGAGCTCCCGCGAGGGCTCCGTGGCCAGCTCCACGCCCACCACGCCAGTGCCCCTGCCAGGCTGCCCTCCGTCACGGCTCAGCCGCTCCATGTCCCGCGACACTGGGATGGACGCCAGCAGCCCCGGCTCCGGCTCCAGCTGTGGCTCCGGCGGCGGTGGTGGTGGCGGTGGAGACTACGCCCTGCTCCAGCGACAGAACAGCCTGCTGCAGGAGGAGGTGGGCCGGCTGCGGTCGGCCGAGGCCAAGCTGAAGGACAGCGAGAAAGTGCGCGCCGAGCTGGAGCAGAAGCTCCGTGACACGCAGGGCGGCGGAGGAGGAGGAGGAGGAGCAGGGGAGGCCAGCGTCACAGCACAGCAGGAGACAGACACCACAAGACCAGAACTGGTGAGATGTGGGGTATTTACATTTTTGAGGGCTGGATTTATTTGTCTTTTTAGCATTTCATTCACACCTCTAGTATCCCTTAAATAGGACTAAATATGACTGTGTTTGCAGTGGTGTGTGTGCTTGGGGGGGGGGTAATCTTCTGTGTCTGTGTTAATCTTACGTCTGTGTCTGTATGTCAAGGACAATAATCAGAGGCATTTTACCCCATTTCCAATTGAAATTGCATGGTTTCCATCCAGATAATGAAGTCCACGTAGATAGCTTGATTAAGGATAATTAACCAATAATCAATCAAAGCCCTTTGGCCACGTCTGTGCATATTAAGATATCTGACATTGGTTGACTTGACCTTTGACCTTGGCCTTTTGACCTTGTGTACCTCAAGGCTCCTTCCCAGAGGAGAGGCAGCAATGGAGATGGCGTTGCCCTCGCTCCACTGGCCTCCCAGGAACCAGTTGACCAGCTAGACGGCCTTCAGGAAGGCAGCGAGGAAGACGAGAACTCTGACGACGAAGAAGAAGAGATACAGATCACGTCCCGGTCTGACAGTCCCCGAGGTTAGCAGAAGTGTGGACGTCTCATCTGTATTTTTTTTTTTTCACACTGTCATTCTTCTCCCGTCACCCAGTATAGTCTCATTTAATCATACATCTACTGAAAGTGTCTGCATTCTGCTCTAAAGGCAAAGGTCTGATGGCTCATCACTATGTTCTCACACCATGGGGCAATTCATAACACCGCCACCTTCATCAAACAGTTTCCATCCCAGAAAACACAATTCCTCATTCCTGTCTTTGGTAGCCATTGTGAAAGTTTCAATGATTGTACCACCCATAAGCCAGCTTAAGCAATCACTGCTGCATTTCAGCTGCCTTTTTTATGACCTTTCAACCCTCGCATATCAGCTGAGGTGTGTCAGAGCAGTAAATCCTGGTGATCGCTATGGCTGTCCCCTCCTGTATGTGTCGTGGGTGGGCAGCATTACTGTAAATGTTTAACTCTGTTTCCATTTCTCTTTGTGAGAGGAGTCCATAGAAAACAAAGAACATATCACATGACACACTATAGCTGGTTGGATATACTTAGATATACAGTAGACATAGATGGATATACTTAGACATAGACATAGGCGGTGTTTTCTTATATACAATCTATGGTCTACGTCTACATAGACTGAAGCGCCTTACAAATAGAGATAATGCTAGAATTCTGAGGCTGGGAAGTGTTTGGCCAAAGAATATTTTCAGATGTATTTAAATATGTTCACATCTGGGTTTGTTTTTAATTCTTCTGTGCGACTCCGCAGATCTTCAAGACATTCCCGAGGAAAGCGAATGTGGACTGGAGGCCCGGGAATCAGAGAGTTAACATTAGCCCCAGATCCTCAAAGCCATGGAGGTGACTCAAGGGCTGGACCTGATCTCAACCGCCACATGAAATAGCTAAAGGACTCTGTCAATATACCTGCCTATGGCTTTATCCATTCTGGAGCTATGTATGTTATGTATCTTACTACGTTACTGTATAATTTAGTCGACATGTCGTGTTGTTGTTTTTTTAATGAATTAACATGTTACTTCTTGTCTAAAAGCAGACTTCTAAAGTATTCCATGAAGTTATCTTTTCCATCGCTCCACCACTGTTTTCCTTAATATGTCAGGAGGAAATGTATTTTGGGGAGAAGTTGTAAGAGACATTCACCTAGAGATCTGTTCAAAATGTCAACAAAAAAAATCAAAAAAGAAAAAGAAACTATCACAACGCTAAGGTCCTATTCATGTAGTCATTTAAAATAACATTACCCAGAAGTGCTTTCACGTGAAGAGGCTGCAGCTCCTCCTGGGTAGGATTTAGCCTGTGTGTTGGTGGGTGGACAGTAATAGCTATCATGGATGCAGGAATGAAGCTTTGTGCTGTAGCGGACTGTATATAAACAGCCAGATATGTAAGGCCACTCCTGGCGCCAGCTCTTCTTAACCACAAACACTTGAAAAACAATTCCTATGCTTTTCAAATGACCAAAATATTTCAGTTATTTTTTATCTGAAGAGGAGGTCATGGGAGGGGCAATGACTTTGGTTTTTCACTGAAGGATAGACCTGTTTTTAGCGTCGTTTAGTGCTCATGTCAAACCAAAGTCGATTGCCGTGTTTTCAACAGGGATTTAAAAAAAAAAAAAAAACCTGAAGCATTGGAGTCATTTCACAAGCAAAAACTTGACATGACCAACTTGACTGATCACAGTGTGTGCAGTAGATCTGAACCACTGATGTTGAACCTCAGCATGAAATGGTGTCGTTTTAATGTAGCAGGTTGGTGTTTTGCTGTACTTTTTTATGTTCATTTCTGATGTAAGAATCTGGTCTCCTGTACTGCAGGAGAAAACAGTCTTGCTATCCTCAGTCTTAAAACCAGACCAAATTTGTCAGAGGATAGGATTAAGTCGAATGTCCCAAATTAAATGTTCTCTCAAACATTTTTTCGACATTGTTATACTGGAAAAAATTAGTGTAGAAATTACACAATAGTAGTGTATTTGAAAGATGCTTACTTTACGGCACACAAAAAAATGAGAAACTACAGTAGTGTTTCCCACTCTATATTATATTATATATAAGTCTTTGTCTGTATAAACATTTGAATTGTCATGGGGAAAAAAGATTTTGTGGACTTTTTAAACTGTGATGTAATTTTATTGTTTTTATTTTTGTTTTTATCTGACTTACAAGCTCTTATGTCTTGTTCATAAATATTGCTTAAATTCTTTGTCTTGTCTGGCATTTCCCTTGCATGCACCACAGCACCAAGTCAGTCTTAAAAGTACTTTTTATGTTTAAAATATCAAACTTTTTTCAAAAGGGGTGTTTGTCAGAACAACTGGGCTACCTAAATGATGACTCACTCTTCAATTAAAAAAGTAATAATGATGACAATAAAGAGAAAACAGAATTCACCTGTGTCGAAGCGACTATGCATGGAATTTCGTTTGTCAGTCTTTGTTCTTTGATCTCCTGGATAAAGGTATTGAGTAAGCAGCGAGGGCGATGAGGGAGGGGTGTTTGAGTGTGTGTTCAGCCCATCCCTGCGGTTGAGATAAATCCTTAGGGATACGCCAGTTGGAATATTTGCCGACAGTGGTCCATAACACGCCTTCGTGTTTTCTGTGTAACTGGAGTTCTGAGCTGACGGGCGTCTTGTTGCCTATTTAGTTTGGTTTCCGAGAGAGAAGCTGAAAACTGGGGTGAGTTGGATAAACTGTGTCCAAAAACTCATAAATATTCGGTTTGGACACAGTCATCTATGTTAACGCTTTTCCTGTGATATTCGTGCCGCTTTAAACACGCACAGGTAACCCTTTGCGTGATATCTGTCGACAAATGTCTAATGAAAAGGAAATTGTTCGACACTCTAAATGTAACACAAGAGCTGTTAAATGAAACACAAAAGTAACAGTGTTTTCGCGAGGAAAGAACACTTGTCAAGTTTCATTGTTGCAGATCGGTTTACACAGTAGATGGCAGTAAAGTTACATTATTTTCACATTCCACAGTGAAGGACTGTTATGTTCATTATATATTCATATAGATATAAGTATTTTTTTTTACTCTTTCACTAACCTTAGCACTACATTTTTATTAGACGCTAGTATTGGTGACCTGCCTTTCCTCCCTAGAAGAAGCAAAGGAAGCTGGAGAGAATGGATATTGAAAACAAAGAGAATGTAAGAACAAAAAAAAAACACTGCACATAATCAGAATCCTTTCCCTTTATCACAGTGTTTTCTTGCCCGCCCCAGCTATGCCTATTTAAACAATACTGTCATGAATCCACTATGGTTGCAGGAAATGTGGTGGGGTACCCTGGGTACTGTCCGACCTTTTCCTGGTTTTGATGCCGATAAGGATGTCCGTGACATCCAAATAGCCGTGGAGAAAAAAGGTGGTTTTACACTATAGTACATCAGTTCATACTAATGCATTTATGTGTCAATAGTAAATTCAGACATTGATTTATTTTCCTCATGAAGTAAAAACAAATGCCTTTCTAACAGATGTGGCCACATTGGTGAGAATCCTGACTAATCGAAATAATGCCCAGAGGCAACAAATTGCAGAATCCTTCCACAAAGCCTCCCAGAAGGTATCAAAGGTTTACCAAAGTCTGCAAGTTCAGTACTAGTTCTCAAACACAACTTCAGTACCAGTACTCCACATTCATTGCCACTCTAAGGGTCTAGTTCCACATATGTTAGCACATCCACATGTTGATATGCTAAAAAATGTATTTGCACTAAACTGCATTTGCACATTTTGAAGTAAGTGGATTCTTTCTCACCCTCCTGTCAGGACCTGAGCCCAGTTCTGAAAAAAGCTCTGTCAGGACCCCTGCAGGAGCTGATGCTGGCTCTGCTGATGACCCCAGTCCAGTTTGATGCCCACCGCCTCCGTCAGGCTATGGAGGTAGGAGCTGTTACACAAGGAGACATAAGCAAGGAGGCCACGCGCCAGTTCAATTATAAATCAATTTATTTTGAGAATAAGTGAAAAAGGGTATATCGCATATCGATATAAAGTGAAAAGCAAAAGTGCAGTGCCAGTCAGTATCATTCAAACACAACACGAAGCCAGGAGGAAGGCACACCTCAGAATGAGGAGAGCGCTACTTTTACCCAAGCACCCATTAGGTCTCTAATTACCCAGACAGACCTAGAGAGACACAAGCACACAGAACATTCCACTTTTTTGGAAAATAGCCTCATTTTCTAACTACCTTAGAGTTAAACAGTTGAGTTTTACTGTTTTTAAATCCAATTCAGCCCATATCTGGATCATCTGGCAGTAGGAACTCAGAATCTAGCAGCAACGCTTCAGCTATTAGCTTTGCATAAATCATTAAGTCTGCAACTCCAAAAAAGTGGAGTGTTTTTTTAAAAACTCTTCAACTTCTCCATAGCTTAGTAAAGCACCCTTACCTAGAGGTAAAACATTCACAATCTGCCATTCTGCAGAAGACTATAGCTTTAGGCCACAGTAAAGTAATGGAGGTGATCTACCTCTTGATGCCACCAACATTATCTATAATCAGTCATTGCCTTAAATCAAATACATTTTGCAGTGGTTCCTGATCAGGGTGAAATGCATTGTTTTTTCATCAATGAGAGATACTGTAAATGAAATAACATGATTAACAGTGTACTACACTGTTGTTAGGTCTGTAGAAAACAGTGTAGGTTTGGGTACATGTACTTCATGATATCGCATGTCACCTGTTTGTGTTCCTTTGATGGCTTGTAGGGAATGGGCACCGATGAGGAGGGCCTACTGGAGGTTCTTTGCACCCGAACCGGACCACATCTGAAGGAGGTCATGCTGGCGTACAAGCAAAGTAAGAGGGGGCAGATGGGGAGCAAGGGTGTGCACACAACAACAACAACAACAACAACAACAACAACAACAATAATAATAATAATAATAATAATAATAATAATAATAATAATAATAATAATAATAATAATAATAATAATAATAATAATAAATATAACAAGCATAATCAAAGATGGCAACCTGGCCCCCTCTACTGGGCAGACAGACACACACACACTCACACACACACACACACACACACACACACACACACACACACACACACACACACACACATGCGGACAAGGTCATTGCAATACCTGGTCAATCACCTCTGGGGGACAAGGTATTAATAATAACTAAAGAATATTTTCACACTTGTCCACATTCGGCCACTAGGTGGAGATGTATTAAGCAAGAAATGTGTTTTGGCACATATTTGCTCTTGGAACAGATGATCTTTATACCATGCCTGACAAAAGTTATCACATGAATATTTTGTGTATTAACACATTTGTCTATCACAGGCAATCAAAATTGATGGCTGGATTAGAAGAAAGCTAATTCAAGCTGTTCAAACAGTTAATCAATTATGCCTTCACAGTTACTAGACAAGTAGCTTGAAATATGTTACAGTTTTTGCCAATCATTGTAGAGATAATGCACTGTAAATTAATTGAAATTGTGAAAGTGACTGCCAAAACTGGCTTTGTGTGTGTGTGTGTTTTTATAATAGTGTTCGGGCGGTATTTGGAGAAAGACTTAGAGAGCGAGACCAGCAAAGATTTTACCAAGCTTGTCCTTGGCCTTGTGATGGTAATGTATAGCTTTAAATTTAATGACATTGCTAGTTCAGTGTACTTTGTTTACCCAGTAGTGCACAAGACTGTACTTCATTGATGCTTGATGCTTTGGGGCAGTGGTGGCCTGGTGATTAGGGTAACAAACCTGTGACCAAAGGATTGCAGGTTCAAATCTACCCAGAAGGGACACTGAGTAGGGCTGCACGATATTTGAAAAATGTGCAATATGCGGTAACATTGTTGAGTGTTGCGATGATGATATGGTTTGAGATAACTAAATATTTAAATATAGTTTTAACATCTTTCAGCTTAATTTTCACCGCTAGGCTGTATCCAGTGCGCAGCATATAGGGTGGATATCAAGGGCAGTAAGACTCCATTTGATTTCCCAAATATCTTCATATGTGGAAACATGGCTTAACTGCAATAAATGGGACATTACTGTAAGCTGTTTCACAGTAATGTCCGATTTATTCCAGTTAACCCATGTTTTGCGATGTGTGTATCACAATACTGTATGTTGCAATATCACAATATTTTTGATATATTGTGCAGCCCTAACACTGAGTAACCCTGAGCATGCTACCGTCCCCACACACTGCTCCCTGGGCACCGTTGTCATGGCTGCCCCCTGCTCACATGTGTAATGGCTTAAATGCAGAGTGTAAATTTTGATGTGTACACTCTGTGCTGTAGTGTGCTGTGTAATCACAATGACAAATGGGAATCACTTTCACGTTTCACTGTCTGTCATGTAGAAAGAGGAGAGAAACACAAAAGGACTGATAGACTATCACCTGATTGGTGAAGATGTAAAGGTATGCCTGACTGACCTCCCTGAAAATTATTACTGTACTCTAGTGACAAAAATGAAGCAATGTAATCTTGTGATCATTTGTGTTTGTGTGTGTGTGTGTGTGTGTGTGTGTGTGTGTGTGTGTGTGTGTGTGTGTGTGTGTCTGTGTGTGTGAAGGCCCTTGCTGCAGCAATAGGTAGTAAAAAAATCAACTCTGCTCCATGGATACAGATATTAACATTGCGAGATCCAGACCATCTCAACAGAGGTAGACTGCAGGATGAGCCTTAATTAAAGGCCTTCACTATTCTACGGTCATATTATATCATATATCATATCATATTGTACATTGCGTTATATATTATATCATTGTTCTTTTTCTGTCATTTCACTTAGTGTTTCAAAGACTGGAGGTGCTGAAGGGGGAGACTATGGAGAAAATGGTGCAGAGTAACTTTTCTGGAGATTTCAGACTTGGTTTGCGCATATTAGGTATGTGACCGACACTGCGTGTGTGTGTGTGTGTGTGTGTGTGTGTGTGTGTGTGTGTGTGTGTGTGTGTGTGTATGTGTGTGTGGGAGTGAGAGAGAGAGAGAGAGAGAGAGAGAGAGAGAGAGAGAGAGAGAGAGAGAGAGAGTGTGTGTGTGTGTGTGTGCCCGTGTGTAAGTGTGTAAGTGTGTGTGTGTGTGTGTATGTGTGGGAGAGATTTTTAAAGCTGAATCTGTCTTCCATGCATTTCACCAGTGTGCTGCATCCAGAACACTCCACTCTATCTGGCTCAGCGTCTGCAAGGTTCCTTGAAGGTCAGATTAAAAGAAAGAATATTCGATAGATCTACTCCGATAATTTAAAAGTCAAAATGTCTGCCTGTAAAAAATTATGTTTAGATGCCTTGTGTGGGTCTGTGTTTTGTTGTTACAGAAAAGCAGCATAGTGCGAGGAATAATGGTGGGGCGCAGTGAGGATGACTTACTGTGTGTGAGGAGAGAGTTCAAAAAACTCAACAACACTTCTCTGTACTCCACAATTCAGGTGTGTATTTCTCTCTCTCTCTTTCTTTCTCTCTCTCTCTCTCTGTCTCTCTCCCCCAATACCTTATGTGGTTTTGGATATTGGAATGGTCAGCCAAATCCAAAGCTAAATGTCACAGGTTAAGGGTGTAAAGTCCTGTCTGGCCTCACTGTGTTCAATAGTTTATAAAAAAGGGAAATGACTGGCCATCACTATTGTTAATTTTTTTAAACTTTGACCATTACCAACTTGATCTTTTTTTTAACTTTGCAGAAAGAGTTCAAAGGGGACCTGCAAGAAGCTCTGTTGGCCTTGTGTCGATCAGAAGACCTGTAGATGAGCAGAAGAGAGAAATTTTGAACGCCATGAGAATCCTGTTTACAGCCTATTTACTCACATACATGACCTCTATATTAAAAATAAATATATATATTTTGTGTTCTGAGTGTTGTCTTCTTTAGGTTTACCACAAATGTACATGACTAGAAAATACACTGGGGCATTATCCCTCTGAATCTTTGGCCAACACCTAATTATTTCAAAACTGTTCTACACTGATACCAAAATGAGTACTTGTCAGACAATGTGACAGTTAAACAATGCATTTCTGTCTTTACCTTTTCAAAACTAAATAAATATTAATCATTCAGTATCATGTACTTATTGTGCTGGATATCTGAAATGGTCAGTAATAGATAGCTGACCGGAAATGTATCCTCAAGAGTAACCGCCTGTTTTACAATCCTTGGTAGCCTTGGGGGGGGGGGGGGGGGGGGGGGGGGCTAAAAGATCACAATGCATCATTCATTTGTAAATGAATGACTGGAAAAGGTAGAGAAAAAACTGAATGTGACCAAGGCAAAGTTGGATTATGCAGTAAAAATGATTTCAGAAATGGAAAAAGGAAGAGGTGATCTTTGTCTCTTTTGTGATCAGTGTCTTCAGGGGTGCCATAATATGTCTAAAATTAGTTTCGCCAAACTTTCTTAAATCACCTTAAATTTTAGCAATTTATTAGCTAATTTAATTATCAATTAATTCAATGGCTTAATCCAAAATGCACTATAAATATCTATTAATGTACAGCTAAGAGGCACCTGAGACATTTGAGAATTTATATCCAGCTGTTCTTATCTTTCCAAACTATGCTTGCAATCCCTGCATGCATGGACTTCCTATTCACATAGCAACCACTTAAGAAAGTCAGTTATAACCTCTGAGGATCCTAAGGCCAAAAAATATTTTGTGCTTTTAAAAATAACACAGATACTGAGGGAAAATGCAGCCTCCCCTAGGCTCCCATAGGAGCTGCAAGAGGAAGTGTGCTCTGGCATGTTTTTGACAAATCAGTAGTGAGTGAGAACTTTTTTGTGTGTACAGACCCTTTAAAGGATGTGACAATCCCCCGATGGATCAAATGACCACTGATGCCAAAGTAGTACTCATGCCTCAGTATAAGTGTTTTTCATAATTATTTTTTGTTTTTTGTTCCTCTTTCCCACAATGTCATGTTTTATGCTTACTGTACATGTATCGTGCTATGTGCTGCAAGCAGCCAAGTCTATTGGTTTGCTGTCTGTGGATTTCTCTTTTTGATTGCTTTTCATTTCATTCCCAGGACAATGTCAGCCAAGTGACAAGTATTAATACCCGCAGGTGGTATGTGTTGGCTCCACCCACACTCCCACCCAATGCCCACCCCCACCACAGCCCCCCCCCCCCCCCCCCCCCCCCCACTCCAACCAAGTAGACATGCCAGGGGTTTGGCCTTGACTGTGCCGGGCCCAAAGAACAGCATTACTCCCATACTCCGTATGAAGGTTGTATAAAGATAGCACTCATGAATGCACAATGGTCTAAAGATGGGTCAAGCCTGTAGTGCCTCATGGAGCTTGTCGAGCAAATTATTGTAGCAGTGTACTGGTTACTGGATGGCTGTATTCTGTTTGGTGTCAGTCATTTATATATTAATAAATCTGTAATATTGTTAGAAAGAGTTGTATGTTATGGTATACATTTGTGCCAAATAGTGTCTTTGTATGAAACCCACCAGGTGTGTTACTGAAGTAGAGATATACAGTATACTGTAAAAAACATGGTTTCCATATCTTTTGTTAAATATACATGGCTTTTTCAGTGCAACACACTAGTATATGTGAGATTCTTCTGTGGCATCCCGTGAAGGTTTCTACAGCTCTTATCAACCAGTAATACAAATTTTATTCTGATGTTTTGTTGCAGATTTTAAAAAATAAAGTGATGTTCTGCTGAAATACTGTTATTTTGAGCTGAACAGCCAATCAAATTTCATTCTTCCTTCCGTGCGCATTAGGCATTGCATTAAGTGATAGAAAATCCGTCATGGTTTGATCGCTTGAGTCGCTTTATCAGAGTTTGTTTCTCATTCACAGACCCAGGACCATGTATGAGACCTGTTTTTAAAAGAAAACATTGGAATAAAACACAGCACTAAAACCATAAAAAAGCAGTTTGCCAAACATGAGGAGCTGTACAGGATTAAATTCTCGGACTGTGCCTTTGCACTTCATATGAAGTATAAGAGGCATAACCATTAGGACACGACTACCATGGCATGGGAAACAGAACAGTAAGTAATGATGTCAGAAACCAATAAGGTCCTGGGAGTGGCCAACAGCCACTGTCACATATAAAGGCCTCTGTGGTATATCAGTCTGAGTTTGGACTCTCTGTCTATCCATCTCTGTCCTCTTCCCTCCTTCCCTCTCTCTCTCTCTCTCTGTGGGACCAGCGTGCTCTCTCTTTCTCCTAGCCTCTGTTTGCATAGCGGTGCTCTCTCCTCTTCTTACCCCAGACAGTCCAACTCAAAGCAGCCAAGATGGAGGCCGTCAAGAAGAAGATGTTGATGCTGAAGATGGATAAGGAGAATGCCATAGAGCAGTCAGAGCAGGCAGACTTGGAGAGGAGGGAAGCAGAGGCTAGGACAAAGCAGGTGGGTCTGTTTGCCATTAGGGCACATGAAGGTATACGGTAATGGTGTCTTTGCTGTAACCCTTATTCCCAAATATTAAGTCAGTTAGATGTTAGATGTATGATTTCTTGCCAGATGTTTATTTCAATATTGAGGAGTTATGGCACCATGACCAGTGCTGATTGTTGCTTTTTATTTTGGATGAAATCCTAATAAACATTTTTGTAATATGGACTTATTCACAAACTTTATTTAGAAATACTGGATCTTATCATGAGATGGCAGTTGATCCCATTACTAGTTCATCTAAATCATTACCAGTACTAAATTAGGGCTAATGTAGGAGCTATATATGAAGAATTCAGATGCAAAACACTCTAAGTCCATTTGTGATTAATTTACAGAAATATATATACATTTTGATAAATTTTATTATCCGGCCATCTCCAATTGGATTGTTGTGGCTTGATTGTTTTTTACTTGGTTATAATATTTAAATTGCAGTTTAATAGAGATATTGGAAATTATTATTAAAACTGAATTTTTGCATATTTCTGAAAATGGAGACTTTTGCATCTGAAGTCTTCATATTTATCCATACCAGTTAAAGGTCCCACTGAATCTGAAGCAGTATTGTTCAGTGGCACCAGAACACGACCTGTAAATCTATTATAGGAGCGAGCATGGACCCTATAGACAGTCAGCTGTCCACAGGTGGTCACATCGGCGTTAAAACCGTCAGACACAAGAGGCTGTAAATTATTTTACATGGCGGGCCTGGGGGCTGTGAGGTTAGGAGGGGTATTTATACCCAGTGGGTGATGACATGGAGCACTGTCATGTCCCTTCTTTGCAGGTGTCGCATGTGGCCAAAATTGGTTCGAGAACTTTGTATCAGACCATATACGTTTACCTTGAGTTGTTGACACATACACGCATTTATTTTTTAGCAGCTATAATGTGTTACATTAAAAAAAAAACTCTGAATAAAAATAATTCCCACAAAAACTTTGAAAACTCAAAAATATCTTTGCCAATTGTAACCTTTCTGCTTGCTTCCACTGTGGCCTCTCTTTCTTTCGTTTTCCCTCCTTTTTTCTTCTCTGAATGTTCGCTGCGTTGTGCCCTTGTGCTGCTCCTCTGTTCAGCATGAGGACGAGCTGATTGTGATGCAGAAGAAGCTGAAGAGCACAGAGGACGAGCTGGACAAGTACTCCGAGGCCCTCAAGGATGCCACTGAGAAGCTGGAGCTGGCTGAGAAGAAGGCCGCTGATGTGAGTAGCTTATCATCTCTCGGTCTCTCTCTCTCTCTCGCTCCCCCCCCCCCCCCTCTCTCTGCCCCTTCTCTCCCTCCCTCTCTCCCAAAACACACACACACACACACACACACACACACACACACACACACACACACACAGCTCTGACACACCACTGCACCCCCCTCCCCTGCATAAAACATACTCACTAATGCAGAGTTATTAGTTCTCATTCCAACATGCTCAACTGACTAGCTATACAGTTATTAAGACAAATGAAGTGTCCCCACTGACAGATTATAAATGCATTTAGTCCACACACCGAATATAATTAACATGGACAACAGAGGTGTTGGACAAAGTTTTCCAACCAGTTAGATAAACCATTGTGACCTTTATAATAACAAAGGACACACACACACACACACACACATACACACATTGCTGCATGGGAAGGTCTTTCCATTAGAAGAGAACTACAAGACACACATTAGCAGTGATATTACCACACACACTAGTAAAAAAAAGTCATCTTTACATTAGCTTTGGTTTTGCATACAAAGCTGTTGAAGCAGTGCAATCAGTAATTAACAAATTAATAGGGAGACTTTGCACTGGGCCTCCCTCAGCTAGCTAAGAGGCCTTAGCATTCTTCCTGAGGATGACAGCCACGATAAATCAGACAGACGATACCACAGTGAGCTGTGACTGTGGACCTCCTTCTCCTGTCTCTCCCGGTGACAATGATTAAATGATTTTTGTGTGAACTGTGGTGCTGGCTGGATTTAGCAACCCCACCTGTTGCCGTAATAGTTTGCCTTGTTATGGAGAAGTCATGCAGAGTTTGCCCATGCCAAAATGCCTGGGACGTTTCGACCAGGAGAGGGAAGCGGGGGGGGTGTCACAAAGTGTGTAATGCGATGGTCACAGATGACTCTGAACCATGACAGTGAGGTCAGTGGAAGACTCTGCTCCGTATCTATCCAAAGCAGAGATCCATGTAAAAGATGTGATCTGTTTTTGGATTTTAAAACCATAAAATGATCAGAGGCTCGGTGCATACAGTTATGAACATTTGTAGGGAGCAAGGCTTATACTAGGTTTAAACATCTAGTGCCTGTTCTGCACTTAATAAAAGTCCTAAATGAATTTATTACATGGCCTAAATTGCACAAGCATTCAGTGTAAGGCAAAGGAAATAGTACTATTAAATATTATAAAATAACTATTTAACCCACAATGCTTTTATAAAAAAACTGTAGCATATTACTTTACCTAATGGGGGAAAACCTAGAGTGTGAAAAAAAACAAACATTAAAAAAATACAAAGTTAAACAACAATCAGAATGTGATCAGCATTAACAGTTCAAAAATGATGAATCATTTAACCATGGTTTTGAAAATGTGTGATATATGATAGGTCTATTTATTGTATGTTTTAAAAGAAAGTGGCAATTGTAGCACCTGTTAAATTCCTGTGGTATGCAGAGGTGACAAAGGCAAATGTATAAAGAGTAAAAGTCCTGCTACAATGGTATTTATGGCTGGTTAATTTTGTGGGCAACACCCACCAATTAGAAATCTGTGCTGTTTGTTTTTAACAACAAAGTAAGGTGGGTTCATGTTTAAGTTCAGAGGTAGATCACCAAACACACATGTGCATTCCTGCATCATAACACATAGATGCACATTTTGTCACCTAATTTTGTTCCTGGGACATCTGTTGGTATGCTCCACAACATGCAGATACTGAAATTCTGACACAACAGAGACTAGATGAACAGGCCAGGGTGCTAGTGTGCACAGCCGTCTGGCAGTATACAGACTGAAGAAAGAGGGCTATTAGTGGGATTGTCATAGCTATTGTCATTGCCGTCACAACAGTGTAACGTCCGTTGACAGTTATTTTTTTGTACCGTACCCTAAAGAGTACCTACATTCATTCTGGTCAAATGTCACACTTAATAGGATTAGATAATGTATGCATGTAGCTAAAAAATATTTTCATGCAGTGAATACACACACACATGCAGTTGGATAACTGCGACTCCCAAATGTGACCTGTAGATGTCACCAGTGCTTCATTTGGTCATCCAGTCCAATACAACATATTTTTGTGGCATGTCTGTCAGTTGCCGGTATCCTTACTTTTTCCCCTTTAAGGTTAAAACCCTTTAACAGTTGAAAACAGCGCAGTTGGTTTCCACTCCATTATGTTATATACTGCTGCACCTAGGAAGAGTACATTAAAGCTAGATGAAGCACTTGCAGCTATCTGCATTTACTTTAACTACTGCGAAGCCCTATCCTGCTGCTTAATCTAGGAAGGTCAGATGACACAGATATGTGCAATGTGTGAACTAGTGGCGGTCTTGTACGTGCTAAAGCAATGACTGTGCGAAAACTATGTATCTGCGGGTATCATTGCTCACAGACTTGACACATAATTACCCAAACTCAGCTACAGCGCCAATGATACAAAGACGCAACAGGTTAACTGAAAGCATTGTTACAATTATTCTGCTGTAGTCGGCTGAAGTAGCTTAGTAATTTAGGAGACAGAGCATAAAGACAACGCTGTCCGACAGAATGTCCAAATGCATATTGGACATAATCCGTGCCTATAAGTATAATTAAACCAACAAATAAACCACACGTAATGTTATCTTAGAACGTGGAAAACCCATGCAAATATGAAACCAGAGAGTGTTGAGGAATCTAAGATCTTTGATGAAACTAAACTTAATGTGGCGGGAGCAGTACGCAATTTCCTGTTCAAAACTGGGCGTATTAAACCGGAAGTTAGTTGAACGAGGAAGACAAGGGGGCAAGGCGAGGGAGACGTGAAAGGGAAAAAGGGAGAGAGGGGTACAGAAACGCCGTCTTCATTCCGCTTGTCTTCCGTGTGCTTTCGGTCCATCTGCAGGATTTTCACTAAGTTGGCCAGCATCCCTTTTCCAGAAGAATCACCGGATTTTCGAATTTACAACATAGCAAGTAGGAAGGTTAATAGTTTAAACTCCGATTGTATGTTAGCTACCCCTAGCATAGCCGGAAAGCTAGACGGTATCCGCTAGCCAATTAGTTATGCGAACAAGTTTTCAAGGAATGATAGTTTGCTTAACTGTTACTTAGATTGTGACTACTGTCCATGAATGTTTGGTCTTAATTACAGTATAAACAATACCACAGTTTAAAATCGTATCATCCCCCGCCAGGTCAAGATAGTTCGTTGGGTCTTGTTAGACTTATAATATGCTTTATGTAGGCTAACTAACGCCAGGGCAGAGATTGAAGATTGAAGAGACACAACCTTGATTTCTAGCCTTGGTCAGCATTCGTAGTATTTGTTTTCCTAAGGATATTAACGTGCTTGAATTTTGCCGGTGTAGATCTGCGCTGAAGAAAGACACCATTGTCTCTTCCCTGGAATTGTTGAATTAAAAAAGTAAAATGGCCGGAGTGAACAGCGTCGAGGCGGTGAAGCGCAAGATTAAAGTTTTGCAGCAACAGGCGGACGAGGCCGAAGAAAGAGCCGAGATCTTGCAAAGACAGGTCGAAGAAGAGAAACGAGCAAGAGAACAGGTAAAGAAAATTACATGGTGACGTGACTCAGTTATCGGGCACTTTTGAAAATGTACTTATTTTTGCTAAATGCGCCAACCGTCTTGTGTAACCCAACCAGGTCATTGTTTCAATTCATTGTCTTGCTCGAAATGACTGTTGACCTTTCACGGTTTACAAAGTGCAAGTAGCAGTAGTGTAGTAATTGGTTGGCGTTGTGTGAGCAGATAGAACGGTGTTCCGAGTATGCACATTGAACAGTTTGAAGACGGCTAGTTTTTTTTACACGGGTGCCTCCATCCCTTCCATGCCTCACTGAACAGCAAAGATTGTATGTTTGTTGGACACAGTTGCAACAGTTCTGTAGGAAGAGCCCAAGGCTGTGATAGTGCAATGCCCACCGGTGATGTAACAGGTGAAATTGATCAATGAGGTGTCAGCGGCTTCGCATAACGCTACCGTGGCCCCACACATTCCATTCAGAACATAGCCCCAGCAAAAACTGGTCCAACTGCTTAAATTGTTCAGAGGTTTCCAGTTGTCCAGCTCTGACAGATTTGCCTTAGGTTGCTTTAGCATGTTATGGGAGATGTTCTCATTTAAGATGTGTGGCTTCCATAAACTGTGTTTTTTAATGTGTAATCCTGAAATGATTCACATGTAGAGGACCATCTGTGAACTCCTGATACTTTTTCCCCCAAGGACATAAGAGATCTCTTTCAGTGACACAGGGGGTGTTCAAATAGACTATTGTTTGTTGAGTGACATTGGAAGGCCTTTGAGGTGATCTGTCAGTCCAGCCACAGTGTTGTGTTGAAGAGAGGCCTTCGTCATGTAGAGGGAGGGAGCAGACAGCCGGAGAGGGATGTCCCCCCTGTCCCCACAGAGTCATGCCCCAGTGACACAGGAAGTGTGCTTGCCAGCTGATTGCTTACTCCCATGATGGAGGGGGCTTAAAGAGACCCAGAGCTGACCATATGTAGCAGCTATTTGAAATGGTGGAACATTTGCATGAAAAATATTTAGTTTCCTGCTGGGTGGTGTTGAGCATGATGGGTCCTGTTTGTAGGGGATCTTGGGTATTGCACAGTTCTTAGAATACCTGTTAACTTCCTGGTTGCAGGCATAGCAGATTGTCAGATAAGGGTGTTTTGAGAATGGTATGCATTGGACACTTCTGAAATCTTTGTAGTTTTACCACAATATTTTACCTATATTGTTGTCTACATAGACCTCATTGATATTTTGTTCTCAACTTGGTCAACATGTCAAAAAGTAGGTAAGATCTTCCAAGAAATGTCAAAAGCATCCAATCAACTGATTGGTTATTGGCAGGAAGCTTCAGGCGATTGTTGCGCACTGGGTTTGCGAAAGCCCTGAGAGAGGGCAGGAAATGTTGCAATATCACACACTGCACTTCTACAACTCCTTTCAAGAGTGCCAGCGATCTGGTGCTGTCACTGAGGGGGTGAGCATTTGCATATCTCTATGGTGATGAAGCCCACCATCATGTCTCTCTTTCTCGCTCTGTGGACACCAGTCTCTAGTATTGTTGACCCCTTCCTGGCCAATGCCATCGCAGCAATGGCGTCCCCCCTTCGTCACTGTAGCCTCAGGACTCTCATTAGCCCAGTCTCAAAGCCGGTACCGTTTACTGTTCTTGTTGGAAGGTCCCCTGACTATTACCACATATTCATCCCATCACGCTTGTTCATACGTGCCCACATTCATTTTACTGTGGCTTTGACCTACTTTAATGTGCAAAGTGATTCACTTATTACACCGACGCACACTCTGAGCCAGCCTGATTCTCCATCCATCTGGCTGTCACTGTGCATTGTTTAAACCTGGTGTCTGTGCATTCCTCAGCCTCCCTTCATCACCCACACCCACACTTTTTGTCTGTCTGTCATTCTCTCTCTCTTTCCCTGTCTCTCTCTCACTCCATCTCCCTCCCTCTGGGGTGACATACATTTCCTCTTATCCTAAGACCTGTAACAAGAGCAAAGATGCCCACATGTAAAAACACTGATAGTTTAACATAGGGTTGGACCATACTATTTATATGCAATGTATGGTAGCTTGGTTTTACATGGGCTGTGATAAAGTACTATATTAGAAATGCTAGACAGAAATTGTAATTTTCTGAAGCTACTGGTATGGTACAGTCCTGTGCCTCCCCTCTCTCTCCCATGGACATGAAAGAACCCTCATACATATAGTAGGTCATACATACCCACCTGTTCACTTCATGGGATGGTGTGTGTGAGTGTGTAGGTCAGACTGATTTTTATCTGGAGTAGTGAAAGTAGTTAAGCGTAGCATTTCACCCTTATCCCATGCCATCAAGGCTGTGAATTGCAACATCCATTTGCTGTGTGGGTTAAGTCGTTTTGCTTGCATTAGGCCTGCTGAGCCATCTAGCATAACTAATGACACTGGTGACTTTGTTTTGAGCTGGAGCGTTTTTCTATTTTAGCATCCCGTATTCAAAAATCATCTCTCGCTCGGTGAATTCCCAGTGACTTTAAACACGTGGTTCTGCAAATAACTTTTGTTCATTGTCAAGATTTCAAAAATATCTGAATTTCGCAACGCAAAAGCCTTAATTTTATGTTCAATTACAGTTTGACGCAAAATGTCTGTGGTTTAAAAAAAATAACCTTGTGTATGTAAGCTACAGGAAAGAAAATGTAATAGTTCATAAAGACTTCAGAGTTTCTACAACTTGTGGGTCTGCACACAAGGCCTGATGTTGTTGCCCCCTCAGTTACTTAAACAAGTGATGGGTTTGTTGCATCTCATGACACCGTGGCTGGTTGTTTTTAAGGGAAGCAGCCTTGTCTTTAACAGTGCTTTAGCTCTCTTCTTTAGAAGTTTTGGAGCTTGAACTTTAGGAATCGACCTTGTTTAATTTATACACTGACAGTCAATGAAAACGCATTGACGGCGATGAGACAGGAAAAACACATGATTTTGTAACAGCTGATCACTAATTCACTGAAGTGGAAATTTTAAACATCTGAGTGGTCATCCCACTCTCTTATGACCAAACAAGTGCATTTGCACTTGTTTATATGGTTGGAATTGATTCTCGGTGAAACGGTACAAGAAAGTTGTCTGATGCGTTTTCATTGACTGTTGAGTGTATTTTGTGGTTATTAAATTAATACACCAATAATGGTTGTACAGTAAAATGATTTTATGAAAAATAATGTGGCTCGTACCATTCCTACTCTTTCATTTAAAGTAGTTTTAAATGAATAATTAATATCGTTTTGATGCATGCAGGTTGCAGGGTCCATCAAAGTAGCCTTACTGGTTGTGCACCAAAGGGTTAAATCCAGCTTTTTTTTAGTGCTTTGTAGGGCATTTTGAAGACATTCGTGCTTGCCATGAAATGACATTATTATTGACAGGCCATATCTCCCAGCCCTAGTTTTAACCCTCTCCCTTCTCACTCCACCCTTGTTTTTCCATGCACAAAGAAATCTGATTTGCTCCTGGATTCAGTAGTGTAGAATAACACACACACACACAAAGCTGGAAGCTGGAGTGTCCCCAATTAGTGCCAATCAGATTGCAGGAAGCTGCCAGCATGTCTGCCCAATCCCCCCCTCTGATCAGTCGGCGTGGGGTGGGGGGGGTTCATCCAGTGTTAAGCCTACAGTGGAGCCAACCATGACATGCATGAGCGGCGGACTGGTATTAGTTACACCAGAACTTTACAGCTCTTTCTTCTGACTCAGTTTAGCCCCCCCCTCTCACACGGATCTCCTCTTTTACGTTCCCCTGCACTCTCCCCCCTCTCCACCCCCCGCTGCCCCCCCCCCCCCCCACTTCTTAACACTGTCCTGGTTCCCACTGCCTCCCCGTGACTTCTTTTGTGCCTTCCGTTGCCGTCTGACCCCTCTTTTTTCTGTCCACCGCTCTTGCTCGTTCTCCCTGTCTTTCCTTCCTGTGCTATCTTTGTGTCCCCCCCCCCCCCCCCCCTGAAACCCCCACTCCTCTTGCTCTTCCTCTGCCTGGTTCACACTGACATACTCTCTCCCTCTCTCTCCCTCTCTCTCCCTCTCTCTCTCCCTCTCTCTCTCTCTCTCTCTCTCTCTGTCTCTCTCTCACTTTCTCTCCTGGGCAGGCTGAGGCAGAGGTGGCCTCCTTGAACAGGCGTATCCAGCTGGTTGAGGAGGAGTTGGACAGAGCCCAGGAGAGGCTGGCCACCGCTCTGCAGAAACTGGAGGAGGCAGAGAAGGCTGCAGACGAGAGCGAGAGGTGGGGTGCACTTACACACACACACGCACGCACCTTACTTGAAATGCTGGCTTACTATACATAGTGATGTTCAAGCCCAATCCTATATTCTTCTGAACAACAATGGCCCACCCACATCCTGGGGTTTCATCCCTAACCAAATGGCTTTTCCCCACCACTCTCGCAAGAAACACGGAGCGTTACTTCAGAGATGTCACTCGTGTATGTCTTCATCGGCTCCAGCATCTGTAACAACTTCACTGTTTGCTGTAAGCGCTGTCTGTGCTTCTTCATTTCATGTTCACAAACACTTCCTGCCACAGGGAGCCGGACCTCCACAGCGCTGCTGTTAAGTGCATGTGTTTGCTCTGGTTAGACTGTCCTCCCAAGATGCACTGGGCCTGAGCTGGGGCAGTGGAGCCCCAGCAGCCCACCCACCCAAGACCACCACCAGCACCAGACAGATCTGGATTGCATTAAGGGGTCTCTGACGCAGGCAGTGATAGGGTTACAAGAAAAGCAGAGTTCGCCATGCGCAGGACCCAGCCTGTGCAGGTTGTTCAATGTTTGGGGTCAAATGAAATGGAGTGGAATTCCAGGAATGACTGACAACCAGTCACTCTGTTGGGTTACTCTGGTGTCAGTTGGTGGTTTGAGCCTACACACCACGCAGCTGACGTGACATGCTGAGTTTCTGATGTTGAGTTACTTTGAGTACGTTGTTTTCAGTTACAAACCCCACATTAGCGCCAAGTACATTCACCAGATTTACGATTCAGGTCCGTTTTGTTGGCTCATGCATATTCCACTAGAAAAGCACTCTGAGAGCGCAGACCTCCGCCAAGCAGTTCAGTTCCCCTCATGTGTTTTTTTTTTTTTCCCCCTCCATTTTGTCAATAGGATTTTCAATGTTAATTTTCTATGTTTTTTGTGAGGTAACCAATGAACTGATTTTCACAAAAAAGAATCACCTCGAGGCATTTAGAATATTGACATACTGTAAAAATTTCAGTGCAATATGTTCATCTGTTTTGAGTGTTTTGCACTCAGATAAACGCTGGCAAAAAACACAACCTCCTTGGTGGAGGTAACTATGCTGCTTTGCTGCAGAGGCAAGTAATCGAATGTAAGGCCCGTTCAGTCTTAGTCCTTCAATTCAATTTTAGCAAATCAAGACTGCCATATCTGCAAAAATCAAAGCACAAAACACTATTGAGCTACCTGGCTTTACAGACTTATGTGGCTTAGTAAGTTTAGCAAATCAAGACTGCTATAGCTGCAAAAGTCGAAGCACAAACTAGTATTGAGCCACCTGGCTTTACAGACTAATGTGGTTAGTAATTTGCTGTGTCAGACAGTGCAACACACCTTACCATGTCACGGTCACTGACATTGTCCTCAGGTGCAACGGGACTATGTGCGTTTGGCTGGGACTGTGTCAGTTTGGTAGGTTGGTCTTTGGGCTTTAGGAGATTAGCATTTACTTAAATACCCTTGAAGCCTCGGGGTGAGTGGCTAGCACAAGCAGGTGTGTGTGTGGCTGGTTGGGATACATCTATGAGGGGAGGAGGAGAGAGCTTTAGCCAAAAAGCTGAAATATGCTCAATATGGCATTCTCACAATGTTTACTGAACATATAACTTGACTAAAGTGACCCTCCTATAGGTTTTTGTTCTCACAGAAAGGTGCAAACGCCCCTTTGGTGTGGAGTCAGCATTCAATTGGCAGTAGTTATTCATACACAATGGAACTAACCTTATCGTGCAGCAATATTGACACAGTGATCTGATCCATGAGAACGAGTCAATTGCTTATGGTCCTTGTTCTGTTATAAAAGAAAGGAATGTGGCAAAAATATCATTATGTGAATCATCTGGTGTTGCACTTGTGTCCTGCAGGGGCATGAAGGTGATTGAGAACAGGGCCCTGAAGGATGAGGAGAAGATGGAGCTGCAGGAGATCCAGCTGAAGGAGGCCAAGCACATTGCTGAGGAGGCCGACCGCAAATACGAGGAGGTGAGGTCCTCCCTGTCCCCACAACCACTGACCCCCAAGTACCCCCCAATCCCCATCCCAGCCCCCAGTCCTGCCCCTGCCTGCCAGCCCCGGAACAGATGGCAGAGGGTTTGTGTTGGCCACAGCTAAGCCTGCACCCTTTGTTGGCGCGCTCGTTCTCTCTCTCTCTCTCTCTCTCTCTCTCTCGCTCTCGCTCTCGCTCTCGCTCTCGCTCTCCTTCTCCTTCTCTCTCTCTCTCTCTCTCTCTTTCTCGCTCTCCTTCCCTCTCTCTCTCTCTCTCTCTCTCTCTCTCTCTCTCGTGCGTGCTCCCCTTCTTTCTTTCTTTCTGTTTCTTTCTCTCTCTCTCTCTCTCTCTGTCTACTACCCCCCCCCCTCTCTCTCTGCCTGTGTGCCCCCCTCTGTCTGATTCACACACACACTTCAGTGGGCTCACACTTGACACCCTCCATCTCAAAAACCAATACACAGCCCCCCCCACCCCCCTCCTCACCTCCTTACTGTGTGTGTGTGTGTGTGTGTGTGTGTGTGCAGATGGCTCGTAAGCTGGTGATCATTGAGGGAGACCTGGAGCGCACAGAGGAGAGAGCAGAGCTGGCTGAAGCGTGAGTCGGCCTCCTTTTCAGTCACACACACACACACACACACACACACACACACACAGTCACCTTCATGGATACTAATGACCACGTAGAAAGAATTTGCCCTATTGTGAAAATAATGTACTGTTTTAGGAATATTGTTCAATGCATGATGTGCCTACACACACACACACGGAGACAGGACTAAGTCTTATGTCTTTCTCTTCAAGCATGTACATATCTGTTAAGGACTTAGACCTTCTAATTAACATTTTGCACCACCATCATTTTAACCGCACTTCAAAAGCAAAAGCCAGCTTCCATGGCAGCTCCAGGCAAGGAGCGACAGCACTCTGCAGTGGCTGTTGAATGTGCATGTCTGAAACTTCACCCTCCTGACCTCCCGCCCCATCCCTTCTATCTGCATGCGCTTCTGTCACATGACCCCCCTACCTCCTACCTTCCTCTCGGCCCCCTTCCTCCTACCACTAACAGCACGAGACGAAGGCTTGACGAGCAGCTGAGGAGTTACGACCAGGCCCTCAAGAGTCTACAGGCTTCAGAGGACAAGGTACCCTCCTCCCTCTCCCCCTCCTTCTCCACCTCCTCTTCCTTCTCCAGACAACTCCTGCCCCAGGCCAGCAAGGGCCTGGCATAGCTGGGTCGGGGTATTCCTGCTCTCCTGAACCCACAGCACTGTATTATTTTCCCCCCCAACGTGTTTTTTGCTCTCCACCCAGTAAGTCTGAGTTCAGCACCTCATGAAAGGAGGTTTGATGGAGGGCAAGTGCTGGGTTGGTGCTGGGCGTCTCACTGTGGAAGAAAGGCTCTCTTTATGCCACTGTGATGGAGAGCTGTGTTGCTTGTGGAGTTATCTGATTCCACGAGGGATAAGAAGTCCGCGCCCTGTATCTTCAAAGCGGTGTAGCGCAGTGGTTGTTGTAACCATGCCGTGGCCACTAATGTCCCGCTCAGAGATCTGAGGAGTGCTATCTCTTTGGGGGTGGGGTTGGGGGTGGGTAGGGCGGGATGTGGGGTCGAGGCATGTAGACCCCCCCTCCCTTCCGCCCTCCGTCTGCCCCGCGCGATGCATGAGACGCTAGTTTTGCTCCAGGAAACTAAAGCCTCGACAGGGAGGCTGTTTTCAGTTCCACCGCCACTCGGGGCTACCTGGCTGTTTGGCTGGCTGTGCAGTCACACATTCTGCTTTCGCTTTGGCCTCTCCTCCCTCTGCCAATCCCCGTCTTCTTCTGCTTCATACTAGCATCCACACCCATAACCATCCATGTTGCATGTGCACATTTAGCTCATTTATATGTTTTTGGCTTATAAAGTAAATAGCGTTGCTAATTTAGTTCCTTTCTATTACTTTCCAACAATCCACAATCCCAAGCCTCCTGTGTTGATTTGAGTCATTTATGTGTTTATGATTTTGTTGTTGTGTTTATGTTGATGTCCAATCTGGATGGTTTCCAGCATTTTCCCTCCCAACAATGCACAGGGTCAAAGGTTCTGCCTTTCTCTCCTGGTTTTTCTCATTGTAAATTTCTGTCTCTCTTTTGTCTCTCCCCCCCCACCCCCCTTGACCCTTAACCCCCTACAACCCCCCACCCCTCTCACACTATCCTCCACAACTGTCCTCTCTCGCTCTCTCTCTTACTCCCTCTCCCCCACTCTTATCCACTGTGTTTCTGACCCATACTTGCTCTCCTCCCCCAAATGACTGACCTCACCTCCCTTCATTGTACTACTTTATTTTCCCCTCTTATCATTGCTTCCCTGTCCATCTGACCATCACCCTTCCCTCCCCCCTCCTGCCTAAACTAACAACAAAACTGAAATGAAAACAATGTAATCAAACCAAATCGAATGCAGCAAATGTGCCGAGTTGGAGGAGGAGCTGAGAAATGTCACCAATAACTTAAAAATCCCTGGAGGCCCAGGCTGAGAAGGTAACGGGGGCTGGGGGAGTTCTTCCTGCATGCCTTTGGCTAGGCTAGACGAGGGGTGGGGTTGGGTGGGGGTTTGGGTGGGTGCAGCCTTCAGGAGCCTCTTCTGAGGAGACTCAGGTTCCAGTCACGGCATCACATGGGGTTTGTTCCACTAACGCAGACGTAACGTCGCTGGGGAAGTTGAGTCACTCTATTAGCCGCGAGTGTGATTTTTTCCGTGCGTCTGGGTCAAAACTTTGCCGCTCTGGCACCTAAACCCAGACCTGTGTCTCCTCAGACCTGGCTTTTCAGTCTACACGGCAGTCAGAAGTTCACTGAATTGTGTATAGCCATATTCTTCTGTACATCCTGTGTTTCAATGAATGCATGACTTCACTAAATAGTGAAAGCTGACTAGTTTTATCGGTTATGTGCATGCGAGTTGTTGAAGTGTTGATTATGGTGTTTTTTCTGTAGATGTGTTTGCCCTTTGGTTGCTTGGAGACCCAGACTGCCTCTACTGGTCCTGAATTCCCAGTGGACAGCTGTGTGTCTCACTCTGAGTGATTGTTTCCATTTGAGCTGTTGAGGGATTGCCTCATGCCCTCTAAAAAGCCTCTAAAATAGTTACAGCTTCATAAGCTGTGGGAACAACACTTGTCATTAGTTAATTCACTGTGATGGTACAAATGCTCACGCAGGAAACTCATCTGGTGAATGAAGCGGAAAAGTATGACTGAAACCTCCCAACGAAATGCCCTGGAGTTGTGTGGTGTCACAATCGTCAGATGCCTCTCGCTCCAGCTGTGCGCAGGGCTGAGGTTTACGATTGGCCTCCAGCACTTTTTCTGTTGCTGCCTTTTATGGAGCTCCAGCGTCCAAACATGCACCAAAACCTGTTTGCACCTGATGCGGGAACATTCCTTCGTCAGCTCTTTCAGTGAGCCTGAGCCTAGACAAAGTAAAAACAAATGTTTTAGAGAGGGCATTGGTAGCAGTTGGGATTGTAGGTCCACTGGTTTGAACTGGAGTTTGACTCCATTGTGAGGTGGAGTGGGGTGGGGTGGGTATGATCTGGATGCGAGGGAGAAGTGACCCAGACGACCCAGAACCAATTGTGAAACCGTAACTTTGTTTACAGTGCAGGCGTGTTTACGGCCGACTTGGCCTGTGTCACAATTAGAAGTTGCAGGGGCGCATGAAAAACGCGCTCTGACAGACTCCGCTCGCTCGGCGCAGCCCCGCCCACTTCCCCAAAAAGGCCCTGCCTTATCTCTAGTCCCATTTGGGTGGGGTAGAGGGCCTGCTGAGCGCAACAACCACTTTGTGTGTGAGAGAGAGACAGCCTAGTCGGGCCTAATTGCTATGTGTGCTTATAGTGTGTGTGTGTGTGTATGGGAAAGGAGTGTCTGTTCCTGTGTGTGTGTGTGTTGGGGAGAGAGAGAGGGCGTTTACACAGCTGTAGGAGAGCACTGGCTTATGGTTCACAGTGATGTCAGCTTCACTGCACTCTGTTGCTCGCTCGGCCGTTCTCATGGAGAGAAAGGGCCTCGTTCAGGC
The DNA here is from genome assembly GCA_027475355.1 of Coilia nasus. Lineage (NCBI taxonomy): Eukaryota > Metazoa > Chordata > Actinopteri > Clupeiformes > Engraulidae > Coilia > Coilia nasus. Next base: position 16,655,192 of record CM050218.1, on the reverse strand, counting down.
CTGCCGGCTGATGTCACCCTGCTGGTGTGCAAGCCCCAGCCGCGCACATTCTGAAGCTCCCCCTCCTCCACTGCAGTCAAAACTCTCTCTCACACACACACACACACACACACACACACACACACACACACACACACACACACAAATTGCTGCTGTAAGACGAGGCCGAAATTCTGACGTTCAGCCTGGCTCACACGATTTACTGCCTTGTTTTCGGCCGCTTATCCTCTAGTCTGTACGTTCACTCTGCACATCTCGAACGAACGATCGCTGCAATTCCCTCTTGTGGGAGGAAGACATGCCAAGCAGAGGCTGGCTGTGGGTTGCTCGGAGACCGCAAACTATGTGATTCGTTCGAATCAGATTCTGCTTTATTTGAATCAGCAGGAGCTAGTTGTGGGGCAAAAGGGCTGTTTATTTAACCAGCGCGAGCCCTTGCGTTTTTTTTTTTTTTTTATATATATATATCCCACCACCCCCCACCACCTTCCCTGTCCTCCGCGCATCCGTTGGTGTTGTGACTGAGTTTCTGTTCCTCATTTTGGGTGCACATGTGCTGTTAATCATGATGTGCGTGGCAGGGGCTGGGCCGAAGGTTATTGAATAAAGACGGAAATTGTTCTAGCTGTTTTTGGGGCCTTGTAAACTGACGGCGGTGAGCGCCAGCCAGAGAACCTTGCCGTATGACCTGCTCTCTCTCTGTCTCTCTCTCGCTCTCTCTCTGTCTCTCTCTCGCTCTCTGTCTACCTCTCTCCTCGTCTCTCTCTCTCTCTCCTTGTCCTCTCTCTCTTTCTCTCTCCTTGTCTCTCTCTCTGTCTCTCTCCTTGTCTCTCTCCTTGTCTCTCTCTCTGTCTCTTTCTTTCATTTCTCTCTGTCTGTGTCTCTCTTTCTTCTCTCTCTCTTTCTCTCTCTCTCTCTCCCCCCACCACAGTATCAAGTTGACTTGGCATTAAATATCTGCAATATTTTATACTGTTACAGTGCAAGTGTTTGTTTTTTACTGTTTCTTTCGCACTAAAACATGCCACTACTCTGATTGCCTGCATCTGTGCCCTCCCCCTCCCTACCAACAGTACTCCCAGAAAGAGGACAAGTATGAGGAGGAGATCAAGATCCTGACAGACAAACTCAAGGAGGTGAGGCTGTTCTACCCTCTGTCCTTTGCCCCTCCTCCATCCACAACCATCTCCCCAGAGACCCCCCCCCCCCCCAAAGACCACCTGTGTCTTATTACTCCAGTATGCACAGGTCAATCCCACTAACCTCCACCCCCCCCACTCCGTCCCCTCTGTCCACAGGCTGAGACCCGTGCAGAGTTTGCTGAGAGATCGGTGGCTAAACTGGAGAAGACTATTGATGATCTGGAAGGTGAGTCCCTTCCATTTTCTCTCTCTCTCTCTCTCTCTCTCTCTCTTTCTCTCGCTCTCGCTCTCTCTCTCTCTCGCTCTCCTTCTCCCTCTCTCTCTTGTGCGTGCTCCCCTTCTTTCTCTCTCTCTGTCCCTCCCTTTCTCTCTCTCTCTCTCTCTCTCTCTCTCTCTCTCTCTTCTGTCTCCTCTCTCTCTCTCTCTCTCTCTCTCTCTCTCTCTCTCTCTCTCTCTCTCTCTCTCTCTCTCTCTCTCTCTCTCTCTCTCTCTCTCTCTCTCTCTCTCTCTCTCTCTCTCTCTCTCTCTCTCTCTCTCTCTCTCTCTCTCTCTCTCTGTCTGTGTGTCTGTCTCTATCTCTCTGTCCCACATCAGGGAGATTTCTCCTTCTGTGTTCCCTTTAGAAACAGCTGTTGTCCCTGACCCCCCCCCCCCCACCCCACCCCCCCCCCTTTGTCCCATCTCTCATTCTGCCCCTCTATACGCCTCTGTCCCTCCTGACCCCCATGCTTTGTGCACCTACAGACGAGCTCTATGCCCAGAAACTGAAGTACAAGGCAGTCAGCGAGGAGCTGGACCATGCTCTCAATGACATGACCTCCATGTAAATACTCCACTGGAGTGTGACTTGTTGAGTGTGTGTGTGCAGTGTGTTGCATTGCTTTGACCAACTTTGGTTGTGTGTGAGGGAGGCTAATTCATTTTGAGCCATAACTGCTTGTTATGCTCTGAATGGAGAGTTAATGCAACCCTGATCTTTGCATCCTTGTGTTGCTGTTCCAGTTCATCTGCTGTGGATGTGTTTGTGTATGACCCTAATTCCTTGCACGCATTTCAGGTTAAGCATAAATGCATTCCTTTGAGAGTAAATTAAAGTAGGAAGGCATCTGTGAATACCAGTTAGGACGTCCATACCGAGAGTGTTTATTTCAACCTCATGCACACTTCTGCAAAAAAAGAAAATGAGACTGTTGCAAGCCGTTGACATGGCGACCCAGTAACATACCCCATAACAACAAGAGCACACCAGCCGCAGACATGGTTGCTGAGGGCCAACCAAACATGTACAGCATGGCTCAGTGCACAGTGGAAGTGACTGTGTGGTGTGGGGCGGTGAACGCTCACTCCCACACTCGTCCCTCTCACAGGAACTAATGAGGATCCACTCTGCAGCCTCCCTTTTTCTCCCCACTTGGGTCTGCAGTGTGAGAAAACGCAGCCCACTGACCTCCCCCTCGCTGTTATCCTGTCCCCCCTGACTACATAATAATGGTGCCTTGCACAGCTATAATATGCTACTTCTGTACAGCCCAGTCAGGCTATACACCAACCTATGTTCACCCCACATTTCCAGCTTCCAGCTGTCCCTTCCTTTTTAAACTTAGTTTATTTTTAAGCCACAGAAATTGCATAAGAATCTTTCGGTTGGCTCCACATTAAGGCACAGTAGGTTTGGATGCAGGCATAGCAGGTGAAAGACATTCTTACTAAGCCATAGAAGCACTTACTGCCTCTGGGTACATGATTATGGTGCTTTTGGGTTGTAAATGTCTCGGTAGGCATATTATAACCAGACTGGACTTTTGCAAGAGTTAACTGTTTTGCATGCTAGCTGCAAGTGTAAAAAGGCATTTAGTAAGCACAAGTTCCCTATAGTGCTACCTGGAAATATGTTGAATTTGCTCAGAAGTGTACACAGCATAACATGTACACCATGTTGGCACCGTAACCAAGTTCAAGGAAGAAATGAAACCTAAATGTGTCTGCGTCATCTTACACTGACCAACAAGTAAGATGCAGCTTTCTGGTTTGGTGCTTAAACGTTACTACTTAAAACAAAACACTAGGCGTATGGCAGGATTGGACAACCCCCCCTACCAAAAAATCTACAACACTCTTGTCCTCTCATCAATGACTAGATGTTCAGGAAATAAAATGGCCCTAAGCTAACCACAGGCATACTACCAGAGAGGTATAAAAAGGCAGCTGAAAATGCTGAGAAGCACCGGTGGTTGTCGAAATGCCAAGGGAAGATGCATATCTAATTAAATTAAAGAAGGGGCCTTGACGTGAGGCAGGCTCAGGCAGTCTACTCCAGGAGTCAAAACAAACGGCCCGTCACACTCCAGAAGCTGCATGTTGGCATGAGGTTTCAGTCAGTGGGTTTGATTTTTGCATGGGCGTGTGTGCAAGGTTCATTGTGCTTTTTTGTTGTTGTTGTTTCTGCTGCTCAGAATTAGTGACTTGTGATTCTTTTCAAATGTGAATTGTGATGCTAAGAGTTTTGCATCCCTCTCTTTATATTTCAGATAATTTGGCACTTAAGTATTTGGAACCCTGTATGCACTCTGGCTATCTATGGCTGTGGCTCTAAGACTTCCACTGTGATCTGCCTGAACCTTCTGCTGCTGTTTCTGTCTCTGTCGCGCTCTCTCTCCCTCTCTCTCTCTTGTGCTCTCTCCCCCTCTCTCTTTCTCTTTTTCTCTCTCTCGTGCTCCCTCTCTCTCTCTCTCTCCCTCTCTCTCTCTGTCTTGTCCTCAATTTCTTTCTCCCTCTCCTTTTTTGCCTTTGCCTTTCTTTCCTCCGTTTTGTCGTTAGCGTCTCATTCCTGAACAAAATGTCTAGAGAGGAAGAATCATTCTCCGCTGCCCTCCTCATCACCATCGCTTATCACCTCACCTTCATGTGAAATCTCTTTAAAGCGCTTTGTCTCTGTCTCTCTCTGTCTCTCTCTGTCTCTCTCTGTCTCTCTCTGTCTCTCTCTCTCTCTCCATCAATCTCCTATCTCTGGCACAGAGGTAGTTGGTTGGTGGAGTTTCTGGGTCACCATCTTGTCATTGTCCCATTTTAGTCTGAGCTATGTCTCTGTTGTTTTGTACTGTTTTTTCCATCTACCCCCACACCCTGTGCACTGTGTAATCACAACTGCATTACTGGATCATCTAATGAAGGGCACGAGAAAGAATACTTGGGCTGTGTCATTGTGTCCACTGTTTTTGCTGGTCTTCCTTTCTTTAAAAAAACAAAAAAAAAAAGAAAGAAACCCCTCACATTCCACTCCACTCCACATGGTGTCACTCATTTTCCACCGCACGTGTACATTCTCCATGTTGCATCGTCTGGTTCGTTCACCTCACCTGGGTATGCTGCATACGTCATGATGTAGTGAGTCTCTGAGACTTCCTGTTCTAACCTCGCACGTCTTCCCATGAGAAGTTCAAGTTCAAATTTCATTTGGTGTGGTATGTCACAAGCCACTGTTTTTACACTGTAATCCAGAGTATGAGAACAAAAATTGAGCACATCACTTGCCTGCTCCTGGGACCTAACTGAGGAGAATGGTCTCTAAATGAAGACCTGAAGTTCAACCTGAAGTCATAACCATTTCAACATTAACACTTTCCTATAGTGTGTCAGATGAACTTTGTGCCACAATGCTTATTTTACACCCTGTTGTGACGGCACACTTGTGACCATATCTCCTGTATGGGTATGGGGTGGTGGGGGACTACAGGCTGTCACCTAGATTGATAAAGATAGGCTGTTACTTTATTGATCCCAAGAGAAATTGCGAAATTCGAAGGATCACTTATCTATGCGCACATTACCCTTTATTTCAATTAAAAGGGGTTTGTCCTGGTAAAAAAAAAAAGGTATTCAGAAACCATCGGACACTTACAGTTGACACATTGGGGGGATTGATTGATTCTGTGGAATATTGTGTTGCACAACCATTCCAAGTCTGAATAACCCAGATTCCTGTTTTTGCGGTGGAAACTGTGCACGTGTGCTTCACACAGCGTGCGTTCTCTTAGAGGTAGGACTTGTGTGTTGAATTTGGGCCACTTGAGCTGTGACCACTACTCATTGTGTGGAACACGCATCTTCCGATCAATGTTGCCATGGAGACGTCCACTCTGATTTTCCATGTTAACGTTATGACTGAATGGAGAACCATTAGTGCACATTAGTCATTTTTGTCAGCACAAGTGCTTACACATGCACACATTTTCTGTAGATAGCCTTTCCATGTTTTAGCCCGTATGACTGTGAACATACACAGCCTGAGCTTGTTCATTTCCACGTTAATTTGTCCTATTAATGAATTACAGTCCAGTAGATGTTTTTTCAGCTAGATGACTATTAAAAGATGCTTGGTCCACATGTGAAAATGCTGAAGATATGGCATTGATGGTTGAGTAATTCTTGACCCACATCCTATGTCTTTGTATTACAAGCCAAAGCAAAAAGGGCTAACTCAAAGTTCCCTCTTAAGCAAAGCAAAATTTGGAGGGTTTCCCACCCGACAGATCTCATCTGAATCTGGTCTGTGAAGGATCTGTGTCCCATCTTTGATAGTTGATAAATACTGCAAAGGATGGCTTGTCTGCAGGCCCATGCACCTTTTTGCACGTACACGTCACTTGAATATTAGCAACACTGTTTTTTACCATGCCCTCAGATATCTAAGTAGACTGCCTGCTCAGGTTTCTATAGAGGTAGTTTTGAGTTTTAACTTGGGTGTTGTGGTGTTTATCTGTAACTAGGAAAAGGTCTGTGGCTGGGTGTTTTTGCTTTTGTTATTTGTGTGTGCTGGAATTTGAAATGAAGACGTGGTATGTAGGCAGTGTATGATTGTCAGGCTATTTCCAGACAAGAATTTTGATTGGAGGTTGTTTACAACCCAAAACCACCAGCAAGATTCGTACAAGGGCCATCAGTCATTGCTATCTTCTTATATGTAAATTGAATTGACTGCATTAAGGTTGCAGCGACTCCGCTTTCCATTTAACCCCTCATTGACAATTTGTGTCTTCATACAGCAGATCATTTCTATATTAGTCATACCACATAGATCCATTGAAGTACACTGATGTTAAGGCTGCTCGATTATGGAAAAAATCTGAATCACGATTATTTGGTCCAAAACTGACATCACGATTATTGAAACTTCATTTATTGAAAATGTATTCAAAAACATTTCGAAAAAACATTCTTGTACCTTCGGATTTTCCCTAATACCTTTCTTCGTAAACATTAGTAAGTCTTCTTTGATGTCTAATGTACAAACAGTAGAAATGTCTAATGTATACATCTAATGTACAGTACAGACAGTAGAAAATAATTAGGACAAAAACATTGTTGCCCTCGATTTTATTTGTTTTGAGATCGTTTAGCCCTGAAATCGTTATCACGATTAGAATTCGATTAATTGAGCAGCCCTAACTGATGTCCATACATCCCTGCCTTTAGGTTATATTAGCCATGAATTTGTTGACCAGCTCATATCAGCTGCCAGTGATGGGAGTTCTGTTGAGTTGAACAAGTCAAGACGACCTCAACACTGTGCTATGTTAGTCCTGCATTCCTTTGGCAGAAATGCTTTTGTGCCTTAGAGGCCTGCATGAATGCTCAGCCCTCCCTCAGGAGATCCACCTACATGCAGAATGTAGTGGCAGCCTTCATGAAATGCCTTTCATAAGTGGAATGTAAACCAGTTTTCCACTTGCTTCGATGACATCATATGGCATTTTGCTGGATACAAAATAAGAATAAAATCCAAAAAGGGTGGAAAGAAGTAAAAAAAAAAATACATAAAATAAGCAAAATCTGCAAAATGTATGACTGCCTTCATTTGTGGTAACATATCAAAATGGGACCAGCAATGTTAACCACATTAGTGTAATAATCACATTCTCACTCACGGCAGCCTACAGCAGAACATTGCGATGAACGGACAGCTGTAATAACAGTACACGCTGGACTGAACTTGTAAATAAAGTCCAGACGTCAGTTGCTATTTTCCACTTGTTTTTGCTAGCTAGTTACACACAAATTAGGTGGTGTTGTCTTCATGGGAGTGTCTTGGTTTCAAAAGCCAACCACTGCAAGCAGGTGGAGTGGAACGTAGTGGGCAACAAAGATTGTGGCACTTGGACAAAGATTATTCCACAATTGTGGAATAAACAAGGCTTGTGATGGCCTATGGTAGTCAACAGTTGACGACACGACTTGCTGACTGGAAAGTCTTGTGAGTTCCTGTTGCATTTGTCTTAGTCACAGTTTAGCCCTGGTCTCTGACTAGGCAGTGCAAAAACAAGAGTACCAGTTTTGTGTCGCAGAGGAACAAGCAGTTATACATTTAAAACACTAAATGCAAATCTGGCTAGCTAAATGTTCTGAAACTTAGCACTCCAAGCGGGTTAATGTATAATGAGGTATACCCACCCTTACAGTACTTTCTCTGTTGGGGAGCTAACCAGAAAGATTTGCCATGACGGCAGACTGGCCAGTGGCTGCAGGTGCCAGGAAAATGTTTGGTCTTTGACTGTTACAGTTGTGGCATTTCATAGTGGATTGTTGCATAAAGAATTGCAACACGCACTATTCAGTTGTCTCATCTCTATTTGTTGCCACCATTATATCACAAGGCCAGTCATGGTTAAATAATGCACACATCAGGAGATATTTGGGCAAGATCACATGGTAATGGAGTTAAACTCCCACTTCATTTTTGATTACAGTTGGCAGGTATTTAAATGGATATTTATAGAACAATATGTTTGTATGTGCCCACATGTACTTAAATGGTAATATAAAACTCATTTAATAATGATAGGCGAAATCCACGAAGTAGTCAGCTTTATTTTTTACAATTATAGATGTTTTAAGGCTGTAAAACCCCTCACTACACTTATACACTTTTCTCAGACAGGCATTGGCATTTTCTCACATTTCTCTCTTCTACTCTCAAAGTTCAAACTTACAAACATACAGCACTTAAGAGTCACACAGCTAGCGATGGAAGATTTATGTAAATTTTACAAGCTGAGGGCATTCTGTACTGTACAGGAGATTGATTGACAATGTTCTACAGTCCCTTAGCCAATCAGGGTGCAGAACACAATGCGCTGTAAAAAAAAAAGCATGCACTAAAAAAATCTGCGAGACCGCGAAAGGTGAACCGCGTTATACCACTGTATATTTTTAAAAAACTCGATTTCAATAACGTGACCAAAGACTTTGTGACTGACTTTTTTGTTGCATATTTCTAAGCAATTAAAGTTCCATTGATCATGGTAACAGTTACAAATGTTCCCATTAATAAAACAAGGCCTAACTAAACAAAATATTCCCCAAAATATCAGATCATTCGTTTCTGTAGCAGTATTTATTACCAGGCCAATAAGACATGTTGATGTGATCATGTTGTCATGAAGGGTCCTACGAGAAACAAATCAGGTCTTGAAATGGTGAGAGTATAGGTAGTGCTTTCTATGATCAGATGCAGTAGGTGTGTTTGCTCAAAGCCCTGAGGCAGTGCCCAGTGCTACAGAGCCCCTACCCATTATCTATAAAACTAATGCATACACATTTTTAGCCAGGTTCACTATAGAGCTCACAGGTTCACTATATTTGATTCTGATGAATCTGAATTTCAGGATTAAGAAGTTAACCCTCACTCCCCAAGTACAATCCCCTGTACTTGGAACTACAACACAGGGCTGTTAAAATGCCCTGAAGCCAGTTTTTAATGCGTTGTGGAGTTATGCAGTTTATCTTTTCAGACAGTTTTCTGATGTATTTTACTTTTCACGTTGCTGGGTCTTTATAGCCATATTGTGTACTTTTTTTTTTTTTTAATTGTTTAAGTCATAAGCATGAGCCCATTAACGGTTGAGTACCTCCACCAGCAAACTGCAGAGTAAACTTTAACTTTGCCAACTCTTTGCATATTTAAATGACAATCTCAATGGTGGCTGCCATGTTGTACTGCCATTTTGAGACTATAGGAACCAACAGGGCACAACATTGTACAGTCTAACCACTAGATGGGGATGGTCATGGAAAAAATCTTGCACAGGGTGGATTTAAGAGAGGTTGGACTGACCGTACCTTGTTGGCACGCTAATGCAACATGCTACCTGTGCAACACAGTACATTGATATTATTTCCTTATTACTACTAATGTAATTTCTTCAAATTTATGTTAGGACCTTTTAAAGGTTTCCAGTGTAGGATGTCATCTGGGGTCCAACATGGGGTAACCAGTCATGCAAATGCATTTATATTCCTTTCTGCATTTTTATTTTTTTGTTATTTATTCTTTGACATGGACAAGAAATGTGGCTGTGTAGATTACAACTTTAAAACTCTGTAGTTGGTTCAAGGTTTTGGCGCAGTTGGGTCTTCTTCTGTGTCACATTTTAGGTACACTGATGTGCTCTATAACTTGCAGCATGATGGTGTATGTCTTGGGGGCTGGAAGTCAAGTGGTGATTGATTTACACCAGGAGACTGTGCCGTTTCACATTCTAGAATGTTTGTGGTGATGAGATTTGCTGACCAACTCTTGGAGTTTATGCAGGGCAGCCTGCTCACTACACAGCAATCTCTGTCGCCAACAGTGGCAGTCTGGTCCTGACCTTGAAGAGAGATTTCTGCAATTCTGTGTTTTCTTTGTGGTTTTTCTCTATATGAAACAATTTCTCATGATCTGTTTGTATTTTTTTTATTTAGACAAGCTGGCTACTGCAAAGGAGGAGAACGTCAAGATCCATGCCACCCTGGATCAAACCCTGTCAGACCTCAACAGCTTCTAAGCCCTTTGGTGCCACCACTGGAGCGTCTGGCCCTTCCCCTCCTCTCTCCAGTTCCCTCCACACCCACCCCTTCTCTCCCTGTGTGCTGGGGGACCTGTGTTGGGGCTCGTGAGAGCTGGCTGGTATTGTATTTGGTGGAGGTAGCACTTGCTCCGGTCCTCTTCTGGGTCCACATATTTTTGTGTTCTGAGATCTCAGCGCAGTCCTCAGCACGTTAAGTTTTCTTTGCTTTTGTGTTGCCTCTAGCTTTATTTTTTATGTGTGCTAGTATATAAATATATATATCCATCTCTCTTCCCTTCCAAAAAAGGGCAATATTCTCATATATCCTGAAGCACCAGTGTCTTAAAACATCTCTCACATAGTGAGGACCTCTTGAGTTTGATACATTCCGGCAGGAGCGTGCAGTTTGCAGTCGGACAGGATTATGGTGTTACAGTGGATCATCTCACATTGCCAGAGCACTGTTCCTTTTTCCCCCCCTGCACTCTCGCAGTCTAAGATTGCGTTTGGAGGGTTTTTCTGCGTCTGAGCCTAAATTTGGAAGAGAGCGTGTCCTCTGGGAAGGGAGACTTGCAGAGCAGGCAGAGTAGAGTCAACTGAAATGGAGCGACCCATTTCTCTTATCTGGTCTCTGCAGAGGTCTTGTGAACGGGACTATTTGGGATCTTGGAACACAACCCGTATTGTCCCTCCCCTGCTCTCACACTATATCGCCTCATTACGCAGCTTGTCATCGAATTTTGTTTTCTGCTTTAAGTTCCTGTACCTATTGTCCTTGAAAATAAAGATCTTTTTTTAATGCACCCCTACTTAAAATTGCACCATTTTTATCATCAATATCTTAACTGTGCCAATTACGATGGGACCACAATTGTATTAATTTAGTTAAACGTCATGTTTAAATAGAACTTTAAGGGGGGGGATATCATTTCGTATATAAGGGAGATGTTTTCTGTTTGGGTTGAAACTTTTTTTTTTTTTTTGATAGAGCCACGTCCCGCAAGGGGTCACTTATCATGCTTGCTAAGCAGCATTGAACGGTTTTGTTATATTCCCCTAACTGCTGTTAAGATCAGAAAGTGCATGATTTCATTGTAGTCTTAACGTTTGGGGAGTATATGTGTATCATTTAATTTTGGTGAGATCAAGGGGTGGTAAACTGCATAGTGTTCTGTTTACTGGCCTTTTCACCTCACCATTCTTGGTTATAACTTGTAAGGTGTTTTTTTGTGTGTTGGTGAAATCGTTTGTGGGTGGGAGATCAGACGTCATCAGCAAATTACATTCCACTGCCAAAATGGAAGCCACGGGGCCATCACAGAGCGTAAGGGGAGATGAACAAACTTGGGGGGCAACCGAAATATCTCATGATGCCACTCTAGGTTTTTTGTTTTGTTTTTGTTTTTTGTTCTTGTCTCTGCAAGCCAAGAAAACTGCAAATCTTTAAGAATAATTGAAAATGAAATAAAGTTTAACATTTTAACTGGAACTTATACTGGGGTTTCAAGATGTAAACATTTTGTCAACAGTATTTCATTGTAACGATCATGACTCAAAACATGGAAATGAGATTTTTTTTTTTTTTTTTTTTAATAAAGGACCATGATTGAATTCAATGCTTTACTGTAGTCTTATTCTCTATTGTTAAGACTGGTTGTTTATACTTCATCATTAAGTCACTGAATAGTGGCGTGTTACATTAATGGCAAAACCAGCCAATTATATTTCCAGTTGTGTGATGACACCTTAGCCTATTTTATGCAGTTGCCTGCAGTTCCTGCTCTACACTGAAGGTGTACGTGGTGCTTTCTCCTTGTAATGGATGCCACAAGGTTATTCTACGATTTCAGGTTTTAAGGTTATTGCAAATAAATCCCACATGGGTGGTTCACAGCTAATGGGTGTCAGTGGACACCTAGTGGGCTACCCTGTAATTACAGGTACTCTGGTGCAATGGGCAGGACGATGCTGTCCATGGGGCTTTGCTGACCTGCGTGCATTTATTTGGACTTCATGTTCCTGACTGACTAAATCTAAGTACTCCATAGTGCCCAATATGATGGCCACAGCAGAGCATTGTCCTGTCTTGCTTGCTCTGAAATGCTTGCACCCATATTTCCTTGGACAGTGTCCTACATGCTATTTCTGGGAGTGGACCATTAAATTTAGCGATTCATTTGGTGCAAATGTGGTTTTAGGTCACAAAGGCAGCTCACTTTCCCCACGACCATCCCAGCCTTTTGACGAACTCAACAAAAAGATCAGTTAATAGGTGGTATGTACAGAGGACACTCTATCTTGAGGGACAACCCTGTTTAAATACTTAAAGCAACTTTTATTACATTCTATTCATAAAAAATGTTACAGGGAGATTTACAATTTCTATCAAAACTGTACATTTTATGATTGTTTCAGCCATTAACTGTCACAGTCCTTTGGTCCATATTGTCTCCAGATTTTTCCTTAGCCAGCGCAAGCAGTCCTCTGAGTTGTTCATTCAAAACATTGTCATCTCCATCATTGTTAATTATCCAGTCAAACTGCACTCCCTGATCCAGGCCACACTCAGACTCTGCATCATCTATACCTGTGAAGGTAATGAGATGAGATTATAAAGTCAGTACAGTTGTAAGATCTTTCAATAATTTGATGATATGCAAAAATACAAAATGTTTTAATGATGGTGCATGGGCACTTGTATGGGATTTAGGCACCTGGGGTAAATGTCCATCCTCTCTGTAGTCTGGTTCGCTCTGAGGCCTCCACACGCACACAGCGACAGTGCTGAGGAAACTCCCTCCAGAACCACTGCAGGTCAGACATGCGCCGAGCATCGCTGATAATCTGGGGTTAGGAGAGCGTGATAAATGTAGACACAGGCATCTCTCAGATCTTTTTATGTTAAGAAATAATCCTTCCTAGTGGTGCATTGTGCATGTTTCATCAGCACTGCAGCACCATAGGGGGGAAAAACACTTGGGTCTACAAGTGTACATTTTGGCTACAACAAAATTGGCAATGCCAGCATATCAGACAAAAACATCAGATAAAATCATCTTCACCGTCTTACCCACACAGGCTGTCTTGCCTCTCTAATGGCCAAGCGACAGAAGAACCCTGGATCCTGCTCTCTCTTCCTCTCGCCCCACTGGATCATGTCTGCCCTGTAGTGCTCCTTGTACTTGCCAGCCCCCAGAAGCTCACTGTAGTCCAACCCATGTTCCTAATAGGAAGACCATTATAGGAATAGCACAATAATAAGCACAGAATATAGTGACACACATAATGCAGTGGATGATTTGTATGTATCTATACACCATTATAATAAATAATTGGTATTGTTGCATTTTCACAACATACTCCTGCATTCTCCTATGCCTAATGTGCCCAAACATAAACAAGTAAATAAAACAGGAAAAGCAAACAAGAAAGGCTACAGTGTTAACATCAACATCTTAATTTTAACTCACTTTTGCATATTGTTCTTTCAGGGGTCCAGACAGACGCAGGATGCAGCACACTTCAGCACCCAACCTGATTAAAATCGAGATATATTTAGCTTTGAAATAGCTAATGTATGTCTTTTTTTCTTGCTGGACTTCATGCAACAGTAACTTCTCAAACCCAAATACAAACAAATGTGTTCGTGAAAGTTCATTCATTTCACAGTTGTGTTTCTCCAGAATAAACACACATACAAACCACGGTAATAATTGAATGCAATTTAATAACATATCTGTCAAAATAATGTCAGAAAAATATTACCTTCCACTTACAGTCCAGAAATATTACATGAGATCTTGACAAGCCGTCAGGATCATTGACTAATAAAAGTAGATGTCCTAAAACAGAAGTACGATAAAACCTCACCTTTTCTGAATCAAATCTGTTACATAATCCTTTCCTGATTTACGTTTGCCACTGAATATCAGTATCAACAGAGGGTTTGTAGTGGACATCACTTGTTTGACTGTCAGTGATCACAGGGCTACTTTTCCTCATGTTCACTGGCCATCTTTATACGGAGGAATGACGCCACTGACATTTACCTTAATATCTAGAAACAATGCGCAAATGAAATGTCAAAATGCAAATGAAATTTTGGATTAATTGATACATTTAAACTTGTTTTGTACTGCATGGTATACCATATATAATTTCGTGTAAAGCTCTCATAGTTGAAGATGGCGTAATGATGAGAAGTAATCTAAAAAAACTCTAACGTTCCTTAACTACAACATTTACGGTATCATCGAACGAGCGTCTGACCATGGCGAGGTTGATCATACTGTGAAACCAGGGGTGGTTGATGAACACCGAATAGCAAAGTCGTTGAAAATGCGGACTTATTTGGGTTCAGGTACAATATTATATTTTTGTACAGTTTATGGACGTAAAAATACCAAAACAAGATAAATTAATAATTATACATTAGAAAAAAAGAATCCACGGAACCACATCCCCCCTCCATGTCTGTGGTAATAGTTGCGGCGTATTAAAGTCGCATTGCGATATAGATGTATGGTTTGTAATTTAAAATATTTCAATGACGTGGAGTTTTGTTCCGGTCGTGCATTAACTTCTATCGCCTGTAGTTGTCATTGAAAGTATTTGCTAGTAGAGTTGTATAAAGTGATATGGTCTTCTAGTGTTGTAGTACTAGATCTCTGCAGCTCATCTGTATTGGGTCAAAGGTCACGTACCTTTTGAAAACATGGCACAGTCATTGCTCCGGCGGTTAGGAGCTTTAAAATGCGATATAACTGTACCAGTCACAACATTCACACATTTACGGGTAAGATTGCTTTGTAGCTGAAAGCTTCATTGTCGTGCTCAAAGATTTTGTGGAATGGACCCCTCAGCTTGCATTAAGTCTGTTTTGGGTTTCGGAGCTTGTTAGCAACAGAAGAAACTGAGTATGAAACAATGTGAAAGTAACAGTTGGCTAGTATTCGCAGCACAATTTCAGACCCACAGCCTCGGAAAACAGTGTTAAAACCAGTAAAAGACAAAGCTCCGAAATGTAAAATGTTTGATTTCGTGTTACTTGCAGCTGTCCATTTAGGTAGCTGACCAGCTGACCTTTCACCTACTAACACTTTAAGCTAAAGTATGTATTGTTTTGTAGTCCCGCTTAAAAGTTACGCAGTGACATAGTATAGTATAGTAATCTCCATTAATTACATGGGGTGCATATTTTTTTAACTCAGCGATGTTATTTTCATTATTTTTCTTCAAGGCCTTCAGTAATGGTACTAATGCACTTTGCAAGAGCACACCCCCTCCTCCACAAGCTGTGTTCTTCCCCCCATCCGAGGGGCCGATGCTGCTCCCGGGGACGTTCAAAAACAAAGTGGCCTTTATCACAGGGGGAGGCACAGGTTTGGGTCGGGGCATGACGACCACCCTATCAAGCTTGGGTGCTGAGTGCGTCATTGCAAGCAGGTGAGTGCATTTTCTTCTGTCTCACTGTGTCAGTGATGGGTATAACAGAGTTATGAAAGTCATTGCCTCCGAATTGACGAAAACAGGTGTCGATGTTGTTTGTGAATCAAGCAGCAGCAAAGTAGTTTGTTGAACAGCTGCTGGAGACGTAATTGTCTTAGCCTCCAGGTGAATTGGGCTATTACAGGTAGCTGGCTGCTGTGATATGAGGCAACTGCCATGTTCCCCCCATACAAATTTAAAGCCATTGATGTGCAGGGTAGAAGGAGCATATGTTGTGATGAATGCTAACAAATATCTTATTTTGTTCTTAGAAAGCTTGATGTTTTGGAAAAGACTGCAGCAGAAATTTCGAAACAGACTGGCAACAAGGTGAGATTGGTCCTTTTCTGCACATAAAATGCATTTCTAGCATTGTTTGCATAACAGATTTCAGGTTTTTATTATTATTATTTTTTTTTACCAATAACGCCTTTATTAGTGTTTGTTTATTTTTTGCATCACATCAGAAAGTGAATATCTAATGATATCAAATTGCCTCAAAGACTTTTTGATGTTGATGAATCAGTTATTGGAGAAAATGGATTCATTTGGATTCTTATCCATGTAATTTGTCCAGTCTTTGATATAGACACTAATCAACATGTTCCTCGTGCTTTTCATTTATAGGAAAATGCCATGAAATATTTATAAATTTTGTCTTGTAAAATACTGTATAGTGAAGTGTAGTATTGTGTTGTGTAATATATTTATTGAGATCTTTGAATGACTCATCCAACAGGTTCATGCCGTCCAGTGTGATGTGAGGGACCCAGCTTCTGTAGAGGCTTGTGTATCACAGGTCGTCAG
This sequence comes from Coilia nasus, assembly GCA_027475355.1. NCBI lineage: Eukaryota > Metazoa > Chordata > Actinopteri > Clupeiformes > Engraulidae > Coilia > Coilia nasus. Next base: position 16,638,931 of record CM050218.1, on the reverse strand, counting down.
TGATGTTGGTCTCCCTGATGTAGGTACTAGCACTCTGCTCATTCTTTGAAGGCCTCATCACACATCTGATACTTCACTGTTGACTTGTTTTTTGAGGTATCATCTGTCTTTACATGTATCTGGCATGTAATTTGGCAGATGTATTTTTCTATCACAGAATGGCAACATTTGTGTGCAAAAACCTTTGCTTACATGGCTTGATAGTTGGGCAGAATAGACCAGAGTTGCTTTTAGTTTGCTCAGGATGGATAGACTACTCACGTTAAAGCAGCACTGTACAACTTTGTGTTCCATTGCTCTATTTCTCAATGAAGCTCCCTTAGTATCTCCAAATAAATGGACACTGTTATAAAGAAGGACTGTTTTCCCATCCCCTCACCATGTGTATGTGTTTTCAACTCAACTGATCAGAGTAACCGGGGAACATAAAAGTAGTCATGTCCACCGAGGTAAGTAAATTCAGAATTTCCTCAGAATTTAACGTGATCCTGAATCTCGCGATATTCGAGACTTTGTGATACTGAGGGTGCTGGGACAAACACCCAGATATTGCAAGTGTGGTATTCTGTCCACAGAAAGTGGGGGCGGTTGAGAAAATCTTCATTCGCTTGGTAATGATTCATTCAAGCATCTACAGATTTGTGAAGATGATTTATTAACTTGAAAAAGCTGCATAGTGCTGCTTTAAACTCTACAAGACTATGAAGAATAGAAACCTTAAATATGAATTTCTGCTCATTTATTAATTGAAGCCTTAGCAGGTTATTATCATAGTAACACCACTGCATACATTTGTGAATTTCTTCTTCTTCTTTCTTCTTGGGGCTATAGTAGGTTGTCTGTGATTTTCATGTATTTATTTGTTTTTCATCCCCTAGGTGGTTATCAACAACGCCGCTGGTAATTTCATCTCCCCCTCAGAGAAGCTGTCTGCTAACGCCTTTAGGACCATCACAGACATTGTGCTCAATGGCACAGCCTATGTCACTCTGGAGATTGGGAAGCGCCTCATTAAAGCTGAAAAAGGTGATTTTTTTTTTTTAAATGTTTGTTTCTTTTGCTTTTCTGACACATTCAAAGGATAGCTGATGTATCTGTCTTGTGTTTCCATCTGATCCTTGTTCTCCTGGCTTTGCCAACCATTTGTCATATTGAACTCTTTTTGTTTGTTTTTGTGTGTGTGTGGGCAGTCTCACATGAGAAATTTGAGAAGCGCAATAGTGATGCTACTGAAAACACTGCATAAAATAAAATGTCCTTTGTCTTGCCCTCTTGGTATAGTTCCTAGCCAAAGGGGGCAGGTCTGCTCATATGTGCTCAACACAACCATGCACAATGGAAAGTCATTTGAGGATGATGCCGATATTAGTTACCTAATGAAACACCTTTCACAAAGTGTCTAATCGTTTCATTCTCTGTCTCAGTGACACTGGCACATTTATAAAGTGTCATTTTTCACCAGTGAACGATGAGAGTAACTTTGGCCACCAAATGAGAAATGAGGCTGTACTGTAGTAGTAAGGCCACTGGGTGGCAGGCACAGTCCTTCAGTACCACCAGTGATGGAGACTCTCGTAGGAAACGGCTCCCAAAGCCTGCAGCTGCATCTGGTATCAATGTAAACCTTACACTCATTTTTAAAAATTGTACCAGCTGCTGTTGTTTCTCAGTAACATATTTTATTTAGTTTTTATTATTCAGTGTTTGTTACGTGGTAATGGCATGAGCATCAGACTACTTACAACCACACAACAGAGTCTGGCTGGAATAACCAGTCATGAAAAGAAATCATAGCGTCACTATAACAATGGGGCAATTTCCCTACCAGTCATGAAAATCTGCCCCAGTGTATATTGCACTCCCGGCTCATCGACTCATCATTCATTCTTGTGCATTTTCCACCACAAGGCAGTGCATTCACTGCATGCGGTAATGCAAGTCTTATTGCCCACCGCCCCAGGCCCCCGGGCCCTCTTTTGTGTTGTGTGCTCCATCTCTCTCTAGCCATGCATAGTCAACAAGAGACGCTCGTACAACAGCCATAGAGCTGGCTGCCCAAAGACATCACGCCATAGAGTTTGGCTCCAGGCCCCAGCACCAGGATGGCCAGCCCCCATCCCCCACCCCTTCACCCCTAATGCACCCATGTCCTGCACTTCTCCTCAGTCAGTGCTCTTGTTGATGCAGAGGGGCTTACCCATCCTTTGATTGTACTGACCTTTCCCACTTTCCAATCCGAAATGGTTATTAATGAAGTTGCAATCAGGCCATTGTGAGGAAGCATAACAGACATAAAGGGGCCGGCGTTCCCTCATTTGCCTTTTCCGCCACGGAGCAATTAGGAGACTTGGCTTCCGTGGAGAGTTTACCCTTTCTTTTATGTTGGAGCCATTGATTGCACCCCATCTCAAGACATCGATGGCGGCTGCACTTTATGAAGCTGTATTTATGATTTATAATGAACGATGTCCTTTAGTTCCCATGTCTGCAGAAGGCTGGTAGGCCGTAATTGTAAGTGTGTTTGTCATTTCTTTGAGCTGTCATTTCTTTAAGTTTAGTGTGAGACTGATTTTTTTTTGAGTGACTGACAGACTCATCACTCAGGTCACCCTGGTCAAGTGAAGCCACGGGCTCTTGATTTGATTACTTATTGATTTGATTTCTTTATTCTCTGTCTCTTTTTTTCTTTTTTTTTTTTTCACCCAGGGGCCGCGTTTTTGGCGATCACCACCATCTATGCAGAGAGCGGCTCCGGGTTCGTGGTACCCAGTGCCTCTGCCAAGGCTGGTGTGGAAGCCATGTGCAAGTACGTTTACTCCATTATTTAAACACTGATCCAAAGACACACACAGTCCTAGTCACCTCTGTTCACTTCACATTTGTAAGATTCCTACTATGAAGCCTATGAGCATTCATCTTTTCTGCCTTAGTGTTACTGCACTATTTGCCTATTAAAGGGATACGCCACCTCCAGATGAAATTGAGCTCTAGGGACTGCGGGGACATGCACAATTTCATCTGGAGGAGGCGTATCCCTTTAAGATTGTATTTTGTATGTTGTATATATGTATATATTTCTTTTAACCAGGGACACTTAACAAATCTATTAATTTTACTGTCTGACCATCTTTTCTGTTCTGTTATATGATGTACCAAATGAGCTATGTACCACAGTCCCTTAAGAAAAGAAGTCCCACCCGTGTCAGACGGTATGCCGCCCTAATGTATTTTTAAAGGGAGGCATTTATTAGCATTAATGAGTGTGGCAGCACTTTTTAATTTGCATCTTAAATGTGGAGGCCCTGTGCTGATCTCCCAGGGACAGTTGTCCATAATTAAGACTGATCGAAAGTGCAAGACCACGTAAGTGGACAGGGCGGTTTTCACTGTCCCTTGATGTGAATTGGCAGCTCATTAGAAAACATGAAATCTGACTGACGCCTTCATAAAAAAAAAAAAAAAAAAATCTGATGAGATGTGTGTGTCACGGCTAAGATGCTCTCAGAGGGTTCATGGCTATAGTCAATGAATCTGATTTATTTGAAATGTGCAGTCCATAAATGATTAGTCCTATAGTCCTCACAAATCAGTCCTCCCAACATTGTGGTCCCGCTTGAGGAAACCCAAACGGGATACCTGTGGTCAGTCCACTTCGCTCCCCTCTGACATGAAATGTGTTTGGCCAGTAGCGGGACCTCTGTCCTGTGAGCCGGCTTTTCCTATTTCACTCTCCCCTTGTAAGACGTCTCCCCATTCCACTTTTTATGGGCACATGAAAAAAGGCATTACTGTGATGAATGGGTCATTGTGCTCCCAGCCTTTCCTTCAGACAGACGCTGAAAGAGGGGGAGAGCACAGGCCAGGAGAAACGAAGGCACTGACACGCACGCATGCATGCACAGACAGACACATGGACACACACGGACACACATGTAACCGAGGTCTTCCTGCGAAGTCCAGACCCAGTCTCGAACTCGCGACCTCACAGCAACTTCGGTATGGGAGACAGACACGCTACCAAGTGAGCTAAAAGCCGGGCTATTAGCTCAGTCAGCAACATATCTTTTTGAGGCGTCGGGAGGGAGGTTTACCAACGTTCTACGCCGAGCTGTGCTAGCTGGCATCCGTTACACTCACCCCCCTAAACCTCACTCCCATCCGGGTTCACGGCACCACTGTAACCCAGGTCTTCCTGCGAAGTCCAGACCCAGTCTCGAACTCGCGACCTCACAGTAACTTCGGAATGGGAGACAGACACGCTACCAAGTGAGCTAAAAGCCGGGCTATTAGCTCAGTCAGCAACGTATCTTTTTGAGGCGTCGGGAGGGAGGTTTACCAACGTTCTACGCCGAGCTGTGCTAGCTGGCATCCGTTACACACACACAGGCATAAAGCACACTGAGGCCACTTCTGAAGTGTGTGGCATGGGGGTGACACATTCTACTGAAGGCATCAGGCAGTTAATTAATTTGTCAACCATCTATGTATCCCGCATGTGTAAATATGCATTAAAAGAAAGCTCAGGAAGACATAGATTATTGTAACCCCTTACAGTGTGTGTGTGTGTATGTGTGTGTATATATATATATATATATATATATATATATATATATATATATATATATATATATATACACACACATACACACACACACACTGTAAGGGGTTACAATATATATGTGTGTATATATATATATATATATATATATATATATATATATATATATATATATATATATATATCTCGCTCAGGTGCTCAGGTGCTCAAGCTCAGGTGCTCAAGCTCAGGTGCTTCTTCTGCCCAGCCTCGTCGAAAGGATCACAGCAGAACTAAATTTGAGCTTCACCTTGTCAAAATAGCTTAAAGATCCCAGTGATGAAGTGAAAAAAAGACATAGTTTGGTTGGGTAACGTGAAATGTTTTAGAAAGCCGTATCTGAAAAGGTGCAGAAATTGCCCTGAAGTCAGTTTTTAACTGTGTTGTGGAGTTAAACCACTTTTAGTCGGTCTGGAAGAATCCTGTTTACATCATGACAACATCTTCAGCACAGTATAGCATTGCATGGGTGGTGCTGTAGCGCTTTGTGCTAGCACCCTTACAGCATCTGAGCACAAAAAAGTACCATTGTTAAAGCTAATTTTACCTTGTAACAACATTTATATATATATATATATATACACACACATACACACACACACACTGTAAGGGGTTACAATAATCTATGTCTTCCTGAGCTTTCTTTTAATGCATATTTACACATGCGGGATACATAGATGGTTGACAAATTAATTAACTGCCTGATGCCCCTTACATATATATATATGTAAGGGGCAACTATAATTCTCTCAAGTATATAGAAGTGAGATTTGCAGAGGTGAAACTATCCGGCCGATTTATCTTGTAAGTGCAAGACTCCTTTTTGTCAGCCGGGTCACTATCTGTCTTTATCCATTTTCCTGTAATGGAACTCTTGGCTTTTGTGTCTGATTTGTTCACCTGAAAAATTGATCCTGCGCTCCTCTTTTTAATTCCGACATCTGTATTGCACTCTGAGGGTGGGCAGTGAGTCTGGCTTTTTAGTTGTTGTTGGCTGATGTTTATTTCACAGCTGTTCCCTAAGCAGATTCTTTTTTTTAGACTTTTATTTTGCTCATTTACGATGCATTAGGTCCTTGATGCTGACTAGGAACAAATCAATCCGCAGGCCGCCTCTGGTGCCCACAGTTTTCAACTGCTCTTTTTGTTGAAGTGATCAGGAATGACCCTGCAAAAGCACTCCACCCCTTACACACACACACACACACACACACACACACACTCTCATACATATATATACACACACACAATCACACATGCACAGACACACACACATACATACAAACACACACACACACACACACACACACACACACACACACACACACACACACACACACACACACACACACACAATCCTTTTTTCCTTTCTTCTCCCCTCCCCAACACCTTTGTGGTGTTGAAATAAGCAGCATGAAAACAAGGCCCAGCACTGCCCAGTGCCCCCGCAGAGATAATTGTACCCGGAGCAGGAGCGTTAACCCCATCAGGAGAGTTTAATGAGAAAGGGACCGAGCGTGAGGCTCGCCACAGGGCTGGCCGTTGGCCTGCTCACCTGCCTGCCTTCCCTCGCCTGCACACCTGAGGAATAATGTGTGTGTGTGTGTGTGTGTGTGTGTGTGTGTGTGTGTGTGTGTGTGTGTGTGTGTGTGTGTGTGTGTGTGTGTGTGTGTGTGTGTGTGTGTGTGTGTGTGTGTGTGTGTGTGTGTGTGTGTGTGTGTGTGTGTGTGTGTGTGTGTGTGTGTGTGTGCGCCGCAGGTCGCTGGCTGCCGAGTGGGGACGCTATGGCATGAGGTTCAACGTGATTCAGCCCGGACCAATCAAAACCAAGGTAGTGCGTCACCCCAGAGCTTCCTGTTTTCACCCCTTTTTCTGGTAAACAAAGGACTGATATAATTGGCTATGGGAAAAAATGAATAGGTCAGATGAGGTGATGTAAGATCCTCCTGTATGGTAACGCTGAACCGTTGTCATTGCATAGTCCTCTAGTCTTTGCCATTGTCAAAAAAAGTGGTTACACTTTATTTTACTGTCCAATTAGGTACAGTGTAACAAAGTGTGTAACAATATGTATAATTACGTACTTACTCTGTACCATTGGGTTAGGCTTAAAGTTAGGCATGTACAGTGTAAGTACATAATATTACACGTTGTTACATGTAGATACACTAAGAAAAGGAACCGTAGAAAAAAAGTGTCACCATTTCTTTTTAAGCTAATCTGCACTGGTGGACGTTCAAAAATTCAGAGAACAGAAGTGTGCAGAATGCAGAAGAAGTATGCGTCAAGAGGACTTAAGTATTGATTCTGTCTTTGAACTGCACTCAGCTGACTCCTTGTACTGTATGGCAGTAGGCAGAATATAAGACCCACCTCCTCAGTCCATGCAGCCAGAGAGAAAGATGTGGGGTGTGGGCCTGCATGACAATCAATCATTCCATATGAATCACTGTCAGCTTGGCTGGCTGGCTGGCTGGCTGCTCCATTCACAGACTGTGAAGTTCTTCATCTAGAAGATCGATGTGATATTGTGCCAGAGGGTATTAATATTAGCTCAGGTGCTTCTTCTGCCCAGCCTCGTCGAAAGGATCACAGCAGAACTAAATTTGAGCTTCACCTTGTCAAAATAGCTTAAAGATCCCAGTGATGAAGTGAAAAAAAGACATAGTTTGGTTGGGTAACGTGAAATGTATCAGAAAGCCGTATCTGAAAAGGTGCAGAAATTGCCCTGAAGTCAGTTTTTAACTGTGTTGTGGAGTTAAACCACTTTTATTCGGTCTGGAAGAATCCTGTTTACATCATGACAACATCTTCAGTACAGTATAGCATTGCATGGGTGGTGCTGTAGCGCTTTGTGCTAGCACCCTTACAGCATCTGAGCACAAAAAAGTACCATTGTTAAAGCTAATTTTACCTTGTAACAACATTTATATTCATTACAACAGCTCTAAAAAAGTACAGAAGATATTATTTTGACTCTACTGCATCCTTATTAGTTGCAATATTTTCTACATATTTATTTGCCAGCACTCATTTTCTGCCTCGGTCGTCAGTGTTTTGAGTTGTCATTTTTACGATTTGCACCATAGAAAATATACCAGAGGGTAGGAGCTGGCATACACAGTTCCTTACGTTTTAGTTGTTTTAGCCGCCTCTAATTGTGCACCGTCATCCTACACAGGGTGCGTTCAGCCGTCTGGATCCCACGGGGATGTTTGAGAAATCCATGATGAGCAGGATTCCGGTCGGCCGTCTGGGTACGCCAGCAGAGATTGCTAACCTCGCCGCTTATCTCTGCAGCGACTACGCCAGCTGGGTGTCTGGAGCGGTGAGTGTGCATTTGTGTGCGTGTGTGTGTGTGTGTGTGTGTGTGTGTGCACGTTTGTATGCGTGTCCGTGTATGTGTGTGTGTGTCTGTCTGTGAGTTTTGTGCATGAGGGTGTGTGTGACTGTGAGGGTGTGCATTTGTGTGTGTGTGTGTGTGTGTGCACACGTTTGTATGTGTGTCCATGTATGTGTGTGTGTGTCTGTCTGTGAGTTTTGTGCATGAGGGTGTGTGTGTGACTGTGAGGGCTTGCAAGCGTGTGTGTGTGTTTGAGGGAGTGTGTGCATGCTTGTGTGTGTATGTGTTTGTATGTGTGTGTGTCTGTGTGCATGTGTTCATGCATGAGGGTGTGTGTGACTATGAGGGTATGCAAGCGTGTGTGTGTATCTGTTTGAGGGAGTGTGTGCGTGTGTGTGCGTGCATGTGTTTGTATGTGTGTGTGTGTCTGCGTGCATGTTTGTGCATGAGGCTGTGTGTGACTGCGAGGGTATGCAAGCGTGTGTGTGTGTGTGTGTGTGTGTGTTTGAGGGAGTGTGTACATGCGTTTTCGTGCATGTGTTTGTGCTTGAGGGTGTGTGTGACTGTGAGGGTATGCAAGCATGTGTGTGTGTGTGTATGTGTGTGTGTGTGTTTGAGGGAGTGTGTATGTGCGTGTGCATGCATGTGTTTGTATGTGTGTGTGTCTGTGTGTATGTTTGTGCATGAGGGTGTCGGTGACGGAGGGTGTGCAAGCGTGTGTGTGTGTGTGTTAGTGGGAGTGTGTGCATGCATGTGTTTGTATGTGTGTGTGTCTGCATGCATTTTTGTGCATGCGGGTGTGTGTGACTGTGAGGGTATGCAAGTGTGTGTTTGTGTCTGTTTGAGGGAGTGTGTACATGGGTGTGCGTGCATGTGTTTGTATGTATGTGTGTGTGTCTGCATGTTTGTGCATGAGGGTTTGTGTGACTGCGAGGGTGTGCTTGCGTGAGCATGTGTATTTGTGTGTGTGTGTGTGTATGTGTCTGTGTGTTGACCTTGGGAGTGTGCTGGGGCTCTCCTCTGCTCCAGGACAGAGGGGGCCGAGGGCGCTGAGTGTGCCCCAGAGGAGCGCTCCGGTTTCAGGCTCAGGGAGGGGAGAGCAAGGGTAGCGCTGGCTCCTCTTCTCCTCTTCTCCTCTTCTTGTCCTCTCTCCGCTCCAGCAGCTGGCTTTAGGGAACATGCAACGCTCCAGTCTCCCATGCAGGGCAGGCTATTAAAGTATGCACGTAGAGCGGATAGAATCGCTTACCACACATGTGCACTAATAGCCCCTGGCTGTTGGTTGGTCTGATGCATTTACTGCATTTCGCAGTAATTTTCTCACCTTCGCTCTCTTGCTCTCCATCCCTCCATCCCTCCATCCCTCCCACCATTTTTTTCTTTTCGTCCCTCTCCCTTCTCTTCCCACTCTCTCTATAGTCTCTGGCTTACACACACTTGTTCACACACACATTTGTTCTCTCTCTCTCACACACACACACACACACACACACACACACACACACACACACACACACACACACACACACACACACACACACACACCATGCTTGCACGCACAAAGGCAGGTACTGTACATCATTTGTTTATTGTACATCAAATGTGTACAAGCTATAACATTTAAACTAAGCTATCCTCTAATCCTGATATTTCAGACTGAAAGAGATGCTTATGGAAAGATGATGATGTCAGTGTAGTGAGACTGTGGTACTGTGAAACAGCCGAGGACACAGTCATTCTTGCCTGCCTTGAACATCTCTGGCTTGAAGGCTTGAACATCTCTGCAGATCAGCTTTATATCACTGTTTTGTTTTAATTTGTGTTCATTCATTCATTCGTTGCACAGATCATTCGAATGGATGGAGGAGAATATGTGTCCATGGCTGGGGAGTTCAATGACCTAAGAAAGGTACGAGCGTTTCCTTAGGTGCCTTTGCTCTGGCTCCACTGCTGTGAAACTGAGTGGTTTAGCACAAAGGTCATTAACATCTCTCTCTTTCTGTTCTCCTGCAGGTCACTAAGGAGCAGTGGTCTATGCTGGAGGCCATGATTCGTGGCACTAAAGGATCCTAAGGACTTGGACTGTCTATGGCCGCTTGGTCTCGGTCTATTTAGTCTTTTGTTGATGGTTTGTTAGCAATTTTCTGTGTGTCAAGTTGTCTCCATAAATCAGCATCTCTGAAAAGCGCATTTCTAACAGTTGGATGCACTTCCCCCTCCCCAAAAAAACAAAAATTAAATGTGTAAGTAAAATCAAATTCAAACTCCACATTTTTTTCATTCCTCCTTTTATATCCTGAATTGATGATCTAAGGAGCTGTTTTAAGAGACTGTGCTGTGTGCCTTTTTTTCTCAGAGTGCCGTGTAGTGTCTGGGCTTGTGTAAATCCCCAGCACTGTAATGTGATGCCCAGAAGTAGGCGTAAATATGATCTTCAAAGACATTGAGACATCATTGCTTGTGGTTATAAATTTGACAATTTTTTGTCACGGTTTTGTATGGAAGAAAGAAAATAACATCACAAAAAACAAACGTTTTGCTAAAATATACAATTTTAAGGTCCTTTTATAACAATGACTAAATAAAGCCATATATGTAGTTTTCTATTCTTGATGGCTCTTGGTTTCTAAATGATGCTAGATCTGTATACTGAAATATGATGTGTGCTGTGTATTACACCTGTACATACATCAGTAGTAGACCTTGCATTTGCACTCCACCCGTTTTTGTCCTCATAATCCACATTACTTTTTTTTTTTTTTTTTTTTAATTTTTCTCCTCTCCCACTGCGTGCATATCACCCCAGTCAGGCACTCCTGAGCTTCCCTGAGACAGCTTTGCTACAGTCCCTCATTCCTCTTCAGACTGTCATTCTCCATTTCATCCACCACATCTGAACGGGGGGCCACTTGACGCTGTGTGATTGCACGTACCCACCGTTGATGGGACGCTATCTATAGATGCAGGAGGGGTGGGGGACCACATCCTATTGACCTCCACACAAAGCCCCTTGACTCCTCGTTCAGTGACCTCCCTTTATGGTACTCGCTGGGCTAATTCAGCTGCGTCTTTGTGTGTTGAATACAGCCAACCCCCAGTGACTGTAGTGCTGTATTGATTGTGCTGCGTCTCCACTATAACAACCACACAGAGAGAGTGCCAAAGCACCTGACGTTACGTTGATGCCGCTGGCCTGTTACTGCTTGTGTAACTGCCTTTCGTTTTGAGTAAGAAATTCTACTGCAGGTTATCAGGTGTTGTGTTCATCTTCCTCTGTGGTTTTGAGAGAGATTACCTCAAGAGTACTGTTCTCCTGTCAGATGTAGCAGATGCATCATTTACACACACACACACACACACATGCAGATACACATACATACACGTACACACATGCATACACACACATACACACCCACACATGCAGATACGCACACATACACACACATACATACAGACACATTCACACACACATACATACACACAAACACACACATACACACAAACACACCCAGAGGGAACTAATTCAATGCAGCACACACACACACACACCGCCGTGGAGAGTTCCAGATAAGAGAGTGCTGTTGCCTTAAAACTTTGGGCGCACAGCTGCTCAATTATACGATAAAGATCGGGGGCTTCTTTTCGCTCCCGGAGCACTGACAGCACTTCGTCTTCCGGCAAGCAGCTCCCCCATCCTCAGCCTCAGGGCAAGATCTGTTGGCCTGCCACTAGCAAACAATAGCTGTAAACAGACGTCCGCAGCTCTGAAAGTGGTTCAATTAAACTTAAGTATCGTTACCTCCGCCAGCGGAGGTTATGTAATCATTGACGTTTGTTTGTTAGTTAGCAGCATCAGCATCAAAATGTTATGGATGGATTTTGATGACATTTTCAGGGCAGGTCAAAAATGGTCTCAAAAGTGATTCGATTTTGGTGGTGATCTGAGCTGCCCTGGTGGAGGTCTGCGCTCTCTGAGTGCTTTTCTAGTTTCATAATGCATTTTGTGGCCATCTGTCATGGCTATGTCAGGCTTGACGATCTGAGAGATGTGAGTGTTGCTATCAAGTCGGGAGAGTTACCCCAAAAAGCACGAGGCAGTGTGGTCAGATAACTTATTTAATGTTTTTTTTTTGTGGATTTGGAAGGTCAAACACAGACAGAAACACACAACTTTACACCACGTCTTCCATAGGTAGTGTTTCCATTTCATTTTAATGACCTCTTACACAGTGTGTCAGGTGTTCAGCATAGTGGAGCATGTCATTCTCTTTACAGTGCAAAAAAGTCTGATCCCACGTTGTTTGTCTTAATAGGTCATGAGGGGGACAAATGCATTCCATATACGTGTGCTTAGACTTTAGTTTTACCAGTTATCTCAATGGACTTCGTAACAGCAGCAACCCACATGCACTGCGAAAAAAATGAAACAATAACCTGTCCTAAAGAATTTAGTTGATTAAGTTCTTGACCGGTTTGTTCAGCAGAGCTCATCCCCTCTTTTACACATTATTGCTTTGGCTGCAGTAGGAACATAAGTACAATAATTACTGTAATTGTTAATGTAATCACTGTTGTAATGGTTATCACTGTTTGGCATGGCCACGATACTGCATTTGTGTGGCGCATACAGGGGGGTGAAGATGCTGGGTGCAGGTCCTTGATTTTTAATGCATCAATCTTGTCATTACAAAAGCTGTACAAACAGTATAGAAACGACAGGTTGAAAAGTTTTGCTCCTGGCCTTTTTGATCAGATGCTCTCTCTAACGCCCCATAACACTTTGCCTCAGTAAAATGTACATCATTTGTCTTGAAAATAAAGACAACAAATAAGAGAAAGAAAGAAAAAAAAATGACACCCTAGAGCTGTAAGTTACCGTCACACACATCACGAGTGAACGGAAAGAGGGGATTCGACTTCATCGGGGGAGGGGGATTGAGGGGGTTCTGCAGATGACTTGGGGGGGGGGGGGGGGGGGGATTGCTGTGGAGAGGTGTGTGTGTGGGGGGGAGGCAGGAGGCGGGCGGGGGGACTGACTCAGACGCATTCGGCACACAAGACGAGCGCTAACTCCGTTCTGTACAGCTTGCCTCCGTCAGACAGGGCCATGATGGCATTCTTATATGTGGGGATTTTGCTGACTTCAAGCACCTGTCAAGACAGAGAAGAGATTTTTCTTGTTGTTATTCCCTGTGGCATCTCAGGCACAGCTGTTATATTGCTTTTTCGAATGAACACTTGACTTTGTCGCTGCATGGATACAGCGAGATTGTTCAGGCTTCCAAAACAAAAGACAAAGTGACTGCCTTGGATATTCGGTTACAACAGCACACAGCATAACATTAGGCCTCTGTAATGACACCTACATTTTCCATATATAAATATATCAATAAAGCAGTGGTTGGAATTGAGATATGTCCTGTAGGCCTACAAAAGTCCCGGCCAACAGATGAATTATGAGTGAGAGTAAAAGGGGGGTAAAGAAAAAATTAGATGTCTCATGCATTTCTAAGGCTACTACAACAGATATAAATGTTTTTTTTTTTTGTTTTTTTTTTTTAAACCAGTCAATTTGTACAGCGTGACATTTCTATGATGGTTCGGTGCTATTTGCTTGTTCAAGAAGTCATAGAAATTGAAAGCTGAGAAGCCATTTCCCTGTCTGAGGGTGGAGAGGCTGAGAGATGTAGCACTTACCCTTTTGTTTTTTTCACACAGGTCTTTTAGCAGGGCATCGAGCTCATTCTCATCCATGTAGCCATTTCTGTCCTGAAAACAGCAACATTCAGAGGAAGAGGATGAGATGTTCTATGCACTAAAAAATGTCTCAACAGTACTGATGTGTAGTTCTGCGTGCAGCCATCCTTTACAAAAATACAACTAAACATGAATGTCTACTGAAATAATTTTACATTAGTTTCCTGGAAGTCTCAATTTCACAACAGAAAACTACTCAAAGTAACTCTCCACAGCTGTTGTGTCTATTCTTTCCTCACTTCCATAGGCAAATATAGATTCATGGCACACACAATTCTGGGTGTAGCATCAGTGAAAACATTTGCCAGAGTTTTCTCTGAATTTGAAGAAGATATAATATGCCTACCAATCTGAGAGTCATATTTGCCCAATACAGACAGCAATATGCTTTGCACACTGAGGCAAAGAGACGAACCCTTAACAAACATTGGGGATAATGGCGGCCCAGCAAAATGTCCACAGCACAGATGTGTGTCAAACAAACAGGAAACGAGATGTCATGCCATTTCATAATAGTTTCCTCTTTAATCTCCTCTTGGAAATGAGCAATTCTCTACGGGTTTCGGCAAAGCAGAGAGGCACTGACGATCGCTTCAGCATGCGCAGTCAAAGTAATGACACGCTGAATTTCAGGGAGCTCATGTGAAACACAAGCAGCCAGTGACCAACCACAGACACAAACACACACACACACACACACACTGCCTGCATTTTATGTCTGCAGATCACAATGCAAACTGGTCACAAGAAGCACGGCGATGAGATCTACGCCTCATTGCCAGCGTAATAGGCTGACCTATAGATTTTTTCCTCACACAGTCAGATGGGATGAAAGTCATTTGCCACCCTATAATCCTCGCCTGGCCCAAACCATACAAATAAATTTGAATGGCATTAACAGCTTGACATCAGGCAGTGACAAAAGAGAGCTGTGCGCTCAGCTGACACCAAAATCATAACAATGACAAAACAAAGCAGACAAGAAAACAGATGCAGGCGAAGTCAGGGATGGGCCAACCTGCCGTTACAGACACACCTCCCTCCCTATGCCGCATTTCCGGTCTGCTAATGAACACACTGCTACATCATCTGCCAAATTGCCTCTCCCAGTATCCAGATAGCGGATGAGGACCAGCCCCACCACCACAGACACATTCCTGTCTCTCTCTCTCTCTCTCTCTCTCTCTCTCTCTCTCACACACACACACATTCCTGTCTCTCTCTCTCTCTCTCTCTCTCTCTCTCACACACACACACACACACACATGCACACACACACACGCACACACACATATTCCTGTCTGTCACAAACACACACACATACACACACACTCCTGTCACACACCCATTCTTGGAACCCAAAACACCCTGGTCCATCATCCCGCATCAGAGGCCGCTGTCACAGGAGGTGCAGAAAAGGACCTCCAGCCCCCTGCCATTCAGGGCCACGGTAATATATCACAGCTGAGCCGCGGCCAAGAGCTCGAGTAGAGCCACGGCAATATCGAGATGGTGTGTGTGTGTGTGTGTGTGTGTGTGTGGGTGGGTGTTGTCCTCACTGCATGCCAATGAGGAGCTGTGTGTCCCTGCACGTTTGGGTAAACACAGACAGCGAGGTAGCAATCACCTCGCAAAATCTCTTAATGTTCACCGCCTGATCTCTGGCTTCGGAGAGAGGCTGCAATCGATGCCGATTCAAAATGTACTTTTGTGCATTCAATAAAAAGCAGAGTGTGGGTTTTTTTTTTTTTTTTTTTTGCAGCAGCATGCCTTTTTATAGTACAAGCACACAGCCCGAACAGAGCGGGGGAAAAAAAAAGAATGAGGTGTACCTTATCGTATAACTCAAAAACCTGGTTGAATTCTTTTCTGTCCATCTTCACACCCTGTGGGAAGAGAAGAGAGGCAAAAGTCTTCAGCAATGCGAACAGTGGAACAGTGAAGGTCATTGCTTGTTTATCTGTTGACAGGGGTGATTTCTTTTTTGCTGGCTGCCACTTAAATTACCTGAAACTTGAGTAAGAAGTTTTCTTGATCTGGCAGCAGTCTGTGGTAGAGTGAGAGGAAATTGCCATGACTACAACTGACTGCACTGCACAGTTGGTGTATGCTCTTGCAGTGATAGTGTTGTGCAAGTTCACACACTTCACATAAACTAGTGAAGTTCAGTTCATTCAGAAAATGTTAATTTATTCACAATCATAGTTCACATTTCAATAGAGAACTACTTCATATCAGGTTCAGTTCACCTTCATCACAAGGCAATAATAAGCAAAAGGTTTTCACTGGACCTAAACAGTGATTCAGAGTCTCACAAAATATGATCTAGTTATAAAGGTGTCCAGTTCAGTTTGCAGTTTGTAAAAAGTTCAACTTTTTTTAACTAGGTCATGTAAAAACACTCATGGGTGCTCTGAAAGGCTTAAAACTGTAGACCAACCTTGCCATTTCGGTAAGACCCAACTTTCCATCATTGTTGGAGTCAAATATTTTCAGCTGAAATAGAAACAATACATTGTTAAAAGAATATCTGGAACAGTCAATTTCAGCACCACTTGATGCTACATCATTTATTTTTCATTATTAAGACCTAAATCAAAATATGGTTATATTCAGCGCCTAGCAAATATTATCAGTGGGTATGTTAAGTAATAAGGCAACATTAAATATTTTTATTTCACTAATGTAAAACCTCAGAACTCTTTACACACCACTCACAGAGCATTTTTACTTTGTCATGAAATCCTAATTTTGGAGCAAACTGACAGGTCAGCATTAACAACTTGGCTAAAGACCTTGCTATGCACAAGCTGTCACTGTATTTTTATAAACCACTTAACAGCCCAGTCACGTCTTCAATGCAAAAGAAAAGCACACTTGTGATTGGTTCTTCCCTGTCCATGGTGTTGAGCTGACACTTCTGATTGGTTCTTCCCTGTCCCTGGTGTTGGACTGACACTTGTGATATTCCCTGCCATGTCCCTGATGTTGCGTTGACGCGTTGGCGTGTGATCGGCTGATCTGTCCTGCTCTGTCAGGCCCTGCTGGAACAGTGCTGGGGAAGGGCTTTTTGTTGGCTACGCTCAGGTATCTCTGACGAGACGTGACTGTTAAAGCGATTCCAAAGAGGCATCTCTGTGGTGAGCTGTGTCAGCGATGGGGACAAGAGGATTGAGGGGAATCGATCGCAGCGCCGCGTCCACCCAGGTGCGGATATAGAGAGTGATGTGGGGAACTGCGCTGCTGCTGAGCCCCTCACCGTGGTTACTGTGTACTCGTCCAGCTTCTTCTCATCGTATGGCTTCTTGGCCCTCTGAAGCAGGTCTTTTAAAAAGTTCTACAGTGGAGGAAAAACACAGGTATGCTTACTGAACAGACAAGGTGAGGGTTTGTGATGAGATTTAGGTCGTCACCTGCTAGTGCCTAGTTACAGTAAAAAAAAACAACAACTGGCTTGGTAAACCAGTCCCTCATACTCCATTTCCTTTTGTACAGAGGGTCTGGGGTTGCTACACTGAGGAACTTCCTGGAGGTGTGGACTCTGCTGAGGTTTAAAACAAGTGGCTTTGCCTTTACCCAGTCTGGTCATCATGTATGACAATTAGCCTACCTACACACTACAATTCAAAAATAGCACACAAAGTGAACATCATGGCTCACGAACACTCCCTCTGTTCGCTGATTGGCTAGGAGTTGCTTGGTCCTCATACATGATTTTCAATGGCAGCGAATCCAGACCCTCTGCATAAAATTAAATGAAGTACAAGGGGCTGGTTTACCATGCTATCAAACAACACCATCTAATGTATACTGATGCATATGATGACAGATGTCAGCCTCAGTAATGGGCAACTTGCATTCAGAACTTACAATCCAGTATTACAAATTCCACATCACCTGGTTCTACCTGTGATGTTAATACAGATCATTTCACTAATTAGCTCTCCTACCTAGAACAAATACATGGTACTGCATTGCAGTTAGGGAAAAGCTGTGATCAGAATTAGAAATCATCATCAAACAATGTCCCCCTGTCTAAAATTCTCATTCTCAGTTTAATTATCCCAGTCTATCCAGTGACTCAAAAGCCAGTTTTGAAAAGTGGCAACAAATAGCCTAACTTTGACCAAAATGTTCGCTCATTCAGTATATATGGTGTGAATTACATTGTTTTGTTTCTGAGTTCCCTTAGTGCACTATACAGTAAACAAGTGAACATTTTGGATTCCACCCATGACTACATTCCTTATCAAAGCCACTCGTCTCCTTCGAATGGTCAACTTGCTGGCGACCTGTTTCAACCAGCTGTAAAGCCATCAGTGAAGGCCCTCAAGCATGGCGAGGAAGCTCAGTGGTGACAGATTGCCTTCATTATCAAGTCACCGACTGAACATTTGACAGCTGTTTAAAAACTACATTTTGGGCAGTTAATTTAAATTGCTGATGCTATTTTAATCTCCATGTTTGGCGTTTACTGCAGCCCTGTGAGGTGTGCATATGCTCTACCTCTGGGGGTGGCTTTGGGTACATGGATGCTGCGATTTCAGTTTAAACCGAACAAAAACATAATTTTCAGACCAGCTGGCACACTGAATCCTAGGAGCGGCAAGCTAGGGTTGGTCTAGCCGCGATCATTGTTTAGCAATCTTCCCTGGCAGGTCCAGAATTACCCATGGGGCACTGCACTCCAACCTTAATTTTATCCTCCTGCCTCCACAGCCACTTCAGAAAGGTCACAAGTGACACACCAGCATAAAAGTGCAACAGCAAGACAGAAAATGCAGCCCTTTTTTTTCTGGCACTCATCAGTGAGTATTCCAGCAGCACAGCTTCAGAGATGAAAAAATGATTTTGATTTTTACTCCACAGTCTAATTGACCTGTGCGCTCTGGAGAACCCAGAGGTCCCATCAGGGATGATGAGTCATCAGAATGCCACCAGGGTTTGCGTCTGTGTGTGTGTGTGTGTGTGTGTGTGTGTGTGTGTGTGTGTGTGTGTGTGTGTGTGTGTGTGTGTGTGTGTGTGTGTGAGTGCTCATGCAGGTAAGCTACAGAATAAATCGCCCACCTTGAGTTCATCAGCCTCAATGTAACCACTGTGGTCGGCATCGTAATTTCTCCAGGCCTGGGGAGGTGGAAGGATGTTCACACAGTGAGAGTCATGTTACAGTTTTGTGGGTGAGATATGAGGTATATCATCGAGACAATATGGTATAATCACTGAGTTTACATCCAGCCCAACACAATAATCATATGATTCATTATCTCAGTTAACTGCCGTCATAATGATTAGCATTTTCTGGTCATTAACAGTTACATAACAATAAGGCGTTGGTAAAAGAAAGTACCTGCATAAATTCTGTACAGGACCTCAGCTGCTGCCGGAAAAATAGTAAAAAGTTTTCCTCTGTGGGCAATATCTGCACTAGCTGTGGCCAAGGCAGAAAAAAACACAAAAGCAATAAAATAATTACATGGGATGGAACAATCATTTAATATCACAAATTACCCATGAAATATTCAGCTTTAACCAGTTTTGTATCTCCTTTTGCAAAATCTTGCAAAGATATAGATTACTTCTTTTTACCCTTTTTTTTTTACCTGGTCCTCTACTGTAAACAAAACAATTTGTCACAGTAATGGAGGCTACAGACTCATTTCCTCTGCTGTTGCATTGTGGGAAAGAATTCAGATGCAGCCTTCGTAAGACATTGCAATTACTGGGAGTTAATGTACCAGTGGTCTGCTCCCTGTAGTCATCAACAACTCGTAAAATAATTTGATTATTTCTCACAGGCATGAGTTGCTCTACTCTTTGTCCTCAAAGGCCAGTGACTCAGGACAAATCACTTTTTCAGTTGCCCACCCATTCTCTCTTTTTTTCCATTTTACCTTTGCCCAGGAATTCATTCATTAGTTCAAAAATGTGAAGGGATTTTGCTTAGGCTGTGCAGAGTTCTACTTTCGGATTTTTGAGAACATAATCTCGCTTGTGCCAACAAGCACATTTGTCATTAAATGCATCCCCAATATTTGAGATAAAGGTTTTTTTCTTATGAAGATAAGCTACAGAAAACTCACAACTGAGCATGTCCTAATTTCATATCAGTAAAGTACAGCTTCAGCACTTTAAGAAAACAACTTCCACCGTTTTTTATAGTCTTTGGCACCTCAACTTGTTCCTTTCATTTTAGATTACATTTCCATTGCCTTTTAAATTCATGCCATCCAAAAACTGTTGAGGTAATCCAACAAAAAGTCACTAGGATTGCTTTGTAATATGTCTCTCCAGTATCATAAAAGCCTCCCTCTTTCTGCAAAAATGCAAACATTAATGGATCACTTTGTGTCATTTCAAACACTGCTCTTCTCACAGACGTCAGCCAAGTAAAAATAGGCAATAATAAAGTTGTCATTTGAAACATCAGGCAATGTTTTAAACAGATAGGGATATCAAAATGTCCTCCATGTGACGGGAGATCTGGGAGATGACTGCCTTGCCCCTGCCTCACCCGACAGCTGCAGTAATTGATTTTTCAACCCAAAGGTATTCGATCACGAGGGCCTGGCGCATCGTCAGAGCAAGGTGTAGCCTAAGCCAGTTTTCTCCAGAGTCAGGATTAAAAAACACTCTGCCAATGCTCTCCATGGAGAATCGCCATTATCATATTCATGTTATGGATTGCCTGTGGAGGGAGATTTCATCTGTGATTATGTAGCTTCTTTTTCTTGCTGATGTATTCCTTGCGGATGAGGGAAGTGTTAAGAATAGCACCCCAAGTGAGCTGTGGTGGTACTAAGATAGATTACACCTCTTTTCACAGACTTCATCATTCATTTATTTCATTATACATTGTTTAACTTCAACAATTACTCAAAATATTTTTATCCAGCCGTGTATGTAATTGTTTTGTCCTTTTGTAAAATGGTCTTGGAACTATTGGTATTTTTTATTTAGACAGTACACAGTAGTGCTGTAAATTAGAATTGCAGTAAATGATGTCCCTTTTTTAAATTACTGCAAGCATTCCCACATGGCATTTTTGATATTTTCTGTCAGCAAAATCAAAAAGACATATTGACTTTCAGTGTCAACACCAGTCCGATAAGTGATTGACATTATTATTTTGTGGCCTAGCTTAGAGACACCTGATGAAAACGAGGCTGTAGACACAATTACTAGACGGGATTTGGCATTCCTGATACATGATGAGGGACGAAAAAAATCTATTCGTCAGTTTTAGGATGTTTAAAAAGACAGGTGTGCTGAGATATGAGAGGGCAAGAATTAGCACTCTCATCATGAGGGACGAACAAAATCTATTAGTCAGTTTCAGGATGTTTAGAAAGACAGGTGTGCTGAGATATGAGAGGGCAAGAAAGAAAACGTAACGTAAATGGAAGAGAGGTCAGGCTGGGGAAAACTACTCTGTTCAGAGCAATAATGTTCCATCTACAATTGAGAGTGGCTGCTATGAGTTGTGAGGATTTGTGTATGAAGTCTTAAAAAACACTCTTACCTCAACAATCCCTATCTTCCCATCAGTGTTTTTCTCATACTCCTCAACAAAAGCCTTCATCTGGTCTGTTAACTCCTGCATGAGAAAGAAAAGAAGGACGGGAGTGAGACAAAATGTCAAAGCTGAGCCATTTCGGCTTATCAGGCGGTTATGGCTGCCTGTTTTGAAAGTTGTCTGAAAGGCATTTGCCGGCTTGTTGGCCACCGGAGAGGTTCCCACCGTTTATCGGATGCTTCCATCCATTACAGCCTCTGTGTAACTCGGAGATTACAGCTAAGTCCACAATGAGGGAGATAGACTCTTCATTTGCACCATGAAATAACCCCCGATTGAAATGCTGCGTGCATGAATATGAAACTATTACTCGGTACAAACTAAAAGCCTTTGCAAGATTGTATTCACCTCTGGAACTCTGCATTGTACATTCACTGCCGAAGTCTTGTTAAACAACTAAGCCCTTCCTATTATATGGATAGAGAGTATCATTTGAGCATCTCCCCTCTTGTCATTGTGCTGGCTGGATCAACACCCAACCTAGGTTATTCAGTCTTTACCCCTAATCATCCCCTGCTATAATTGACTCATTGACTCATTCCCTAACCCTCCACCTGAAGCTGGTGTGTGGTAAGTGTGCTCTGGAACTTAATGCCAGCTGTGCATCACCCAGGTGGTGTTGGTGGCTAGTGAGGTCCCTCTGCACTGTAACGTGCTTGGGGTGTCTTAAAAAAAAGTGCTATATAAATGCAATGCATTGTGGTAGTAGTGGTGATAGTTGCACAATAAAAGTTAGTTTTAAAACACCGCGCTCTTTCTTTGTTGGTGCGTCACTGTAGTCATCAAACAATGGGAAATGGAGGATCGCACTCAATTTCTTCTTGATTTCTTTTATTTTTTAAAACACATTCATTGCAGGGTTAGACATGCAGGGTTAGACAGACGTTTCGGCAAGGGCCTTCATCAGTGTTTTAAAAAATAAAAGAAATCAAGAAGAAATTGAGTGCGATCCTCCATTTCCCATTGATAGTTGCACAATACCCACTAAATGCACCATGCACAATTCTCCCAAGATTGACTGCTGTCTGCACTACTGCTGCACACGTGGCCCAAAGATGGCAACAGCTGTGCCTGCACCAGTGGCAGGGCTGGTGATGCTGGTGATGTAACCCAGGTCTGTGGCTCCCAGCACTGTGCCACTTTTCAGTGTCGGAGTCGTATTCGTGAGGTCATGCCCTGTCACTTCTAGAAATGCATGCTGGGCTACTGCTGCCACTCAGCATCAAGTCAGAGCAATGAAAAATACGTCACCACCACGACCACGCTGTTATATACGACCCAAAAATCTGGAATCATAGCCCTGGTGCTGAGTCAGACATTGACAATATTATCGAAAAGTACTGACGAGATTACGGTATGTTTCTTTAGTTTTGGATGGCTGGATATGCAGTTAAACCCAGAAATGTTTGACGTTTTTACGATTAAAAAAACAAACACTGAAAAGCAAACACTGAATTTACACTCAGCGTTTACTGAATTTGTCTCTCAGAAATAACATAAAATATAGAAATGATCTTTCATTTGCCCTCTCTTCTTCTAATAATCTGGGAGTAGCTAAGCTATGCCTGACAGCTCTATATCACTGCAATCTGTGATGGGTTAATCTTGGGCAGATCTAGATGTTGATTTAGGTTCAGATCCAAAGTGGTCCTTACAGGGGTTCTAAGCTCCTGGTCAACCTCTCTAAAACCAGTCTGTGTGGCAGCTTATGCAACTTATTCACTAAACTGTAATGGACTGAGACATTATGTTGGTCTCAATTCTACAGACAAGGAAGGGGCTTCCAGAATACCATAAAGGATTTTTTTTTCAGAGAAGCTTGGTTGCCCACTAAGCACTTCATTATAGGTAAATGTGTTTGTCATATTTGTGTCTGTATTGTTTGTTTTCAGATAAAAGCCAATCCAAACAGCTTTGCCTGTAAGTACTGGAGAAGTGTAACTGAAGAAGGCACATTGCATAAGTTAAAAATTATGTCTTATTTAAGAAGTTGTGTGGTTATAACTTTTCATATGTTTTGGTGGATGTCTGTGTAGACTCTCATTCATCCAGGTCATGGTAGTCAAAGGAGCTAAGTTGTAAGCAACTGGACTTGTTTTTGGAGCTTGAAGACGTTTCACCTTTCATTCAAAAGGCTTCTCCAGTTCTGGTCTGATGATGGGAACTGAACTGAAGAAGCCTTTTGGATAAAAGGTGAGACATCTTCGAGCTCCAGAAAGAAGTCCACTTGCTTACAACTTAGCTCCTTTGACCAATATGTGTTGGCGTATTTCTTTAATTGGACATATTTAGCTTCCCATAGCTCATGGTACTATGTCCTAGAACACAAACATTTGCTTTAGAGTATACAGACTACAGCAATACTTAAACGTCCATTGTTTAAGATTAGCAGTTCACAAACAGACACTTCAGGAAAAATCGATGGCTAAAGCATGCTTACTGGGCAATTGAAAATAAAAAGGCTTGAGGACTTAAAGATTATTGACAGGTTTAACACAGGATGAAGGGCTACTTCTGTGTATCAGGTCTGTTGGCTAGAGGCTTCAGGCTATGGTGGATAACCGGTCCTCACAACTTAACATCTCCATGTTCAAATGAAACATTACTGCAAGCTTTGTGAAGATAGGGTGAATGTGTAATTGTCTAGCCTAAAGGCAGTAGACAAATCCTTCACCTTTATGTGAAAGTCCCATTTTATCATTGTGATCACATGGCACAGCACAGCACACAGTGCACACAACAAAATTTACCTCTGCATTTAACCCATCACACACCTGAGCAGGGGGCAGCCATGACAACGGCGCCCGGGGAGCAGTGCAGGTACCTCAGTGGTGTTACTGGCGACCTGGGATTCGAACCTGCAATCCTGTGGTCACAGGTCCGGTACCTTAACCACTGCCCATGTAAAACCAATGGTTATGTAAAACCAAATGGTTGGTACCTCTTTATGTTTAACTATGCAAATTGACTAGTTCCCCATGTTTAATGTATAATAGGGGAGATTGATTGTCTCCCCAAGGTACGATTAATTGTCATAGACAACAGCCAACAGGTCCCACTGCTTAAAGTACCATACCACCTTACAGCATCCAGATGCCAGAAAGCAGAACACTGAATTAGCTGCAGTCTATGTCAGCCACTTCGTCTGTAGTCTCTGGCCATGACTTCTCTTTGTGTGACAGGTTTTATGGAAGGTGAATATTATATTGTGTTCACAAATACAGAGAACACTCTGACTCCAATTGAACACTGTTGGGTTTCATTATTTTCGAATGAAAATCGAATGTTTATCAGATGCCTCAGATCAATTTAGTTGCCTTTTCAAATGAATGAAAATAATTATGTGCATGGCATCAGACCTGTGCCTTGGGGAGACACTAAAACGTTCAGAGTGGAAGGACATTTAGCCTTTGACCTAATTGATCAGCACAACCATACACCTTTTTTTATTTTATTTTTTATACAAAATCATAAAACGTCTAATTATATATCTTATGGATGTTAGTTGCTTCAGTCACTCTCTATATAATGTATTATACTACAAGATGTCTTCAAATGAAAAAAAAAAAACATTAAGTGTGACTGCATGGATCTGCTGCAAAAGCTTCATTAAATAATGAAAGACCATTTGAACACTGGTCCACCTCAGCTATTATATGGCCCTGTCCATCATTCCTGAGTGGGTCAGTAAAGGCTATATGGGTGTCAGGGAACATCTGTTGTGGTGATAATAATGTCAGCTGGCTCCAAAATCATACACCGAAATGTAATAAATCATCTGATTCGTTCATGAACATGGGTGTCAAAAGGGATCTGTCTTATATCTGGCCAATGTCCAATCACTGATTATTTCCAAAGGTCATGTAGGAGAGGTTGAAGGGCACACCAGGGTCAGCCTCTTCATCTAGTCAGGCTTTCTGGTGGATAGCTGTCAACACAAGATGGCCCTCTGCTCCAAAGTAAATGGTCCACATCTGTGGCACAGGTAAAAGTGCAAGAAAGGGGAATAGATTTGTTCCAGCATTTCAACCAGATATCTTTGAATTGCAGGTGTTGTTCACAATGCAGAAAGCACTGTATTTTCTGAAATCTAAGGTGAAATGATAAGCGTTCCTCAGTCTCCGTGATTTGCCAAAGAGCTACACTAGGCTATTAGACCCATGCCTCTGTCTGTTCTCGAGCTACTGTAGTGTTTCAGTGGTGCATTACAGGAAGGCTTCCTCCCTAAAGCTTACTTCCTATTTTGGTAGCCAACCTTATGGTGACCACCAAGAGTTAAATTAGTATGCGCACACACAGATTGATGCTCGTCTGCTTTAATCCATCATAACGAGTAGACAATTGTGTTGAATATTAATGCAGCGGTGTCTATTAGGCATCTAATATCCGGTAAATACCCCCGTTTTCTCCAATTAAATCTCAATATGTTTCTCCCCATCGGGTTAATTAGAGAGACCTTTTCATCTTTGTTTAGCAGATTCGCTATTACTCTCCATTTGTGTTGTTTATGGGTTGCTGTTGTTACCGCCAAACTACAGGAAACCTTGTTAATTGCTTCCACGCCAAGCACCGAATAAGAGTTTAACCTTTGGTAAATATAAAATAGCATCTGTTCAGTAAGACCGCTATGATGTGAACTGGGTGACGGCCTCTAGAATGCCAGAGAGATAAGTAGGCCTGCAAATGTGCAGCCCACAAATGACAAAAATGGCAAAGGACGAAAGTATCGTCCTCTGTGACCTTTCTCTCATTACTCTGTCGATATGCAGCCAGGAGTTCAGGCTACCCACTGAATGATCTCAGAGAACGTTTTGCATGCGCACTGTTTTGTTAATTATGTCATTAATCAATGGTGATGACCACGCTATGCAAATTAATCTGGGCTTATTGACAATGTTCTGTCAATTGTCACATCTGTTATATAATGATGAAAATGGAAATGATTGGTTGATACAGTCAGCATATCAAACAACAATACTTTGCTAAGAACACCGCAACAGTCTTGTAGAACAGTCCATGTGTTCATCTGTCATAAAATGCAAAGAAAGTGTGAATTCTATCAAATAAGCGCATGTAAAATCACTGACCGGAAAATGCGCAGCCCCCAGTCCCCCAGCCGCGGCCATATGATGACAGTTAGTATAGGCTACAGCACTTGTAAAACACGTTGCAGAGTCTATACGGGATGCTTTCTTGCCTGACCTTCAATTTTCTCTGAGTTTAGATAATGAACATTACAGGTCAGTTACTCATCTTCAACGGTGTATCTTATTGTCTAACCCAATAAAGTCTACACTTTCGAAGTTAGAGAACAAAATACATTTTATAATTAACCAAAACGAGCGCCGTAATACAAGTATTATACCACACATGTATCAACATAACATAGACTCGCAGAAAATACCGTTACGCAGTACGATGAAGCTCATAAGCTCAGCCATAAAATTCCGTGCGCTACGGACAGGTATGAGACGTTTGCACAAGACTAGACCAACGCAACGGCTGCGTTTTCGCGTTATGTCTGGACTACCCTAAATTAAATCCACGAAAACATACAAAGGCAATAGTTTTACTTACCAGTCCCGCTTGTTTTCGTGCTTGCTGAAGTTCTTTAATAAAGTTCTGCAACTCCTTTCCTTCGATATATCCATTACCTGCAAAGATGTAAATCGCCAAATTAGTCAAACTGGGCAACAATCATTTCTGTTTAGATCAATTTTAAACAGGTGGGCTCTGGCAACTTCATTTAGCCTGGGATATTTTCGGGAACATCAATCCATTATTGGTCCAGATGCGCACTACATCGTTCCCTCGTTCTTTCGCTGTTCACTCTGAGATTTCTTCAAGGGTCACTGCTTGTAGTATTTGGCATTTATAACCCAGTGCATGTTAACAAATGATAAAACATCATTTACGAGATGCCTTACAAACTTTATGAACAGTCTGATTCGGATGAAATACATGCTCCTCCACCAGGAGATTTTGCGCCTTTTCACAAAATCATCTCCACTTTTTGAGAAACTCCATAACAATCTAGAAAAAATTACCGTCGTTGTCATAATGATGAAAGATATCCAGGAACTGCGAGGCGGAGATCTCAACTCCCTGCAGGTATGCGTTTGCCATGTTAGCAGCGTGCGTATTGATGGGCAAGTCGTCGCTGGAAGCTGCACTTGATGATGCTCTGTTGTGACTGAGCCGCTTTGATCTGTTGGTCTCTGTATTTAACGGTGCACTATCGGTCTGATGTCCCAGCACCGCCCTTCCCTGGTGTAAGGAAGCGGAGCCAAAAGCGCAGCTCACCTCTGTCGTCGTGTGCCGCAGGTAGCGCAGGCTCACGTAAATACGCGCTGGGGTGCACAGGGACGTGACAGGCATTTCAATGAGCACACGGCCCCAAGGGACCGAATTTGGTCAACAGACAAAAAAGCAGGCACATTTTCAACTCAGGCAAGAGACGTTTTCATTCGGAATGCGTTCTTCTAAAACCCAAATCAGAACCATGAGTTGCAGCCCAAAATTTGCTGCCTGGCTTATATACAGCTGGTTATAAATATAGCATGGGTCCGAAACTGCCAAGTCATTCACAGATATTACGTCTGTCAGTCTGACAGACTGAACCACAAATTAAATTCTTAAACTTTTAGTGCAAAGACATTCTATGATTAAGTGTGTGTTAATAATGTAACACCCATATGTAAGTGCTGTGGGGCCTTTCTACACATGTGCACACACACACACACACTGCTCTAGACCACAGGAAAACTGAATAGAATTTTTATTCCTCCAGCCTGAGAACATACTGACACATAGTCAGTAGGTCATAGCCACATAGTTTAATGTTTGTTAATGTTTTTTTTTTTTTTTTTTAAAGATTTCTTTTACTGTCACGATACATTTTACATGGTCATTACCCAACCTCTTTTAGCCTATACTGACCACTTGTCTAATCATGCTCTCTGTCTGTCTGTCTGTCTGTCTGTCTGTCTGTCTGTCTGTCTGTCTGCTCCTTCGCAATCCACTCAGTCTTATCATGAAAGGATCTGTAGTCTCTCAAAGTTCTGAAAGAGCTAAACCCATGTAAGTAGATTTAAAATTCTAAACATGTAAAAAACTTTCTCAAACTTTCAAGGGTGCACAAAATGAGAAGATTAGTGACTAATTGCTTGAACCCTCCTGGGGTTATTTATACCAATCCCTGAGGTGGAAGTTTGTTGGACCCACAGAGTTCGGTGCTATTTAGGGTGTCTGGTACACAGAGTTTGGTGCTTTTGCAATTAATGTATCCCCCTGGATTTCATTCGCTTGAGTCTTCTGTGTTGCTTCCATTCTGTGTGCTGAGCCGTTACGGGCCGGAGTCTGTGGAGGATGAAAATAAATAAATGCACACACAGGCGCATTTAGGTGAAACAGACATGCATTCAGTAAGCCTCATTTTGGTTACTGCATAGATACAGATAAATCAGTATGGTGCAGTGACCATTCTGAGGTAAATGTATTAAGAGGATGCTTTGTCTCTTTCACATTTATCCAAGAGGGGAAAAACTCTGGACTCTGGAAAAAATCTGGACTGGAGCTCAACAAGAAGAAAAAATGCAGCGAAGACTTACTCTTCTTTTGAGGAAGAGTCAAACTGTCAGAGAAACCACTGTATGTATGTTCTAATAAGTACGAAACCTTGCGATTCTGCGGTTGGGATAAGGTAGGTAATGTTTGGCAATTAAGATGCTGGCCATAGCCATTTGGTTACATGGATGGGTCAGCATAGTGACAGACTGTCCTGGCCCTGCAATCCAATTTTCATGGTGCTCTTTGACACTGGAGGCCCCTGGGAAGGTTTGATCAGGGGCATCAATAATGGCCGTTACCCAAAAATGACACCAAAACAGATTTGCTTGGCTTGTTGTGTAATTTCCTATTGGGGAATTTGAGCTTGCATGTGTCAGGCAGTGTTAGGCACCTGCCTTATCGCACTCTAACCACTCCCAGCAAGAAGTTGAGAAACATCTTTGGTTACACTTTATTTTACTGTCTCTGTTACTTCAATTAGGTACAGTGTAACAAACTTACACAGTACCATTAGGGTTAGGGTTAGTGTTAGGTATGTACAGTACCATATGGCTTAGGGTTAGGGTTAGTGTTAGGTATGTACAGTGTACATTATATTACATGTCATGTAGGGTTAGGGTTAGGGTTAGGGTTAGGGTCTAGGGTTAGGGTTACACTAGGCTACACTAAAAGGGAACTGTAAAATAAACTGTTACCAAATCTTTTTCTTCAAGACAATTTAGTGGCGTCCAATGCTTTTCAACCACATGGTTAGAATCCAGCAAATGTATCCACCTGGTGACTTTTAGAAGCACATAGAATGCTATGCGGACATTCGTATTCTATCTGGGGTTTCAAACAGATCACCTCTTTTGTCATCTCCAACATTACTGTCCCGCACCCAATGCTTTTTGTCTAATTTTATCTGGGGATCTGACAGAATGTATTATGCAGTGAAATAATAAGTGGCTAGCTAGCCTAGGATATTCACCTCATCTACAGAATGATGGCTTATGTTCACTGTGGATTATGGTTAATATACATCTGGTGAACAGTGCTAATCACATTGGATGCAGAATGATAACGTGGTTTTTATGGGCTCTTCTCAAACATGCATCACAGAGATGGCAATGGAGTTTGCAAATAAAATTATCAACTACATTTATTGTGAAATTTGCAACTGTATAGTTCTTTACCTTTCTGGGGTATAGTCAGAAAAAAAGAAAGAAAGAAAGAAAGAAAGAAAGAAAGAAAGAAAGAAAGAAAGAAAGAAAGAAAGAAAGAAAGAAAGAAAGAAAGAAAGAAAGAAAGAAAGAAATATACAGAAACAAAAAACAAAGGAAAGAAAGAATGAAAGAAAGAAAGGAAGAAGGAAATAAAACAGAAAGAAAAAACAGAGAGAAAGAGAGAAAAAAGACAGAAGGAAAAAAACAAAGGATAAAATCCCTCACTGAGTAGATTGATTCCAATACTGACAACCCTGCCTGTGACAGCAATGTCTACTTCACCTCCATGTGTCTGCTTGAGAAATGAAGATTTGACTGCAGCTCGTCCCTGGGGATGTGTCAGGGCCTAATCACCTCTTCTGTACGGCTGACAGGAGAGGAGCTCCACTGGCACTAGAGCCATGAAGCAATCACATTTCTTGAAGGGCGAGGTTCATACAAGAGGCTTCACAGATTACTCAATGGGGTCTATCATGGCACCATGCAGGTAGCCTATTAGAGATGGAGCCTGTGAGTAATAGAGTGGCAAGGCCTACTAGTGTAAAAAAGGACATAAAAGAAGAGCAATGGATGTGTAAATCAAAAGTGGACTGCTATAATCAGTCCCAATTTAAACCAACAGAAGGTCTACTAGTAGAATATTGTCCTGTCCTGTCATGGAAAACATGACAACGAAAGGTTGTTTATGTAAGGCCATTAATGTAAAGTGATGTTTATGTGGTTATGTGTTGTCTTTTTATCTACTTATTTTGACGTGCGAGCCTGTAACTGCCAAGCGCTAAGTTGTTGTTTTGTCTGGGTGGTGATAGCAGACCATATGTTTTTAATGACAATCCGTTTCAGACAAATGGAGCTTGGCCGTGTCACAGCCTCTCACCCTCTCACCCCGCAGGTATGCTGGCAGGCAGACAGCCCCCAGTCCGCCCAGCGACTGTGATGTCATTACAGCCTGTCTGCCATGTATCACAGCTCCCAGTCCAGCCTCTTTTCACCTGCACCTTTGCCAAGTTTCAAAGCATGTCTTTGGTGTTTGTTTGTTTGTTTTTCCTGAGGTCTAGACACTCTGTGAACAACAAATCAACATCCTGTTGATACTTTACAGTATGGGATCAATGATTTGGTTGCTTTGATGTAGATAATTATTCATATTAACATTGTTTTTGGACCACACTTCTCAAGGATTATATTTTGCTCCTGGCATTTCTTCTCAGAACTTCTGACTTGTATGCTTTTCATTATGGCCATCTCCTTGTCTCCTGCAGTCAACCATAGTCTTTACTCTCTTCTATGGCAACTCTTCTATGAAGTCCATTTTGTACCAAACTGGCAAGGTACGTTTTGTAAAGTTGATAAAAAGGAAACGCACATAGACATGCATCTTTGTAAACAATCACTGGGACATTTTGTGTGCCACATCACACATGCCATTCCTACCTGGCTCAGGTGTGTTGTTTACTGTGTGTGTGGCTCTGATCCTTTGGCCACGGCTGCCCCTGTGGAGCGATGGTAAACAGAGAGGGCTGACAGTGAAGGTGCGAACCAACCTGACAGCCTGTTGTAGCGACAGACGAATGGCGAGCGCAGGTGCAGGTAGGGGGAAGGGGAGGGCTGCTGGCGAATATGAAACACACTCATGGTGTGAAGTCATCAGCACACACTGGTGTAGCATGCCATTAAACGTGGGATAGAAAGAAACAAAACAATGGAAACCTCACACAAGCAAAAACAAATGGATTTGCAAGAACCGTCTGTGACTTCAACAGATACAATTAATTAACATGCAATTAACACTAGATATGTAATTGTTATCCTGCACACTGGTTTGCTCCATAAAAAGACTTTATTTAAAAAACAGGGCAACATCTCGACCCCATTGGATCTTCATGAGGCCTGATGCCTGATGAAAATCCGATGGGATCGAAACGTTGCCTTGTTTTTTTAAATAACATCTTTTTATGGAGCAAACCAGTGTGCAGACCACCTCTTGTGAAATACTTGCTACACTTCTCTAGCACCTGTGATTATATATTTTTGGATGTGTGCACCTCTTTCATCTTGAAAGAAATTACTGCAATTACTGAGGAGCAAAAAACATCTTGCAGTTCGGTTGCTTGTGTTAATATTAGGAACCATCTCTGCATTATTATACTCTATAGACACTGACCCATACTGATTGTGATCTCCTTCCTTTGATTCTGTGAGATGAGATGTGATGCAACTTCACAAATTCAAAGCAAAGCAGCATGGTCTATTTCTAAAGATAGTCGTCTAACTTGTAAAAAATGACACCATTAACTGGGTGACAAAGAGTTAAAACACTTTGTTTTGCGGACTCTGTTGTCTTTCTGCTTAGTTTACAAAATATTTAGCAAATATATATATTTTGCATCATGCTGATGTAAGTCCATTTTCCAGAAACAACAGGCGGCGACACCCCATTAATTCTACACCCTTGCGTCTGCTCGTACATGGGCTGAATGAATAACACAAGCTGATAGATTTGTATCTGGGTTGCTCATCCAAAGGTGGATACAAGACATAGTAGATATTGGATAACAGTCCTGGGCCTGATTCAGTGCAAAATCACAAATAATTTGTGTCCTTTTCCTTGTTTTGCAGAACTAGTTTTATCAAGAGCAATGTGTGTGTGTGTGTGTTGTCTATGAGATAAATCTACTCTATTCGTTTTTCATCATTATGCTGGAGCACTGAACATGATAACATGGCTGATTACAGCTCTCAGTTATGGTGTGTTGGGTTCCACCAGTGGCAATGTTTATAAACCATTAGCTTTCCTGCCAGTGTTATTTTAACAACTTTTGAAAATACTATCCTTGTACTCTTACCCCAGTCACTTGTCTTGAACATAATAAAAAAAAGTTACATTACATTGCACTTAGCAGATGCTTTTATCTAAAGCGACTTACAAAAGGAGGACATAACAAGCTAACAGAGGTGTAGAGGAACACAGAGTAAACAAGCACAATCAGAGATGGCAACCTGGCCACCCATATGGGTGGACGGACACACACACACTCACACACAGACAGACAGACACACTCACACACAGACAAACAGGGTCATTGCAATACCTGGTCAAACCCTCCGGGAACCACTTAATAAACTGCACACATACACACAAGGAGATATATGTGCCTTAAATAAGTTTCCCAGAGCAGGGCGCCAACGCGAGTGGCAGCAAGTCTCAGTAGCTCCGTCTCTCTGTGTTTTTCTCTCCTCCTCCTCTCCCTGACCTTCCCTGCTTTGCTCTCTCAGTCTTGTCTATTGTCTACTGACTTACTTTGTCTACATGTTGTTATGTGTTTATGGGCTCTGTTGCAGAGGTGTTTTTTCCTTTCCCACACCATGCTCCCTTAAGAGCATGGTCTGGGGGGTGGCTTTTTTCTCCTCCCCTTCCTCATGTGATGCTGTTTGTGTATGCTACTGGACACCGAAATTTCCTTCGGGATTAATAAAGTTACTCTACTCTACTCTACTACATCAGACACACACAGACTCATACAAGCACGAGGCACCTACAGTACAGTAGGCGAAGAGTTGGTTAGTAGAGATTCGTTTTGTTGGGAAGGGAAGCAGTCTCAGAGGGAAGTGTCTGAAGGGTTAAAGTAACAATAATGGAACAAATTTCTGACTGCCATGGATGGTAACTCAGTAAAAACGCAAAGTTCAGTCTATCAAACCTGTTCATGTATAGGAGGTAAACTTTAACTGTCTTTGGTTAAAAATGTTGATATAGCTTTTTAGTGCAACTATAAAGAAGCTGGCAAGTATTATTGAGGCAATAATACGCTTACGGCATGCATTTATTGCAAATAAACCACTGCTACGGGTATTAAAAGCACAGGTAATATCCACCCACAATGTACGCTACTGAATTATGAATTGTGTTAAAGTTGCTTTAAGTTTAGAAATCAAATTGTGATGATGTAATGAATCTTGTGAATGGAAATGACGTCAAAGCTATGAATAACGGCTGGAGGTGGGGGACATCTCTTCAATCTGTAGCGCCTGAGTCCTGAGTAGCTCCTGATATCATCAGGTTCCTGTTACCATTTAGTGCTTGAGCAGAACAGAAGTTTCTTATCAGTCTCCAACCTGCGATCCCTGTCCAATTATCTTCTACCATTTCTGATTACCCTTGTCCTCACCCCTAGATTGTGCCTTTTGATAGTTCCTTTTTTATATATGTGTGTGTGGGAGCAGTAAGGGCTTGTGGAAATGTAGAGCTTTGTCATTTCCAAAAGAGCATTTCACAGTTTCTGTGAGACATATTGAAGTTACTCTGATTAGATTGGGCACACTGACGCATGGCAGGCTGCTAAATTGCTGAGGACTCATCTTTTCATTTTTTTCTCCCTGGTGATTCAGACACCTGCACCATGACAGGGGACTACCAGAGCAGTTTTGCAGTTTCTCTAAAGTGAATAATAAAGTGAATATTTCCTGATTGGGCTGTCACAGCTTAAGGGGTCAAGGGTCAGGTGGGATTTCGATGAGAGGTTTATTCCAGTCTGCAGTGGGTCTAACAGAGGCAGAGAGATGGTGTCAAAGGTCCTCGGAACTTCCAAATGTGACAATTCCTCTCATGCTGACTCTGAGGGTTGCAAGATGCCATCTTTGCATATCCTTTAAAAGGATGGTCTGTGTCTGCTGTCGGGATATTATAGACATTTAGACATTATCAGAAAATCAAAGTGGGGTCAAAGTCAGAATGTAGAGAGTTCACTGCTCAGCTAACTGAGTCTGTGATTAGCCTCAAGCTTATATTTCCACTGATAGGCACTTAAAGCAGGATGGTACGAGGTCTATATTCTTGTTGGAAGCATAGCGTGGTGGTCAATTTTGTTTCCCCGATATGGAAGCTCTGTCAGGGTATTGTACAAAAGCACACACACACACACACACACACACACACACACACACACACACACACACACACACACACACACACACACACACACACACACACACATTTTGCTTCTTTATTTGTGTCCACAATTCAAAATAAATACACAAAGACACACATTTGGCAGTTGCTCAGGCATGATTCAGTTCAGTGACCACGACACTGATAAAAGTAGCAGTCCATAACGGAGTTCATGGGATCTTATGGATACACACAGCACCTTCTACACACGCACACACACACACACACACACACACACACACACACACAGGTTTTATTCTAAAGGGGGAATACATGACTTCACCTAAAGTTTCACTACCTTCTCTGATTAGAAGAGGGAGAGTCTCAGTTTTAAGCATTCTTGGTCTTACAGGAGGGGTTGTTAATCACTGTGCTCAGCTATCTTAGCTCACACTGAGTCGGGAGAACCACCCGGTTACCCTTATCCCTCTCTTATCTCAGCAAAGCAGAACAACTGGCTAATGATGTAGCATATGCAAGAGGCACAGGCGGTACTCTGAACTCTCACACAGTCCCGCAAACAGTCCTTTCTCCTTATCTCTGAAAACAAAGTGTCACACGTAGAAATTGCCTACTCAGAAACATAGACATCTACCTGACTTGAATTCTAATTCGAAGAAACACAAAATCCCAAATTATGTGAAAGTAAAATAAAAGTCATTATATGGAAGACTGCACATGACGCAAATGAATGCCATAAAGAGTTATGTATTTGAATCAAAATACTTTCAAGTACCCCAAACTAATACATCTTCATCTTTTGCACACATTGTTTTTTTTTTTGTCAAAGTTTTCAAGTGTCCATATGGTAAAGACATAAAAATAGTGTAAAAAATAGAAATAGTGAAAGAATACAGTGGGGGAGTTTTAGACCATCTGTTATGAGGTAGTTTCTTCTCAAACTATGTTTGCATTATTTTAGCAAGGAAGTCATGGATGTGATAGTCATCCTTTCTTTAACTATCCTAGTTAATGTTGCCATGAAAGAACACTGTCTAAAATGATCGTGTCTTTGGGTATTGCACTGAAGAACAACCACAAATAGCAACGAGAAGCTATTTGCCAACCATGAAATGATTTGGATCAATAGCGATTGACTTGATCAGCCAATATGCACTGGGAAATAAATGTCTACAAATACACAGACATGTAATGCTTGGATAACCATAGCAGCATTCAATTAGACAGTTATCAATCAAGTTCATAGTGAAAGCACTTGGTATTAGTAACATTCCTGAGAAAGTTCCAAACCAGAAAAAAATTATCTTTTTTGTATTTTGATTCACATCTTTCCATTGTTAATTGCCTTCTATCAGGTTTGTAATCATTAGTTCAGCACTAATTGAAGCTATCATTCTTTATGTGCTCTGATTATGTACAGACAGGCGAAAAGATTTTATCCAGAACTAATATGAAAAGGGATTTTTTTTTAATGATATGCAAAATACCCCCCACACGCACATACACACACACACACACACACACACACACACACACACACACACACACACACACACACACACACACACACACACACACACACACACACACACACACACACACACACACACACACAAACACACACTTTTCCCTCAAACACACACTTTTTCTCATGTAAGTTAGTTAAGGTTTAAGTCCATGTGACGTTGTATTCTATTTCACACAGTGTCTCATCACCAGCCACAATCGGAACTTAATTATCTATTAATTAGCTGATCATGCCATTTCAATGCACCACTGATGGCCCTATGCAGATCTTGATTAACCAGGTTGCTGACCTCCCTGCTGAAGATGTGCATAGGGAAAATAAATGACCCTTCCCTCGCTGTAGGTTTGTGTATGTGGATATTGCTGTCTGTGTCTCTAGGTGTAGGTTTGTGTATGTAGATAATGCAGCCTGTGATTCTAGCTGTAGGTTTGTGTATGTGGATATTTCTACTTGTTTCTTATGCTGTAGGTTTGAATATGTGGATATTTCCCTCTGTGTTTCTCCTCTTAAAGAATGGTGGTGTCCTATGTTACACATTTGAAGTTAACAGCTTGTACCCTGCTTGGTGCAGGTGGGAATTTTCTTTACTGAAAGCTGTCCTGAGGGCAGGAACGTTTGTGATTGGTTCAATCTGACAACCAATCGCGAAGAGAGAGGAGAGAATTGCAGAGGCGGGGCCACCATTTTCAATCTCAACAACGTGCTACTATTTTGGATATTGACACCTTCAGTTGTGCTTTCTGAAAATTCCTGCCTTGCCCAGCCAAGAGGGACTGGTTATCGTTTCAAAGTAAGTTTGTTAAAACAAAAAGGAGCATTGTATGTGTGATTTTTTTCTGCCCTCACTGAAATCATACTGTAATGGCAGAGCTTGTAAGGATAGTTTAGCCATACCTTTTCAGAAGTAAGCTGTTGTAACTTGCATTAAAATGTTGCA
The DNA here is from genome assembly GCA_027475355.1 of Coilia nasus. NCBI lineage: Eukaryota > Metazoa > Chordata > Actinopteri > Clupeiformes > Engraulidae > Coilia > Coilia nasus. The sequence goes on along the minus strand of CM050218.1, from coordinate 16,601,513 downwards.
GTGGCTGTTAGTGTTTCTTATCACAGAAAGAAAAACAAGATAATTCAGAAAAACATCCCCTTTTCAGTATTAATGAGCTAGTGCTATCAACATTATGTGTCCAAACCATAAGCACTAGCTAAGCTAGCTAGTTAAGTTAATCAGTTGAGCTAGAAAGCTTGTTAATTTACATTGCATTAAGCTTTTACAGTACTGGAAAAAACAATGCGGTGTAGTCTTATTTATAAATTTGCTGTTTTTGGCTGTGTAGTATCATCTGCTCCTAGGGCAGAGACTATCGTTTCTTCCAATTTTGTCTGAGGGCAGGTGAATCCATCCTGATCCATCCTGGTCTCAGAGCAGAAGTATTTTGTTTTTGTTCTCAGGGCAACATAGTTGGACAAAAGGGAGTCAACTCTCTTATCTGGTCTCAGGGCAGAAGTTGTCTGAAGGCAGGTGAATCTCTCCTGGTCTCAGGGCAGAAGTTGTATTTTATCTGTTCTCGGGGCAATTTCGTTAGAGATTGTTGAGATTGAAAACGGTGGCCAATCACAAACGTTTCTGACCTCAGGACAACTTTGAGTAAAGAAAATTCCCATCTTCAAAGAGGAGAGAGAGAAGGACTGTGTATATTAATATTGCTGTTTGTGTTTCTCTTATTGAAGTGTAGTGGAGAGTAGCTTCAGACCTTGAAAAAGAGTTTGTGTTCTGTAGAATGTGCTTCATTCATGCCTTGAATGGCGGGGATTTGTTTCTCCTGTTTTGCATCCTCATGAAATCAATATGGGTCTCTAAAAATGTTTTCAGCTCTACCGCCCACCCCCCTCTCTCTTTCTCTTGCTTTCTGTGTGTGTGTGTTTGTGTGTGCGGGTGTGTGTGTGTGAATGTGTATAGGTGTGCGTGTGTGTGACTGTGTGTGTGTGTGTGTGTGCTCTCTCTCTCTCTCTCTCTCTCTCTCTCTCTCGCTTTCTGTGTGTGTGTGTTTGTGTGTGCGGGTGTGTGTGTGTGTGAATGTGTATATAGGTGTGCGTGTGTGTGACTGTGTGTGTGTGTGTGTGTGTGTGTCCACTGTCCAGTCGAGTCAGTAGAAAGGTGTAATCGGCAGGCAGCAGGTGAAGCAGTGATTGATGGGGTGGTAGACTACAGGTGCATGGGCATGGGCTGATGGCGAGATGGGTGGCTGCTTTCACACACACACACACACACACACACACACACACACACACCATCTCCTCCTCCTCCTCCTCCTCCACGCTGTGTCACAAAGAGAAGTGAGCCAGGCTGGCAGGTCCACAGTCGTGAAGGAGTGAATGCTGTGCTGAAGTCACGGTGGGGACCATGACACAGAAAAAATGCTGAGAGTGACAGAAAGATAGGACGCCAATCTCAGCCAGAAACGACAAGATTCTTGAAAATAAAGGCCATTATTTTTACAAGAGCACTGAGTACAATTAGGAGAGTGGTAAATTAGAGCAGTTAGATTGATGTTAGGCGTGCTCACAGTGGGAGGAAGAACGGTAACACTGTATTTGTCTGTTACTTTTTTAGTGTCTTTACAGTATATGTAACAACATGCTATATTATGAAATTACACAGTACATACCCAACCCTAACCCTAACAGTACAGTACATAATGTTACAGACTGTCTTACACTATACCTAATTAATAACTGGGTAATTGGTAACAGGGACAGTAAAATGAAGTGTAACCGAAGCAAGTCTTTGCTCCCTCCGCCTACCTTACGTCCCTAAAGCCCTTGGTCTTCACACTGATCTCACCCCTGGGAGGGCCACTGGTGGGCTTTCAAGTAGGTGCATCTGCCCCCGTCTCTCCCCTCTCCCCTCTCCCCTCCCCAAGGGCCTGATCAAAGCCCCTCTCCGTTGACGGACAGGCAGGGGTTGCATGGAAGGCCCGAGCTGGGGTCAGGGTTACAATGACTGAGCTTTGCTCTTCTGAGGCAGCTGTCAATTAGCCATTCAGGCAGCATAACAGTTTCCTCTGGAGGATGAGGTGGGAGCCTTTAGACGAGAAGCGCTCTCATTTCAAGAGTATGGTGGTCACCTAGAGGGGTCAAGGGGATGTCATGGTAATCAGGAAGTGGAGGGAAAAACAGGGCACTGCACTTGGAGCTCTTTTGTGGCTTTGCATCACATTGTCTTAATCTCCACTATACATACTCTGTACACACACACACACACATATAATCACACACACAAATACACTGGCAGCCACACACACACACAAATACACTGGCAGACACATGTATACACACTCACACATATACACTGTGCAGACACACTTGCTAACACAGTTGTACCTACTGTGTGAAATCTGTAATCTTCATATCCTGACTTAACTGTAGCTGCAGTGAATATCACCCCACACCAAATGTTATTTGAAGCATATGGGCTTTCAAAATGTTTTATTTTTACATATTCTTTCCATGGCATTCACAAACATGGAGGCTCTATGTGTGAAGACAGTGTTAGAACACTTCTGATTGGTTGCGATTGGTTGGGTTTGAGCTGGTCATCCTGTAATGGCTATTGAGGTCCTCCATGTTGTTGGTGTCGAGCTAGTCAACCTTTAATGGCTATTGAGGGCCTCCATGTTGTTGGTGTCGGGCTGTTCGTCCTCTAATTGCTGTTGAGGGCCTCCATGTTGTTGATGTCGAGCTAGTCAACCTCTAATGGCTATTGAGGGCCTCCATGTTGTTGGTGTCAAGCTGTTCATCCTCTAATTGCTGTTGTGGTCTCTATGTTGTTGGTGTCGAGCTGGTCGTCCTCGAATGGCTAATGAGGGCCTCTATGTTGGTGGTGTCGAGCTGGTTGTCCTCTAATGGCTACTGAGGACCTCCATGTTGTTGGTGTCAAGAGGGTCGTCCTCTAATGGCTTTTAGGGCCTCCATATTGTTGGTGTCAAGCTGGTCGTCCTTTAATGGCTATTGAAGGCCTCCATGTTGTTGGTGTTGAGCTGGTTGTCCTCTAATGGCTATTGAGGTCCTCCATGTTGTTGGTGTCGAGCTAGTCAACCTTTAATGGCTACTGAGGACCTCCATGTTGTTGGTGTCAAGCTGGTCAACCTTTAATGGCTATTGAAGGCCTCCATGTTGTTGGTGTTGAGCTGGTTGTCCTCTAATGGCTGTTGTGGTCTCTATGTTGTTGGTGTCGAGCTGGTCGTTCTCTAATGGCTATTTAGGGCCTCCATGTTGTTGGTGTCGAGCTGGTCGTCCTCTCATGGCTGTTGAGGGCCTCCATGTTGTTGGTGTCGAGCTGGTCGTCCTCTAATGGCTACTGAGGGCCTCCATGTTGTTGGTGTCAAGCTGTTCGTCCTCTAATTGCTGTTGTGGTCTCTATGTTGTTGGTGTCGAGCTGGTCATCCTCTAATGGCTGTTGAGGGCCTCCGTGTTGTTGGTGTCAAGCTGGTCGTAGCGGGCGATGAAGTTTTGCAGCAGCTTACGTAGCATCTCGGCCCGCATGACCCCGATGCCCAGCACCTCCTCGTGCTGGACCTTCTCCTCGCGGCTGTAGTCCAGCGACACCTTGTTAGTGATGAGTGAGAGGCCCAGGACCCGCAGGCCGCAGTGCTTGGCCACCGTCACCTCAGGAACTGTGCTCATGCCTGGAGGATGATGGGATGAACTCAATTCACTTCAGTTCAATTCATTTCAATTTAATTCAATTCAGTTCAACTCAAAACACTTTTTGTCCTTCTAGGGGCAGTTTATACAATCACACAGAGTAGAATATGATACACCTATACATATATAAATACATAAAACATGGAAAATCAATAGGATGAAATAGGTAAAATAAATGAACAAATAAATAAATAGCAGGATCGGTTTTGGTTTGTACATCCTCATAGCAGGAGTCAAACATGCAACACACTCACTGGTAAAGGGATGGGAGAGAGAACAAAGGAGGAGAGAGAGAGAGAGAGAGAAAGATAGATTCGAAGAAAAAAAAAGGTAGGGGCTCTTTGGCAATTAATGGCAATTAGCTCAGTGGTGAGGAAAGAGCCAGCAGGAGCCCGCTCTACATCATTAATAAGTGACTGCCGCCGCCGCTGTTCTCACTTTTAATTCTTAATGAGGAGGACTCGCTCGCTGCCCCACAGGGAGCTGTCCGCCACGATCGCCTCAGTGGAGGCATGTGACCAAAAAACACAGAAATTCCCATGATGACATTTTTTCCCACTTTTGTGCCACATCTGCTGGTCATAGATGGCAAGGCAAGATGGTGAAACTGTCAGGCTTTAGTGTCACCTTTAGTGGCAACGGAGTTTCAGCAATGATCGTTACAGAGGAGCTAGTTAAATATGGATGTACGATCGTCAACCGTCTCTGGATTTACTTCCTCAATTGGATTACCACTGGTTGCACAAACAATTAGGACGGCGACTGCATGTGCATTCATATTTAACTAGCTCCTTTGTAATCTAATCTGAGTAGCAATTATTGGTCATTAAGCCGGATTCTTTGTCTTGGTGCAAGTCGAACACTGCTGTAATTACCACGGGTGACCTCCATTAAAAGAGCCTACTGATTTATTAATGATGTTTCATTTAGCACAGCGCTTAGGTGAGTTAACAGTAGTCAAGGTGCCATTTACCAGAGAATAAACAACAGTCAGGCCCCCCTCATCCACTTGGTACTCCGTCATTAGAGAAGCATGTCTGGCTTTACGCAGCTCATGTTCACCCTGCCAAAGGCCATTGGTTTAATTCCAATAGATCATTCTCAAAACAAATGACTCTTTGTAAGGCTGCTTTTGATTACAGTATGTTTAACGCAAATGAGGGATGTAACTATGGAAAGAAATTACCGCTTGTATCAGATGCTAATTACCACTGACCACACCACTAAAAAAACACATAATGGGGGGCAATTTTGCCTCTTTATCAGTCACTGCTGGTGATATGTATTTCAGTACCATATCAGTATAAGCAGTAGAAAGACACTGGACACATTACATTGTCAGACAGATGAACGTAACGAATCCCTGTGAATGTGTGGTGTGGCTAAATATTAGACTTTTTATTTTCTTGTATTGCAGCAAGTGTTCCAGGTGTTCAAGTGAGTCCTCATTTTTTGAGCATCTCTTTTGTGCATTACCATCTAATGCCTGATATGTGACACACAGGAGTTGAAACACTACTATCTCCTGATTAAGGTCTTTAAGATTATATATTTATAAACAGATTTTTCATATGTTTTGGGTAACTTAAAAAGTTGCATCTTAAGCAGCAGCCGTAACTGCAGAAATGTTTCACTTGGGAAATGTGTGTCTGTCGGCCATTTTGGCTCTTACCGACTGAGTCGCTTCCCAGGACGTGCAGCATGCGGGCCTCAGCGATGGTCTCGAAGTTGGGCCCGCTCACCATGCAGTAGACGCCCTCCCGCATGAAGTTGGAGTATCCCAGGTCATGGCTCACTGCCATGGCCATCTTCCTCAGGACTTTGCTGTAGGCATCTGACATGCAAGGGAACCGGATCCCAAACCTGAGAGAGAGAGAGAGATTTGTTAGTTATTTTTCATTGTGTGTGGCTGGCTGCATTGTGTATAAACAGCAATACTGCAATATTGATGGAATTATGACGACATGGTTGAAGTATGACGTATGTAGTCCCATAATCTCATATACCAAAGTGAGTGAATCAATATAACAATGACCCAATGATATGTCTGCTCTCTGAAAAAAAAAAAACTTTCCTCACACTCTCCCCCAGCACTCTTCCATCTCTTACTTCCTCTTTATTTCAGACACACACACACACACACACACACACACACACACACTATCTGATTCTGCTCCTGGCGCTCTCTCTCATTCTTTCTCTCTGCTCTGCCTACCTTTCATCATTGGGGCCACACAGTGGGTGCTGTCCAGCGAAGCCGGGCAAGTTAATGTGGTCCTTAATGACCATAATGTCTCCCACTTTGAAGTCCTCACACAGGCCTCCTGAGGCATTTGTTACTATAATGGTCTCCACTCCCATCAGCTTGAAGACCCGCACAGGGAACGTGACCTGAAGATAGAAAATCAACAGCAGAAGAGTGAGGGAGAGGAAGAGTGTGAAAGACAGAATAACAAATAAAGATAGACAGAGAGAGACAGGCAGACAGACAGATAGAGAGAGAAAGGAAAAAAGAGAAATTGAAATTAAAAAAGAACATCACCATGATGAGACAAGTGGTCAGTAAGGTAGGCAGGACACTGGCCTAATGAGAGTAGTCAGGCCAGGAGCATGATGGGAAATGTAGGCAGGTGTGGAGAGGGTGGTGAAAAGAGGTGAGATGGCGAAACTTAGGGATGAGGGTCACACATAGGAGTCTTGTGAGGGTCACACATGGGAGTCTTTTTGTCTCTCTCTTTCTCTCTCTTACTGTGTGTGTGTGCATATGTGCGTGTGTATATGTACCTGAGCAAACAGGGATGTCTCTACACCCACTACAACACATTTACACTCACATGCACATGTGGTAACTCAGACCATATTCAGCACCAATATATTATTTACAACCACAAGGACAAAACATATGCAAACCCCCCCCCCCCCCCTCCGTACCCATCCACCCCCCAAAACTTCCCCGCCCTCCCATTCCCTCCACGAACATCTGCACAGAGACATATACAGTACACACACACACACACACACACACACACAGCACATACACACACCACTAACACACACACACACATACACACAAACACATGTATACACAGCACATACACAGACCACACATACACACATACATGCACACACACACATACAAACACACCCACAGCCATGTGCTGGCATGTGGTCTGAGGCCTGTGCAGTGGGTGTTGGTGCGCAGCTGTGCTGCGGGTGCGCAGGTGATGGAGTGGTCGGGCGCTCTGTAAATGAGATAAATATAGGATTGTACAGAGGCCCCATTACGGGCCGTGTCACCCTGAAGGGGGAGATGAGTAATGAACTAGGGGGCTCAGTATAGCACAGCTCAATAGGGATGTCACAGTCTGTCAGCCTCCTCGCCGTTCCTTCGCTCTGCCTCGCTATCGCTCTCTTCCCGCTCTGTCTGATGGAACCGGCGAAGAACGCATCGCGGCGAAAGCCTTCACCACGGCCGTCAGAGCTCCAGAACAGGCCGAACGTGACGGGAAGACAGGTGTTGGAAGGAGAAAAACAGAGATTTGGGGGAAAAAAACGTCTGAAGTAAAAATAAAAAAAGGATTTGAAGCGTTGAGGATTTTGAATAGATCTGAAGGCAAATCCACACGTGACACTTGTACGGGGTGGGTGGGGGTGGGGGCATAGACCCTAACTGAAAGAGGGAAGGCAGGAGGGAGTGGAATTCTTGGAAGAGTGAAGAAGCACACCTCTGGATCCCATGATGATCATCAGTGACAGTGAAGTCAATGTCCCATTGTCATTGTGATCACACAGCACAGCACGCACAACGAAATTCACCGTTGCATTTAACCCATCCCACACACGAGCAGGGGGCAGCCATGACAACGGCACCCAGGGATGGTACCATGCTCAGAGTACCTCAGCGGCGCTACTGGCAACTCGGGATTTAAACCCGCAATCCTGCGGTCCCAGGGCCGATACCTCAACCGCTGGGCCACCACTGCCCCAGCAGCACCACCCATCAGCTCTACTGTTAGATGCGCGTTCGTTACACATGGCAACAGGGAATAGCGACAGTAGGACAAAGGACCACTGGACATGTTCGAGGATTAAAAAAAATGAAATCGAAGGATTCATGAACTTGGCTCTTTTTTACGGCAGCCTCCCGTGATCAATTTTTTTTCACAGTGAGCCACTGTGGTGACCCGAGGAGCAAAAAAAATTTACGACGCTACCTGACGGCTTTATAGCACAAGGAGGGTTATGATTCTGAAAATGCCGGAGCCGAAATCTATGCTCCAGGGATCACCCTCTGCTCTCTCTCTCTGTCCCTCCCCCCTCTCTCACCCTCTCACCCTCACCTGGTCTGTGTCAAGCAGTTTGGCTTTATTGCCAGCCCTGCGGCAGACGTACGGCTCTGGCTGTGCGAAGGCGTGAGTAACACATGTAGCACCCACGCTAGCTGGAGGAGGAGGTAGAGGAGGCAGAGACGAGTGTGGCCGAAAACTCGAACATCCTTAAAAAAATCCAATCAGGCAAGTGTGACCTGTAGTTCTCCTCTGTCAAGCACACATCTCATCCACCCTCACACCCACCTCACCCCCCAGCCTCTGTCCACTCACACACACACACACACACACACACACACACACACACACACACACACACACACACACACACACACACACACTTACCACCCCTTCTATCCATGAGGAGGGGGTGGGGAAGAAGGAGGTAGAGAGAAAGCGGCCAGAGAGGGCAGCCAAGCTGTGATTCTTAAGCAGTAGTCTGATAAGGACCGATCCGGTCCAGGAAGCCTGGCTTTGCAATCCAATAGGACAGAGAGAGAAAGACAAAGAGAGAGAGAAAGAGAGAGAGAAAGAGCAAGAGAGAGAGCACATGCACATGAGAGAGAAAGACAGAGAGAGGGAAAGAGAGCATACATGCACGTGAGAGAGAGGGAGAGATAGACAGAGGGAAGGCATGAAATAAACAAAGGTCACAGAGGGGCTAACTAAGAACTAAGGGGCTAACTGTCTAATTAACCCCTATGTCGCTCCGCACCCCAAAAAAAGCAGCCGGCACGAATAAGATGTGCCTCACGCTGCTGCATGACTGCTGCATGAGAAGAGGAAAGGAGAGGTGAGGAGAGGAGAAGGGAGGAGAGGAGAAGAGAGGAGAAGGGAAGTGAGGAGAGGAGAGGAGAGAAAAGGTGACACTGAGGCCTAAGTGGGGCTCGTGGGGGCTTGACATCTGCGTGGCCCTGTGAGAGGAGACTACAGCTGCATAGTGCATGACGCAGCACAGCTGCACTGGTGGGCCTCTGGAGAAGCATGAGGCCTGAACTTTAGATGAGTGGCATGCGGGGGAAGCATATCAAGAATGACATTATCGGGGGCTTAAGGAGTAACAGTAGTGTTATGCCGTAAAATGTCAGTGATTTTGCATGACTAAGTCTGCATTTGTGTGTCTCTGCCTCTCCCTCTTCCCTCTCCCTCCTTTTCTGTCTCTGTCTGTCTGTGATTTTGCCTGTCTATCTCTTTCTCTCAGAGTGTGAGTGTGTGCGCGTGTGTGTGTGTGTGTGTAAGCAGACCGCAAAACCAGAGAGACAGGGGAAGGAGAGGAGGCAAGGACCTAACTGACATCAAGTTGCACACACACAAAGACATATTTGTTTAGTATCGATTTTAGTGTGTGTGATATTTGCACCAGGAAGAGTGCCGACGCTTTTGGCCTCAGTGCAAAAAAAAAGCATACAACCTTTCCACTGGCACTATGTCTGCACCTGTACAACCACCAGAAAATCCGATATGGCTTTGTGGCCTGGCAGAGTGGTGTGAGATCCTGAGTGGTGCTGCAATATAACGACTTACTGTGGCACAATCAAACATTAAAGACAGGGAACAGGCCTATTCTTCTCTGCTTCTTCAGGGTCATTTCAGGTGAGCCTGAGGAGTAGAAGCTTATTTCAGTGGGACTCCCACTGCACAAAGGCCGTATTGGGAACGATAAGATCGGGGATTGGGCGTAGATGAATGGGGATCTCTAGACAAAAAGCACAAAGACAAAAGAGTTGGAATATCTTCTAGCAAAGCTGCACCACCATGCCCCATCCCCCGGCAACTGAAGATGTCATCAGTCCTAAGTATGATAAATCATGGGCAGATTAAATCGCAGGGTCCAGCGCTGACAGCATCTTGCAGAGAAACTTTTTTTTTTTCTGGGAGGGTGGTCCTGGATCGCCTCTGTTGGAATGCGTTGTCTGCGACCATGATGCGACCATAATATGCTGTGTCATGTTGTCAGCATCACAATTATCCCGATAGCTCCACATCCCTCCACCATACACACACACACACACACACACACACACACACTCACACTGACAACCACATCACCCACCCCCAGGACGGGGAGAGAAGGGGAGGAAGATATAGATCCCCGCGATGTGACGCGATGTGACAGATGAATGATGCCCCCCGGGGGGTAAACGTGTGGAAATAAGTTTCCACCACCTCTGAGAGCACCGGGTTGACACAGGCCAAGATGAGCTAGAATTTGTTGTACCGCTGTCTTCACAACAGCACTGGCAGCTGAGGGGAGCTGCGATGGACTAGATGAGAGCAGCATGTTAATCCACCCCCTTCCCAACCCCTACCCCCCCCAAGAGCCTCCCACTGACGCCAGGATTTATTGACAAGTCCTGTAAGGCTTTGAACATTTTTTACTTTTTATAGGAATGGTTTCATTTGGTGGCACACTGTCACTAAACACCATTTTATATACACTGTGTTGCTTCGGGGCCCTCCCGAGGCATGATAGATTCCTCGTAAACTGTGTATATACTGTGGTCCTCGTTGCTGCCAAATGCGAGGAATGAACATTCATTTGGCATACATCTGTTCACACCTATGTTCCAAATTGGAAGGCCCTAAGTGGAGTGTGGCTAAGGCCTTGATTTCCCCACGGAACTGGAAGGAGTAAAAAATCTGGGACCCCCCCCCCCCCTTTTTTCCCTTTCTCTGCATGTGTGTGCTTGCTTTCCCCCCCCCCCCATCCCCCCCCCCGAACTTTGATGGACCGGGCTAATGGTGCATACCAGAGCATCCAGGTCCTCTCTGCTTTACAAATAGGAGCTGTCTCACCCCAGTTCCTTTGTCCTTGTGGGGAAGAGATATGGGGAGGGGAGGCGAGTCATAGCCTGAGAGATGAAAAGGGGAGAACAACTTCCAACAGCGTGGCACCATTTACTGTTACCTGTGTGTGTGTGTGTGTGTGTGTGTGTGTGTGTGTGTGTGTGTGTGTTAATCAGAAAGTGCTGATTGCTAAAGTAAAGTGTGCTTGCCAGGCGAACTTCATCTCAAACATCCCAACTCAGCTGCCGTTGCGTGTCTAAGGATTACAAATGAGGTGCACATTCAACGCCTCCACATATTGCGCCATATTGATGAGGTGGTAGCTGCGCGGTAGGATAGAGATGTTATTACCACTGGTACCTCTATGGACTAAAAATAGCTGGCTGATAAACCACAACCCAGCCTGCTACTTACAGGACACTGAATGAATGACTTGATGTGAAATATGTACAAAAAGAAAAAAATCCACTCAACCAGGTTTTCGCTCCCAATATATATATTTATATATATGTTTATATATATATTTTACCGTGAAGTTTTGGACTTACCCTTCCTCAGATGTGATAACAAATGTGAAAAGACACCCATATATACACAATTCTCAGGCAGACTGATCACTTCTTGCACCAGATTCCCCAGGGGCAACTATAGATGTGGTCATTGTACCCAATGCAACTTCACAACCAAAACTAAGATTTCTCATCACCCCTCACAGGGAAACTATTGCACATCAAAGGTCAAAAGACTCACACAATGTCTCCACTTTGAGGTACATTGGAATCGAAAAGGTCAAGTCCCCTAGTCAGGGTGGTGATGTCAGTGCCATACTCTTGAGGAGAGAAGCATACTGGACCTACATTTTGGGAACACTGTCCCCAAGGGGCATGCATGAAGAATTTGAATTGAGGCCTTTTTTGTAACCGGCATGTATGTTGATATGGGATATGTTGTCTGACTTCATGTTTTCCTCATGTTCTCTGCTGTGGGACTCCCTGGATGAGGAGCTGTGCCCATAAAACACTAGACTGGGTTTATGTCTGTTTGCTGCATTTTAACTTTATTATCATATGCACTGCACTTTACAAGTGTGCTGCAGACATTTTTGACTGTGTCTTGGATATTCCTGGAAGAAGGTTGTAAGCTGTATTTTGCACATTTGTATATAGGCTACAGGGATTACATTGCACTTGCATCGGCCACTTTGATAACATCCTCCAGGGGGCTTTTTACAGTTGTTTTACATTTATTTATTTGATTACTAAGTGATTTCCCCAATATGTTAGTAGACACTTATTTATATCTTTAGAGTCATGACTGTCAAATTGTAATGTCTAATGGGGAAACGTGTTGTGCATCAGTGGTAATCAGAAGTTGTTAACAGCTCCGATCAGGTGTGGTCACTGTGTATATATGGGTGTTTTTTAACATTTGTTGTCACATCTGGAAGGGTGAGTAATCACGAAACATCACGATAGAAAAATAAAAAAAATATTGAGAGCAAAAACCTGGTTGAGCTGACTTTTTCATTCTGTACGTATGTCGACTGTCCTTTAGTCCTGCTCCCAGTGCAAATCCTGGATGTGCGTGCTTTGGTTGAACTCTCGTGACTCTCGTGAAAAAAAGAACACTGCACATATATGAAAAAAAGGAATGCAAAACACAGCATAAGGGCAACACTTGTAAAAAATGATATCATTTCAACTATTATGTCCCGGACATGGGGTCCACAGCATTCTGATGACCTCTGGCATTTCAACTCTAGTAGACCTACCGTATAGAACCCGTGTGATGACAGTCTGAACTCACCTTGCATAATGAGTAGCCCTCGTACAGATGAACGCGGCCCTGCATGAAGACACAGGCCTTATCGTTCACATGCCCAAACACCAGACGACCTTCATGACCGGGAACTACAAAGAGACACATGTGCAAACACAGACACAGACACACACACACACACACACGCACACACGCACACACACACACACACACACACACACAGAAACCACGAGTTAGCACACACGAGAAAGTTCCAAATTATCTTTATATCTGATAACTAAGACACTGTCCTAGAGGGCTGCATATCACCAGTGCTTCCCTCTGCTTTGTTTTTTAAATAATGACAATGACGCTTTGAAATGGCCTCTTGTGTTATCTTACTTGAGCACTCTTGCACACTTTCTTCTACACTCTCTTCTACAGTGTCTGGTGACGTATGACCCAATCAGATGATGGGAGTAGTATATACAGGGAGATGGAATCACATACTCTGGTGGCTGGAGGTCAGCTGCAGGGTCATCAGCCAGGAACCACCGATCAATAACATATCACTCCTTTAATCCTGGAACATCTCCTGGTGGTGGAGTAGTGACAGGGACGTCTTCCTGTCACCCCCTGCAGCTGATAGGTGTTCCACCCTGCGGCTGCTGTTGGGGTTAGTTGGTCTTTCCCCAGCACTTATTCATTCCTTCCCCCTCAGCCAGAGCCAAAAGCTCCCCTTCTCAGCCCCCTCTGCCAGCTCTTTAGGTTGCCTTCTTTAGGTTCCCTCCGCTCACTCCTGAGTCCCTCAGAAGGCGTTTAGTTGACAGCCCCACGCAGCCAGCTCTGAGTAAATGGCCTTTTTTTTTTTAGCCTCGATGCTCTCCTCCACTGGTATAGTGAGCTCAGTGAGGAGCACGGACTTTGGATTTTGCCTTGGTGGACCACAGCACCATGTCAGGGTGGAGAGATGTAGTAGTGATCTCGACCGGAAAACGGAGCTGTCTGCCGAGGTCAACTCTGATGTTCCACTCTTGGTTGGGGTTAAACAGCCAAGGTGTTTCCTGTCTTCACTGAGCTTTGGGGGCATGATGCTGAATTCAGCAGTTGGAGGTGCAGGCCGAGGCACGCACCCTGCTGTTCCTAATGGGGCGTTCCTTATGGGTAGTCCTTATGGTCCTAGCGGATAAGGTATCGGACCTGTGACCGCAGGATTGCAGGATTGTATCCCGGGTTGCCAGTAGCGCCACTGAGGTACCCTGAGCATGGTACCGTCCCCACTCACTGCTCCCCGGGCACCGTTGTCATGCCTGCCCCCTGCTCACGTGTGTGTGTGTGATGGGTTAAATACCGAGGTGAATTTGGTTGTGTGCACTGTGTGCTGTACCATGTGATCACAATGACAAAAACAGAGCTTTGACTTTACTTTAGATCACTGTTCTGCTCTTTGATGTGCTGTTCCAGTTGTTTCCTAGTGGATTTGAGCTTCCCACTCTTTGTCTCCTCCAGCAGCTGTCTGGCGTGCTTAAAGGGGTCTTTGAAGAAGCTGGCTGTTTTTTTTTGTTTCCGTTTGCTACGCTTGAGATAGCCTCCACAACAGAGGGCTTAATCAGGTCCACTCTCCCACCTATAGTGAGTATTTACTCTCCACTCTCTCAGGCTGTCATACCCAGCTGAGTGAGATCCACTGCTGCTGCCCCAGGGCATGGCTAATCTGGCTAATGATGTATTAGTCAGCACAAAGACTGTACACGGAGGGGAAATGAGTGAAAGAGAGGGAGAGAGAGAAGGAGAGAGAGAGGGAACGAGAGTGAGGAGGGAAAGAGTTGTTTCTAGCTAAGATTTTATTATTTTAAGACAAATTCTACTTGGTCTACGTGGTCATTCATAACGCATACTGATGTTTGCAGGTGTTTCGTATTAACTCAAGAGACCAACAAAGGCCAATTTTATCACCGTTATTGCTTTGGGGTACTTGACATAATTTATTTTTTATCGGTTTAATGGTCTACAGTGAAACACATTCAGTTGAATGTCTGATGGTTATTTAGCATAACCTTTCTACTATCGAAGTTTGTAGTTTTGAAGTATCTTTTCAAGGTCTCAAGAGCCATTTTTCTGTGCTTTTCTAAAGACAAACAACCATATTACAACTATCTTTCCAACAGCTCTCCCTCCTTTTCTCTCTAGCTTTAATCAATAGTTTTGAAAGGGGTTTGTTGACAAACTCGGCCCTCAGGTTTCTCTCAGGATGGGTAGATGGAGGTTATGTAAATATAACCTTGAGTTCTGCCTGCATGAGATTTGTTTGGACCCTAGAATATGCAGAGTAATGGGATTGTCTCTGAATAATTGCAGCTGCGTTTCTTAAGTCACTTGCTCTTTTCTTTTGTGAGCATTGACAAATGGTGCTGGGATTATCAGAGAGCAGTTATTACCCTGCCTGTGAAATTTATTTTATGACAGAAAAAAAAAACATTCCAAAATTAATGAGCACATTAACATTTTAATGAGCATGTCCTACTTTGTCATTTTTCGTACAACTTGGCAGGGTGGCGAAACAAACGCATTAGTGAGAGGAAAGCTAGAGGTGTAGGGCCTCAGACAGTAAATTTCGATAAGTATTTTGTTTATGTTTTTGTTTTAGCAAACAATTTAAATACACCGAGCTCAGCCAGAGACTGAGTATTCCAAATAAATGCCATATAGCTGAAATCAATCACTTTTATGGGCGGGCACAAACTCCTCTGTGACAGAGGTGAGCATTAATACATTATTCTGGAAAGTAGGTCTTCTAGGGCAGAGTTTGGCTTTATGTGGAGAAAATAACCCCCCCCCCTCCACACACACACACACACCCTCACCTACCCTTCATCCTAGACAAGGAGAGAGCAAAAGGACACCAGTGCTTAACCAAGTATCAATTAGTCTTTTTAATTAAAAAGGCATTACCTCCAGGGGCTCAGAGGTCCTGTTAACCAACACTGACAAGTGGAATTAACCAGGGGATTGGATGGGAGATTGCAACACAAACCGAAACTAAAAGGGTGATTACACGTCACCTCTTCAATGCCTCTTTTCTTTAACTTTGTAAATAAACGCGATAAATCACGTTATATACGCTATAAACAGATGACCTTTTTGACACACACACACACACACGCACACACACACACAATAACACAATATTGGTACAGTGACAACACAATAATGACAATACAAACAAGCAGGCACACATGTATACACAAACATATCACATACATTTACAGGCGGCCATGTTTGAGCATGTTTGAAGCACTTGAAGCACTTAATGGGACTTACAACACATACTACAGACATGCAGACATCGCACAGTCCCCTGTAATACAAATATCATTAGTTGCATTTGATCTTTAGGTGATTACACATTCACCTCTGAATCGTAAATATTTAAAAATCTGTAACATTTCATCACACAAAGGCCCTGTGGCAGGTATTAGGGTCTATTTTTATGCGAGTCGCGATATTTTATTCATGGCCAGCAGTAGTTCTTCATTTCATTCGTTTTTTTTTCATTTTACCCTGGGTAGACTGTAATTTGTTAGACATACAATAAAATGTGTTGGGCAACAAGCTTTGAATATCTCTAGCCACAGGGTCATTATGGCAAGACACAATAACGGCCCTGTGCTGGAATTCTAAGAATCCCAGAGAAGAGAACCGAATCTCCCCAGTATCCTCTTACACCTGAATACTATTTTAGCAGCAGCTTCATTAGACTGTCAACACATTAGTGAGATATACTCACTGTTGTGTTAAATCATGGCTCCCATAATTATGACTGAGGGCTGTGAACAAATATTTATTTATCTGTTTATCTTATATACACTGAAGCACACAGTCTGGAGCCTAATGACAAACAAATATGTCTGAAGGCTGTTTATGTCTCGAACAGGACTAGAATAATAGAACTGATTCATTTTGAGAGCCCTCAGAGTGTATTTCAGGAAAAGTGCAAGGACACTAAGTCAGACAGTTGCAAGTGGTAGACAAGCAGCAGATCTGGAGACAAGCCTGGTGCCCTGCTTCATTTTTATCGGGTAAAGTAACAGTAAGTTTGATTACAGACCTTCTGTTAATTCCATATCTTTGAATGATGTCCAAGGTTAAAGTGATAAAGTCAGTTTTATACTTTGAAACTTTAAGCAGGTACTCAAATAAATCAAAGCAAACAGTGCCTGGCAACAATGGTGTGGAGTCTGAAGACTTTGTTATTCTTTTCTGTGTTAAAGACTGACAATAGGGCAAGGATATACAAGATACAGCTATATACAAGATCTATCTTAATTTCTGTCATTTTACATGGATTCAGGCCAGGCCTGGGCTTGCGTGGTAAATGAGCAGTCAGTTAATGTGTTTCGATTAGAGACGAAAATGAAAGATGCAAAAATCGGATGCTGAGGAGGTAAAACGGAGGCTAACCTCTGCCGATGACATTTTGGTTGCAAAGACCTCACGTAGGCTATCATTGCTTATTTAAGTAACAACAGACAATGACGAAGTAGGAGATGCATAATGAACCCTCAACTCGGGCTGTAAACGGGTTCCGGCTTTTAAAAAGCGGTCAATCAAAATGCACAGTACTTCTTGCGCTCAGGCCTTGTTGGGCCTAACTTTTAAGGCCCAATTACAGCTCTAACACGAGAGCCTTGCCTGACATTTACTAAATTTCATTTACTATTGAGGTTATGTGCTTTATGCAATGCATTTTACCTAGGGTGTGTGCAATGTGATCCAGATACCAATTCAAGATTAGGACCAAATTTAGTCTGTGTAGATTAAATCCCATCTTATTCGGGGGACTTTCGGGGGTTTGTGTCTGTGGACTTGGGGGATTAGAAGCATCTCACCTGTGCTGATTGGGAAGTTGGGGATGTCCTCGTAGCGGAAAGCCTGTTGGTTGGTGACGCTGTCTGCCAGGAGGCTCAGCCCTGAGCCACACACCACGGCGATCTTGGGCCGCATCCACGTGTGGCTCAGCAGCCACTCCGTCGTCTGTTTGCAGTCCTCAAACGAACAGCAGCTGGGAGCGCATGAAGCACAAAGTCAGTGGACATTATAATATCAGTACAGTACAGTCATTCATCATTACAGTACCGATAAACAGACAGACAGACAGACAGACATACAGAGAGAGAGAGAGAGAGAGAGAGAGAGAGAGAAAGAAGAGAGAGACAGAGAGAGATAGATAGATAGATAGATAGATAGATAGATAGATAGATAGATAGATAGATAGATAGATAGATAGATAGATAGATAGATAGATAGATAGATAGATAGATAGATAGATAGATAGATAGACAGATAGACAGATAGACACAACCAAGGCCAATGGAATTTAGTTTCAGTACAAGCACAGCACATTCATACTGGAATGCTAAAATTGTACTGAAAAGCATCTAGGTAATTGATGTGATTTTATGTGAAGTTATGAGGAAAATGTGTAACATTTCCTTTTCTGAATACTGGTCACCACAGAAACACAAACAGAGGATAAACATATTCCTCGGGGTAATGTCAGTCCATTTATTTCATGGCTTTATTATTTTTGTCATTATACATTGCAAAGAGATAAAAATATCCAATCCAATCCAATCCAATCCTCAGGCTTGATTCTGTGTCCAAAGAAATTACATTATTTTCCTATTATAACAACTCATGATTTTTTTCCTTGTTAATTTATTTATATCAGTGTCTGAGAAAATGCAAAATGCAGCTCAGTAAATGGCATATGGGAATGCAGCTGGCAGCAAGATGACGAGTTAGAAAACAAAGGCAACTTTCCTTGCTACTAAGTGCTGCTCTGTTCTATGCTACACAATGCAGAAAAGGACACTGAAGTTTACTGAAGATTTCATAGAGCTGTGCTCTTTCTGTGTCTATACATTAACAAGAAATAATGCACATATTTTTATACATTACCAGGAGTTCTCTTTGGTGTGCATGATTCCAGGTTTTTTTCTGTGTGCAGCCAGACGCCTTGTTGGAAAAGAGTGGAAGGGCCGTCCTAGCCGAGCAGATAAGGCAGAGAGGGACGCAAGGCAGGGGCAGACTGCGCCCATCCGCCCCACTGGTGTGATGCCATTGGTGGAGTTCAGTGTGATAAAGGTACATTTACTAAAGTTTCCTAGAAAATGACCTGAAAGAGATCAACAACCTCTCAGAGTCAGAGCAGCTGAATAAACAGATCAGCAAACAGTCTGCGAACGGAAAGACAGAAACTGATGTGTTTGCAACAGCAAGTGGGTTTCTGTGGGGTGGCACGTGCAAAACCGACCTCATTATGTTGGAGGAACACTGTGCAACTAAATGTATTAATTCCTTTAAAATCCGTACAATCCTGCAATGCCTTTTGTCCAAAGGGCAACACAAATCATGTCTGAAGACAGGGTATTCTTTCGTGCACAGAAAATAAAATGGATGATTCACATCTTGCACTGACTGAATTGACTGTTGTGCTTCTCCTTCAGTGGGCAGAATGCACTTTCCACTTTGTGGGGAAAATAAATTGTATTTTCTTTTGACAAAAGTACTTTTGGCCATATTATAGGCTATGGTATATTAGCTTTGTCCTCATAAGAGTTATGTTGTCTTCCAGAGAGTAAGATGTGCAGGAAAGGTCTTTGGTCTTTTGGATTCTGTGACTTACAAAATGCATTCCATCCACAAAAGCAAGGGCTACACAAACTCATGTACAGTAGATATGTGCTTGCATTCATGCTTGTTTACATGCCCGTGTTTGTATGTTTACATGTGCATATCTCTTTCTGTCTCTCTCTCTCTCTTTCTCTCTCTCTCTTTCTATCCATCTCTTTCTGTCTCACAATCTCTTTTTCTGTGTGTGTTTGTGTGTGTGTGTGAGTGTGTGTTTGGCTGATTCCCTCTGTCCTACATCAATGTGTTCCTGAGAAACTCTAATATGGTCCCGTGTTTCCCAGAGTGCTGTAGGCTGGATGGCTGTCAGAGAGGTGTATAACTCTATCGGTACATGACTAGTGCACTGCCGTGCGTGGAATTACAATATATAGAAGCACAGAGGCGCACAACAACCCCTTTTGTCTATTTAGGGTATTTTAGGTCCTCTGCCCATCACAGGTTTCACAGTACAATGGCAACTAAATCTCTTTTTGGCCTTTTCTGGCCGAGCAGGGACACCAGTGCTGTGTCCTCACAACCCTTGCAGCCCAACAAAGGCTGAACTACAGCTGAAGTGTCCTTAAACGGTATACTGTATGCAGGGCTTAATTTGAGGGGGAGCAAGCCGGAGCGCGCTCCTGAACCTCTGACGTTGGCTGCAGCAGGTATTTATACTTGATCCGGTGACCCGTCATCTCTTTTGACTAAGTAACAAAATTTAAATTTTGTTATATTGTCTTGCTTTGTTGACTAAATACGACATTAAATATATGAATTTGTACTGAATTTGTCCTGATTTAATGTGACTAGTGTTACATTACAGTTTAGTTTTGGTGCACGCGCACAGCGTTGTTCGCTTATTTTTCTTCTTTTTTTCCCTGTCGGAGTCACTCATCCTCTGCGCTCCGGGACCTCCCACTTTACAAATTAAGCACTGGCTGTATGGCTGATAGAGCTCCATGTATACTGTAGAGTGAGGCAGCTGCATGTGTGTAGTGAGACAGCTCTAGGTACTACTGTACCGGGTGAGACAGATCTATGCATAGTCTATGGAGAGATAGTTCAATGTATACTCTGTGGTGAGACAGCTCCATGCACTATGTACTGTAGGGTGGCACAGCACCATATACAGTGCTTCCCCTATATGCATTGATCAGCAGTGCACCACCGCTTCTGAAATGATAAGCATCACTGCTGATCAGTAAGATCACGATCGCAGCAATGCCTTTCATTTGCACACTGTGTATGTAATACACCCAAAGGCTATTTTTAAATTTGCCCCCAGACACCCCAGCATGGCAGCCTGGTAAACCAGCCCCTTGTACTTCATTTCATTTCATTTTGTATACTACACACTATAAGGTGAGACAGCTCCATGTATTGTATACTGTGGTACAGCTTAATGTACTGTATAGTTGTTTGTATGCTGTACAGTGAGACGGCTCCATGTATGCTGTAGGTGTGCAGGTGTGCAGTGAGACAGCTCCATGTGCTATACACTATAGGATGGGACAGATCCATGTTCTTCATGATGAAGCAGTTCCATGTATGCTGTACGGTGAGACAGCTCCATATATGTGGAAGGGTGAGAGAGCTCCAGGTGAGCAGTGAGACAGCTCCATACACTACATTGTGAGACAGGTCTATGTAATGTATGGGTAGTGAGACAGTTCCATGTATGCTGTACGGTGAGACAGCTCTATATGCATGCAGAAGGGTGAGATAGCTCCAGGTGAGCAGTGAGACAGCTCCATACACTACAGGGCAAGACAGGTGTATGTACTGTATGGATAGTGAGACAGTTCCATGTATGTTATGCAGTGAGTCAGACCCATTTTCCACAGCCATTAGGCTCGTTATATCATATAAAAATCACCTGCTTTGGCAGCGCCGGCATAATTACGGGTTAATCCATGCGGCGGACTGGCCGACAGCAAGTGATTACATAAAAGTGTGATAATCCCCAATTTGAGCGGCCTTATGCTCCTGCTGGCCCTGCCACCGAGGGGGTGAGTGGATTTCGCCCCCGTGGCATATAGATCCTGACCGCCGGCCCTCCGGCTGGTAATGTTCCTGGCAGGAGCTCGTCCATTATCACACAGCACCGCGTGCCACCGTGAAAGCTAATCACACCGTGTTTTATGAAGCCCATAAAGCAGCAGTCACACCCCCCCCCCCAACACACACACACACACACAACCCTACACCCTCTTTCCCTGAGCCTCATATAGCCACTGTATGTCACAGCGGTACACTTGTGCAGTGTGACGTGACAAGGCTATGAGCAGCATGCTGAAGAAACTTATTATGTTTTAAAGTGTTTTTGTTGCACGAATTCAGGTGTTGGTTGTTTTAGTAAATCACGCAGGATAACTCGTAAAAGGACTGGCGCTTGTGTGGTCGGACAGAGGGAACGAAATCAGGTGAAGGACATGATGTCCAAAGTAACACCTGTCAATGTGTAACGGGATGACATGAGATTGGGAAAGGGAGATAGCCTGGTGGTGATGCTACATCGGCTGACCCTAACTGCAAGTCATGCACACATGAACACACAACACTTACAAATATACAGGTACTTATCATCCAAGCTCACACTTGCACTCACACACAAAAACACACATGCACACCTAAACCAACATATGCATATGCGCACATACACACACAGACACACACGCACACGCAGACACACACAAACACACGAGCAGGAGCGTTCTGCTGGTTGCATTTCAGGACACACCAGCATCTGGTTATGTAGATGAATGGTGAACAGATGTGTGTGTGTGTGTGTGTTTGTGTGTGTGTGTGTGTGTTTTTCTGTCCACTGCACACACACCTCAAGGACATCCCCCTGCACACACATTTTGTTTGGAATGAAATCAAATGGAGACCCTTTATTTTCTTTTGAAATACCCTACTCTATTGCCAAATCTGAAAAACAGCAATCAGAGGAGTCAACATTGCATACAAAAGGAGGCATACACACATAGCACACAACTCTGTAGTAAAAACATAATCAGTTGTTTGATTTCTGCAACTGTTGACTACACATTATGTAACATTACAGTTTCCTGATGATATTATGCCATAGAGTTATTTGCACACACAGTCTTTGTTGACCTCTTTCACACTGGCATTGGCTAGAGCAGGTTTGTGAATGAACTGAGATTCTTTTTTTTCCCAAACATCATTTGTAATTTGCCCCAGGGCTAACAATAACCATTGGCCTAGACTGTTGTAGCCATCTGACAAAACATATAACTTTCTCTCCATCACTCTCTTTCTTTCACTCTCTCCTCTACACACACACGCACACAACCACACACTAAGAGAGAGAGAGAGAGAGAGAGAGAAAAGCTGGCACGCAAGGCCAGTGCAGACAGCTGGACAGCAAACAACCTCCAGACACTAGACACTAGGGAACAGGTGATGATGCAAACACATGACTGTGCAAGTATTACCATACACTTTAGCCCAGAACAAACACTCGCTCTGTTTGGGAACAAATAAACAACCAGACTTCCAATCTCTTCTTGCCTATGTCTCTGCCTCTCTCTTTTCATCTCTGTCTACTTCTCTTTCTGTCCGTCCGTCCCTCTGTCTATATAGCGTATGTATGCAACAGCATTACCTTTGTATGTGTTTGTAATTTGTTTGTGTGTGTGTGTGTGTGTGTGTGTGTGTGTGTGTGTGTGTGTGTGTGTAAGTATGCAAGTGCACCGTGCTCCACATCTGTTCTTTCCCCTCAAACTTCATTATCTAGCCATTAGTCCTGAGAGACACGTGTAAACGTGTGAAGGCACCCTCCTTGTGTAAGGATTAGATAAGATAAATACACTCAATCTGCTCTGCTCCGTTTTCCTTAGCTCATTCATTGCTGTAGGAACCACTGCAGATCATAAGACTCGTGTGCACTTTTAT
The DNA here is from genome assembly GCA_027475355.1 of Coilia nasus. Classification (NCBI taxonomy): domain Eukaryota; kingdom Metazoa; phylum Chordata; class Actinopteri; order Clupeiformes; family Engraulidae; genus Coilia; species Coilia nasus. The sequence continues at coordinate 16,578,424 of CM050218.1, read as the reverse complement.
GACCCCTACAATGTTGTATGAGTGCCGTACTCTGAATGGAGAGCTGGTCGAGAGCTGGTGAACTCTGAGGGCCAGGCAGGAGAGGAAAGTGCATTCGCTCTCGTCTGAGGCAGCAGTTTAATTATTCACACTGTCACAATACTGACCCTTGCCAAGATCAGTTACTGAGTTACAGAGCTACAAGATAGAAACATGTACACTTTACCACATCAAGCAACAATGACAGTCTGTGGGAGCCTCTCTTGTGAGATACATGATTTAGCCCTTTGACAGTAGCACCTGAGCATAACCATCAATACGTTACTGACCCACTTTTGCCAAGCACCTCCACTTCTCCATTCCTGGCAGGCTGCACACTCGAGCCAAGACAGCACAGGGGGTTAATTAGACACAGCCGATTGATTTCCATCAGCATGGTGGACTCAGAGAAACCTATAATTACGGCTGTGACCTATGTCATTACCAGTAGGGCAAAGGTTGATGCATTCTAAATGACAGTCTTAAGATGTCATGTTGAAAAGATAAGGACCCGACTGGCCTCTGTAAAGTGACCACATACAGTACTGTGCAAAAGATTTAGGCAGGTGCCTTCAAACCAGCATCAGTTCACACAAAAGGGGTACACACAAAGTCTTTTGAAGGCAAAGGGTGGTCACACCAAATATTAATTTGATTTAGGTTTCTCTTTTGCTCAGTCGCTGCATTTTGTTAATTGATGAAAATAAATGATTAACACTTCAATTTTTAAAGCCGTTCACAGCATTTTTTCACACCTGCCTGTATACAGAGAGGTTGGAAGTAGCAGTGCTAAGGGTGTTGCGGCACACTGATGTAGCGACTACCTTGCAACTTGCTACATAAAGAGCTTTGCCTAACTCGGAACACTCAAATAGCCTAGCCTCAGCTAGCATAGCCTCAGCACCCCCAACTCTGAATGACTTCCAGCGTCTCTGACCACATAGGTGCTGATCTGAGGAGGTGTTAGGGTTTGAGGGTAGGGAACAGTGTCAGTGTTTTTTTTTACATTATGTAACATTGAAACTACCTTGTGTCAATGTCCCCAGACTTCACTCAATGTCTCATCATGCGCCTGTCTGCCATTAGCACTACCAAGAGCTACGTCTTGGATGAGCCAACCAAGTGGGATTAGACAAGAACACTGAACACTGCATGGGCTGGACTGAGGTACTGCTGATGTTACACAAACAACAGTGGTGTACTTTTCGTCTCACTTCAGGAAATGTACCGATAATACAACAGCATACGTGTACACCAGGTATGTATGGAAACTCAAGTTTATCTCATGGAAAAGTTGTTTTTTTTCCCCGCATTACAGCAATCACTGTCTGCCAGCCACATTACAACAGCGAGCAATAAATATTACTCGGATATATTAGGATATATTAATAAAAAATCCCCCGGGTTATGCCAGTTATGCCAGTGAGGTGACTTCAGATGTCTTAAAAATATATTGCCTGGGCCTGCAAAACAGGATGGGAACCACACAATGCATTTCTTCAGGTAGTACTTCCCCAGGGAGATAAAAATAATCTGCAGTGGCTTTTTGCTTTACTTTGGATTTGTACTGTGACACTCAGATGTGTTGCCACACTAACTTATAACTTCACTCCTCAATCACCAAGGCGGGTTTGAGGGAAGAATTTATTATAGTAGTCTAATGTTCTTCAGACATAAATCTCCCCCATGCAGAATATTGTGGTTAATGTCACAGAACCCACAATGCATTTTCTCAAACAGCTTAATGACCCGTAAATGGGATTTTTTTGCTGGTAAATCAAAAATCTTTTGTCAAAGCGAGTGCCCTCCCCCCACACATTAAAGGAAATGACTGCCTGCCAAATGCTGGATGTGTAACAGGCATTTATGTACATCTGTGCAGGACCTCCATTGGGGATAAGATGAGTTGACAGTTTTTCAGTGTGAGGACTTTAATATAGCAGAGTTGCCATATGAAACATTTTAAAGTAATTTAAGACACAGATTTCCCCCATAGTACCTCCGAGGAGAACAACAATTCTGGTCACATTTAGATGTGTGTTAGCTAATCTGGGAGTTATCCTGTCCAAGTTAGTTATTGATTAAAGCCATCTAATTAAGACTATGCTAGTCTCCAGGTCACATGGACTGATGGCCTAAGTTAAAGCCAAAGTGTTTTATTCTGGATTAGAATAAAAACTCGATTACCCTGCACATTAAAATATGGGTGATGTGGTTAAAATTGGGGTTATGAGTCAGTTGTATTCTAAATGGCTAATGGGTTTGAGAGAATCTTCACCTGGAGCTAGCTAGCTGTTGCTCAAAGGTAATCCATCGAGACCATACGTGGCTTTAGGGCTGTCACACAGTGACACAGTGGGAAAGTTATTAGGAAAGGTTGCTGTTGAAAGAATGTTGGAGGTCAAAAAGGTGCTATGTCACACACGTGGTAACAACATGCACTCTTGTGGTGTGTTGGGCACTTTGAGAGAAGTCATAAAGACACATAGCCATTTACTCATACAAACCCAACAACACTATTACAGCTAAAGTCTTTATGTAAATACATATTTTTAATGAACAATTCACTTTGTCACATTCGGGCAATTAGAAATAGCGATAATAACACTTCAAGCCACTTATGAACACGGCACTTAATAAACAGCCATTGTCATTGGCAAGACCATTACATGGGGTGGCAAAAAAAAAAAAAAAAAAAAACCCAAAGAAACAGTGACCCTGTGCCAAGTGTGGCACGCCATATGCTATGCCTCATTACTGAAATTATTAGCTAGCCACTAGTGGAGAGGTTAATATGGCTGCTCTCTGCCAACTCTCCTGTCTGAGAAGAGCTGTAGCGATATTTAAATGAGCCCGTTTGCCTCCTTTGTCTGGGCACAAGAGGATGGGTAATGAAAATTCATGGTGTCGCCGAGGGCTTTGACTTGTCATTCAGACCGCAGTGAGTCACCACGTCTGCTCCCCAATGTTATTATTTATCCTCAGCTCGGTGTGGGGTTGACTCTGCCTTGGCAACCTGGCGGAAGAGACGTAAGCAAGCAGGATTGGGAAGAAAAAAAACGAGGGAAGTTAGAGGCGAAAGAATACACGAGATCAAGCGAGGATGGAAAATGAAAAAGACTAAAGGTAGGCTTTGGTAGAGACGAAAAAAAACAGAGATAAAAAGAGTGAAAGTGTTAGGAGAGGGAGACTGGAAGTGTGTATGTTTGTGTGAGTCTGTGTGTATGTAGGTGGGGAGTGGTGAGGTGGGTAGATAGAGAGGGAGGGAGGGAGGGAGGGAGGGAGAGAAGGAGGGGGAGGGAAGAAGCAACAGTTCCCCACACTGCCTCAGACCATCTGAAATCTTCCACTCCGTAATGAGGCCACCACGGCGAACCAGGATGCCAGCGTCTGCTGCCTCCGAGGAGCAGTCAGCAGTGATTGGCAGTGTTTGGTATTTTGGTGTTTCAAGGGGGGAACAACACAAAGTAGCAGACGGAGGTGGAGAAGGAATAAAGGGAGGGAGGAGGGGGGTGGGGAGGTGAGGAGATGGAAAAGATGAGGAAGGGAAATGGCACACTGATGTTACAGCCTCCTCGAGCAATGCAAAGCTTCACAGCACTATGGCTTCTGCACACATGATCCCACTCGCTTTATCTGATTCAATGTCAGACACGTTTGAGTCATGTATTTTTGTTTGGAATACAACAATTTAGAAAAAAAACTGTCCACATTCTCACAAAAAAAAAAACAAATAAAATATTTTAGGATGTGTCAAGTGGCAAGTTCCTATGAAAGATATCTAAAGGGACTCAAAAGCTACCCCTGTACACTGATAGGCTAAGCCATAAGGCTCTTGGGAATTCATAACTTCTGTTATCTCCAGGGTAACTGATGTGCTTTTCAGAAAGAGCATGCAATGTCCTTTATGTGTGAATGACACAGACATAGTTTGAACTGAGCCTGATTTATGTGACTGACCAGCTGTTAGGTCCAGGACCTTTGGCCGTTTAAATGGCCAGAGCTGTGGATTATCACATTATCTCTCGGTGATAGCACAGAGAGATGCACGCGGGGCTAGCATACGCGCCTCATCACGGCCACCCAAACATCCGACAGTTGGTTGCTCACGTGACCAAGGGCATGGCAGAATACTTTGAGGGGGTTAATTAGAAACACTCACCGGAGTCCACCCCCATTTCCGCTGATTGATTACACACCAAGGCGTGTCGTGGGGCTTTGACATGGAGAGAGGGGAAAAATGATCTCAAGGGTAGCGAGCTAATCCACCTCTGTAGCCAGGGGCTCATTAGATTAACTCACAAGGTCCCGTTGTGGATCAGTGCAAAAACATGTAGCCAGTGGCTGGGGAATGCCTGATGCTCTGCTGTGACTATAATGCTCTGCTGTGAGCATACTTCGAGCAATATTACGATACAAGCAAATATAACTACATGGTTTCAAACTGTAATGTTACTTTGATTAAAATCCCTTCCCTTTCCCTCAGCAACACAGATTTTTGGTAACGACATGTCACATACATGCAAATACTTTTGTCTCATTTGCTGCTGATATCAAACATGTGATGTAAGTGCCATCACTACGGTCGAGGATGGGCTATGTCATTACAGCAAGCCTGGCTCTTTAGTGGTCAGAGTGCATGTCTGGTACCCCGGAGATAAAGGTTTGAGGCCGCCCTGCCCTACAAATGGTGTCAAAAGTGGGATGGCTTGCCGCGAGGCCATCAGAGGCACACCTGCTGTGTGAGCCATGCTGTATGAGGAACCCCAGGTTAGGTTGATTATTTCTGGCAGCAGTAAATCAAAGTCCGACACAAAGAGAATGACGGTGCACTAATGATATGTTTAATTCAGAAACAGTTTGAGCCTTTGTGTCGTTAAATAATATGTAACTGCAGCCTAAGAATTTCTAAAAAAACATCTAGTTTTGTTTTGAACATTTCTAATATTTTCTTATAATTAAATTTAGAAAAGGCAGTGTATCCTGTATTTTAAAAAAGCATGATTCATTGGCTTAGTCACTGAATTGACCCAGGAACTTAACCTTAACTCAGTCAATCTGACTAAATTCTCTTATGAATCATACAAGCCCAATAAAGCAGCGTTGTAATTTCCTGCTCAGGACATACCGCCGTCCTTGCTGCATGCTTTAGTGACTCCACTCCAGCATTTAGCTGCATTGCAGCTGAGAGTTTTTTTTACCAAAGTGCGGGGCCATTACATGCTCCAAAGCACCCGGTGCTCCTTAATTTATCATTTCCTTTTCGTCTGTATTTGGAATATCCAGTGAAGTTATCCAGGAAAAGTGACTGGTGTGATTGTGGGGCATCTCTTGTGTTTGTTCTCTGACTGACATTTCATAAGATTTATTACCTCCGCCAGGGAGGTTATGTTTTTTGCCTGCGTTTACCTGTCTGTCTGTTTGTTTGTCTGTTTGTTAGCAAACTAATTAACAATATATATATTTTCAGTACTGAAAGTATCATTCTGAAATTTTCACAGTATGTCAGTATTGTCATTGTAGTTGCCTCGAGGTGATTCTTTTTTGGTAAAAATCTGTTCATTGTTAGCTCACTTCTAATTAGAGCTTGTTCTACATTGGTTGTTAACTGTTATATATGTGTTGTATAATTTATGTTTAGTCTCATTAACCAGAGGTTAATACTTCCTTCCTGTTCCTATCTGTTTTGGTGGCTGCCATGTCAGGGGTCATACACATGCAGTTTATGTGCTGTGCGCATAGCACATTGTTTTATAATGCAGCACAGGACTGCGTTCTCATCCAAATTGCCTCAGGAAGCACTTGCCAGTTTCACAGAATTCAACATTAGGTCCCCATAATTTTGGAGAGATCCACTCCACAGTATTCAGAGTGCAAAACCGACAGATGTCAACAACAGCCATCTCCCATCCTTTCTTCCTCCTCTCCCGTTTCCAGAGGCTGATTGAAAGCAGAACCCTGTTGAGACCTTCAGAGCTGATGAGCAGCACACGTGAATATAAAGCAGTTCTGCTTTTTCATACCAGGTGCTGGGTTCCTATAAAGCCATTGCTTTGAATGAGGCTGGGGGCATATTAAATGTACAGGCTGTAGGAGTTGAGTGTTCATGCTTGTGTGAGTCATAATGGGGGAGTGATTTCACTCAAAGCCAGGCAGACGGGTCACCCTTCAAGGTCAGGAGGGCGAAGAAGCATTTGTGTGAGATTAGGGCTACCCTCCCTCTATCCCCAGGCAGCCAATGGGAGGAGATGTCAAAGATGTCAAACGCACTCTCCTCCCTTGTTCCTTATCACTCTATTAGTGTTTATCCCACGGCTGGTGTTTTGGCCAGCCTAAATCTGCTTTTGATGTGAGTGCGGTGAATGTGCCTGTAGCTGAATGTGAAATTAAATGAAGGCAGATTAATTCAAAATCCCATTAGCGGAAAGTGCCGACTCATTTGATGAATTATGCCCGTTTTTTTTTTTTTTTTTTTTAATTTAAGAGAGCATGTGAATACACAAAGCTGCCGGTCGTGAAGTGTGAGGATCTTATGGTGTGCTAGAAGGGTGAGTGTGTGCAAAGCATAACTCTCAGAATGGGTGTCTGCATGAGGGGAAGAGAGAACAACAAGAAACAGGGAGCGAGAGAGAGAGAGAGAGAGAAAGAGAGAGAGACATAGAAAGAGAGAGAGAGAGAGAGAGGTAGCACAGTGTTAATTGTGTGACATTGGGGACCACTGGAGCATGGACTGTAATATTTCTTCCCACGAGATATTACCACCACAACTCTTTATTAAAGTTCGGAAAAAAGGGCCTCTACGGACTTCCAAATAGGATCTGCATTTTGAATTACCGCCTTAGCTTCTCAGGCGACTACATTGCCCGACAAAAACTATCAAGTGTGATTTGATAAATGCCTCTAATTTGGGCATCTCAACAGTAATGGTGTTCTGTCTGAAGTGTATCGCTAATCCGAAAAGCGCTAATGCTTTAGGAGGACATTGTTACAGTTATTGTGATTGAATGGAGAGGCAAAGCGGAAGAGACACTCAGGGGGTCAGTAGAGGTCCTTGTTGTCGCCCTCTCTGTGTCCCGAAAGAAACTCACAGCATTGGGGTGGGGTGAGGGTGTGGGGTACGGACATTGACATGGTAGGCCTGTGCTAGAACTTTCAGTGTTATTTTTTTTTTTCAAAGTGGCTACTGGTACGGCAGATACCTATAACTTTACATGTATTAGTCCGGAAGAATATGGACCAATATGGTTCTGGAGAATAAGTTCTGGACCAATGTCCTTACGTCTACTGGTACGAAATTCTGGACCAGTAACCATTAACATCATCCACTATGTTACAGCATTGTGCTTCTCTGTGGTGTTTCCTGACAGGGGGTAGGCAGCATCATGGTTGATCTCCTGCCATGCCACATAACAGGAATCAGCTGTCAGCGATGAGACAGGCAAGATTACACGCGATAGTGGATGTCTTTCTTTGCAGATGTGACAGCAAAGTGTTTGGTAGCAGGGGGTGGGGATTGTGTTGGAATGGGAGGGGGTCTTACAAGAACATTCTCCCACCCACCACCACCTTTCCCCTCAACCTGTACCCCTCGTGTCAGATGGCAGTCCTAGAAATGTGAATGATGTATGTGTGTGTGTGTGTGTGTGTGTGTGTGTCTGTGTGTGTGTGTGTGTGTGTGTGTGTGTGTGTGTTGGGGGTGGGGGAGGGGTGTATGTGACATAAGGGTGACAGAGCCCCCCCAAACATAGCTGCTGTCACCGCCACCACCACCCCTGCCTCTGGTCTACTTCATGAGGAATTTCCACAGGCGTGAAATCAGCTCAGGCGCCGCGGCACCCTGCCCTCCCAGCCACGGTTGTTCGAGAAAATGAGAAAATAAAAAGATGAAGAGCAAATAATTCACAGAGGGGGTCTAATATGACAGCAGAGCGAATGTGGAGATCGTACTGTGATGAGCCAACACCTTAGAGCTGACAGACGTGGAAGGATTGCAGTGGCCCTATCTTAGGTAAAAACCACCATATCTAGACCTTATCAAAGAAGACATGTAAATATATTTTCATGCAATATTCCCTGAGCTGATTTTATGTAGATAGGCATGCATTTATGTGCTTTAATGCAACATAGTTTGCATAAGTCTTCATTCTTTGACTCTTGGGGGTCAATTACACGTTGGTAGAGCCCTGTTCAATTGTTAGCCCTTACCCCGCAGTCTACTTTCAAAGAGGCCTTGAATTGCATATATGCAGGTAATCTGCTACAGGAAAGAATGCTTTGTTGTGAATGCTAAGAAATGTGACCAGCTGCATAGCCCAGATGGTTAACACCTGGAGAAAAGGTTAATGTGGAGCATCCTGAGACCGTTACTCATCTTGTTCCCCGCTTTCCTGAACAGGAGCCCGCGCATGGCTTTGCATACATTTGAATGCATTCAAGCCTATTAGCAGAACACCCTCTTTGAAAGTAGCCAAATCAAGTTCATTTAGAGTGTGCTCTTGTTCTCCAAATGCCAGACACTTTAAAAACAGTGGGCTGTGATGGCAAGCAGCCAAATATATTTATTTATTTCGTATGGCAAGAGGTCGACCACCTGAATTAAAACTGCTCTGTCACGGGTGGAAGTCAGGAAAGATCACGCAGGGAGGGGAAGAGGGGATGAGGACACACTTAGGAGGTCTCCAGACACCTTTTTGCCGTGTGACAGGACAATTATAAGGTAAACAGAGGAATTCATTAGGCTAATGGCCTTTATTGGCGTGCCAGCCTCTGGCCCTGCCTGCTGCCTCGTCGCTGCCTCGAGAGCGGTCGCCAGGGATACTCTGCTGAGCAGAAATATTAACTAAGAGGCCCACAGGAGTGTGGTTCCATCTGACCAAAACACTCATAATGAAACCCTTCATCATCAGTGGAGGAATAGCAGTCACACTGTGAACTGGCTTAAAGTTTAATAATGATGTATAAGACAGCCTTCAGATAGGTAAATGTATGAAGAATGAATATTTTCAAATATACGCCTACAGTACTTAGTGAAATGTCATATGAACAATTTCCTAAATTAAAAGTGCATTGAAGATTTTATATGTTTTAAAAATGTCCTCTGTGCATTAAAAAATCGATTTGACATGTTTTTGCACATCCATGACGTGCACATCCATGACTTGCTTGACCAGAGAATAGTGGACATAGATGAATTCTGGAGGATGGACATGTTGTTTGAGAAGGAGAGAGAGATGTAGAGAGAGAGGGGGGTGGGGGGGGGGGGGGTGGGGAGGAAAAATAAAGAGAGATTTCTTATTTAGAGAAGCTTGAGATTCCATCTCTTTTTCCTCTGTGGCCACCTGGGTCTGGGCCTGCCTGCCCCCTCAGTGCCAATTCCACTCCCTGACAATTTGTCGGCTGGTCTGAGAGGAGTGGATTAACAAACCGTAGTCAGGGTAGCTGATCTCAGTCAAGATCACGCCAGGTCAAACCACCATGTGCCTCTGAAAATCATCTGAGTCAGAGGAAAATTTCAGTTTCATTTCAGTTTCCCCTCAATCCTGCAAACTGAGCTCAAAACTGAGCTGCCTGTTTGAAGATTGCTGTAATTATGGCCTCTTTGCCAGTGAACTGCTTTTATTCAAAGGCATTTAACATGCACCAGCTTCATGTTGGGCAAAATAGCTTCTTTTCCATTGCACGCAGTGATTCAAGCATTTCTTGTTATTATTATTGCATATTATCGTGATATGAGTTTACCGCCTGTGGTGCTTATTAAATTGAAGGCTATGACTTGTCCTCGGATCACTGCTTTTGTGAAATAAATAAATAAAATGAAATAAGTTTGAATCAACAGCCATCAGCTTAAAAAGGAGAAAGAGAGAGAGAGAAAAAAAAATGAAATGGGGAGAGAGAAAAAGAGATGGGAGCAGTGATTTTCAAAGCAGGCTCCATTTATTTCTATCCATGACAGACGTCACCTACACATTGGGGCATGTAATGGAGATGTCAGGCCGTGGGAATACAGGCATTTTAACTCGTATTAGCAGGAATGTGATGAGGGAATCTTTTACCGCAACACATACATGATCTACAAGATCTCTAATGAAGCAGAGAAAGTAATATTTTATCAGTGGCGTAACACGTTCCATCAGTCATTATGAAATCCAGTATAGTTGCTAAAAAATTCCTGCCATGATTCCCTCCAGTTCCTTGGTCAGGAGATCCACCCATTGTTAATCTCTTACTTTGATCCCTCCAGATCATTTTTAACATTGTTTTAACATTGTTTTAACATTGTTTTACATCATAAACACTGCAAATGAGGCCAGTGTGCGGGAGTTTTTTCTGTGACTTAGGTGACTTTGTGGATCTCCTCCGATGCACCTGGCAAAACGAGGTGTGCAAGAAATCTTCAAAAAATAACATTGTTTTGCCATTGTTTAGGAGATTACCCACAGATGTTACTACTGTTTAGGAGATGTTTAGGAGAGGATGTGCTACATGAATCTTTTTTATGTTTTTTATACAGTACACTGACTGGGTTTTCCATCCAACTTGTTAATGAGCATATTAGTTATTTCAATAAGAAATCCTCACTTGGAAGCAAAGTTCAAAGCTGGATAGTTACATCTTCTGGAATGAAAGCTGATGAGAATTCTGTGATCACCACTCACTATCTTTCTCTAATGCCCTGGGATTGGAATCCTGGGACTTTGTGGTGGAACCTTATCCAGACCTCCCAGTAAGAAGGTTAAGGAGGAAAGTGCTGAATGAACCGAACCTGCACAAAGACACTCAAAGACACTGCAGGGAATCCTGTGGGTTCAGTACAATCCCACACCCTGCAGTGGTGTGATGGCAACCTTTCAGGTAGATCAGAATCCCTGCCTGCATTTGTGTATATAGGGTTATTGTTGTGTGTTTGTAGACCCCCCCCCCCCACTTTGCATTAATATCTCTAATATCGCTAATGTTTTTGCGATTTTGTTGGTGTCAGTATTTTCTGGTGCTTTGAAAAAGGGGTCTGTACACTGTGTATGCTCCAAGTGGATTTTATTTATGTAAATCAGACAATGTTTCGAAGATCCCACAGGATCGACACGTTGTCTGATTTAAATAAATAAAATCCACTTGAAGCATACACAGTGTGCAGAACACTTTTTCAAAGTATCTGCTATTTTTGTGTAACACCTGGAATATTTTATTTGGATGTGCGCACCTTTCTCCACTTCCTGGAGTATTTTCTGGTGCTGTGCTGCTGTTTTACGGTGCCACAGGATCCACACTGTAGGGCTGAGCTGCTGCCGTCTCTTGTCAGTGAACATCTTCTGTGTCGCCATGCTGAGACCGGAGCTGCAGAGACATTCCTCTGTCTCACAGAGGGGTGGGGTGGGGTTGGAGGAGATGGAGTGGGACGGAGGGTGTGGGTGTGTGTGTGTGTGTGTGAATGTGCGTGGCTAACATCCCTCTGCTCTGTTGTCACACAGGGCATGTGTGTGTGTGTTTGTGTGCATGTTTGCACTCCTCATTGCAGGGTTTGTGTGTGAGTGTGTGTGTGGCTAACATCCCTTTGCTATGTTGTCACACAGTGTATGTGTGTGCGTGTGTGTGTTTGCCACGTCGCAGCGTTTACTCCCCAGTGTTGTAATTTCACACATGGGCAGTCACGCGCTTAAGGTGGCTGACTGGCCGCCCGGCCCGTCTAACTGCTCTCACTGCAGTGTTAAACACACACACACACACACACACACACACACACACACACACACACACACACACACACACACACACACACACACACACACAGACGGCTGTTGAATCACTCACTGGTAAACACAGATGTGCTGAGAAAAGTCTTTCAAGCTCAGCTCAGGTCAGTGTTCCAGCGGTATCTAAAATCTAAAACACTGTTTTAAGAACCCTGTTTTGGTGCACACGTAAACCACCTCTCTGTTATCAAAATGAAAGAAATGAATAGTGTGCCTGTTTCTATTTCTACAGAACAGTCAGGCCCATTTATGCCACAAGGTGACGAAACACTACTGTGGTGTTTTGTTTCAGTGCTCTGATGTGTGTTGTTTTTTTCATGGTCTCTCCGCTGAACTACGGAGGGAGGCGCTTTCTCTAAATTACCATGGCGGGTCACAGGGAGATGGCACCGGCTTTGAGGCTATTACCCTCTATGTCAACCACTCTGATATTTATCAGCTTCCGGGGCTATTACTTTTAAGACAGTATTTGCACAGTGGCTGATGGAAAACGTAGTCATATCAGAGCGGAGATGCCGGGGCTGAGAGAGAGAGAGAGAGAGAGAGAGAGAGAGAGAGAGAGAGAGAGAGAGAGAGAGAGAGAGAGAGAGAGAGAGAGAGAGAGAGAGAGAGAGAGAGAGCACAGACAATAACACATCCATAACCCTGACAATGGTAGGGCCATGGACAGGGACTGACCTTGCTTTGTGGGGCAGCTGTGGCCTAGTGGTTGGTCTTGCAATTGGAAGGTTGCCGGTTCGAATCCCACCCCACCCTACCCATGGTTGAGATGCCCTTGAGCAAGGCATCTAACCCCACACTGCTCCAGGGACTGTAACTAAAACCCTGTAAATATCTGTAAGTTGCTCTGGGTAAGAGCGTCAGCTAAGTGTAATGTCATGTAAAGGTCTTTTGGTGTGGAGGGATTTATACATGGCTATTTAATTGCTAATAAGGGCAGTATTGCATGTGAGCTGCATCAGCAGGAGCCATCTTTGCAGGTGCACACTGAGACGTTTAACAAAAAAAGGTCATATGTTGAATCTGAGATGTTCACTCATTCACTGTACAGTGCAGGGCACTGCTCCCCGGATGCTGTTGTCATGGCAGCCCCCTGCTCCCGTGTGTGATGGGTTAAATGCAGAGGGGAATTTTGGTGTGTGCACTGTCTGCTGCGATGTGGGACTTATAAGGACTTAGGAAACAAAAGTATATTATTCACACCCTACATACTGCACTATTTAGTGAATGAGTGAACATTTTGGATATGGCAATAGTCAACTGTCTGTAAGTGTCTTCACAAATACCAAAGGTTTCCTTAGTGGCACAGATCTTGTATGCAGAGGTGTCTAAGGCAGGGTTGATGTCATTATTTGTTAAGTGTCCTAAGAAACAATAAAATAGTGATATCAAAGCCTGTGCAGACACATGGATCAGTATCCAAAATGACACATGATCATTCTGTCTCCTTTTAGTAATGGCATGTCAGAGTACTGCAGCCATCCTGGGCTGAGTGTTGCGCTACAAACCTTTCATGTTGGGTACAGATGAAGAGAAAGTGCACCTAGCAGCACTCTTGACACTGGTGAGGCAGGAGCTGCTCTCACCCACCCCTCCATCTCCATTAACCACCACTCTTGCTTAAGACCCCTCCCCACCAACCCCTTCATCCCCATAAAACATGGTGGGACAGGTGTTACAACCTTGCACCAAAAGCCCACGCTACTACAGACTACATTACACTGCATCCAGTCATACCTGTGAGAGACATAGCACTTGTAGTTAAGAGAAATGTATATGTATGTGCAGATATACCAATGAGGTGCAGGATCTCTCTCTCTCTTGTCTATCTCTCTGCCTTTCTCTGTCTCTGTCCATCTGTCTATTTGTCTGTCTGTCTCTCTCCGTCTACCTGTCTATCTCTCTCTCTCTGTCTCATTGTCTCTCTGTCTCTCCCTCTCTCTCTCTCTCTGCCTCATTCTCTCTCTCTCTGCCTCATTCTCTCTCTCTCTGTCTCATTGTCTCTCTCTCTCTCCCTCTCCCTCTCTCTCTCTGCCTCATTCTCTCTCTGCCTCATTCTCTCTCTCTCTGTCTCATTGTCTCTCTGTCTCTCCCTCTCTCTCTCTCTCTCTCTCTCTCTCTGCCTCATTCTCTCTCTCTCTGCCTCATTCTCTCTCTCTCTCTGTCTCTGTGTCCTGAGCTGAAAAGTCACCGAGCGCTAAATGAAAATAGTGAGCACAAAAGGAAAAGTGACAGAAAGTGAAAATGAGACTGTAATTACCTTCCACTTTGCCAGCAGGGCTTCAGTTTTTTTCCCGAGGCATAAATGATTTCAGCTTCAACTTTCGCTTTCCATTTACCACTCATTGTTAAAGCTGAGAAAGGCAGATAATCTGGAATTAAAGGCATTCTAACGCGTGTCAATAGGACAGTCAATAGGCAGTTAATGAGGGCCAGCCTGTCCAGAATGTGAGTGCTGATGGAAGTGATCAGTGCTCTCTCCTTTGGCAGGCTGATTATTTAGGATCTGATCTGAGACGGATAATGGTGGGTCTAGATTTATGGCAACTTCGGGGTCTGTGTGAGAGTGTAATTATTCCTGTGTGTTGAGGAAGCTATCACAGCAGTCATAGAAAGAGGGACAGAGAGAGAGAGAGAGAGAGAGAGAAGGGGTGAGAAAGAGAAACATAGAGAGAGAGAGCAAAAGATAGTGCTCACAATCTAGCCATTCAGCATGGTACGTTGCTTTCTACTGTCTTTAGTAATCTTTGTCTGGTTGAGAAGATGTCAGCTCCCTTTATCAGTGCAACACCCTAAATCACGAAGCAATTCCCGCACTGCATAAGCCACACATATTGCGGTAAGTTCCCCAGAAGATAATAGTTAAACACAGTGGGCTCAAGCTTTTACTGCAAGGTCCCATACGTGTCAAACACTGCAGTATTTTTATACAGATAGTAGGTCTTACAGATATGAGTCTGAGACATGACGTCTCTGCTGAGAGTGGACATAAATGCTATAACAGGTAGACCTGAACTAGTGCATCAAGGAGGCGTCAAACATGAGATGAAACGCACAGATGAAATGATGTGATGGCAAGTGCTTGCAGTAATACAGGACACACAAGAAAAGGCCTCTGCACCAAGTGCATTATGGGGTAAACTCACTCTGCGGTGTCATTATGCCATCAGGACAGTGAAGTGCTGCTACCCTTTTGCAAAATACAAAGCCCATACCTCACCAAAGCAGTTATCTCTCCTCAGCACCCATACCAAAAGTCCTTGGAAATGAAGAGGCAGTCTGGACATGGTTTCCCACTGTTAAAGAAAGGCAGGAAAAAGTCAGGAGATTCTGAGGCCTTGGGCAGTATGATAAGGACTGGTCCCCCCCCCCCCCCCCCCCCTTCATACGTACTTCATTTCATTTCGTGCAGAGGGTCTGGACCGGAATCTCTTGAGGAGCATTTGGCAAGTCGCAGAAAGTACGATCCAATCAGCGAACAGAGGGTGTGTTTGTTAGCTGTGACGTTGACCTTGTGTGCTACATTTGAATTGTAGTGCGTACAGTAGGTAGGCTAATTGCATACGTGACGAACAGGCGTTAGCGATTGGGTAAAGGCAGAGCCACTTTTTTAAAACTTCAGCAGTCCACACCTCCAGCAAATCGTTTCTGACAGTCTCTGTTCCAGACCCTCTGCACGAAATGAAATGAAGTACGAGGGGCGGGTTTACCAGGCTAAGGTAGCTTCCCCTTCCCCTTTTCATCTGAACAAAGGCCGCAAAGGCAAGCTGCAGCAGCATGGATCCTTTGAGCTGTCTTTTCATTTTCATGTAGGTTGTATTTTGTGAAGTAGCTGTATCTGAAATGTAATTGGTCAAGTTGTGAGGTCTTGTCTACTTAACATACAGAACAATAACATTAAAATAATCCTGTGCATGTCCACTGCATTTTGGGGGAAACTCACTTCAGTTTGATAATGACATAAGCTCGGGGACATTGGTCATGCCCATTGCTCAGATATGTGTGCCTCTCTGGTCATCTCACATTGCTGGTGCCTACACTGCACAACTTTACAAATTTAATTTAAGGTAACACCTTATTTTATGGTTCCTTTTTTAGCATATCTAACATGTAATATTGTGTACCTACACTGTACATACCTAACACTAACCGTAACAGTGTAAGTACAGGGTCACACACCTTGTTATGCTGTACCTAATTGATGTAACAGGGACAGTAATATAAAGTGTAACCTAATTTAATATCTCACAGTCATAACACACACCATCTAACTGGTATATTTAAACTTGCTGTAAACCAGTGCTTCTCCAATAGCAGGGGGCGCGGTGCCATCCCGGGGGGGGACACATCGACCACAGTACACAATGTTAAACAACGTTAAATAAGTTATTCTTTGTTATTAAGTTCATGTATATTTCTTAATTTTTATTGTCTTTAACTGTAATAAGGATACAACGTTATGCAGGGGTGTACTTAAAACAATTTTAAAGACAAATGATACTATTATAATATAGTAGTACAATTTTCTTCTTCCTAGGGGGGGGCGTAACAGAAAATAATTGAAAAGCACTGCTGTAAACTATGTCACGATAGCTGGATAAAGCCTTCTTTGACATTTTTAAATAAGGGTGAGAACACTCTGTATGGTTTACATGCACTTTCTTTATTTGTGACCTCATAGAACCTTGAGTGTTCTCTCTGAGTATGAACAATGTGAAATGACACTTTATTTACCGTTCAACACAAAGGCCATCACTGCCACCCGTCATCTCTCCAGGCTCTTGTGCACTAGAGTATGTGCGTGTGTGTGCGTGCGTGAGTGTGTGTGTGTGTGTGTGCGTGAGTGCGTGTGTGTGTGTGTGTGTGCGCGTGTCATTTTAGAGTGGCTGTCATTGTCGGGGACTTGTATTCTGTTATCGGTTACACGAATGGCTCTGAGAGCGCTGTGCCCTATGGCGCAAGTGTCAGCGGGCTGATCTCGTGGAAAATCTATTCCATTTCCTCTCTCCCTCTCCCTCCCTCCCTGCCTACATCTCTCTCTTCCAACATGGTCTTTGTTTAGAGGCAGTACTGCTGCCTGGGGTTGGGGACGCGGGAGGGGGTGGGGGGTGGTGGGGCATGCATAGGAGTGTAAGGGGAAAGGGAGAAGATAAAAAGCAACCATTATTTGAGCTTGCATGCATACAAATGAATAAACACATACACACACGTACACACACACACACACACACACACACACACACACACACACTGGCAAACAAGCAGAAAAAAGCCTCATATTCTCAGATAGTTGTACATATAGATGTACACACATGACGTGTGCAAACATGCATGCCCACATACACACACACACACGCAGAGAAAGACAAAGAAATTACATGGATTTATCACATGGAAATAATCATATCGGTCTATCACATAGAAATAATCATATAGCTCTATCACATTGAAATAATCACATCGATATATATTACTTAGAAATAATCATATCGATTCATCACATAAAAATAAGCAGGGCAACAAGAGTGGTTTCTGTAATCACTGAAACGTGTATGAGGGATGTCATTGCATCACTCAGCTGCTCTGGGGTTTCATTGCTTCTCATCAGCATCAGCATCAACGTGTGTGTGTGTGTGTGTGTGTGTGTGTGTGTGTGTGTGTGTGTGTGTGTGTGTGTGTGTGTTTGCGTATGCAGGTGTGTGTGTGCTTGTGGGTGTGTGCTTGCATGTGTTGCATGTGCTTGCGTGTGTGTGTGTGTGTGTGTGTCTTTGTGTGTGTGTGTATGGCAGTTCTATGGCAGCCCTCATGGGCAGTCGTCTTAAAGTGACAGACAGGACTCAGTCATCCGCTGTCTCTCTCACTAAGAGTGGTGACACACACAGTGAAAGTGACACAGGAGCAGTGTTTAAGTTAGTAGCAGTGTGTGTGTGTGTGTGTGTGTGTGTCTTTGTCTCTGTGTGAGAGTGCCGCAGAAAGAGTTTGTGTGTGTGTGTCTGTCTGTCTGTGATATAGAGAGACAGAGAGAGAGGGAAACTGAGCTAGAATAAGCTTGTTTTGTCCATTGTAGGAATGTCCATAAGTGTAAAAAGGTTTGTTTTAGTGCACGTGTCCACATGTACACCGCGCTTATTCCTGCCGCTGTGATCCGTCACCCTCTTCTTGCTGTTCAATCACTTGGTGTTGCCACCCACCAAATGTCAGTCTGCATTGGCCTCGGCTGTGGCAGCTGACAAAAAGCCCATAGACAGGGGAGCTGCTCAGCTCTGACAGGCCCACTCAGCTGTCCATCTTCCTGACGGACAGGTGGGGAGGGGCGGTGTGCCCAGTGTGGTGATGGGGGGTGGGAGTTGCGGCTGCCCTGCTGCTGCTGCAGGGGTAATCACTGTCCTCCTTTGTCATGATGAATGGAGAGGCTGCTGTTGTCATGCATTTGGCACCCTCATGTACACACACGTGCACACACACAGACACAGACACATGCACACGCACGTATGAGCCTGCCGCACATGCACACACACATGCATACACAGAGTAAGAGACAAACACGCACACACACACAAACACACACACACACGCATGCATAAGCATACGCACAAATACACACATATGCATGCACAGAGTAAGAGACAAACACACACACACACACACACACACACATACACACACAGGCATGCATAAGCATACGCACAAATACACACATATGCATGCACAGAGTAAGAGACACACACACACACACACACACGCATGCATAAGCATACGCACAAATACACACATATGCATGCACAGAGTAAGAGACACACACACACACACACACGCATGCATAAGCATACGCACAAATACACACATATGCATGCACAGAGTAAGAGACACACACACACACACACACACATACACACACAGGCATGCATAAGCATACACACAAATACACACATATGCATGCATACAGACATACACACAAAATAAGAGATAAACACACACGCACATACACTTTCTCTCTCGCACACTCACACACACACGCATACACACACGCATATGCACACGCATGTATACACACACATGCATGCATACACACACACACACACAGACTAAGACACACACACACACATATACACACACACACATGCATAAGCATGCACACAAATACACACACATGCATGCACAGAGTAAGAGACAAACACACACACACACACACACACACACACACACACAAACATGCATGAGCATACGCATGTGCATGCATACAGACATACACACACAAAATAAGAGACAAACACACACGCACATACACTTTCTCTCTCACACACTCACACACGCATGCATACGCACACGCACATATATACACACATGCATGCATACACACATACACACACTGACTAAGACACACTCACACACACACACACACACACACACACACACACACACACACACACACACACACCATCTCCCACAGCCCCACTACCAATCTGGGATGGCTGACAACAGACGCACAGAGAAATAAGGGAGTAGGAATGACCACATAGACAAAAATACACACTGCACATGTACACAACACATACATACCCATGTACTTGCACTAAAACCTGTCACAGGCAAATGACACAGACACACACACACACACACACACACATGCACACATGGACACATGCATGCATGCGCTCACACACACATGCACACACACACACACACACATGCACACACACAAACACACCATGTCCATACTGTCAATACACTTTCTCATTGAGGCAGTATTTTGCTTAACATTTATGAGACATGTTCAATACACAGACACATTTCTTCTCTCTCTAGTGTTTTCTAGTGATATACCACAAGTAATTAAACGGACACAGACGTGTTACCAGGAAGTGGACATGTCATTTGTTCTGAGTCCTTGACTACCTGAGGCCGTAAATCACACTGGCTGTTAACTGTCAACGTCTCCCATTTCAATTCCCCCCCATGTCACTGGGATGTCAGTTACCCGAGAGGAATGACTGAGAAAAAAAAAAGGCGTTGGGGTTGTTTTAGGCGGGCCTGCTTTTTGGCCAACACAACAACTGAGTCTGGGGCGTCACTGGTAAACATGTGAAACTGTGGCAAAGGGGGGTCCATCTCAGAATACATTGAGTTTTTCTTCTAAAAACTACTGTAACATGGCAGTGTCTGTTTGGAGTATTTTTCTGTTATTATTTTTCATGTAATGCCCTAACAATCATATTGCAAGCAAAATGTTCCTAGAAAGCATCAAAAATAACTGAACAAAGGTTATGGTTATATTGGAACAAAGCGAATGAGTTTCATTTCTGATTTGGAACAGATTGAGTAGACCAGCCTTTTTATTAGGTTATGCTTCATTGAATTTCTCAAGTATATTAGCTCGATTTTTTTCCCCCAGGAAATGGTGAACATTATGAGGTCTGTCTAGAAAGCCAAATAATCAAATCAATGTTGTGTTTCCCTGTGGCTCCTAATCACAGTCCCCGTGTGCATGGGTGTAATTTTGCACAGATTTGGGGGAGAAGATTACCGTCTCTGGAAATAGATTGTGATAATGATGATGATAATCACTGGATGTGCTTGTTCTTCAGCAGGTTGCAGGGAAGCACCGACTACTTTCTCCCCCCCCCCCCCCCCCCCCCCCCCTTCTTTGGGTTAGTTGTTAGACAGGAGGGTCATGAATAATAAATTAAAAACAACAACTAAAACAACAATGTCTGTCTGTTTACGCCATGCCTTCGGGGCTGATATATTTTGTCGTGGAACAGATGTTACCCAGATATACACAGATGACTGTCATGACATCAGTGTTATCTCATGATGTGTCTGTGATACCGCATGCAATGAGATGTAATGCTATTATATGAAATGTCAGACTGCTAGTATTTATTGTCCCTGAGCTAACTGTGGATGATGCTCCATTCACAGTTGTTTAATGGTGTTTGAATATTTGAAATTTTTTTCCAAGTGAGTATTCATTCAATTTCTTAGGCCAGACTATGCTTTGGGGCCCTATGAAAGGATACAATTTTGCCCCTTGCTTATTATTATGACCACCGCTAGCGTTAGCATTAGTGCAGTCATGAGTCTGAGATTTTTTTCCCCCACCGATTTTGTGTGGAGGATTTCCGGAACACTGAAAGACCAGGGAACATGAAACTTGGTGGGGATGTAGCCCCATCCGGATGATACGGATGATACGGATGATACGCACCCTTGAAAACCCATTGAGACTGTCGTTTTCCGAGAAAGACCCAAAAAGTAAGCAGAAGGAGGAGATTTTCTGTTCACCAGATCTTTTATTGCGTTCACCGAGAGAATAGTCGTAACAGCCAGAGCCTCTCCTGACCATTCTAACCAATACCTCTACTCTCTCTGTATTATATACAGAATACAGCAGTATCATATTAGACCTATGTTCATTTTTAGAGACAAGGGGGTTTCAGCTCAATCCGTGAACCTTTTAGGGATGCCCCATAATTAGAACTAAGCACATTTGGTATTGATTGCACTGTCACCAATTTGGCTTCCTGCTGAGTCTTCACAAGCATTCCTACTGTTACCAGCACACATCCAATCCTGTACACAGACAACTTTGCCCATTTACAGAAATTACAACAAGACCAAAATCAGTTTTCACGGAATAACTCGTTAACTGTTGCAACCATGAAGACCAACATTTTTTAAACCTTGTGTAGCGAAGGGGAGGAGAAGTCACCCCACCCAGCTTCAAACCCGGGTCTCCAGGGTACCAAACAGGGGCTCTGACCGCAACGTCAAAGAGCCAGGCTCTTTGGGATGGCAGTCAGAGCACACCCACAACTCTAGTAATGGTCACTACATCACACTTTCTTCCCCTTCGGGAGGCGCAGCCATGTGCTTCAGACACTCGGGTGTCCCTCACGCATCTCCCACCATACTTCTCCCATCCAGGGTGCCCCACATACTGATGCTTCACCCATCACTGGGGTCTCTCACACCGTGGTCAACCCTAAGCTGGGGTCTCTCATATGGCTCACACAGTGGCTTCACCTCCAATGACCTCATGGCAAGCCATCCCACTTCTGACACCCTTTGTAGCGAAGGGGAGGAAAAGTCACCCCACCCGGCACACCCACAACTCCAGTGATGGTCACTCCATCACACCTTGGGCTTGACAAGGTGCATAAACTCAGTCTATAAATGCACATTTGCCATGTAGCACCACCTAGGGAAAATTGTACTTAATAATAATATTGATACTGTCCTCAAATGCCCCTGTCAATGCTGGGCTCTTAGAATTGTTCCAACCTTTCCCACCTTGGCCACTGGATAAACATGCAAATGAGTGGGAAACCTTCTGAAGACAGATTTGACACCTTTGTCTATGTTTCCATTATTTTTTTGTTATTATTTATGGCCAATTGTTCTGTTTTTTATTTCATCTGGTCCTGCTGGAAGAATGAAAAGTGTATAATTGTTCACTTACCAAAATTAGAAGTTTGTTCCAGGGCCGTGGTGTCCCCTCAGGAGTGATTTTGGGTAGTTCTTCAAATCAGTAGAAAACTTCCTCGACGGTGTAATGCTGTCTCCATGGTTATTTGATAAAGAAGTTCTTTCCGTCAACTGTAACCAATCTGTCCTCTTCACTGAAGTCCCAGACTGTAGGGTGCTACTGTAATCTACTGAACAGAAAATCATGTTACAGTTCAATACTTTATTTGCCCTTCTGATATGCTACTTCCAGTATGAGTATCAAAAGTATCAAAATGTATTACAGTATACACATCCCAAATGTTTTGCACCCTGCCATGTAATCATTCTGTCTGTGGACTTAATACAGATGATTAGTGACATCTGATGATTTGCATTGCTCATTAGGATCAGAAAACAGTTAGATCAAATACAGGGTAGGCCAGGATTGACACCTCTGGATATGGGTGTGGCTAGACTTCCTGTGTGCTGTTCTGGAGGTGTCCAGCCAGACATTTGTGTTGCTGTGTGTTATTGGGGACGGGGGTGAGGGGGGGTGAAGGGGGTGCTGGTGCTGTGCTCCACCAGATCAGCAGATTACCATCAGCAGGCGGTGCAGCGAGGGCAAGCGGCAAATGTTACGCCTCCTGTCAGGCATCACGCCCCTGCCAGGCATCACGCCCCTGCCAGGCAGCCAGCGAGGGAGCGCAACCCCTGAAAGACAAGTCACCGGCTCCTCTCTCTGCTCTCTGCACCCGGTGGCTCAGTGGCTGGGAGGGGTAGATAGTGGTGGAAGGGTAGATTGGGGTGGGGGTGGGGGGCAGGGAGTCTCTGTCTTGTCAGGCACCGCAGCAACGGTGTTCATGGCAACCCCCACCCTCCAGAAGCAGCGCTCGACTCGGCGGCTCCAAAAATAGGAGCGAGTGGCGTGACCCACAGGCGCCTCCGTCTTCTGCCAGCATTCGCCGTTTGGAGGTCTGAAGGTCTCGCTCATCTCCAGTGAGGCGCAGAGGGTTGGGAAGCAGGGGTTTGTGTGTATGTGTGTGTGTATGTTGTGTGTGTGTGTGTGTGTGTGTGTGTGTGTGTGTGTGTGTGTGTGTGTGTGTGGTGGTGGTGAGGGGTGTCAGCACTGCAACATCTCGGTTTCTCGGAGTGCTCAAGTGCTCTGGTGTTATTCCAAGTGATACAGACGAGATGCCGGCAATCAGTGATCCCATCTCCACTGATCTGTTGTGTTTGTAGACTTCCTATTTGTGTGTATATTTGTGGTGTGTGTGTGTGTGTGTGTGTGTGTGTGTGTGTGTGTGTGTGTGTGTGTGTGTGTGTGTGTGTGTGTGTGTGTGTGTGTTTGATTGTGTGTGTGTGTGTGTGTGTGTTTGTGTGTTTGCTTATGTGCATGTGCATAGATTACTCAGCTGCCAAACTTCATTTCAGAACTTCTCAATCATCTGCAAGTTTGTCTGAGTCATGATAAATCATTACATTAGTGCAATCATACGCGCCTTCCCTTTTATAACCGAATGTGACAAGGATGCTTCCCTTTAAAAATTAACGCCGGCAGCTGTAGCAGTAGAGAGGAGGTGGTGATGGGAAACTAATTTTGCTCCTGATGAAAAGACTTGAGATACTCCATTATGAGTGAAAACGCCATTGATAATCTCCCACTGCTTCTACAGGGCCCAGACAGACAGAGAGAAACAAAACACCCTTGCCAGGCCCGCGTCTCAACTACGGGGAAATGAAAAGCATCCCTTGAAAATGGCAGGGGAGAGTATAGCACGTGATGTCTGATCAAACAGGGTCGAGGATGGGCCTTTTACAGTCACAGTAGTATTTGATGTAGATATATCGGATCGACATGACAGGAAAAAGATAAACCAGTGCACACAAGCATCTTCTGTGTGTGTGCGTGTGTGTGTGTGTTAAAACAGATCTAAGAGTAAAAATGCATTAACCTTCCTGCCCTGTAAACACTAGCTCTTCTTCTGGTTGACATGAATTATGTCCTGTGTGGTTGGCAAGGATATTGCAGCAGTTCATTGACAGGCAGATCACAGGCAGATCCTACATGTACCTCAGGAAAAAAAATACCAGGCTTATTTTCTGCAAGACACTAAACCTCTCTTCTCTGCTTCTCTGAGCCTGGGAGTGAGCCAGCGTTGCAATCTCTGGTGGAGTCTTCCCCGCAAGACACTGATAACCAAAGTGCCCTGATTGCCAAGAGAAGATCTCCAGCAACTACTCTGAGTGCAGTGTTGTGTCATGATTGCAAAAATGGATGAAGACTCTCTCTCTCTCCCACTCTCTTTCACTCTCACTCTTACTCCCTCCCACTCTCTCTCTTTCTCACTCTCACTCTGTAAATTGGAGTAAGAGGGGGAAAGTGGTGGACCAGGGTAGCGTCATGTGGTCCAAAGTTTTGGTATCAACAACTCAGGCAGAATCAGTTGATGGTTAAGAAGTTTCAGAGAGCTTTATTACGGCACCGGAGACTCACGTCATGTAGCAAACAGGCGTAGTCTGATCTTACACACAAGAACTTCCGTTCTTATACCTTCAGAGATCCATACAACCACATTACACGTGGCACATCAATCAATTCACATGTTTGGTTAGTTAACACCCAAAAGACAGCCCTTGTGACCAACATCTGTGTTGCTTCTCCCTAGGTTGACCTGACCCCTTTAAATTGTACGTGAGGCGCCACTTCAGCCTCTCCTAATCCCCAGGGACACACCTTATCTCAAAGAGATGACAAAAACAGGCAACTAGTAAGGAACAACACAGATGTCGCCGCAAATCATCCCCCCTCCCCTATGTGCTTGCGCACATAACAGAAAAGAACATTAAATCAGCAAGGCCTCTGCAGAGGCCTCTATCTGACCCAGACAGTGTCACAGAGAGAATGGTTACACACCTCTATGTTCACAAAGCAAGGCACACAAGTTACACAGAATACAAGTTAGACTCATTATACTCATCATTACACTCGTTAGTATGATTACAACAGTATGGATTATACCTGGGATATGAATGAGATACATTTTATTCCCACAGTCTTTAAGACTCTAGTTGAGTCGAGAATTTTGGTTAAATTTGCCTACTTTCAAGCGAATATTGCATTGTTTGGAAAAAGATGGCGTATGGACAAGTGTTGTGGTCAATTGATGGTAGCAGTAGGTTGTTGTTTAGCAACAGCAGTGAGTTGTTTGGGAAATGTTTCCTCTCCAAAGCCCTGAGGTGATTATGTCCTGTTGGAGTGTTTAAGTCAGCCTTGGATAATCAGCCAGTGTCCTTCAGTGACTGTCTACTGAGGCTTGACCCTTCTCTCTGCAGAAGGACATGTGTGATATCGGGAGCTGTGCTGAGAGGGAAGATTCACTCTGTTCATAGTCTATGCTGTATTGATCTGAATCATATCAAAGGAGAGAATCAGTAAATCCCTTGGTCTGGACACTAAGCCTATATATTTCAAAATCCTGCAAACATTTCTGTGCTCTTCAGGCTTGCTGTAAGAGTTAGTCGGTAAAGCCCAAAAACCACTGGTCTGTGAGTCTGCCTTACCGCTGCTGTCCGTGGTGCTGATCTTACCAGAGTGGCTCAGCACTGCACTATAAGGTGACAGACCTACATGCACACACAGATACACATTGTGATTCACAGCTATTCTAGACAGTATGTTTCAGTAGGACATTGTATAGGCCTGTAAGGAACACACCAAATGTCAGGTTATGATCAAAGTGCCTTAGTAGCATTGTAGTTTCTTATCCAAAGATTTGGTCTAAAATTGTGACCATTTTGACCAAAATTCTGTTGCCGTTTCTTACTATCGAAACTGTACAAAATTAAACAGTCCTCCTCCTGCAGATACCTGTCAACAAAATGGGTGCAGCCAGTTTGTAAGCGATGTGTGGTGCAGTTGGCAACAAAGAGAAAACAATTTAATGCTTGTGAAAATGAATCAACAGTTCGCAATTTGCCTGGTTCGTGTTCCGCTAAAAGCCAATAAATCTCAAAGGTTTGTCATGGTGTGTTGAATGTGGGCCAAGCACTGTTGACATATCACTTCATCCCTGCCAAGTGCCAAGTGTTTATCATCCAGCAATAAATCATTATAAGCCAGCATTTTATCAGTCACACAGCCCAAATGGACTGGACTGACAATAGCAAACCCAGTGGTGGCACAACACTCTCTTTGTGTGTGAGTTCCATTCATCGGTTAATTGAATATGATGGTAATACCCACTGGATTTTGTGAAGAAATATATGTCTGCATGGTAGATTACATTTCCTCAACACAGACACTGTTGACATGGCAGGATGACTTGAGAAGATGACATGACTGCCTTCAAGAAATATTTGATACATTTTTTTAAACACTGAGAGGCTTTACACAACAGAACCCAGCCATGCTAAAATCAGCAGCTTTTAGACCTAAAGCCTATTCTATTTTTCTCCTCACAGATTTAAAAAAAATCCCTTTTAGATAAGGCTTTTTCCCACCAAATCACACATCTTCCCAGGCTGCTTCTGCACTGAGATTTCCCTTCATTCGTTCTCCTGACCTCCTCGCTACCTCTCTCCCTTCCCCCCATCCACAACCACCTCAGCGCCTAATCTGTTCTCTTTCCCTGATCCTTATTGACAGTTCTGCCTTATCAAATCACAAATATGTCCGGTGGAAGATAAAAAAAAACTTTCAGGAGGAATTATCTCTGCCGCTCATCTGCCCTGGCACAGGTGGGCCTGCCAATGCCATGACATCATTACTGAATCTCCATGGAAACGGTGAGAGTACACTCAGCACCTGTTTGGAGTTGATTGTAGGGGTGGGATGGTCCTCTCACTCACTCTCTCTCTCTCTCTCTCTCTCTCTGTCTGTCTCTCTCTTTCTCCCCCACTTTCGTGTATCTTTCTCTCTCTTTTTCAGGTGTGTGTGCTGTGTTGTGGCCAGGAATATTGTCCAGCATGTTGCCACTAAGTGTCTGTCTACACTACGTGAGGGCCCTGTGATCACAACAAGCTGTTAAGAAATTTCAAACAACCCTTTTTAATCAACATATGTAGCTAAAGAAGGATCACAGTGACAGACTTTTGGGAAATTTCACCAGATATCTCTGAGCTGCTTGATGTTTTGAAGAAAATAATTTCCTTGCAATGGTGGACAATGAATTTACTCACTTCAGAAATATGTTTTTCAGATATATGCATTCAGATATATGCTGTTTAAAACTATATTGCCATCATATTGGATTTTAAAAAGCATAATTTTTTGACTCAAACATGCAGGAGTCATATTTTGCACACACATGGTGTAGAAGCTATGATATTCAGCATCATCAAGCTATGATAAACATCGACATGAACGTCAGCAAACTGGCCAGCAGAAAGACTCCAGGTCACAGCACAACCACATATGCTTTTGAGTTTTGCCCCTAACCTAAGTGCAGATGGCTGCTTAACAACACAACAAGTGCAGAGTATGAAACCTCTGGAACCAGCAGCAGAGCAGAGCAGCCCTGGCTGACCTGGGCCAGGATGCGTTTGTCGGGCGTTGGTGCGTTAGGATTGTAATTAACCAGTCACACGCTGGCCAAACTAGGTGACAGCCTGACAGGAGCATACCAGGAGACCGGAGGGCCTTCGCTGTCATTGCAGCATCAAATCAATTTCATTGCCACTACCGGCACAAGTGAGCACAATAAGCGTTTTGGCCCCGTCAGTCGCGTGCACCATAAATGACCGGCAATAATGTAAATTTTTCTCATTTCTCTGTGTCAGTAGGCACATGACAGCTCATTTTTCTTGGAGGCTTTTTTTGTGTTGGGGTGGTGGTGGAGGGGGGTGTGGCAACCGCGATGAGATGACTGCAATGTGCCGCAGAAACTGCAACAGCAAGGCAAGCATGGGGTAATGGACCCAGAGAGAGGCAATCTGGTACATTTCACATGCAAGTTCTCCACACATGCCGAACACAACAAGCACTACATACACGGACCCGACAGTTGACCTCACTAATGTTTGCAAACAGCTGACGGCTGAGGGCCGGCTGTAAAACTACTTCTGGGTGACTGACGAGAGCTGGTACTAGAGGAAAACAAGAAAATTAGATTGACATAGAAGTATGGTGTGTATGCCTATTTTTACACAAAGAAGGCACGACAAACATTTTGTATGTTTCTAAAAACAGATGTAGCCTCCTAATCCTGGGGGTATTGTAGGTGGTTTATGCAGCAGTGGTGGCCTGGTGGTTAAGGTAACGGAAGGCTGCAAGGTCGCAGGTTGAAATCCACCAGAAGTGCCACTGAGGTACCCTGAGCATGGTAACGTCCCCACCCACTGCTTCCTACACTTCCCACACGTGGCGCAGTGTGATGGGTTAAATGCAGACATGAATTTCGTTGAGTGCACTGTGTGCCGTCTGATTACAGTGACAAATGGGAATCACTTTCAATGACTTTCACTTAGTGACTAACCCAGCTAAGTTAAATCAGAGTAGATGGTAACTCTCCTAATAGAAGGGTGTTATGGCCTGTGGCCTAGTGGTTAGGGCATTGGTCTTGCAATCGGAAGGTTGCCGGTTGAAATTCCGCCCTCCCCATGGTTGAGATGCCCTTGAGCAAGGCATCTAACCCCATACTGCTCCAGGAACTGTAAATGAAACCCTGTGAATGTCTGTAAGTTGCTCTGGATAAGAGCGTCAGCTAAGTGTAATGTAATAATAATAATAAAAAAAAGTTCTTTCAGTTTTTTATTAGTTGTGATGTAAATAAAGAGATACAGCAAGCTGTGTGTGACAGATACTGTATATACCAGCTACAGTGATGATACAACAAGCTGTGTGTACTAGCTACTGTATTAGCTAGCCTACAGTGATAATACAGCAAACTGTGTATATGAGTTATAGCCATAGGGCTCTTCTAACCACCTCTTTACCACCTGCTCTGAGTTAACAGATCTCTAGATTAATATATTTACCACTTGCTCTCAGTTAAAAT
Source organism: Coilia nasus (assembly GCA_027475355.1). NCBI lineage: Eukaryota > Metazoa > Chordata > Actinopteri > Clupeiformes > Engraulidae > Coilia > Coilia nasus. The sequence continues at coordinate 16,549,212 of CM050218.1, read as the reverse complement.
ACCCAGGTAAGTACACCCACTTTCTGGAATACACCCCTGGATGATCTTGTAATACCGTGTCTAAGACACAGAAAACATAACAATCTGACAACAGCCTTGACAAACTGAATAGCCCAAACAACTAAATTTAGTTTCTACACATACACACAGAGCATTTCAGCAGAGCTAAATATGATGGTGTTAAAGATGGTATTCTGGTGATAAAACAAATTGCTTGGATGAACTTGGAGCTTGCAATGCTTACACAAGCCATCAATACAAATGACACAGCCAATTCCATTACCCAGTGTAATAGCGTCTGATTGGGTAGATGTCATCATGCAAACATTGAGGCCAGTGTGAAAACACACACCCCTTGCCCTTTCTATTTTATTATGAAGCGGGAGTATGTTCACAACAGGGGCAGGGGCAAAATGCTGTCTAGTGTCAGCAGTTTATGGTCCCACGCAGCGTGCGTGAGCGATGCAATGTCACGTTTTTTTTTTTTTTACGAATTCATCTGCAGCTACCGAGCCACAGAGGCCAATGCAAATATGTACGGTAATGTCCCCTAAACACCAGCAGTGACCCACAACACAGCGCAGGAAAAGAAAGGCAATATTCCCTCGGAGACCAGGCATCTGAAAATTTCCCGTCTTGATAACCCTCACCCCGCAGGGAGGTTATGTCATAAAGGCAGCCAGTGAATACTAGAAGCGCTGATTCAGGCTCTTTGTAAATAAAGCCACTTTGACAGGACACTGTGGAGGCAATGCGCTTGCAGAGCGCAGAGGACAATTGATTATGCAAAGGAGTGCCAAAAAGAAAAGAAAAAAGGAGGTTGAATTGGTCAAGCAAAGAATAATTTCACTGCAGACAGAGACAGAGACAAACTTCCGATAAGACATAACGTCCATGCATCTTCAAATGAAAATGTAATTAAAAACACAACCACTACAGTATTATTTAGCTTAATTAGTATGTCATAATCCCCTATCTAAAAAAACACAGAGTGTAAGAATCTCTGCCAGGAAAGACAGCAATACATCTCTTCTATATCTTTACACTCATATTATCAATGTAAATTACAGTGCAGCACCTGAAGCTACAGTCAAGTCAGACATCAGGGTTGGAAAAGATGATGCAGATTGGGTGTAATCTGGAGTGTAATCGGTATAGAGGTTTCCGAACAAGAGTCAGGCATTAGTGTGCCCCCTATTGTCCAGGCAATTGGATTGCACAGGCAATTGGACTAGAAATGTAGGCAAATATTGTTTAGACTGGTCAACAGCAGAGCCCTCAAAGGTATAACACTCCAGTGTTCCTACACCTAGTGAGTATTACAGTGAGTCAAGTAACACCATAAGTAAGTAATATTGTAAGTAATGTTGCAAATCTTTCTAACAAACCTAACCTTTATAACAAAGGTTATACATTTTTTCAAGTATGCATGGCGCAATTACTTGATATGGTATGGCCTATGAAATATCTGATGGCATTGTATTTTTATAACATTCAGAGAGTGGTAAAAGAGGTCAAAGAGATCCACATCGCAGAAGCACTCATATGACCAGCCAGGGAACCAGAGAAGACATGCCACCCCACTGCTTCTTTCACGAACACACACACACACACACACACACACACACACACACACACACACACACACACACACACACACACAGGCTGAGAAACCCAAAAGCAGAAACACTTAATATGGTTTCCACCAGGCAAATATCATATGCACTATGATATATTATGAAGACTCATGTAGTCACCTAGATTGATGGTACGTTTGCATACTCGCACATTAACCTGAATATGGAGACTGTAAGCCAATGACAAATAATTACTTTTCTTGACAGCTTGCCATCTTTCCTAATTTCTAGCTGACTGTACTGGCATATTTCAATTCTTTTGGGATTAAACAGCTGAGAAAATGAACCCTGAATCAATTTTCCAAATGAAAACACAGGGGCATGTTTTCACATTTTTTTTACCCAAAGAGGATATTACCATCCATCTATCTCCTCGAAAATTGCTCACCGCTCCCAGAAAAGACAGCTAAAACACACCACCAGCACTGAAATTACAAAAAAGATATAGATGGATAGACACACAGACTCACCCACAAACAGACATAGACACCCACCCAACCCACACACACACACCTACACACAGTCTTTATGTTCCATTTCAAATAATGTAATAACCACCCATCTAAATGGCTACTCCATCATCGGTATGTTTCATTGCCTTGTTCAATGAATTCAAATATGAAAGCATCCCTTCTCTTACATATTTCAAGCACGACACTTCAAGCCTCCATCTCGCCAGTTTATGGCATATTTCTTAAAAACAAGACACAGTGCGACTTTACCTCGTCTCTGCATTGAGATATTACAGTGATCGAAAATAAGAGCTCACCAAAAAGATGCAAATGTTAAATGTCGACCACAATAAAATGATACAAGTCATTATCTGAAACAGCAATTTTATTTCACCACCTTTGCATGAAGGCCACTTGCAGACATCTGAATCCAAATTGACATTCCATGTAGTCATTCCAGGTGTATTCCCTTTAAAGCATCAGACGTGTTTTGAGGTGAGCTCGTGTTCTGTAAACATGGCAAATGTTGTGCTGGTTTTGTAGGTAGGTATGTGCAGCGAAATCCTGCAAGAATTCGCTCTGTTATAGGATGCCATGACAGTGTCTGTAAATTCATAATATTCTCAGAGCTCCATCTAGTGGACATTCATGCTTAACAACAGAAAGACAGGACATTTTAGTGAGGTTGTGAAAATGGGTGTATGGCATAGAGTAAAACCTGCAGAAGGGGGATCCAGTTTGAGGATAAATACTGTATTACAATAAATAAGGCTTTAGGGTTCTTAAGAATTCAGAAGGCTGAGTTGGTTTAAACCTCTCTACAACATTGGGACCTGTGACTGCAACACTTGCAAATGTTTGATTACTAAAATTAAAAAACCTTAATTAAACCTATGTAAAGCACAAGAATATCAAAATGTCAGATTGAACATTACACAACATTTCAAGTAGCCAACATATTTATCCAAAGTGACTTTCAACTGAGTAAAAATAATCAATCTTTAATCAGTCAATCTTTCCAGGGAGGACAGATAGGAAGGTGCACGATAGTGTAGATTAAGACGTTAGAGGTAAAAGTTAACTCTAGAGTGTTAAAAGTTTGTTAGGACAGGAGATACTTGGGGAAGGGATGGGTTTTCAGAGATGATGTCAAAATTAAGTTATTCAGGACCCATATTACCCAGATGTAAACTGATTCCACAACACATTCAAGTAAAATAAAGCTGATAGCATTTTTCTTAGACGTTGTTTTGATTGCCACAGATTAATCAATCAATTTCAATGCTGAATTTAATTAGTGCTCAATTGTAACTGTATGGAGAACTTGCACAGGATCCCCCAGTGGTCACTCGTGAAGCGCCCACATTTTAGCCGATCCTGGCCCACCAGCTGCATGCTGACCGGGGTGACCTTTGACCCTTCCTTCGCAGGCCGTATGTAAACGCGGTCAAACCGTAGCCTTGCACGGACGGGAAGGTCATTGTTGTTGTTGTTGACTGTGTCCCAGGTGAACCTGCAGTCCTCCGGCTTCCCCAGAAGCTCCCAGACATCCGAGATCCCTTCTGGCACGCCACCTAGCCACTTCACCTGCCGGCACAGTTGGCAACACGGTTGGCAACACTGTTGGTGTTATATCAAAATGACTTGAGTTTGGGGATGGCACTTTATCTGTTCAACCATAACTCCACTTAGCCAGGCTAGCATGCCGCCATACTGCCTGCACTCAGTGTTGTCTGCTCTACACAATACTATGTCAGGAAACTCTCCTAAGGTTTTGGTTTCCCCGACTACATTGAAGACAGAACCAATAGGTTTGAAGTTCAAACAAAGTGCCCACCCAACACTAAATAAATGCATGCCTATCAAGAGTGTCCAAACTATTTGAGAGTATTACAGTGATGTGTTGTATTACAGTTGGTGCTTATAACGCTAAGATCATGAGCTAAGGTCATAGGCCTGATAACCTGGCAAACGCATACTGTGCTTGATATATAATACTTGATATATTAAAAATGTGTATCTGAACACATATAATTGTTTTAACTTTATCCCACCCCCTTCACCTTTTTTCTACCTCTGCCCTTCTTATGGCCCCCCCAAATGCATTCTACGCACTTTACTCCCCACTCCCCATGCACAGTCTAGACCCACAATCATCAGTTTCACTGCATGTCCTACTACCCAGTATGTCTATGTATGTGACAAATAAAACTCCTTGTATCCTTGTATCCTTGTTTAAGTGACTGTACAGATGACACATTTAAGCCCACTTGGCAAAGTTCCACAGCTTTACAAATGTCCAGAATGACCTAACCATGGTACTTCTGAAACAATGTGTGTGTTGCCACTGACCTCTCTGTCCCTGAGGTTGGTGTCTCCTCCAAATATGACGGTGTGGTCGTCTGGAGCCTCCCTCATCCTCTTCCACACCCTCCGCAGCTGATTCATGCGCTCCTGAGAACCGTCCTTGCAACTCTCCAAGTGGGACGTCATCACCCACAGCTGATGACCAGAGAAGCTCAACTGAGCATGCCCAGCGGCAGGCAAGAGGAGAGAGAGGACAGGAAAAAAAAACCCATCAGGTTCACCTCTGCATAGCCATGGTAAGTCCACAACTCCACCTACAAAAATGGCTGCCTGCACACAACTTTAAACAAGTTATAAGTTACAAGTTACAAGTTATATGTATGCATTTACTGTTGTATAATGATAGACAGACAGACAGACAGCGATAGATAGATAGATAGATAGATAGATAGATAGATAGATAGATAGATAGATAGATAGATAGATAGATAGATAGATAGATAGATAGATAGATAGATAGATAGATAGATAGATAGATAGATAGATAGATAGATAGATAGATAGATACGTACCTACAGGTACAGTACAGGTAGAGATAACAGGGGCCCACCTGAGCCATTAAGAGATTGCGGCCCATCTCAGTGGTGGGGTAGTTCACAACGGTGCTCTGCAGTAGCTTCACCCTGGACCTGAGCAGCAGCATTCCTGTGAAGTAGCCACTGGTGTTGCCTTGGACAGGACCATTGATCACAACAGTAGAGCATAAAGAAGCACTTCAGCGATCACTGGCTTTTTCTGGGAAAGGTAGAGATTTCTGACACATTAAAGAAGACTGCCCAGTGTCACTTACCCACGATCAACTCATAGTCCTTCATAATGCTGGATTTCTCCAGGCCCTCTGCCATGGGTGGTATGAGTTCTTGCAACAGAACAACATCTGCACGGATTCTGCCAACATTAAAGAGATTAAGTATATTGATACACATGGCTGTTAACTGTACCATAGGTCAGTGTTAATCCCTACTGTCACAAAGGCTAATGATGCTGTTGCTTGTACCCATAGTCCATGATGTGAGCTGACAAATCAGAGACCCATCTTGGATGGGAAACCAATCCATCCCTGCTATAGCCAGTGACAGCTTGGCAGATTGTGACAATGCAAATTAAGTGTCTTGTATTTGGGCATGTCACCAAAAAAGACAAGCTGAGATTAAAACCAGTGACCTTTGATTGTCATGCCACTTCATTAGATCACTGAGCTACAGTACCTACTCTGTTCATCTGTCTAATAAGCCTACATAAAATGCTTTTCTCTACATTGTACATTATGTGTGCTGAGGAAAAACTTGCAGAACTTGCGAATTCCAGTAGTCATATGCACATGACCCACCTCATAAGGTAGCGGAGAAAACTAGGCCACCTTTCTTGTACATCTTCTGGATCAAGGCCATCAATGTTCCAACACAGCACACAGAGCTGGTTCGGGTCTCTCTTAAGGTCTGTCTTTGAGGAGGGAGGAGGGTGATTTTCCAGGGGTTGCTCAGGTGAGCCTGATGGGCATGAAGGTGGCTCCTCTTGGGGCAGCTGCCCTGAGGGAGCCTGGTCTGGGGCCTGCGATGGAGCCTGGGATGGAGCCTGGTCTGGGGCCTGGGATGGGCCCTGGGATGGAGTCTGGGATGGAGCCTGGGATGGAGTCTGGGATGGAGCCTGATCTGGAGGCTGGGATGGAGCCTGGTCTGGAGCCTGGGATGGGACCCCCTGAGCTGGGGAGGCACTCGCAAGATCCCTGGCAAATCGAGTCCCTGGCGTCTGGGTGGATTTGTTCCATGCTGACAGTGACCGGGTCTGTGTTCCTGCTGACACTGTGGTCTTCTCCAGGAGTTCATCGTCAGTCTGAGTGGCCTGGGTTCGGTGGCGTGGGGATGCCTGGGTGTCTGAATCGTGGCTAGTAGGAGGAAGCTGGCTCACTGGGATCGCCTTCGCTTTCCTGTTTCTTTCCTTCATCTTCCGAGACTTCCTCTTAGTTACAGGGGTTTCCTTAGCAGTACCATTCTCCTCAGAGATACTTGGTTCTATCATGCTATAAAATTGCACATTTGGCAAAGGCAACAGATGGGTTGACAGTTATCTGTTCAAGTTTATTTCTATATATGTTGGCATAACACTTAAATGTTTTGTTTATACTTCAATGTATAGGCTATATGTTTGCAAAAGACTTCTCATCAAAGCTGATGCTAATTTAGTCACTTTTGTGTAGCTGGGTTAGGCATTTCTTCCATTTTTTTCTTCTACATTAATAAGCTAAGTAAGCTAAGTCACATGAACATGGTGTCAAGGATGTTTCGTTTTACCTTACTCTACATCACCTATTTTCATACCACAACAAAAGAGAAATATGGCAGCTGTCTGTTTGCATACCAAACTAACTGTGCGGAAGGGTGCGCCTTGACACACTCCACCCAATCCGATATTCAGACACAAAGCATTAAACAGTTTGAAGAACACCAGGCTATTTAACTGTTGTGAACTTGTGTGGGGCTTGCCTTTGTTTACAACACCTACAAACTCCCATAATCATACAGATTATTTTGTTAGTGGACTGACTCTATGAACTTTTGAACAGTGTAATCCTACAACAGCCCTTAATGCTTCATTTGGATATAAAACTCCATCAAGCATCTGTCAGTAAGCTTGCATGGGGCTTTGAGCTGACATGTACAAACAAGTAAACAACATTTGTAATTTAATGTAACAAACTATGTGGGTTATACGGTTTAACCTTAGACGCGCTATCATTATTAACAAATGGCTGGGTATGATTAAAGTCCTATTTACGTTTCGGTTTTGATTTCTAACACTATTTCCCGCATGTACCGGGACTTACACTTAGTGATCAACAACTCTGCACTTATAGGATCGACAGGCCAACTTACACATCCGTGCAAAAACTGTTATTACATGTCCTACCTGTGTCACTAGACGTATTTGTGCAACAGAAGTCCAAGCAACGTAGGTTTCGATTTCTTAAAATAGGAGTGACGGAACCATAGACAGTGGACGGAACGCATGTGTCACGTGATACAGCAAAACGCTTCAAGGAGCAAAGGCAAAATCAGTTGTTATTATGCGTTGTTTTGAAAGGCGACAATGCACTACGAGTAAAACTATGATAGAACCATTGACTGTATATTATCTATATACAGTCAATGGCTAGAACCAAGTCGAGTTCTCAGGAATAACGAGACGAATAAACAAAGGTCTCATAACAAAGGCTTTAACAGATAGGCTTATGGCTCGCACGTTCATACTATAACAGCATAACACCTCAGTTTCAGTGATGCGGCCTGACCCTTATCATACACCAGTAACCCCTTAGAACCATCTAGGCTACTTTACGGAAATGGTAAACATGGAATGCAATTTAGGTGAGTTTGCAGACATCGCAAACTGTCATCATACTAGTACATCATATGGTTGTAATGCATAGCTGTTTTTAAAATGACCATAAAATGATATAAGACCATCCTTTGTAAACACAAGATCTTATGTATGCTCATCGCGCCGCGGCGAAAGAACCATATGGGATGGGATGAGGATGGGAGGATGGGATAGATCCACTTCATCACGCACATCAGTAGCCACGTGTCTATCTAACCCTCCCTTGTTGCTCCTTGCTGAAGACACTCCCTTCTTTCCTCATACGACAGAATCACAGCAGCCCCAAGCACCCAGCAGCCGTCCTCCATCCTTGACAGAATCATGTCATGCCGTGATTTTACCACTTCTGACCATCGATATAGTCTACATCCATCCATCTCTGGGACTGAGAAATAAGATGGATAAGAGGTAAATATGCTGGTTTAGTTTTAACGCAGCATCCAGAACATTTCTGAGGTAAGGCATGTTGATGATGCGCTGACTCTTCATTGTTAATGCTAGACTGTATAACAGTAGAGTGCGGTACTTAGTTTATATCGTAACACATTACATGAGGAAGGAAGCCGAACCAATCACAATTATGCAGTTTACAATTACGCTGTTGCTTATTATGCACCTGATGGTCTCCGTCAAGAGCGTAGACGAAAACACGTATCGCTGTGAGTGATTATCCCGTTTAAACACCTTGCGTCCACTAAGCAAAAACGTCTAGAGTCTTAAAACGATACCCTGTATTTGTAATTACATCCGTGTACACACCCTTTGTTTACACGGTACACGGTATTACACCTGTTTGTCATACTGAAAGTAGCCGGTGATGGTGTGTGGAGAAGCCTGTGGGTGTCATAACTGTCCTCGTGTAACCTCAGTCACACCTAACTCCCTCTTCAGACAAGACCAGATGGCTCCTGTAAAAAAAATCACAACAGAAAATCACAGTGGGGTTAACACAAGGAGAGTAGTAACGATGCAAATCTGAGGGTGCATGCATTCTGTGTCATAATGTTCACACATGAAAGGGACCTTAGTCTGTTGTCTTTCTTACCTTTAATATGTAACTAAGATCAAAGTTGTTTTTTAAAGACATTCTGATAACTTTTCATCGATTTTTACTGAACACTTTTAGAAATCAGGACAAATGCAGTAGACGTTCCTGTATCAGGCCTTTCTACAAGTCTCTGGATGAGATGAGAATTATTCGTTCTTGAGATGAGAATTATTTGTTTTCATGCACTTGCCCCCTAAACAGCTGCCCCATCCTATCACCCTCATTGGCAGAAGACAAAGGCGTGCAGTGTCAACTGTGCCAGGGTGGTGGTAAATCGGGTTGTACAGCAACCATTTTATGTGTCAGGCGGAACGCAATCATTTCTTTCTTCCTGTCACAGAGGAGTTCCAAAGGCGTTGTCACATGTGCTCCTCCTGATGTTTACATGTTAAAAGTGCTATTGTGTTTTGATCTGTTATTTTGCTGTGTTGGTTGAGTGACCCAGAGGGGGAAAATCATCACAGTGCTGTCTTTGTTTCCCAGCAGTGTATGGAAAAATTAGTCCCAGCGGTCCATGAAGCTTGGCTGCACACAAGAAAGAAAAGGTCCCCCAGCACCATGACATTTGGACTCTTCCAGATCCTGTGTCTTGTTCTGCATGTCATGAAAGGTAATTCTGATTCACCACTTCTCAGCATATTCTTGTACATGGTTTAGGTCTGTGTCATCGTAACCCCTTTAAAGCATGGACTAACTGTCTCAGTTTGTATGTTGTGTTATAAATATTAGATATATGATTATGAAGGATGAGATGTATCCACAGTGTGAATAAATTGCTGTAAAATATATCCAAAGCAATCATACAACAAGTAAAAAAGAAGACACAGCTCTTCATGGGCTTATTTTGTTCCTTTCAACCCATCTGCCAAAATGTTGACTCATTCACTCAAGGCAGCTGGCAGCAAGGCTAACATTCTAGTTAGTGAGAAGAGCATCACCTCAGACTCAGACAGAGTTGGATATGTATAGCCCAGAACCTGCAAATTAATACAGTGTCAAAGTCACAATTTTGCCTGTGTGTATGGCTGTGAAAGCAGCTTGACACTAAGGTGGTAAATAGTAATAGCTTTTCTCTCCTAAAGTGTGACTGCATCACTGATGGGCAACCATGGTGTGAGAAGCTACAATCCAAATCCCACACATCCAAATCCCCCTGGTTCCACATGTGTGATTTCACTAATTAACTCTTCTGAATGGCTGATGAATTGAGTTAACTATTATTAGTTGATTTGATGAACGGCCGGAACAAATACATGGTATAGGATTGTAGTTTCTGTCATTTAATTTAACAGAATACTACATAAAAGAAAGCAGTCTGGACTGCCCCTGTTTAGCTAGTGGCACACAATAGTGTAGCAGTCTCTGTCAGAGTCTGGAAGTTTTATTGGATCTCTGCTATTTATTGAGCGTAATGACAAGTCACAGGTACAGAATGACAGATTGGCGTACTTGCATGCACGTGTATGTATGTGAGCACAAGACAAAAGGTATGGCTGCGTGCAGATATGAGGAAAAAGGAAGCTGTAAGGGAAACTACACCGGGGTATCACATCGGAAGATGTGTTAAATCTATATCATAAATCTGAATAACACAATCTATATATAATCTCAGTTTGTGCTTCTTAACTGTGGGTCGGGACCCAAAAGTGGGTTGCGGAGGCGTTTTGGGTGGGTTGCGGAGCTTGTAGTTTAAAAAAAAAAAAAGATTACCAGATCAGATGTAATGCCAGGGCGCTACATTAGTGGAAATGTAATTAATTACAAATCAGTTAGCTGTTCAGTTTGTTATATGTTCTGGTGATAGGGATGAAATAGTCCTGTGTATGTTAGTATTCTTATTTTTTATGGGGGGTGGGTGACTGAGTTGGTTTGAAAATTTGGATCGTGACTTACTGGTGATGGGAAATTATGGGTCCCTAGGCTACACCAGTTAAGAACCACTGATCTAAAAACACACAGAGGTGTTTATCATTGGTGTTTAACATAATAATAATAAGAAGAAGACATTTTAATCACAGACATTAATCACAGAACTGAATAGTAGTTGCACCACTCTTGCTCTGCATTCTGGCACACGTCACATACACAACACAGAACACTCAAAACACAGAACACACACAGACATACACAGTGACAACACAGTGACTGCATGCTACAGTAACTTCTTATTTTGCTTAATTACTAACCTCACTATACTATGCTATACTACTAGAATGGGACCACTTGTAAAGAAGTACACAGATTGAATGATAACTTTATAGAAAGAAACAGACAGAACATTAGAATGACATTAGGTAGACAGACTTACAAACAAGCAGACAAACTTACCACCAAAATCCTGAGGAGTAATAGCATGGCTTTGGTGCTGCATTGTTTCCCCAGCAGGTGTTTTGGCCACCCAGTGTTGGCAAGGAGCCACCTTCTCTGAGTCCATCGTGTCCCCCGACCTGAAGAGCAGCAGCATCCTGCGCGTCCCCAAGGTGACGTCGTTGGCCCAGTGTGCGGGGGCCTGCTGCGACCTGCCGGGCTGCAACCTGGCCTGGCTGTTCGAGCGCCGCTGCTACGTGCTGAGCTGCCAGCGCAAGGACAACTGCGCGCCCAAGCAGCGGCGGGGGGCCGACTCCTACCTGGCCTTCCTGCAGCGCGGCCCGCCTCAGACGCTGGTGCTCCAGTCTCTGGTGCGCGGAGAGCCCTTCCCAGGCCGCTGGCCCCAGGCGCCCCGCCACCGCGGCCTGCAGGACTCCCTGAAGGACCTGGCGCTGCTGCAGGGCGGAGAGCGGGACTTTGACGGCCAAGAGATGGAGTACGCGGAGGGGTACAAGGGGGCAGAGGAGGAGGAGGAGGAGGCGGAGGAGGAAGAGGCGGCGGAGGAAGCTGGGGAAGGGGGTCTGGATGCAGACAGGCTGAAGGAGGGGCTGGTGGGGCTTCTAGACTGGCCCGACGTCCAGGGATCCAGAGAGGCCCTGAACCTGTCAGAGGTTGAGGATGGGAGGGAGAGGCAGCGTGCTGCGCTGGATTCCTCTGGGGGCAGTGGCCCAGTGCAGCCCATCCCCACCCCTGCAACGAGGAACGACAGTGGGCTAATTCCTGGTGACACACAGCCCACCCCGAGGCCCTCTGTGTCTGCTCCAGCGGACCTGAATGTGAGTGTAAATGGGTGGCTCAGACGTCAGCCTTAGTGAAGCAGTGGGGGATTGCAGTGATGGTGCTCGGTTCACTAGACCACTATGCCTGCTGGGAATGTGTTGAAATACAGTGAACATGAGACATGGCTGTCCTACAGTACGTCTCGTCCTCGGTCTCTTAAAAAGGCACACTCAATCGATGCTCCTGGGCCAGGTGGGGGTGAAATAATCTACATTCTAAATGAAATTATTACATAAACGCGCACGCTGAGTAAAGAAAGCGTTGCGTAATTCCTCTTGTTAGTCAGATGCTGTTTGCGTTTATAAGGCAAGCCAATAGCCCGGCAGACATTCAGAGGGAGGAACAATGGCGGCCTGTTCCTGTTCCTGTCGTACTGCTTGCCAAGCTGCTGATGCAGTCATAGTCATTCCCACTCATCATACAAAAGGCAGATACAAAATAATCAATGTCACTCTGTCAGCCTCCACCAACACGGGATTGTTGTAAACAGATTAAGTAACAGCTGTGGCCTAGTGGTTAACGAGTTGGTCTTACAATCGGAAGGTTGCCAGTTCGAATCCCGCCCTACCCATGGTTGAGATGTCCTTGAGCAAGGCATTTAACCCCACACTGCTACAGGGGCTGTAACTGAAACCCTGTATATATTTGTAAGTCGCTCTGGATAAGAGCGTCAGCTAAGTGTAATGTAATAATAATAATTAAAAAAAAGTTCTTTCAGTTTTTTATTAGTTGTGATGTAAATAAAGAGATACAGCAAGCTGTGTGTGACAGATACTGTATATACCAGCTACAGTGATGATACAACAAGCTGTGTGTACTAGATACTGTATTAGCTAGCCTACAGTGATAATACAGCAAACTGTCTATATGAGTTACTCTATTTTCTATATACAATAATGTGCAAAAGTTTTAGGCAGGTGTGAAAAAACTGCTATCAACTAGGAATGCCTTCAAAAATGGAACATACATGATTAACACTTCCATTTTTGAAGGCATTCCTAGCTGAAAGCATTTTTTTTACACCTGCCAAAAACTTTTGCACATTACTGTACTTCTGCCTGTGTAGGTTGTGGAGACTCTACCTTCAACCTCCACAAATGCCGGACCGACTGCCTCGTCGCAGAACTTCAGTGCAGATCTTGTCCAGCTGAGTCAAACGAGGACATCATCTCCTACTCAGAATCTGCTAGCTGCATCCATCGCTACATCTCAGACTGTTCCTGTGGAACCAGGTACTGCAGTATGCCATTGCCTATACCATTGAAAACGTATGTGCTTGATACACTCATACTGTGTGTATGTGAATGTAGTCTCTTTGATGTCTTTCTCACTCTTGCTCTCATTCACTGCAGTTTTTTTCTCTCTTTTCTTTTCTTGCTCTATTCTCAGTGTCCCCTACTTTGTTTCTTCCCTTCTCTGTCTTTCATTGTCACTAATGTCTGTTTGTCCTTCCCAGTAAGAAACCTGCTGGTGTCTATTGAAGGTCCCGCCGAAATCACACTCCCTGTCAGCACGGTGGATCTGACAGCCTTGGTCTCAGCGGCAGCCCCAGCCGGTACGCTACCTTACAAACCCATAAGTCTGAGCAGCCAACCGGCACATTACGACTCAAGACTCAGAGTAACACAGAATTGTTACACTGCAGTGAAATGAACTGCAGTGCTCCCAGTAGCGCAAGCAAGAAAAAGGAAATAAGAAATGAAAATAAAAAGATATAAAGATAGATAGAAGATATAAAAACAAACATCTAAGGGAAAGAACAGAAGTAGGGAGAACAATATAGTATATACATTTTATATTTTTTTATCAACGCGATATACATACTATACAAAACACATACAATCCAATGAATCCCAAAATACTAGCCAATATACATACCTGAACAATTACTGTATGTGGGGTGGTGTGTAGTAGGTTTGCATGAGATTGCTGATTTTGTAGGTTGAGGGTTGATATGCGGTGTGTATATGCCCACAGTGCATACAGAATCATACTACACTGTACATACTAACAGCACACAGTGCAATATGTGAACTTAAAGGTGGCTTTTAGCCTGTTCATGTTTTAGCCTGTTAGAGATGTAAAACTATCCTTCCCCCCACCCCCTTCCTGCTAACGATTCTCGTCTCCTGTATGTAGAAGGCTCCTCCTACACATACAGCTGGGACTGGGTCAGCTTGCCCGAAGACCACAGAGAAAGGATGGAGGGCCAGAGCAGCAAGACTGTGAAAATCACTGGGGTAAAAGCCATATTACATTACCACTGCAGTTTCATCCATCATATCGTACCGACTCTTTCACCCATGACCCTATGCACTTTCAGAGGTGACTTTTTTTCGTAGTCGTACCGAATGAAAGCGCATTTTCTCGAAAGAGTCTCGAAAGAGTCCTGCTATAATCTGTAGACTAGCCCAGCTCTGTGTTTCATGTTTTGGATAGCTTAGACCCAAGCAGTGGCGTAATATTAAAAAGGAAGGTGGCTAAACAGTACAATAAACATTGTATTCACAGCAATAAAAATGGTGGGTAAACTACTTTTAATATTAGTGATTATAATGAGTGAGTAAACGTGGTTTGTAATTTTAAAGAAGGTGAACAAACAGCATTTGCATGTGTTTACCGTCCACTTCCGCACTGGACCTTAAGAATAAGCCAGATAAAAGGCAGAAGTGGACTGAATGTCATCCCTTGGCTCATCCCTTGTGTGTGCTGTACAGCTCTCCGCAGGCCTGTACGCCCTCAAGGTGACTGTGAGTGGACAGGGCTCCCTCGGGGAGGCTGCGGTCAACATTACAGTGCACTCAGGTACGGCAGATCAGTCCAGGGGGGTCACCGCATTCGAGACAGTTCAACAATGTCAGTATGGCTAACTAGCAATGGGACTCACATTCGGTTTCTTCCCTAGATAATGTGAATAGCTCCCCCAAAGCCATTGCCTACCCACCAACGCAGGAGCTGACCTTTCCAGTTGATCTTGTTGTCATTAATGGCAGTGGTAAGATTTGTTTTCCAATTCTGCTGCTGTTGCTGACTTTTGTCCTTGTATTATGTAGATCTTCGTTTTAGACTTTCCAAGTGAAAATATGCTGTCATTAATGATTCATTGTTGCATTAATGTAGATACCACCTTATTTCTCTGTGAAATGTATACTCACTACTGGCATTCTATCAGGCAGCTTTCTTCTCTATACTTCTAAAAATATAGCGGAGGTGTTTAAATTCACTCAACCGCCCCTTTTTAATCTCCTTGAGATGGCCCCCAGAAGACTCCTATAGAGTCTGTACAGAGTGATCTGCCTGACAGCTGTGCTTGTGCCATTCCCCTCTCAGAGAGCACAGATGATGATGATGACATTGTCAGCTACCACTGGGAGCAGGTGGGAGGCCCCCCGCTGGGCAATGAGAGCACTGCGGAGACTCCCGTTCTCCTTCTGCACGCCCTGGAGCCAGGAAAGTACTCCTTCAAGTAAGTGTAGCTACTCACTACAACATGGCCTCCTGAGGCAGGCAAGAATAACATTCATTGCGCTCATGAACTGAAGTGCTGAAGTGTAATGTTAAATGACCTTCAGAACTGTCCTGAGGGCAGTTTTCAGGCTGCAGTTTGGTAGCTGCCAAACCTGTTAATGTTATTCTGCGATAATGTATAACTGGAGCTCAGCGGCTTTTTTCAGTGCAGCTGTAGACATTTTCCATTGCTTTACCCATTTTGAAAACTCATCCATGGGTTAAATTGTCACTTGCAGCCAGGGCTGGTTTGCTTCCCTTGGCGAGCGTGTCAATTTGACCTGACCTAATTAAGTCACGGATGTGCCACATCCTGTTTTTTTTGGTGTGTTCCTCCACAGGCTGACGGTGACGGACGCCAGGGGATTGGCTGACAGCACCACCGCCTCAGTAAATGTGGCCAATCGGAGAAGGGATCGTCCCCCTGTGGCAAGCGCGGGCCCTGATGAGGTCATCACCTTGCCCCTGGACCACCTGGTTCTCAAGGGTAACCAGAGCACTGATGACCAGGGCATCAAAAGCTACCTGTGGAGCCTCCACCCCAGCAGCCAGAGTAGAGTGCTTACTATGGAGGTACAATGGCTCTTGTATGTCAACATCCACCGAGTGAGAGGCAGACTACAATACTACTAGAATACTCAGAGAAACAGTATAAAATTATATTATATTATATTATATTATATTATATTATATTGTATTGTATTGTATTGTATTATATTGTATTATATTATATTATATTATATTATATTATATTATATTATATTATATTATATTATATTATATTATATTATATTATATTATATTATATTATATTATATTATATTATATTATTTTTTTGAAAACACAAGCTACTTGTGCACCTAGGAAGATTACCTTTTGGGAGAAGAGATTTAAGCCTTCCTGACTACAAACCTTATTCTAACATACTATTGTTTGGGAGAACACTTAGCACTTTTGTTGTATTCTATTCTATTCTATTCTATTCTATTCTATTAATTCTCATGTATATTCAGTGCCCATAGAGGACAAGACAAGTGCATGTTAGAAGTGAACAATGATGATGATAAAGCAAAAATTGTCAGTATGACGCTAACCTGGGCAGCTAGCTCTGAGAAGGGTGCTACTCTTTCTCTCCTCATGGCATACATAAAAACACAACACAGGGAGAAACAGAAACCCAAGGATCAATAGTCCTTGTAGTAATGACTTCCCGTGAAACAGGGATTGCGAGAGCCATTCCTTCAGCTCTCTGGGCTTCAGGAGGGGCAGTACACCTTCCTGCTGACCGTCACAGACTCCAGTGGACAGGAAGACTCCAGCACTGTCACTGTCACTGTACTCCCTGGTAAACACCAATGCCTGAAAGTACATTTTTTGTTATCCTATACACATTTAAGAAAGCTTAAAGGAGCTATATGTAGGAGTGTGACCAAAAGTCATACTGCAATCAAATACTGTAAACTGTCGAGAGGGAAGACACAAAACCCCAAGTTATACATTTAAATGTAAATAATCTGGCTGTACTTTTGTTGCTCAGTATTACAGTTTAACATGTTTCCTGAATCTCTGATGACCATTTTATGATTACTTGCCATACATTTCTTACATATAGCAACTTTAAGTATTCTGTTGAGCACCAAAACTAAGATTTTTTGTGGACCTTATGTGTAAGATACACAGTGTATATGCTTTTGTTGCTCCCAAATTGTAGCATTTCAGATAGTCACTAAAATTCATGTGCATTGAGAGTAACATCATGTACTAGAAATTAACATTAGCTGCTGTTAGTATAATGAAGTCTGCATCCTTGGGCATAATGAAGTGTGCATCCTTGTGTATAATGAAGAGTGTGTCCTTGTGTATAATAAAGTGTGTGTCCTTGACTTTTAGTGAATGCTGCACCTGTGGCTGTGGTGGGTCCAGACAGGCAGCTGATCCTTCCGGTCAACAGCATCACTCTGGACGGCAGCAGCAGCACCGATGACCGCGGCATCTCCAGCTTTCACTGGGACACCATCAGGTAGCGCACTAGGCCGGGGGTTCTGTTGATCTGGGCTACTTGTCGAATTGGGCTACTTGTCAAACTGGGCTACTTGTTGAATTGGGATACCACACAAATGCAGTCAGGAAAAGTTATGGTTGAGGTTAGGGTTAGAAGTAGGGTTAGTTACATAGCATTGAATTCTGCTAGGGTAGATCATCTCTACGAAGCAGCTAAAACAAGAGGCTGACATGTTAATAGGTGATAGATAATAGGTTTTGATCAGGAATGGGCAAACCAACTTGAGAAAAATAAAAGTCCTGCCATGTATTGCTTCTGCCTGTCCTCTTAACACAGATGACAGATGACTTGATTAATTAGCTCATTTACTTGGTTAAAGAGTTATTCTAATTAGGATTAGTTGGTTCAGTAAATTGGCTGAAACAAATATATGGCAGGACTTTTACTTTCTGTCAGCCTCTGATGTGAATAGATGGTAGCTGTTGGTGTGGATTCTCTGTCAGATCCTCCCCTCTGTTTTTTGTATGTGGTAAATGCTGTACATTGGTCCTGTTTATTGTTCTGGTCTGTCGCCTGTGTAGATTGTCATTCATTTAGGTCATGGCAGTCAAAGTGCACAGCTGTGTGTGAGTGCTAAGTGCTAAGATGTGAGGAAACTGGGCCTCTTCTTAAAGACTGAAGATGTTTCATCCCTTATCCAAGATGCTTCTTTAGATTTTGAGTCCCAGGAATCATACATGTAATGTGGTGTTGAAGTTGTTCAGTACCAAAATCAGTGCCTGAAAAACTTTACTTTTATTCTGTTGGAGCATGAGAGTGGGGACAATGGTAACTGACTGGTGCAAAAATCCTTTCACACCTTGTGGATGATTGTGGACACAAGCTTCTGGATGCATCTGATCTCCCCTTATTTTTGTATCATCTTCCAGTGGTCCACCGGGGACAAAAATCGAGGACGCAAGCAGAGCAGTGACAACCGCGACTGGACTCAGGGCAGGAAGTCACAAGTTCCTGCTTACTGTAAAAGACCAGCAGGGGGCAGCAGCCACCGCTTCCTTTACCGTCACTGTCAAGGAGGGTAAGATCCATTCGGAGGTTCTCCGGTTATGTCTATACATATATTATTAGAACACATCTGTTTTGGTAACAACTGAGTGTAGTTTCTGAGTGTAAGTTCTTTCCAGATAACATGATCCTTTCTGCATAAACCATGTATCTTGGCAGTACATTTGCTTTTTAGCCATTTAGCAATTCAGTAATTAGTCTCTAAGTAGCCCCAGTAATACACAGTAATTAGTCTATATGTAGCCACCTACATGGAGACATTTACAGATACTTTCCTGTTAGTACGAGGCAAGTAATATGTACTCCCAGGAAATTCAAGATATGTGTACTGCTCCTTGTGTTATCATTTGGGTGCAGCAGCAGCAAAAGCAGACTCGTGATTCTGACACATTCATGACTCATGATGATTGATCATTAGTGTAATGTTTCATTTCCTCTTCACCTCCACAGCCAGAAGTCTGCCCCTGGTGGCCCACGCCAGTGGCAGTCACACCCTGACCCTGCCCAACAACTCCCTGGTCCTCCGGGGCTCTGTGTCCAACGCCGGCCCAACAAACGTCTCCTTCCTGTGGGTCAGAGATGAGCAGAGCCCAGCCGCTGGGGTGAGGGGATCTGGGAATGCTTTCATTAACCTGCACCTATCATTCCAAACTGTGATTTAGCAATGAATGGGGGTTTCATTTTCTAACCATTCTGAATTTTCATGATGAATTATACATATGTTGACTGTGCAGAAAAATGTGCTTTGTTGGCAGAAGCGATTCTAGGGTCTTATGGGGCCCTAGGCAAAAATTCACAACTGTCGCTTAAAAACTGTGCTGCAACTGCTGAAGTTTGAAGTTTCTCAGCCATCAAGGGCCCTTACTGGCCTAGGGGCCCAAACTGTTTTCTGCATTGCCTGTTGAAAAAAAAAAAACGTGCCATTTTATTCTCCATTTAATGGCTAATCTCAATCATCTACTCAGATTAATAAATTACTATAAAGTGTCTGCCAGAACAAACATACCACCTGAAACGCCATGGAAATGCAATTTAATCTCACTTATGTAAGAATTAAAATTGTCTCGAGGAACAATACAGAGCCCAAAGGCTGTAGGCCCATGAGCATACACAATAACCTGACTGGTAATGTGAAGTCTGCCTGTGGTCTGTTGATGGCAGGACATCCTGTATAGTTCAGACCGGACGTGCTGTCTGTACCTGGCCAACCTGGTGGAGGGCACCTACCTGTTCCAGCTTCGTGTAAGCGATGCCCTGGGCCGATCCAGCTCCGCCACTGCCACTGTGGAAGTGCGTCCCGGTAGGACCTGTCATGCATTCAGTCTAACACTACAGCAGCTCAACGCAAGCTATTGAGTTTTGTCTCAAGCTGTTTAACCATCTATCAGAACACTATATATTCAGCTGTCGATTTTACATTAATAGATCATACTATAGAGGTTTAACACATTACGCAATAAAAACATTTCAAGACTGTAGGTTTGTAGGAATCCTGAGTTTGAGACAAGCTTTTGGAAGTTAAATTTGATAGATATTCCAAAGTTCACTGGCAAAAACTAATTGCACAATGTCTTTGCTGGAAGTGGCTACAGAATAGGGCTAAATTATTGATACCCATGTCCAAAAAAATCATTAAATGGCAATAAAAAAAATGAATGTTATAAAGGAATAACAAACAACAAGAGTCAACAGCAAAAACACAAGTCAAAAGTCATCACTAGTAGAACCACAGATGGGAGCATAGCAGAGGATGAAAGGCAGGTTATTTTGAGTTTTCATATGTATTGTCAGTATCTGTTCGGTGGGTAGGGGCCCAGGTGTCTTACACTATTGTCCTCAGTCTTATTCTTATATTATTAGTCTTATATGTTTCTGTCTGCACTTTCGTTCTAGACCCGCGTGAGAGGGAGGAGGTGGAGCTTGAGCTGCAGGTGAGCGTGGCCCAGGTGAGTCAGCAGCAGAAGAACACGGTGCTCCGACAGCTAGCAGCTCTACTTCACGTCCTGGATGCGGATATCGCCCTCAAAGGCCTTCATGGCCAGTCAGACATCAGGTAATTTGTGAGGAGCCAGTCATCCAGCCAGCCATCATTTGTTTTTTTACCTAATGGTCAAATTAGGTCTTATGTACTAAAAAAACCCCAATCTTTCCCGTTGTCTTAAAATGTCTCGATAGATTAACTAAACTTTAGGAAGACATTTTTTTGGTTTATACCATGTCAGCTTAGGGCAGTACATGGGTTCATGCAATACTGTAATAATAAATTGGAATAATGGCACCATTTACAGCAATCATAACCCCTATGACTTCTTAAATGCGCCTTGCATTATGACATTTGTTTTTGTGTGTGTGTGTGTGTGTGTGTGTGTGTGTGTGTGTGTGTGTGTGTGTGTGTGTGTGTGTGTGTGTCTGTCTGTCTGTCTGTCTGTCTGTCTGTCTGTCTGTATGGTTCCAGCACAGTGATGAGGTTCTCAGTGCAGGGGTCAGACGGAATGATTCCAGGGTCTCGACTGGCCAAGCTGCTGAGAAGTCAGTTGCTGAAACAGAAGACAGACTTCCTGCTTTTCAAAGTTCTCAGAGTCGACACCGTCAGTAAGTACACACACAAACATTTCAGTTTTTACACTTGTATATTTTTATATATTTTCAACAAATTTTAACTGTGTACTATAGAGTTTAAAGACAAGTGCATGTTTTCTTGTTGAAAATGGTAACACAGTTTGTGTAATGGATTTTCGCTGTAAGTGGAAGAAGAAACTAGAGATGTGTATGTGTGTGTGTGTGTGTGTGTATGTGTGTGTGTGTGTGTGTGTGTGTGTGTGGTGTTCTCAGTGTGTCTGCTGCATTGCTCTGGACGGGGCCAGTGTGATCCTGTCACTAAGAGTTGTGCCTGCGACCCCCTCTGGATGGAGAACCCCTTCCAGCGCCTCCTGGAGGACGGAGAGAGCAACTGCGGTAAGTGCACAACACATGTACGGTATGCATTTATCTCCCAGTGGGGATCTCCGGTGCTCCATGTGTAGCTGTATAGGATGCCCACACACGCCTTCTTCTTAAACGGTTGGCTAATGTCAAAGGTAGCAGACATCCTGGAAATCACATCTAACTGGTGCTCTTCGGCCTGTCTTGACCAAAGATTGTAGCATAGCGCTGTAGAATCTGTGGTCCTGACCTCACAGCCTAAGAGCCTGTTAGACACCGCCACACCCATCTCTGGCTTTTCTGTTAATGTTCACATTTGTACTAGATATTTAAAATGATCTGTGAAGAGCTAATGTGGCATAGTAACATAATGTCTTCCTGCATTCTCTTTGTGGTTAGAATGGAATGTGCTGTATGTCATCCTGTCCATGTTTCTGGGTATGGTCCTCATCCTCTCCGTCAGCTGGACCTGCTTCTGCTGCTGTAAAAGGTACAATTCCCTCTTTGTGTGCGTGTATTTCTGTTTTGTCTGCATTGTGGTGTGTCTACTATCTATCCTGTCACCTGTCTGAAAGCAACACTACGTAGTTTTGGTCTTCGATAGCTCTCCAGGTTGGAAGCGGCATTGTCTCTTATTAGAAGTACAGCGAGATGGCCCGTTCCTCCAAACTTACTTAGTGCGGTTATAGCCCATGGAGGGTGGCAAAGCAAATTCCTTGAGTGCCCTTCACCCAGTTGCAAGTTGATGAACCACTGAAACAATTTTGGAAACATTATTTTAAGGTTGAAAAAACTACTTAGTGTTCCTCTGACACTACATGTTTTTATGAGATGTGCAATGTTGGGCCACCTGAATTTCTAATTAAGTTTACCTTGACATTGACAATGGCACACAACATCATTACACCGTTACACTGCCATAGGAACCTGAGGGTTTCATCTTTCTCTTTTTTCCTCACACTTTCCATTTCCTTTTTTTTTAAAAAGAAAAGGTCTTAAGTTTATTGTATTTATTTCTTTAATTTCCTTCGGGATCAATAAAGTTACTCTACTCTACTCTACTCTACTGTTATTACTGTGTTTTTGTTGAGAGAATCTTTGTACATCCTAGTTATATACTTAATTCTGATTGTAATTGTAATTGTGATTGAAGGAGCAGACGCACCAAAGTAAGGAAGAAAACCAAGTACACCATTCTGGACAACATGGACGAACAAGAGAGAATGGAGCTGAGGCCAAAATACCGTAAGATTTATTTGACTGTCTGGGAAATGGGAACTGGCTTTTTTTTTTACTGTTAACAGATCATTAGCAATGGAGGTGTAGAATCAGACTTTGATCACTCTTTTTTTTTTTTTTTTACAAAATTCAGTTAGAAAAAAATGATGGCTAAAGTTCCAGATGAGCAGTGTCTGGCAGATGGCAAAAGTAACATGTAACACAGTTGTAGATTAATTGGTAGATTTAATAAATTGGCAAATTGAGAAATTGGTAGACTGCTTGGTTTGCTCAACTCCAAACCAGAATTGCAGTGTTGCCGCAGCACTTCATGTAAATTATAGACACCTACAGCATCACACCTCATCACACCTCAAGATCAGCAATATAGTTGACCCATAAAAAAAACATTGTTTACAAGTATTTACATACGGTGTATTCTTTATCTACACTTAATTTTTCACACACAACGTAATAATAATTTATGGGGTAGTTGTTGTCATGTTTCGTCAGGTGATTAGATCACATGACCTTGAGACCTTTTAAATCACCTGTGGTAGTAATATGATTTTAATTAGCCCTGAAGAAGGTCGAACGCGACCGAAACGCGTAGGCTTGATGTCCCTGTATTAAAATAAAGGACTTTTAACTTAACTCCAGAGTGCCTCGGACCAATTCTCTCTCTTACGCTTTCAAGTCTTCTGGAAACCGATGAGCACCTGAAGTTTTTACGCGATTACCCCACAGACGCAACTTTTCATCTCTCTCTCTCTTCTGTAATAATAATTTATATTGTGAAAATTAGAATTGAAATATCTGCGCAGTAGAATTTACTGTGACAAAAGATTCAAAAGTTCTAGTGTTATGGTTCCTGATGTTCATTCCTAATAACCTGTAAGAAAACCCTCCAGAACTCACGTACTGCACTGTTTCCCAGTAGGTGATAAAGTGAAGGTGCTGGCCATACTGTGTCCAGCGTGGTCCACTTGTTTGACAAATTTGCAGTCTTGTGTATGGGGCCATCATTACTATATTCACGGAGAGATGCCTGTCTGTCTCACAATATCAATAAAATGGCCTCTCAAAACAAATTGGTTGTTTGCCTTTCCTAGACATCAAACACAGGAGCACGGAGCACAACTCCAGCCTGATGATGTCGGAGTCGGAGTTTGAGAGTGAGCAGGACACCATCTTCAGCCATGAGAGGTCAGACCGACCCAGGAACCGCTCCAACGGGGCGGCCAGGAATGGAGACGCGTTCAGCTTTCGCTCTGTGGACAGCTGAGTCAGCCGACAGCCTTCTTTTCCCATATCCAAAACACACGAAGGACTGGTAACCTTCACTGGGGCCAACTTTCAGCCTCCCCAGGAGAAAGGCTCTCGCAAAGCCTGTGGACATAATGGACTTCACTTGCTGGAGATGTTCACGTGAACAGACCAGAGAATGTAAATAAGGTGGAACCTCCTGCATATGACTACTAACATGAAATGCTTCAAACCTTGCCTCTTGTGCATTGCATATTTACTTCCTGGTGCGAGAGATATTTCTTTATGGTCATATTTTATTTAGCTAATTAATCCAATGTGCGGTAAGCTGCCAGATAAATAACGGAAGATATTTAAATTTTAAACATGTCCCGTCAAAAAGTATGTAAAGTTCTCAATTTGTATCAAGCACTTTAAGTACCAAATCCTGTTAAGTGTTTTGAACCCTTCTTTTTCTTTTGAAGCTACTTGATACCTCTGACATAGGATAATAATGTTCCTTTGTCAATCTATAGGAGGCAAGAGTTGTACTGCAAACATTCGCTATGAAACTCGATAACCACAGAATGATCCAGATTGGTACTTTGTGTAATTCTGTAAAAAAAAAGAATAAAAGGTTCTGTGGAATCCATGTCATGCTGATATCCCACCAAATTTAGCATGAGTTTTACATGGTCACATAACATTACACTCAGAGGGGAAAAAATTGCATCCAGGTACTGATCTTACTAGGTATGCCTGTGTTTATGCACTGTCTTAGGTTTGATTAAAAAAAAAAAAAAAAACGGTAATTTTGTTGCAGTTCCGAATAAAAGCTTCAGCTGCTGTTATTGTCAATTCTTTCCAATCAGTTATTTTCTTGTCAACTCTATACAGTCATTATTTTAGCACGCTAAGCTCTACTGTTTTTCTCTAGGTAGAAATCACAGCAACAAACATCACCAGTAATACTTAATCACATTTTTAATGGTTATAAATTAATACATAATAACAGAAATCAGTATTTACATGAGTTAGAAATGTACATTAAGGACATGATGGGAGGGCATGTTGAAACAAATTCCAGACGGCACTTAAGGTAGACAATGTTTGGCAACAAAACTACTGTTTAACTCAATTATCAAAAAAATATTTTCTAAACACAATTTCAACTGGAACATCAAGACTTTGGGGGGAGATTCAGTAAGGTTTGGCCCAATTGTTTTAACCACTCATTCAAACACATATTCATGTACTGCCAATCAAAACTCCCAAATGTTGTATCATGGACCAATACATAAAGCAGTAATCAACTCAATTACTACAGGTCAGAATACTTAAAGCTGCTTACTATAAAGTAATCAAAATGTTAACTTCTAGCAGCATCGGAGAATCATTTTATAGAGATGATTGATTTACCTAAAAATCAAAATAGATGACATTACAGTTACAAACTCTCAGGCATGTTGATGTTACAAGTCAATTCACTTACAAAAATATAGCAATTCATATAACTAACACATTTTCTGGATCAGTAGACATAAGTACCGTAGTACAGTAACACCCACTAGTTAGAACTGTATTTTTTTGAGGTCATATTATAACCGAACACTGATGACTGCGTACTGAGTACTTTGTGCATTTTTTACTGTTACTAAGTGTTAGATTGCTTAATTATTTATTGTTAAGAGTTCACCAGTGACATCTGAACAATTTGCTGCTTCAATGAACTTTTATGATGCTCTATTCTCTGTCAAAGAACAAACAATATATAGTTGTGCTTCACATTTATTTTCCCTATTTCCTGGTGGAAGGGAGGGCATGCTTAAGATAATGGACTTGGACTTGGATTTCTGTAGTCCTATGATTGACAGTTATTGTTTTTGTAGAAGTATGTTTAATTATAGCTCCAAGATGCAGATAGACTGAATTCACAGTGTTATCTTTATGTCATTATGTGATATGTCTGCTATGTCCTAGGACTGCGTACTACACACACAGTCACGCATTGTCGTAAAGATGCCTTTCCACCTCACCCTGCAGCCGTGCATACACAAGACACCCAGGGGCTCATGGAGTGAGTCCTCCGAAGCACATGTACTTGACATCCAGGTATTCCTCGATACCATACTTGGAGCCCTCCCGGCCCAAACCGGACTGCTTGACCCCGCCGAACGACGCCTCGGGGGTGGACAGGAGGCCCTCGTTGACCCCCACCATGCCCACCTCCAGGTGCTCTGCCACTCGCCAGATCTGGCTAATGTCCTGCGAGAAAAAGTAACCTACCGGACAATAACAACAGCAGTGAGACTCAGCAGAGATATCAACTAGAAGGAGTAAATCATTAAGTTATCAGTTTAATCAACAGACCTGCAAGGCCAACGTTGCAGGCATTGGCGATGGCAAGAGCTTCATCCTCTGTGTTGAACCTGTAGAATTACAGATTGTGTTAAACCATGGCCAGACCCATGTTTTGCCTGTGAAATAAAAAATAAATGCTCACAACACTACAAACATTTCGTCCTACTCTTCACAATAAATGACGCAAAGCTATGTCATTATTCACAACCAATTATTAATATAAATGACCTCTCAAAAAATTTACAATTTTGCACATTTTTTTCTGCAATTTCTTACAGCTGTTTTCAACCAGTTTCACTCACTTGAGCACTGGGACAAGGGGCCCGAAGGTTTCTTCTCTGGTGCAGAGCATGTCGGTGGTGACGTTGGTCAGTAGGGTCGGCTCCATGAAGGAACCCTCCAGGCGCTTGCCCCCCCTTACGATGACTGCCCCCTGGGACACTGCGTCCTTAATCTGATGCTCCACCTGACAAGAGCAAGGGCAACAGGTTTAGGAAGAGTGCACAAAATATTAAAATGCTGTTTTCTATTTAAATTCTTCCGTTTTGCATGGAGCGCTGTAAGATCTTTTCTGTAGATGTTGTTGTATGGCGTTTGCCTTGAGCCATGCACTCGTAACAATGTAATATGCAATGATTAGGTAGCATGATACAAGTCATTAATGATCAGGTAATAACACAATCAGGAAATGTGTTTGGAACATAGTTTTCTGTTCCTGATTTATATATATATATATATATATATATATATATATATATATATATATATATATATAATGTATATTGCCCCCATGGTTTCCAGTCGTTTTTGTCTGTATTTGTTGGCTTCCTGGCGAGATACGTGATTATGGCCAGATATATATATACAGATAGCAGGCCCTGGCTGTTTTCATATCTGTTTTCTGCGTAACTTTTACAGTACATGACCCTTAAGATGTGGTGGTGAGTGGTAAATTACCTTTTCTGCCGCGCGGGGGTTGATGAGGGGCCCTTGGGTGGTGGTGGGCTCTGAGCCGTGACCCACCCTCAGCTCAGCAGCCATGGCCTTGGCCAGCTTCTCCACAAACACATCGTGGATGCCCCTCTGCACCAGGAAACGGTTCGAGCACACGCAGGTCTGAGGGTGATATGGAAGGAAAGGGATTATCCTCAACATTGGCCTACAATGTGCCATCAAGAGTGCCCTAGATGTAATTATGATTCAGGTATCGTTTCTACATGCTAAGAGATCTTTGATACATATCTCTTTAGATTATATTAGGTTACATTACATACACTTTAATAATCCCAAAAGGAAATTTCATTGTTTTAGCAGCCTTATGAGTGCATTGCAGGTACTCTTAAAAATAAAAAGGTTAAAAGATTATTCTTCTCTTTCTGCTCAGAGGAGAGTTGTTATAAAGTGAAATTGCCGTCGATAAGAAAATCCACTTTGTTGCTTTGCCAGTATACTGTAGGTAGCATGTTAGAGCAAGATGCTAGAGCATAGCTTATAGCTTATCACAAAACTATTAAATGAACAATCCTATGTGGAGTAAGCTGTACTGACAGTGAGTAAAATGACATTTGACACGTTATTTGAGCTTAGAGACAACACAGATCGCACTTTGAGACAAATTCAAGTGGCACTGCCAACCTGGCCAGAGTTCCTGAACTTGGAGCCCATAGCTCCTGCCACTGCCTTGTCAACGTCTGCACTGTCAAACACAATAAAGGGGGCGTGCCCACCCAGCTCCATGGACACCCTCTTCACTGTGCCCGCAGCGTGCTTCAACAAGATCTGAGGAGAACACAGAGAAATACAACAGCAAATTCATATTTTCATATACTTATAAGACCTTACATCTTTGACACATTTATTAAAGCAAGCTTTTTTGTACATTAGGAGTATTTTCCCCTTTGTGTATAGTTCTGATAAATAGTTAAGAAGCACGGTATCTCAGACCAGCCCATTAACAATTCTAGCCAATGAACATGTTTCTACAACACAGAAAAAAGGAAAGTAATTTATTGGCACACTCCCAACGGAATCATGATCGCAAACGTAGAAAATGTCAACACACTTTGCTATGCTGTGCACTTTTGTGGGTGCGAGAGCTCAATATTGCCACTATATGCTACTATAGTACAACTACACGGCTAACAGTGATTATGTTTGTACTATCCAGCCCTTACCTTGCCAGTGGCGGTAGAACCGGTGAAGGAGACCTTCCCGACGAGCAGGTCTGTGCAGAGGAGCTCACCCACAGACGGGGTCTT
This sequence comes from Coilia nasus, assembly GCA_027475355.1. NCBI lineage: Eukaryota > Metazoa > Chordata > Actinopteri > Clupeiformes > Engraulidae > Coilia > Coilia nasus. The sequence goes on along the minus strand of CM050218.1, from coordinate 16,520,605 downwards.
TTCCCTGGAGCAGGGAACCACGTTAAACACCCCGGCAGGAATACCTGCCTGCTCAGCCAGCTGTGTGGGGAACACAGTGCAGATATTTACATACATACCATCAAACTCCTGGTAGTTGTGAGCTTGATCCTGATATCTAATGCCATTGGGTCCCAAAAGTGAGGGAATTAACACCGAGTTGCATCACCGGGACTGCCGTGTTAGTAACCCTGCTATATGTCACTCTGGATAAAAATATCTGCTAAATGATTAATGATGAAATAATTAAATGAGGCAGCCTAAAAAACATACAGGTAAATAAATTAGGGCTTTACCAAAAAAAATGTTTTAGGATGATTTATAGAAGAACTTTTGGGCAATGCTGTCATGCAATGCTACTGCATGTTTCCCATTGATATGTAGTAATGTGGTAGTATTTATCCAGGAAAGCTACTGACATGCTAGGAGAAGAGGGAACTGACCTCGGCCAAAGCCAGTGCAGAGAGAGGTGTGTCTTCAGCCGGCTTCACCACCACCGTGCAGCCTGCAGCCAGGGCAGCACCCACCTTCCTGGTGATCATAGCACTGGGGAAGTTCCACTGCAAAGGACATTCACATTCACTTACCAAATTCAGCTTTACGTCAACACCACCACAGCAACAGTGGATATTTTAGGACAATTGTTACAGCTAACATTTAATCACTCCAAACTTGTTCTCCTGTTGCATTTACTCAGTCATTTCCTATGTTTGCTGTACCTTAATTGTTTTCCTCAATTGTAAGCTGCTTTGAATAAAAGCGATAAAAACTAAAAACAGTGTAACACCACTCAATTTCTGCATATTTAACCCTAAAAGTGGCAGTGAACTGCAGAGTGAGGCACTGCGTGCTACCACCACATCACACCCATGTTCATTTTAATGGGCTAGTTAGAAATGACTGGTTGGCTGAGTGGCTGGCAATGGCAATGGTTTCTGGGCTTGAAATGGTGACGTTTTTGGACAGTCTCGTCCGAACATCACTGTACCCAGCCATGTGGTGCGGTGATGTTCAGATGAGATTGTCTAAAAACGTCACTATTTCAAGTCCAGAATGCATTGCTTTCAGCCAGCCACTCAGCCAACCAGTCATATTCAAACAAGCCCAATGCTGACCACTGTCAGCAATGGCAAGTAGGATGCCTCCGAGTGGTCACCATGACACTCACAGGGGTGATGATTGAGGCCACGCCCACTGGCTGCTTGAGGAGCAGGATCTTGCGGTCTTTGGCAGCAGAGGGCACGAAGTCTCCGTACGTGCGCCGTGCCTCCTCTGAGAACCACTCAAGGAAGGAGGCGGAGTAGGCGATCTCCCCCAGGGACTCCTTCATGGGCTTGCCCTGATTTGGAAAAGACACTTGTGTTATGGCAAGAGTTCACATGGACTTGATATTAAGTTCACTGACTTGCTGCTATAGTCGCTGAATTCCTCAGTTCATGCGACAGACTAAGACCGGGAATAAGAGCTCTCAAACATTAAGCAACAGACTAACAATCTCCAAATTAGTTCAGTATTGAAGGGTTTATTTCAGGCATGCAGGTCTTTTGAAGAGTCTTTTCGTCAGTAGCAAAAAATGATCATGCCATTCCATGAAAGTAAAGTTATTTTCATAGTCAAAAATAATGTTCATAAATCTTTCTTAGAACCCTAAATTCATGATATTGTTATATCCCAGTACTTACTGTTTATTGCTATACAGCACAAAGCCAATACTGCAGTGGGAGAGAACCTGAGGGACTTATTGCCCTTGTCAACACTGTATGTGTGACTACAGAGACAGTACACCTTCTGATTCATCAGGGCCACACAATTTCATGTCTTTGCTTTAACTGAGGCCTCTACAAAACAATTTCCCTGAAAGTGCACAGGGACCGGTGCCTCTCTGGTTATATACTGGGTGGAGTAAACTATGTAAAGGAGTGCTTTGTCTGCTCATGAAATACTACATCCACATACATTACGACACCTTGACAGACACTGGTTATCCTTTAAAAATCTAACTAAGGGATTAAACAGTGTGCTGAATAATTAACTGCATCGAAAGCCACCGAGATAAAATACTTACACATTCTGCAGTAATTAGCTTGGCAAGGTCCTCCTTGTTCAGGATTAAGAGATCAAACCATTTCCGTAAGAGGACGCTCCTTTCCTGAAACAAATGAAGAATTGTGAGGTTACCAAAATAAAAGATCAAAGCAACTGTACTTTTCCCCCCTGAAAAGCAAAGAAAAAAAAAAAAAAGATGCATGCAAGTGAAGACAGGTAATGATAAACACAATGACCAACGCAGGCAGAAAGAAGTGTTTGAACTAGATAAAACTGGATCCTTGACCAGTTAAAAATCTCTGCTTAGTTCACAAAAGGTTTCATTGAGTGACATATTAAATGGGGAGGGGTTATGATTAGTGTATGCAATGGTAAAATGCACCTTGAGATGCATCTTTTACTTATGTTATTATTTTTTACAAAACAGTAATCAATCTTGTAGCTTTTATTCATAGCTTATCTACTATGGTTGGGTTATTTTTATTATGACTCAGACAAAAAACACTGAGCAACATCTCAGAACGTCTTTTCAAACGTCATTACTCCTACATCATGAAATAGTCTAGAAGATCCATCCATTATAAAATACAGAGAAAAATCTTTTTTGGATGTATTCATTTGTTTTCAAATGGATCAAATCAGCGACCTTTTCTCTGAAAACACACAGATGAACTTTACTTTACTGCAACATGTAGCCTGCAACTGTCTACATCCGTAGAAGCATGCTATATGTCAGTACGCCCATTGTTTCATACCTGACATAACCTGAGATTAACAAGACTGCAAATTGCATAAATATAGCTACTTAGCTAACTGTTTACGGTTCCTCATCATCACACTACGTGTGGTGTCTTCCAGGACTTTATACTACAAAACGTGGTTCATACCGAAAACATATGAAACACAACAAACTGGACGTGGTTACCTTCGCAGTTTGACGCTTCCACGAATGAAATGCCTTGTAGGCAGCGTTGACAGCGTCCTGTGCCTCCCGCGGTCCACAGTCAGCTACCTTGGCCAGCTCCTTGCCAGTTGCTGGGTCTAGCACTGGGAATGTCGACGGTGCAGACACCCAGCGCCCATCGATATAGCCCTGAGTACGAAGTAGCGCTGGGGAAATGTCGAGGCTGTACTGACGATGCAGCATAGTGGGCAGGCCAGGTGCAACCTGACGAAGAATGCAGCCAGTTCTTACCAAGCAGAATGTACCCATAGCATGAACGTGTCGCTATCGTGAGACTGCAAACGGCACTAAAATCGTCGGTACTTCAACCCCAGCAGTCATTTGAGAAAACGGATGTCTACTCTTGATAGAACCGGTCTGGTAGGCGGTCATGCAAACACGTGATCTATCATTATTGTCGCCGCTTCACAAGATGACTTCTAGGTTTGAGGCGCTAGCAACGTAGTTATTAAAAATAACCTTTGTGCTGCATAACCTTCACACTACCGTTATCGTTTAATAACCTCATGCAGCGTTGTAAGAAAAGAGAACATACCAACTCATCGTCCATTCTTTTTTCGTCCAAATTATGCTGTATGAAAGCCAACACAGAACTGCACAACCTAATGAATACGCTCTCGTCAGGTTGCTGTTCATCCCAATAATGAGAGAAATAATGCAGGAAAATGTCAATAATTGTATCCAAGTCGACAGTTCAATTTTTTTCCGATACAGTGAAATGGAAACATGACATTCTTAATTAAACTAAAATGCTGAATAAATTACAGACATTCAAACATCTTTATAAGAAACGCCATGTTTTATTTAAACGATTTTGTACACATTGAGCATTAAATTGAAATTTAAACCAAAATAACTTGAGATGAAGCTGGAAATACGAAATGATTAGAAATGAGCTATTTTTTCTTCTTCGGAATTGCAAACTTTTGAGAACCCACAGTGTGGTTAAAACAAACTATCTGTTGTTTCAGGGAGATTAAACATCTGTTTGTCTCCCTGCATCCCTCTCGCTCTCTCTCTCTCACGCACACACACCTATATACAAAGTGTATATATCAAGCGATTCCAAAACAGATTAATCAACTGGTATTGTTTAACTTCAGATCAAGTTTGGGCACAAATATTTCATTTGTTTGTAAAATTATTTCTATAAAAAAGGAGCATTTTATTCACAGCAAATGATATATACATCCTGCATGTTTTCAGAAGTGCACCATCAGAGAAATAATAGGCATACAAAACCTGTATATAAAAAGTTCTAAAAAAAAAAAAAAACTAAAAAAAAAAAAAAAAAAAAAAAAAACAAATACAAAAAATAAAAACAAACAACTACAGGAAAAAAACACTTTGGGCAGTAATGGGAAAGTAGCTACATACATTCAAACACTCTGTTAGACTTCATAGGCATTTAAATATGAACAGAACTCCTCTCCACAGGAAATGGCTTTGAAAGGCATGGTGTTTGCTGTCCCCTTCTAAGAGATTAGCTGCAGAGAGATAGAAAGAGGGAGTGAGAAAGAAGATATGATACATTGAACTATTAACGATGACAGAGAAATCACCAGAAGTGCATTGGTATGCATATAAATCATGGTGGAATTATATTCCTATGGTTAGGTGATTTTGTCGTCACCCAAATATGAGGCTACAATGTGTTATAACATATGTCAAATAACATAACATCATTCTATTGCCCCACTAAATTTCACTCAATGAGGAAGTCAATCCACTACAGTTCCTACTTACACTTTTCACTGTCTGCTTGATGTAGTCCTTTCTGCTGGTCAGGTCAAATTCAGGGTAAGCATCGTACACCTAAACACAAGACAATCATGCATCATCTGACAACAAAACAAAGTTGCTTTGCCTGATCGGTCACTAAATAAATACAATACAGAGCTTAAAGCTTATTTACAAGGGATATAAAAACAAACTAACTAAAAACATTAGTGCACAAGTGCTTTTTTGTAAGTGGCAAGTAAAATGGCACTGAAACACATTGTGAACTTACTTTCTGGCAAAGCTGTTTCATGGTCACCTCCTCCAGGTTGGCCTCTTTCAGGAGATCCTGCACTGTGGTCTTGATCTGGTCATTCGTAGGAGGCTTCTTAATCATCTTGATCAAAGGCGTATCGTCATCAGAACTGTCATCCGAGTCTATTTAATGCACAACAAACAAAAAAAATGAACACATTTTCTACAAAAAAATCCATGTGTGTAAATGACTTCCTTAATGCAAGCTTGTGAACATGTCAACAAGACATTAAGATGACAGCAAATTTGCCCTTTTAAACTGATCATTTTAACCTGGAAAACATTACCCTGTAGCACTTGGCGCTTTTTGGCAGCCTTGTGGCTGCTGCTGTCGGCTTTCTTGGTTTTCGGGGCTGGCTTGACCTGTTTCTTCTTTGCTGCTGGTTTCTTTATCGACTGTGTAAAAAATACACAAGGGATTATAAACACTAGTCATTTGAACGAGTAACTAAATAGGCATGTAAAGATACATCAATTTGATTGGTTAATCAACTTTACAGAAGACAATATGATTAATCACAATATGTTCACATATATATGTCTACATTTGCGTTACGGAGGAGTCCTGGTAGCCTAACCATTACTCTACACTTGAGTGTTTTACTGTACTTGAAGTAAATTGTGTTGTGAAGTAATATTTTACATGTATTTTCTGTGCATTGAGTGTAGCTGCTATAGTTTCGACAATGCGTCACTGCTGCTACCTCATTAGCAAAATGCAAATGATTTCTTTGAAATTTAATAGATTGTGTAAAAAAGTTTTGAATTATATCGTCTCAAGGGGAAATTTCGAGGTATGGAAAAGAATCAAAATGTTGGTTTAAGAAACGAATCGAGTGTATTGTACATGTAATAAAAGGTCCCATTAACACCCCTATAACTTAAACAGAATTACAACCTAAAGGCAACAATTCAGTGTACCCCACCTTCTCAAAGTCACTGCCGTCTTGATTGTCGCTCTCATCGGAGTCTGATTTGTCAGATGCATCAGACTTCTCCTCCTTTGCCATTTTCTTTGAAGCCGGTTTCTTTCTCGCAGGTGTTGGCTTTGCCGTCTTTTTGCTGGCTGTTGTCTTCTTGGAGACCGCAGGTTTCTTCTTGGCTGGGGATTTTGACTTGGGAGCCTATTGACACAGGAAAAGAAACAGTTACAAACCATTCAAATCATTGTGACGATTGTCTAAAAGTTGGATGTAGCTAATTAACTAACCTCCTCTTCTTCATCATCGTCATCATCATCATCATCGTGGTCGACTTCCTCTTCATCCTCTTCAGAGGAGTCATCTGTGTCCTTTTTCCGGCTTTCTGGGGCTGATGAGCTCTTTGTCTCTCTACTTGCAGCTTTTTCATCTTCATTGTCATCATCATCGTCGTCGTCACTGCTTGAATCTGTGACGATGGCTTTCGACTTGCCCTCCACCTTTGCCTTCTTGGGGCTCTTAGAGACCTTGCTGGTCTTCTGCCCGCCGTCTGCTGCTGTGTTCTTCCTCTTCTTCTTCTTTTTCTTCTTCACAGGCACTGGCTGAAAGAAACCATCAATTTGCAAACAACAGATAAACAACAGCAAATCTACTTCCACATGATTAAAGGAGGAGCTGGAGCACACTGCAGCTTTTTAGATTTTTATTTGGTGCAAAACACAAACTGACTGATGTTTCGATGTTACTACATCTTAGTAACATCGAAACGCTAGTCAGTTTGTGTTTTGCACCAAATAAAAATATTAAAGTTTAAGCTGCTCCAGCTCCTCCTTTATACAAGCATTGTCCTACAGTGAGGTACCTGACAGCTTCTGGATGGTGCTTAGAGTTCCCCCTTGAACTACTTCCATATGATATCATGCATATTAAACACACTTACACCAACACCCCATACCTTTCACAAACTCTCACCACGATCTTGTACGTTTTACACACTCACACCAACACTACATACCTTTCCTGTATTGACAGGGTGCATCAGAAACGCCATAATTCTTTCGATTAGTACTGACTGCTTCCCACTCCTCTCAATGTCCAGAACTTGACAGATGGTCTTCAACATAGTGTTGGTGTATCTGGATTAGGGATGGAGAACATTTATGATTAATACGATTCCATTGATCCTTATCAGTAATTTTGTTTTGAGACTAAAAAAAAAAAAAAAAACAACCTTACTTTGACAACATCTTCATCTTCTTTGAGTAAGGATCACTGTCCTCCTTAAAAGGAAAGCCACTGAACAATCGTAGGTTCTTCTTCATTGAGGCTGCCTTATGAGGACAAACAACACAGCCAGGTAAGCAATTATATAAGCATTGTGTAATTGATGACAGCAATCTTAATGTCCTTGTTAGAGATCTGTTAACATAATTATTTGCAGCACATTTTAGCAACATATAATACTTACAGCGCCTGGTCGATCAAAAAGAATTTTATGAAGAGGTTTTAGGAGGGGGGCTTTCATCTTTCCGATGTTGTGGTTGATTCGTGCAATTTCACCCAGCTTGTCGCCATCACCTTGATTTCAATCAGTCAAATCAGTACAAGAGATCTGCCAGCTTCATTACAATCACAATTACAATCACTGTTGTACTCGTGATACTCACCACTTTCAATCTTCAGGCGTTCTTTAGGTTTTCCCAACTGCACAGACTGCACCAACCTTTCCACCTTCTTTTTTTCTCTTTTGCCTTCAATAATTTCCCCAACATCTGCACAAAACAATCATTACATTCATTACAAAACTTTCCAGCTAAACGTACCAATTACAGACTAATAACTATATATTTATAGAGAGAAAGACTTACTGAATCCTTTTGATTTTTCCACCTGTGGCTCCTCTTCGTAGGAGTTCTCCAATTCGGTCACCGCTATACTGTCATCCATCTCTGCGTTTGTGGCATGTGTCAGTGTGTGCTATGGATATAAACAAAGTCGCGAAATCTGATCAGCATCTATCCAACATGCATACACAAAAAAAATATCCAGACACATAACAGGTATGGAGATAGCATGTTATACTCTATACTCAGTACGAGAACTGCCAAATAAACCCGCTTACCAAGAGTGGCTGCAGGGCTAGGTTAACATTAGCTATCTAACCAACTAACAACTATCCAACTAACTGGCTACCGTTAACTTAAAGTTACATTACAAACATAAAAAATGCACAGCCAAACCAATAATTACCCTTTAGCGCGAATCACTTTTCACGTTTAATATCTACAACGAGGGTATAACGTCCCAGCTATTCAACGTTGCCCTTCCCTTCCTGCATACACAGAGCTGACAAATTTGGCGCGCTACTCAGCTGCTATGTTTACAACCCCTCATTCATGCTTTACCAATGACGTGCTAAGGAACCAAAGAGGGTAGCCTAGCCCGTTAGTAAGCTAATCTATCTAGCAGTGGCGAAGTTGTCACACCAGCTGCAGTGGCATAAAATGACAATTTGTGAGTAACCGCGTCAGTATCCTCTCAATTTCAGCATCAATCAATTAAGAAAGCTGCCTTGAAGAAAGCACTGACATGTATCTTCGCTAGCTAATGTGACTAAGGAAGGCATAACGTTAACATGTCTCACCAACACGAAAAACATCACATTTACGCAGAATCTGCGTGCAATTATCGTCAATTTCTTCACAAGTTGTCATTATACATGCACGCACATAAGCATACAAAATCTTACATAAAAAGCAATCAACTTGCTAGCTATACATTACCTTCCCATCCACGTAACGTAAATATATCAGTCTGCAACCTAAAGAGTTCCAAAATGGCGGTTTGAAATTTGGAGGCCGGGCTTCGTGTGACGTCACTACCTTTTTTTCTTGCAAAAGTATTTGACCACTACCAAAGATATCTTATAACACCGTATCTGCTACTACAGCACGGAAACATGTTTCACTAAAAGCATTACAAATTTAACCCATTTTTCTAATTAAAGTTGTTATTTTGTGCACTTTGGCATTCAAATCAAACGCCTTCACGTCTGCTTTTAAATGTTGAAGGCTAGGTCTAGTCATTAAACAAGGAGAAAACAGACCAGTTATTTTGCTACTTTAATGATTTAATGATTTAATGACTGACTAATAGAGTTTGCAATTCTTTTCATTGTATCTAATCTAAACAGGCTACAAACGTGTAGAGCTGAAGCTGGTTTGTAGACGCTAGATGGCAGCACTCAGCTACCAAAAAGTTGAGGATGGTTATTCTCAAGTCGATATGTCTATGGTTGTGATAACTAGTCTACCTTATGAATTATAGGACGTCTGATCAAATCATATAGCATGCCCTAGACGTGTTGGTTATCAGGCTATAACTGCATTATGGTATTTACAGGGCATAGGCACAAAGAAGACTTAGAAATTAAACAAGTCTTTGGAGGAACACTCTTCTTAGCTAATTCGCTGTCGTAGTAGTTTTTGGACATTTGTTTGATAACGTGTTCTGCCTGTGCCTGCTCCATGCTGTACTTGGATTAGGACTTTTATTAAGGCAATTTAGTTAAAACACAGAAATTACAAGTTTTGGAAAGTGTGGTGAGTTGCAGTTCTATAGGACTCAAGACTAGAATGCCTATGTGTTTTGCAATACGTTCCTTATGTTTTATCCAAACTGAAATTATCAAATGTAGTTAACACAGAGACGAAAATTACGAGCCTAGCAGCACGTTCTCGTCTGATTCGCTATGCCTTTCGTTCGCGCTGTTGCGTTTAAGGCGCGCCTTCTGCGCACCTGAACGACACAACTATGAGTGCTGTGGAAAGGTTGGATTCCCACCGTTCTTTCTCGCGAAACAATTTATTTGCCACTGCATAATTACATTTAGCCGGTAGTCTACCTAAAGCACGTCGGATTAGAAGATGAAAAATATTTTTCATAAGTCAAAACCATTTCACCAACTGTTATTTGGAGAAGGACAAATTGTCTTCCACATGTGAAAAGCTTGCTTTGGGACATAGGTAAGTAGGCTACTTTAAATGTTTGAGAGATGGCCCTTTTTGACAATAGGCTAGACCAGTATAGCCAACATGCTACATATTATAGTTTATTACTACATACTAGGCTACTATTATTTGCTAAGTAAACTTGTGCCTGGACAGACGTGATAAGAAAATATGTTAACAGTTGCAGACTTAACAATTATAGACTGCAGAGATGGGAAGGCAAATACTGACCGCGCAGTGAAACAGATTAGTAAGCTTCTAAATGACAATGAAATGTACAACCTTATACTATATACATATTGCAAATTGACTCAATTGATGTTTTAACCACGAGATGTGTGTCCTCTGTGGCAGCGGAAACCAGATCTTCTTAAACGCTGCACTTTTATACCCGTCTTTATTTGATGTCCATTCTTTGGTTTGTTCTTCACCGGCAAAAGTTATGCATATCTGTATCTGGTCTGCATAAACATAAATAAGTTTAGTTCTGTATAAAATTAATCAAACCGAAGCACTGAGAGCAGATCATGCTTAATTCAGACATTACGCGGTGTGCGTAATGACAACATAACGAAGTGGAATTTTACGAAAGTGAATTAATGATCGCAAAAATAGTACCATTTGTAGAATTAATTTGACAAGCCAGCTAAAATATTAAAATCATTAACTATGAGAAGCATACATCTAGATATGACTTGCCTTGTGATGTCTAAACAGGCTTTCATGGCAAACACCCTTCAAATTCTGTATTACTTCAGTTTGGCAATTAAAACATAAGCTGAAATGTGTCAAATATGTTGTAAAGTAAATGTGTTCAGTGACTTGTTTACAGAAACCAAAGAAAAATTCAATCAAAGACATTATGTTAATTTCAATACCCTTCCAGGTCCTACAGTGTCTGTCATGACCAGTGGTATCTCCACTTCAGCACAGTTCTATGGGGAGGGTGCATCTGCACTCTCCTTGAATTCCAGTGTTTTCTACAGTGAAGCTCCTCCGCCAGCTGAGCACACTTTTGACTTCTTCATTATCAATGTCGGTGGTAGCCGCTACATCCTGTCCCATGAGCTTTTGGCCTCTTACCCTGAGACTAGACTGGGCAAGCTGGCCCTCTCAACACGAGACTCTGCCTTGGACCTCTGTGATGACGCAGACCTCCTGGAGAACGAGTTCTTTTTTGACCGCAACTCACAGACGTTCCAGTACATTATGAACTTCTACAAGACAGGTCACCTGCATGTGCGAGAAGAGCTGTGTGTGGTCTCTTTCCTGCAGGAGATTGAGTACTGGGGGATTGACGAACTTCGCATCGACTCCTGTTGCAGGGATAAGTACTACCGGCGAAAGGAGATGAAGGAATCCCTGGACATAAGGCAGGACGAAGATGTCATAGACAGCGAGGAGGAGGACTTCACTGGGGTGATGTGTCAGGACTTGAGACAGAGATTATGGGACCTCATGGAGAAACCCGACTCATCCCCAGCCGCAAAGACATTCGGGACCTTGTCCATGTTCTTTGTGATCGTCTCCATCGTGAACATGGCACTGATATCGCTGGACCTCACTTTGCTGGGGCAGCCGCTCCTGGACGGCCTGGAATACGTGTGCATCATCTGGTTCACGGGCGAGCTGCTACTGCGCTTCATGTGTGTGAGGGATAAGTGCAAGTTCAGCCGGAGCGTGGTGAACATCATCGACCTGCTGGCCATCCTGCCCTTCTACGTCACGCTGGCCGTGGAGAACCTGCACGGGGGCTCCACCGAGCTGGAGAACGTTGGCCGGGTGGTGCAAGTTCTCAGGTTGATGAGGTCACTCCGGATGCTCAAGCTGGGTCGCCACTCCACAGGTGATGGGTCTATGTCTGTGTGTGGGTAAAAAAAAAATCTCAGAAGGATAGATAAAGGTTGTTTCCTGACAAGCCACCAAAGTCATATGACCTTTAAGCTTAGGGGGTGAAAAAATGTGATACAGTCACTTTGATGTGTTGTCCATGACTGGCAGTGGCACATGACATGTCATGAAGATGACTGTGTGATATTGTGCATAAACATAAATCAGGCCATGTACAAACCCCCCCAAAGTGGGTCTCCCATCCACAGCCAGTCCAGCCCCTCCTCCATTAGACCGTAGACCTCTGTATACCCCCACCTGAGCCTTAGGGAGTGTGGAAGGAATCATCTGTGCCCTTTGACCCCGTTGTCATTGAGCCTAACATGAAAGTCATCATTCTGGCTGGTTAAGAGGAGAGAATGTGTGTGTAAAAGAAATAGGGCATCTTTCAAAATCCAGAGGTTTGGGTTCAGTGTGGTTTTTGATGGGGAAAAGAGAGAGCATACATTTATTCATTCGTATTTTGACAATTTCCCCAGGAGATTAGAATGAGCCAGACCTACAGATGCAAAAAAATCTTCCAGGGCTTTGTATACCTTGGTTTGAAAAAAAAAAAATTTGAGCGAGAGAGAGAGCAAGGAGTTCACTCCATGAATAATAAACAGCAATGATGTCAGAGAGGCAAGAGGGTTCCAGAACAGTCTGGGACTGTGCTTCACACCCTGTCTCATCTGAAGAACAGGGAGAAATGTATAAATAAAAAAGAGCAGCAGGCTTGTCATATTTCCCACAACTGACAGATGTGGGAAGATGCTAGCCTTGATGAAAAGCACTATTGTTTCAGTCACATCCCTCAGTTTATGAAAATGCCACTGCGCATCTTAAAGAAGAGAAGTTAGATTTAATAACACCTCGGCTAAGAAGCAGTGCTGCCCTGCTTTGTTGATATTTATGCTTGATTTTCATAAGAGTACAAGATAACATTGTCAGAGTGCATTTGTAGCTTGTGTGTGGGATTTACTTTCATCATCAAAAGAAACATGATGTATCCAGCATATGGATATAGTCTTCAAAGTGTAATGATATCTGCACCAGCCCTTTAACACCAAAGCCCTCTTTTCTCCAAACAGTACTTTATTATGATGAGATGTTTTAATAGCAATAAAATCTGAAGTTAAATGTTTCAAGCTTGTAACAAATTAATCATGTGAGACAGAAGAAAGCATAATGTAGTGTGTTTCTTTGGGACATATACATAGAGTATATGATCAAATAGCCTACATAGTAAATGGAAAGCAAATGCCCACACAAAGCTATTGCTCAGCACGATGTCATACATGGTCTGTATGCACTCACATATTATTTCATTCCATTGAATGGTCACTTAACTCCCCTATTATTTGACTGTAGTGTTTCATCAGTGTTCTAATGAGCACAGACATTGGCATTGAGGCAAGTCTCTACAGTGTGACATACTGACAAAAAAACAGTTTCCACGACTTGAGCTCCCTTTCTGCTAAGTGATAACACACATATTTTCACTTTGAAATCCTGTTTAAGTGCAGTTTTAGCATACTAAGATCTTTTTTCACACTCTCTGCTAAAACTTTGGATGAAAGACGTGATGCTGAGAAGCAAGTCTATTAATGTTTTGTCACACTGCATTAAATTGTTCAAAAAGGTGTAAGTATATTATCTTCAATTGGCACTTGAAGTGGCACTAGAAAATCTGTTATAACACATTTGAAATCATGAGTCGGTGTCTGTTAGTGATACCAATAGTTTAAATGAGTCCTGTCTAAAACACATTTCACTTGGAAAATGGCATTGCTTGTCAGTGTGGTATAATTTTGAAAAAAAAAAAAAAAAAAAAATCATCACAGTCTAGTCCAGTGGTGTCAAGATGCATTATCAACTGTGCCTCAGTTGGGAAATGAACATTGCATTGAGGGTGAATCTGAATGAGCTGTGTTCTACCAACAAAGTTTAGAATTAGACCCAATATCCTCAAACCAAACACAGTTTTCAAAGTTGTACTATTTAATGTGGTGTTTATACCGTAACAGTACGCTCCCTACGCTGTCCCTACCATCTGGTCAAAACATCAGTCCAACTTTTTTGTCTTCTAAAAAGCAACTGATGGCTAGTGACAGACAGATGCTAAAATGGTCTGCCCTTGGGGCACGGCGAGGTACACTGCACGTCATCCACACCCAGATACCATCTCTCACCGACACCTGCTCCTGCTAAGGTGAGCTGAGCTGAGCTGTGCAAGTGAGAGCTGAGAGGGAGAGATGTCCTGTCTGGGGGGTGGAGGTGTGGGGCTGGGGGTCTCGTCACAGACCTCCATCCTCCAGTCCAGCAGACCAGAGAGTTTAATCTTCCATGACTCTAGTTGGCGGCTCTATTCCTCAACTGCCTGAGAAAATGTATTATGCATCGGTGAGGGATCAAAGGCACTGGCTAAGCAAGGAGCATTCTTTGTCTCACAATGGGACTCGTTTTCGTCTAGAGCACACGAAAGGGAAAAAAAGCATTCAAACTAGGTTGTGTCACGCCGCCCTAGTTTTCCGTTTCCAGTTCAACTGTTTGTCCTTGAGTGTCTTGGTAAAGAACGGAAATCTGAAATAGCAGACTTAGATTTAGGTCTGATTGGAAATGCATAGAATTGCGAGGAGGACATCTGTGTAAAGAATTTTGTAAAGAATAATTACTCCTTTAATCAGTTCAAGCATTGCCATTGTTGTAGTCATGTTTCCCTTTTCTTGTTTGTTATTCTGTGGGGTCATGATTTATTTGGATGGTTCTATAAATGGTCTTATAGACTGTGTACATAGTCTTGGACTAATAGTAAACCATCTATTAAAACTCTTTTTCACCTTAAGGTTAGGGTTAGGGGTTGGGTTTATTTAAGGTGATAAGTCAGTAAATAATTAACGAAATGAAACTGAAACTTAACAGGCTATCTGTAAAGTCTTTGTGAGTGGACTAACCAAATAGAGTTTTGCCCTCTCTTGTCAGACACACCTTAACTTGTCAAAATGGTATTGTGTTTATGTACTTCATTTAACATGCAGTAAATCCGAAGCTGTAACAAAGGGAAAGGATGAGATAAATACTTACAGTGTACATTTTTTATATTTTTAATGTAATGTGGGCATTTATGATGGCATGCGTGATTTTTTAATCTTTTTTCTTCCACAGGTCTGAAGTCCTTGGGCATGACCATCACCGAGTGCTACCAGGAGGTGGGCCTGCTGATGCTCTTCCTCTCCGTGGGCATCTCCATCTTCGCCACGGTGGAGTTCGCCATCGAGCACGACCTGGCCGACACCACCTTCACCAGCGTGCCGGCCGCCTGGTGGTGGGCCACCACCTCCATGACCACGGTGGGCTACGGGGACATCCGGCCCGACACGGCCGTGGGCAAGGTGGTGGCCTTCCTCTGCATCCTGTCGGGCATCCTCATCCTGGCACTGCCCATCGCTATCATCAACGACCGCTTCTCGGCGTGCTACTTCACGCTCAAGGTGAAGGAGGCGGCGATGCGGCACAGCAAGGCCCTGCAACAGCTGGCCCGGGGCTCCGCCTCCGAGGGAGTGCCTGTGGGCGTGAACCTGCGCAATGCCTACGCCCACAGCATGCTGGAGATCCTGAGGCTGCAGGGGCGAGAGAGGGAGAGGGCGAGTACGCGCAGCAGCGCAGCCGACGACCCCTGGTGGTAAAGGGGGGAAAAGACGGAAGTGACACAGGCACCTGCAACACATAGCACTAACACACACACATACACATACACATAAGCACACACACACACACACACATACACACACACTCCCAGTATTTTTTCTTTGTCTCTGCTGTACACTATATTTTGTATGCCATATATGTCAAAGGAGCTACCATGACCTGGATAAATGAGAATCTTCACAGACATATGCCAGATATGAGTATTTTGGCAGCTGTTGTCCTGTGTGTATATTGGACATACACATACATGATGCATAGTAGAGACAAGTGCATAGGGACACATCTATTGTATATCTTCCTGGGTTAGAGATTTCGCTCAGATCGGAATAAGAAAATTGAGAGTTTTCATAAATAAACTAAAATATATATTTCCGAAGACATTTGCTTAAACTACTTAAAAATCCTGCCCTATCCATGCCTGAAATGCCCTTGAGAGAGGCATCTAACCCCACAATGCTCCAGGGACTGAAACTGACACCCTGTAAATATCTGTAAGTTGCTCTGGATAAGAGCGTCAGCTAAGTGTTGTTGTGCACATAAACAAATCAATTTACTGGAAAGACAAAGGAAACATGTTGTTCACAAACAAACCCACAACATAAATCTATAGCAACCCAAACATAGACACACTTAATCCTTTGAGGTAATGCAATGTAAACTTGTGTGTGGCTTGTTTGCCCTCCAGCATCAAGTGTTCCCCACTAAGTGGTTACTAATAAGGATGTTCCCACAAGTGATGTGGAAAGACAGCAAATATTTCTGTATGTAGAGATTTTGCATATGGTGAAATGTGCAGTGATATGGCTCGCAAGTCACATCCCACAACCACAGTACCGAAAAGCAGGGCAAAATGGAATACTCTTGTTTGTCGGATACATTTACTCACAAAAAGTACTTCAACAAGATGACCAGCAGAGTACATATAAGTGGATATGTGGGCATTTGGAGTGCCTATTACCAGATGTCCAACCATTCACCAGCTACAAAGCAAAGCTAAGCGTGACGTTTCCATCCATGCAGCAACCTGCAATGAACTCTGTTGGACTTTAGCTTAGTCATTGAACCAAAAAGTGAAACCTCATGCAGCAAAAATTGACAAACAGATTAACCATGTTGTACATAATTTATACTACTATGTGAGAACTTGCTCTTGTGATAGCTGCCTTTGTCTACCTGTCTTCCTTCATTTTTCCTCTGTAATGTTGTTCTCATTAATGGCTAGGAGGCTCTAGTTCTTTGTGGTCCGTCGTGGTTAAATATGTAAAAAAAAAAAAGTGTCACGGAGAAGCTGGTTGCATAATAAACCAGCCTCTTTGTCCCCGTTCGGCATCCTGTGGGAGTGTATGTTCCTGCGAAATGTCATAGCTACATCCTTCTGAGAGGTCAAGGTAACCCGCGTGTGTTGTCAGGCTTCACCAACGCGGAGCCGAGGAGCTGCAGGAGGAGAGAGACTGTTGGACCTAATTTACCAAGCACCTTGTCAAGGAAGCAGCAACATACACTGCCAGTTTGTCTCAGCGCACGCAGGCAGGCCTCTGCTGTAGGTTACATCAACGTTAGACCCTCAGCTCTGTAGCTGGGGCTGCAGGGATGACTGGCACTGCAGCGCAGGAGAAGATCATTATCCTTGGCCCAGGCGTGGAGGATATATCACACCTAACTTCCCCGGTGGGGGCCACAAGGGGTAAAAAAGCAATTCAGGGGCTTCCAGAATACATTTTCACTTCCTACTTCCACCTGGGACCTCCTCTCAAAGTTCAAAACGCCTGCTGTGCTTTTTGAAGAGAAGAGAGAAAGAGAGAAACAGGGATTAACCCTTTCAGACTCTTTCAGACTGGCGTATTAAAGGTAGGCTATTAGTGTATAAAAAGAAACACCATTCTGTTTTTTTTTTGTGGTCTATGACAAACCATGTGTCATGCTGATGTTCAAGGAATGTCAAGAGAGGAAAATAAATGTGTGTGATTGTAAATATGCATTGCCATCCCTGCACGTGTGTGTGTGTGTGTGTGTGTGTGTGTGTGTGTGTGTGTGTGTGTGTGTGTGTGTGTGTGTGTGTGTGCCTGTGTGTGTGTGTGTGTGTGTGTGTGTGTGTGTGTGTGTGTGTGTGTGTGTGTGTGTGTGTGTGTGTGTGTGTGTGTGTGTGAGGATGGAGCCTGGGAATTGTTTTTGATGTGCCAAAATACTCGCTATGCCATCTTTTTTTGGGTTACTGCAGAGAAATGGGACAGCATATTTAATGCTACAACATTGCATATTTAATGCTAAACAGCAGACAAAAAACATCAACCCCTCATCAACTCCTCGCCCAAGGACTGTGCTGAATCTGTCAGAAATAGCTCTGAGATTTTCTGTAGCTCAAAGTGATGTTTAGTGACATAAACATCCTTTCGAATCACCTTGTAAGTGCTTTACTGACTTACTTGTGGATGCAGCAGGGGTGTCAACAGATTACCTGTAACAGACCTATATTCATAAATATTTAGTCAAGGAAATGATAAATGTCTTCTCTCTCTCTCTCTCTCTCTCTCTCTCTCTCTCTCTCTCTCTCTCTCTCTCTCTCTCTCTCTCTCTCTCTCTCTCTCTCTCGCTCTCTCTGTGTGTGTGTGTGTGTGTGTGTGTGTGTGTGTGTGTGTGTATGTGTGTTTGTCCATTTGAAAGCATACAGATATTGTACATGCAAAGCAGCTACCCTAAAAATGTCACTTTTTCTGTGTGTTTCAGTAGCTAACATTCCCTACTAAGGTTGACCTCAGAAGGAACAGCTATTGTTTTTGTACCACCTAATTATATTTATATATGTTTTCATACTAAGAAGATATATTGCAACTGGGAATATGTAAAAAAAAAACTGACACTCTCAGAACTGACTAACCTATTTTTAAACCCTTAAGATCATATTCAGAAAGTCTTGGAGGACATCTGCACACCACCTCGGCAGATAAATCGTGTTAGATACCCTTAAAAGGATACTTAGACTACTGTATCTGCTTCCTGAGTTATGACCTGAAGGGTTCTCAGTGTAGAACTCCCTTCTGGCTGAAGTTAGGGGCATATACCAGAGTTTACAGTGGCAAGTACAACTTCCAAAAACAAACAGCATTTTAGAAACGTTTTGAGTGAAAATGGACTGTGCGGTCATATAGATAAGTGGAGTTAGTAGTTGAAATTAAGACCTTGTAATGATTTCTAGATTGAATCTGTATTTTCTAAAGCATTAAGGGACATCACTAGTAGACAGTCTCATAGTTTCACACATTGTGCATCTCTTACTCTGCTGAAGTCTACTGAGCCCCACTGTTTCTCTCCTTTAATTGATAAATGCAAACACAAAACATCTAAGGCTTTGCCTGCTCCTGGTTAGTAAGTGTGTGATGTTTGATGTTGAGCTATGAAAAACTTGCCATTTCAGTACCAGCTCTTCCATATAAAATGTTAATTTGGCATTAGGAAAGGATAATCAAATGTATGACACAATGCTATCTGCATGCTTTTATTTGAGTTGTATTTGTAGAGTATACATTAGTATCAAGTTGCTTATTTCACTTCTAGCCTTCTTTTCTCATCTCTAAATAGCTACTAGGGAACAAACGGCATGCTCGCCTCACAAATTGGAAAGGTTGGAAGACAGCCCTGCCATTTCATAATTTACTGTGCCAACATTCTTCATCCCAGTGGATAAACTGCTCGTTCAATCAGAGTTGCACATCCTGAGGCAAGCAGCTGTGTTTACAGTTGCAAGAGTGATTGCAAGGAAGGACATCCCATGGGCTGAGACTCAGCTTCAACCGCTGGGAGGCTGCTTCTGGAATGTATTGAGAAAACTCAAACTTTTACTATCACAGCACATGGCCAAAGGTTATTAGAAAAACATTCGGCTATTTATTGAAAAACATTCAGCGATGTATTTCTTAGATGGGGGTGAATCTGTACTCAATTCTGAGTACCGCCAGCCATTTTTAAAGATATTCTGATGTATTCAGTGCATCCTTTATATTCCATGAATCTGTGATACTATAATGAAGTGAAGTGTAATGAAGTGTTTTTGTTCTGTATCAGCAATGTAATTTTACAGTAAAAAATGGCAGAATATTTTTAACAGTATACAATATTTTTATCTGTTTAGCAAGAATTAGGATGTTGGAGACATTTGAGAAGACATTCAGTTTAACGGGTAGATCAAGGGCGTTATAGAGTAATGCTCATCTCCCATGACAGCGTAGGTGTGAGAGTGAAAAATGAGAGCAGGAATGACCTGTGAAATGTGGGCGGGTCTCACAAATGGGTCAGGGTGGCAAGGGACAGGTACTGAAGCTCACCCATAAAAATGATAAAAAAAGAATGAACAAGAGGTTATTGGGGGCAGAAGGAGTGAGGTGAAGTGAGAAGTGATGGGGTAATATATGTAAGACAGTGTGTTTGATTGACCAGCACAGATTGTAGGTGTATCTGTGGTTTAATGTATGACACCATCACACAGGGTTTATTTCAAAGCTTCTATTGCTTCTACTCGAAGAAGAACTTCACACCATGCTTTTTATAGACCTCAAAGTGTGCATTGCACTTTAAGGTTGAGAGTTTAAATTGACATAAATTGTTTTCCAATGACCACAACATACAAAAATCTTCAGAAACAAGCGCAATCAGAGATGGTAACATAGTATCAGTATCAGAGTATCAGTATCAAAGATGGGCAGGGTCATTGCGGGCAGACAGACAGACAGACAGACAGACACACACACACACACACACGGACAGATTCACTGAAGTACCTGGTCAATCCCCTCCGGGGGACCAGGTAAAAATACCTGATATGATCCTTTGTGAAATGGTAGAGGGTTAATGGTTTTCTGTCGGAAAAGGCAAAGAACCCACAGGCTTCATTCTCACATTATCACTACCAAGGACGTAAGAGGTCATAAGATGCTGTGTGAATCCAATGGTAATATGCTCTTCAAAGGAAGGGTTGCTGCTTCACGTATCTCTTTAGTGTACATCTTTGACACACACACACTGCCTGGGAAAATGTTCAACTCGTTGGAAGATGGAAGTTAACAGGTTTAGTTCTAACCCAAATGACTGCACTTCAGATGAATAAAGGGTACACATAAGGGTCTATACATAATGAGGATGACAGACAATGTAACATGGGTGAGCACTACAATCAAGAATCATTCAATTCAAGTACACAAAAACACCTTTTAAACCAAAATCACCTAAAAGCCTAGAAGGCTGAAAAGTAATAGATCATAGCCATGGAGTTATGCTGATCTACCCATGACACACAGGCAAGAGGCATGAGAAGGGGGAACCATCATGGAAAAGAGTTGAATCGATGATATCCACCCCTGAGAGATGACCGCAGTGTGTGTGTACACCTGATGGGGAAACAAAAACAATGCATGCATTATAAACCTGTGCTACAAACTTCATTAAGACAAAAACGTTGGTCTATGGTTGAGCGCTATCTATCTAAGACCTTAAACATTGGTCTGTGGTCATCAGATGCACAGTTTGGCTAATTCTGGCACATTCACATTTGATGTTTATTAATGTGCATTGTTCGTGGCAAATAAACCATAAATAACTAAATAAATAAATAAATAGGTTTTGACCATCAGTTCTTGGAGGTTCTATGACCGCAGCTGATTTTTTTACATCACCTTTTCTACGTAGCTGTGATTTCACTCCTAAACCCGTCTCTCCCCTGTTGCTTAAAGGCTCCCTGTAAATTCCTTTCATCTGACACTTCAAACATTCGCTCATTAGGCCACGAGAGTCCTCAAGGAAATGCTCCCATTTTGGAGACTCTGAAATAAGGGAATAACTGATTTCCCTTACATGCACCGGTAGAGTCACCGACCAATAACACTGAGTCAGTTTTAGAACAGTAGTTGTTTATCATCCGGGTCAAACAACCAGGAATGTTCACTAGCTTTATTCCTAAGGTTATGCAAATTATGCATATACTAAGGTCTGGAGTAGATTAATAGAGTCATCTTTAAGTGATACAGCACTATCTTTTGGAAGCATTATAATACAACCCCTGTTTTACTGGTGGTTGGTGTATATTTAGGAAGTAACCTGGGAAAATGTATCCACAACCTACAAGCTGTTCTGTTCTTTTCTAAAGATATAACTGGGTTAATTACACTCAAACATACTACGCAATAACCTCTCCTCCCCCATACGTACAGTCCACCTGGTGCCCAAAGGAGTTTTAACAGTGCCTGAATCAGGTAGGTTACTGTTTAGATGCCGACACTCATTTTTCATTTACTCCCTGTAGTTCTGCCCTCTCCCTACGGGATTCCCACAGATCTGTCATTTATTATGCTTAATTATGCATATGTTCTTCAATGTTTTTAAAGTCCTTCATTACAGTTTTAAAAAAGAGGACTTTCATGTCAGAACATCTGACCTTTCCTCTTGTGATCTACTCTGTTCTCTAGACAGACAGTGATAAATTGCATGGATAAGTACAAAAATAGTCCACCCAAAGCCTGTCACTGTATAACATAATTCTGTCTTCTGTGTGTGGAAAACAACATAGTAAATGTATGAATATAGCAAAACATTGAATTAAGCACTCACAGGTTTAAAATATTGACAAACAGAAAGAATTTAGAAAATCTACTCCAGTACTTCAAAGTTTGAAATAAGCTTTATTTTATTCTGTTGATTCTGTATCATCTGTAATAGAATTATACATAAACAGCGGGGCAGGGCGGTAGTGAGGTAGCGTTACTGAAAATACAAACTAAAGACGGCATGGACCAGCCTGTCAAACCATGGATCACACTATGGTAATCTTGTAGGACCCAGTACTTGGCAGTGGGACTTCCCTGATGGCTCAGAAATATAAAATCCCTCATCTGAGCCTCTTCATTTCTTTTATTTGATTTGATCGGGTGGGGTGTTTTTCTGGTGGCTAAAATACAGAGGCTGATGTTATGAGAACACAAATCCACTTAATGCGCCAGATGTATCTCCATAGTCTGCAACCACATTTGCAAAAACAGCAATATTTATTTATTTGTTTGATTATCAGTAGTGTCATTGTCAGTTTCAAGTTTGCTACCAACCAATGTGACAAGCCTGCCTGCCTGCCTGCGGACAACATTGCTTTTGCAGCACTGGACAGCTTCACTCCTCAAATAACTTCATGAACCACCAGAGGGTATTTGATAATGGGTGATGGTGGGCATGGTTTACAAATGATCAGAGGTGGACAAACTGGTTTGAGTCCTGCTATGTATATGTGCTCTTAACACCGGCGATTTCACTAATTAGCTCAACTATACCTGACTTACAAGTTGTACTTATTAGGATCAGCTGATTTAATAAGTTGGCTGAAACAAATATATGGCAATACTGTTATTTTGTAAAGCCAGGCTGTCAGCCTCGGGAAATGATTACTGATGGAAAGCGATGTCTGTTTACATTTGAGTTGGTTAAAAGAACATCTGAATCAATTGTACAGCATATTCCTTAGGAACATTTAGCATGTCAACAGTGTAGATGAATGTATATGCATAGTTTCCCTATATGTCAGTGTCGGGCAACCAATATTCCAGCAATTCACTTAATCAGTTGTTAAGTATGCTAATTAGAATCAGTTCTAATTAGCATAACTCTTTAGCCAGGTAGGAGTTCATTAGGCTACTAAAACCACCTGCATTAAGAGCACAGGTAGAACCAGGTCATTTAAAATATATATTACTAAATTGTAGCTTCTGAATGGAGATTGCCAGCACTGCCCTATAGTATTCTCAGTAACAAGGTGTTGACACCCTAATATGTGATGAGTTTCACTACCTGGTTGTATCAACGAAGCAATTTAGTGTCAAAGGACTCACTTGAGACATAGCACCTTTCCTGCAATATTTGTCTAGTTGGCAACAACTGAAACCAAATAAAATTTGGTTTCTCGTCAATGTTTGTCTTTAGTAGGCTACTGGGGTTTTCTGTGATGAATTGAGCCAACACTGCCACCTGCTGTAAAAGAAAAAAAGTCCGTTTCTGCAATTCCACATTCCATCAGTTGTCTACCTCGGCATGAATTTCCATATTGATGCCTACCAGTAATAAACAATGTCAAAAATGTAAGGATCTTAAATGGAGCTCCAATAATATATATATATATATTATATATTATATATATATATATATTATATATTATATATATATATATATATATATATATATATATATATATATATATATATATATATATATATATATATATATATATATATATATATATAATATATATATAATATAATATATAAGAATGTGCCCCAAACCTATTATATTAGAAAGACATCTCCATTAAAATGCTTGATTGCTTGAATGACCACTGACAACACAACATCTGGATGGCAAATAATTTCCTACAATTCAACGAGAATAAAACTGAGGTGATTATTTTTGGCTCCTCTAAATCCAATAACTCTCTCATGTCCAGCCTGGGTAATCTCAATCCCTATGTCAAACCGTGTGCTAAAAATCTAGGTGGCTTTGACTCTGAGTTCTGCTTTGATAAGCAAATTTCTGCTGTAGTTAAGAAAAGCTTTTATCAACTCAGAGTTATCTCTAAATTGAAACCTGCTCTTTCATTTTATGATCTGGAAAAAGTAAATCATGCTTTTATTACATCACGGCTTGATTACTGTAATTCGATCTACCTGGCACTCCCTCAATCCCTTATCTCTCGCCTTCAATTGGTCCAGAATGCACCAGCTAGAATGCTAACTAGTAATAAAAAATGTGAGCATATTACACCTCTACTCAGCCCCCAGGTCCCTTAGATCCTGTAGCAAGGGCCTCCTGCATGTCCCCCGCACAAAATATAGGCATAAAGGTGACAGAGCCTTTGCTGTGGCTGCACCTCGCTTGTGAAATTAGCTGCCTTTTACAATTAGAGAAGCCCCCTCCTTTGATAGGGCCTATTTTTAAACAAAGACTCAAAACTAACTTTTACTCCCTTGCCTTTCCTCCCCTTTATGATTGATTGTTTCATTTTTATTACTTTTATGTTTTTATTTTAATAATTTATTTTTTTTACTTCTGTATTTATCTCTGTATCTATCTCCATATGTGGTCATTTGGGTCCGTTTTCTTTTTTTCTTAATGTGTTTGTGTTTTGTACAGCATTTTGGACAGTGTAAACTGTATTTAAATGTGCTTTATAAATATATTTTACTTTACCTATAAAAAACCTATGCTAGTTAATCCCAAGCAAGCAGTCATGATTAGTGATAAATTATCTTACGTTACAGAGCGAGCTTGGTTGCCATAACCATAAACAAAGTGACTCATGCAAACACGTGTTCTAACACAAGGGGGCGTTCGGGATCAAAAATAATGCTTTTTGTTCACGCGCGCCCTGGGCTTGGTTTAAAAATAAATAAGCAACACACAGAAGGTCGTGCCAAGGGAGATGGTAAGCGTGGCCGTGTGTAAGAAAAAAATCTATACAAACAGTTGTACATCTATATTCAGAAGCCCACAACAGTAACGTCACATTTGTTTAATAAGAAATGCAAATACAACACAAAGGTTTGCAAAAAAACACCGTGTTTATTAAAGACACCAAATCCTTGTATAATCAAGAATACAAGATACTTCGTTGCGAAGCATACATAATGTGAGGGGGGAGAGGAAAAGCGAATTCCAGCTGGAATCCGACAAAAGCACCAGTGTCTGATCATCCGTTGTAGGTTACTAATGACATCCCCTTGTTGTAGTTCGTTCTCATTTCAAACTTCTCAGAATTGGCGTTAGGTGACACACAAAAAAGAAAAATAAACCCAGTCAAACAAAATACACCCGCCAAGATCATTTGGTCTCTGAAGGAACCTACTGCTAAGGTCCACAGGTCAAATTCATCATCGTTTTAACAAGGCATTTTCTATTACAGCCAAAACCCACATGGAGGAGTAACAGGCATGGCAATGAGGTAAATGCCAGTGACAGACCTCAGGTGTGGCAGCAATGGACCTTACCAGGCACATCAGCAGCGGGATCAAACAAGATCACGGTGCAGTTTTCCCGTTTACTCAGTTCAGGTGGTAATGTTTGCTTCCTGCTACCAAGTGCCACATGTGTTCCCCGTAAATGCTAGAGCTGGCGAGGTAGCTAGCTTGGAATAGCCAAGACAACAAATATTGAAATGTCATCTTCCAGCTAGCAAGAGTCCAGGCAGTTTTCAGAAAAATAAAACCCACGTTTCGTGACAAAACATCTCATTTAGACATACAATCCTCAAATTCTCAACTGGGAACCAACCCCAGATTTTACAAAAAGGGAAACAGAAATAAGCTGGCAAGACACCATTAGCCAACTGATTCATTTGCTAGCTGACACGTTTCAACAAGCTAGCCTGGTAAAATCTTTCCAAAGTCCTCAGACAAAATTCGACAGCCAAAATAAGGTACGTTGTTTAATCATCATGGGAACCACTCATTTCATTGCAAATGTTAATGTTTGCCATTTGCTTGTCCCCAACTAGCACTGTTGATTGTCAATTGTTTTTGAACGTTCACCCCGTTCCGTTGAAGAAAACTGAAGTCGTCTGACGGCCTCTTTTATCAGATTTCCAGACAAAATTAATTCCTGTAGTAACTGATGGGGATCATCCTCAACGTCGCTAACACCAGTCCGCTTTCGATTGCAAGTTTTGAAATTGTCCCATTCTTGATCACTAGATCCAGGGATGTTGTATGGACTTGCTCTGCTACGTACTGCTCGACTGCGAAGGCGAATACAGCACCCGGTACGCCTTGGCTGGGCCGCACTGTTGTTGTTGGTCTGTTTGACGTTGCTACTGCCGTTGCTGGTGAGACCGTGGAGACATGACATCGTCTTTTGGTTTGCGCTATTGTTGTGTAGCTGCAAAGCTTCGCCGATTTTCGTAACTAAAGCATCCACTTCCTTCGAATCCACTGTAACAGACTGCTCCAAAAGAATGTAGTTTTCTTTTCGACACGGCATCTTGTACGGTGCTTGTGTTTTTGGTCGAATTTTGAAAATGAATGAGAGCCTACTGCCGGTATCCCCTCTCGCCACGCTGCCCAGCAAAGAACAACCCTTCAGCTTGATTTGTAAACAATAGATGACGCAGGTTCCGGAATCTACCAATTACGTAGGTACTATATTTTCCCAGGAATAGTAAATATTATTTACTCGCACTTACACTGTACATACAGCTTCACATCGGTCGCATAGCTTATTGTAAAATATATGTTTTTTTTTCTACACACCAAAGTACTGTGCTCATATGGGAATGTCTTTTCACAGCAAGACATCATAACTCCCCTGTTTGGATAGGAATGGTAGCGTCCTATAGGTTAGAGCCAAGAAAACATTACATAATTGTAACTGAAAAATGTTCTTTGATGCAGTCTACACAGCCACGAGGTGTACGAGATGTTTCGCAATATTCAATACCAGGTTATATGTACAGTACTACAGATAATGAGGGCCTGATAGTGTCCGCTTTTGTTTTATATGTGTAAGAGGCACGCTTGTATAAAAACAACAGTCAACCCCAAAGATAGTGTCCATGGGTTAAAGCAGAAAAGGGACATATGACCCTAAATTGTGTGCCTTCAGAAATATGGTCAACGTCTCCATTTCATCATTCTCGGGTTTATGTATGTCGGGCATACATGTTTGTATAGGCTACTGTTATTACGTTTCTGGGATGCCTTAAATATCATTGAGTTCTTAAGAGTGGAATGTCCAGTAAATCCAACTATTATGCTATTATTGTTTGCACCAGAGAGGTGAGGCAACGTTTTTGAACACAACCAAAAGACTGCGTTTCTCGAAATCATCCAAGTGGTCAAATCAAAGGCATGAGACGACCTAAATCGCCATATAAGGAATCCAAACATGTCCACGTGGTAGTCTATTGGGTGAGCTCTATAATGGCGACGGTAGTCTCCGTCAGCTTGATGGAGAAACGACAGTTCGTGCTTGTTTACATTGCAAGGGGTTACGGTACGACTGTTTTTTGAGGCAATTCATAAAGAAAGACTATAGCTGGCACTGCCGGTGCAAACATCCACATTAGCCTACTCAGTCGTCAGTATAACCTAATTTCAACAGCGCTTTTCATCTTGCTTGTGCGATCTGCACCTGAAGCCCCCGGTTTCCTCCCAATCAGACCTGGTGTTAGTGCGTATTAAGATTCATTTGCTGTCTATTATTGACAATAGTTTGAGGAATGGCTATCCTGAAGTATAGGCTGTACGTGTCTGTTTGCGTCTCGCTGTTGAAAGAGGCGTGGGCTGTCTGTAGGCCAGTTTTAAGGCTTTTTTTTAGGTAAGACCCAGTAAAATACAACACTGGGAAAAAAAATAATTCGGTGGGTAGTGTAAATGGAAGGTGGATTTTTACACCTTTGTCTCATCCCAGATTACACAGAGGAGTGGGTATGATGTTGTCAAGTGGTACTGTGTGATCATGACGTGGTTTCTGCACACATTCTTGCTAAAATTGAAGTACAGATGATGCTGTTGTGCTTTTTTTTTTATTGTAAAGACTTGCGTATAGCAACTGCTGTAAATAACATTGCAGGAAAAGAAGATTTTAGGAGAAATTGAGGGCCCCCCTGTAACCCGGGCTCAGGTAAAGGTGTGAAAAATCCACTTTTCATTTACACTACACTGTCCACTAAATTCTTTTTCCCCCCCGTGCTGTATTTTACTGGGTCTGAGATCTAAACAAGCCTAAAGAAACAGTGGGAACATGCTGCTCCTTTCAGTCAACTTTGATATGAGTTGGAGCTTTGCCAAAAGGGAGTGCAGAGAGTTCATTGTCTGACCCTTTCCAAAACAGTACCTAATGGTATATATTTAGATTACACAGTGGACATGTTAAACACAAACTAAATAGCGTAAATGTTAAATGTCTGATTGGCAGTCCCTAACCAAAGAAGTCCTGTTCACATAGGAATGCAGTCATAAATATGAATAGAACTAAACCTTTGTTCACCCACAATACAATGTGTGTGCTCTGTGCCAGGATAAAGGCTGTCTCATTCACCACATCCTTCTCTTTTTGAAGAAGAAATGGCCACAAAGATTACTGAGAACCACTCTTTCGTCTAAAAATGCAAAAAAACAAACTAAGGCGACCCCTGCAGTGTATATGCCAGCTTGTGTGTGTGTAGGTTTTTTTTGCATGTTTAATGTATTAAATGCATGTATGTGTTTTTCTTTAGAATTTTAATGAAGCAAATTGCAGTCTTGTAGTGTGGAACTGCTTGCATTGCCTGTTTAATGGTTCAACATACATACAGTCTGTTCAGCAGTGTTCTTGCAGCAGTGGGCTGTCCATTGCAGACTTGTGGGCTGACCCATATGTAAGCATACCATGACCAATCAGAACCCCTAAACTGCACAAAGCTGATTTCATTGGCTGACACTGAACATCACAGCCCTGCCCTATCACATTACTTGCATGGATGTTCCTTAGTCTCGGTGTCAACTATTACATAATATTGCCGTTTAACACGAGTGTAACAGAGTAGTAAAAGGGCCTTGTGAAGAGCCAGGAAGTTAAATATCACTGGTAATGTCTGGGACTGTGTACACATGTTGTACATTGTTGAAATGTGCTTAAACAATGGGCCTGAATCCTTAGTTGTATCAGCTGCCTTGCTGAAATGTCACACTATTGTCTTCATGTATATGATACATTGCTTTTGCAAACCTGTTTGACAAAAAAAAAAAAAAAAAAAACTGTACAGTAAAAGTACCCTTTTTAAAACAATAAACCAGTTTTTCTGTGTGAGGCAAAGGTTGCTGTTGACAATGTTGATTGAGCGGCTGATGTAAGGCAGGGCATGTGTGAGTCAGACGCTTGTATGTGTTCCTGCTGTGCTGTGCTGTGCTGTGCTGTGCTGTGCTGTGCTGTGCTGTGCTGTGCTGTGCTGTGCTGTGCTGTGCTGTGCTGTGCTGTGCTGTGAGAGGGTTTGTGGCTGTGCTGCTGCTCCACGGTGCATTCATCAGCTGCCTCCCCACAGGAGCTCGTTTCTCAGAAGATTCAGAAGTGTTCTCAGAAACCAGAGCAGAGGGTGACTGGGTTTGTTTTTCTCACTCGGGCTCTCCTGCACTTCTGTGTGTACCAATCTCCTGTAGTCAACTCCTGCCATATATAACAGCGATATAAACGCTCTCCCACTCTCTGCTGACATTGTCAAGCTGTTAAGAATTTTATTGCAGTGTAATGAAGAAGCTCCATAGCAACCCTACTTCCACAATGCGTTCTGAATGAGTTGCAATCTCACGTTCACGGAAATCACAAGATACATTATCGGTTTCTAGAGAACAAGGATGTGGTCAGTCCACACCAGAAGACTATGTCTGAGTTACGACTTGTTGGCATGGGTGATATCTCCAAGCAGCACTTGAAAAAGAGCCCAAGCTATATCAGAACCCTAATAAGATAAGCATGTGTTAAGATGTTCCAGTTGTCCTGCAGGGAAGGGATCTTATTAGCCTGTATCCTCTCTGCGCTGTCCCTGTAGAAAGTGTCCTCCAAGTTGCAGTTAAAACAGAAAGGCTGTTGCATACTCGTAACCTAGGAGATAATCTATACGCAAGTGAAATATGTAAACACGGCAGGAGAAAAGCACTTCGCCTGCATGCAGATTTGTGTATCCTGTCCTTTTAAAAGCACCCTATAGGAGATTAATGGACCTATTCACTGTCTCTGGCAGCAACTGTCTTGCAAACTATACATAGGATGTGCTCACAACAAACAAAATGGGACAAACCAGTACAAAGCTATGCTTGTTCCATCTATCCATTTTAAGCCTGAAACGCAGCTGGGTTTGGACCCTGGTCAAAGCTTTGCTTTTGAAAGGGCTATATTTACTGCACTGTTTTGCAAGTGAATAGCATATCCTTAAATAGTAATTCTTTGAAGATACTGTATATGTGCACAGATTCATTTTACATAATGGGAAAAAGGCAATTCACAGTCCTCTGCAGTATGGTTTATATATATATATATATATATATATATATATATATATATATATATATATATATATATATATATAGGCCCCGTTCAGACTGGGTTTTTCAAAATCCGGATTCAAAATCCGGATAAAATTTATCCTAGAACCTCTTGCGTTCATACTAGACTTTACTTAATCTGGTTTTCAAAAATCCTGTCCGGTGAATATCCGGTTAATTGGCCATGACTGCAGTTCGAATAGAAACCGCTAGATGTCGCTAAGCAAAGTGGGGTTAGCGAACAACAGCCCGGCAAATTCGCGAGAAGCATAAAAACTATACGGATATAAAGACATGGTATAACAAACCAATCCCCCTTCCCCACATAAAATAAATCTGAATTGCTTTTACTCAAGCGCGCTTAATCCTACATTCTCTGTAGGCTATGTCTCGTGGCTGGTGGTGAATGCTTGGCTGGTAGCATTTCAATTGCCCACCGTGATGCGGTGGATTAAATGACTCCTTGTCAAATTAATTGGAAGAAACAAATGACTAGGCCTATAACATTGCCTTGTGTCATTTTGGGCTACTTTTTTAATGCAGTTTCGCAGTGCTGAAGTGTGCAGCTGCCGACATAAAATCCCAACTTGCCAGTGTCTCTCCTTTACATGCCTTGTGCATGGTAACGTGGTTCTTCGCGGCGACTTCGCAGTTAACTGTTCTAAACGTGTGTGTCAAGCCAATAGGTCAAAATCACTTGTTTATCTATTAAATTCATATATATTTGCCATTTCCGACCGTTTGGGCTGACGGTAGTGGTACCGTTGGTTTAAAACAAGACTTCCTACATTCTCTGTAGTCACTCACTACGGGCACATGGTAGGATCGGATTGGATTGGTATTGGATTGGGTGTTGCTACCCAACGGGTGGTCTGTCCCAAATCCCTGTGCACATGAGAGTTCGTGTAAGCGGATAATGGTCAGAGATCTGGCCGTTTCCGCTACGCTAGATGGCGCTGTATTCCTTTCAACAAGTGGTGTTAGAACTACTTCAGGTTGAAGGCTGCTAAAAAGAAAATAAACAAACTATCTGGCGGCATACAAAACAAAGATAGCGCTCGAGGAGGTTGACAGAGCAGCATTTGCATGCATGTTGTGCATTCTCCTTTTTTTGGAAGTCCGTATGAAAGAACAAACAGCTTTTGGTTTCCTTGATACGACATGAACTGTGCGTCGGCGTTTGATATTACAAGCAATTTAGGACAACGAGACGCGTTGAGAGCAGGCGCTAGAAAGCCTCAACGTTCAGTATAGATGAAAATCAGGAACAGAAGCTTCTGGGATCGAGTGGTACATGCGCAGTAGGCGAATCCAAACCAATACCGTGCACAAGGCAGCACCAAGCGGATTAACACCGGCTTAAGCCAGGGGTTGCAGTCGGATTCGCGAAACCAATCCCTATACGATCTTTAGCCTGTGCACATGAATTCGATACGATCGCAAACCATTTCCAATCGGATTCAACTCGTCCATGTGCACGCAGTGTATGTCTCGTGGCTGGTGGTGAATGCTTGGCTGGTAACATTTCAATTGCCCACCGTGATGCGGTGGATTAAATGACTCCTTGTCAAATTAATTGGAAGAAACAAATGACTAGGCCTATAACATTGCCTTGTGTCATTTTGGGCTACTTTTTTAATGCAGTTTCGCAGTGCTGAAGTGTGCAGCTGCCGACATAAAATCCCAACTTGCCAGTGTCTCTCCTTTACATGCCTTGTGCATGGTAACGTGGTTCTTTGCGGTGACTTCGCAGTTAACTGTTCTAAACATGTGTGTCAAGCCAATAGGTTAAAATCACTTGTTTTTCTATTAAATTCATATATATTTGCCATTTCCGACCGTTTGGGCTGACGGTAGTGGTACCGTTGGTTTAAAGCAAGACATTGGGAATGACCAATGACCGCGTGATGATGACCCTGTGAACCCGGAAGTATGACGCAATTATCCGGATAAATGATCCCTTAGCGTTCAGACTAGGTTTTTCGGCCTCAAGATCCCTTAAAAAACCACCTCATGAGGTGGTTTTTGAAAATCCAGTTTAACCCCTGGAAAATCCGGATAATTTGCGTTCACACTAGGATAAATTTTATCCGGATTTGGAAAAACCTGATAATCCGGATTTTGAAAAGTCTAGTGTGAACGGGGTGATATATGCCAGAGTGGGATGTTAAGTGCCATATGGCCTGGAATCTCAGTTGTGCAGTACTGAAAGGACATGCTGTCACTGGTCAACCACTGATGTGTGGTGGGACTGAACCCATGCTGCTGCAGAGATGGGTGAGACGCAACTGTGGGGGGTGGGGGTGAGGGGTGGGGGTTGTTGTTTGTCGGCAAGAGTACTGTACTTTTTAACGCAGGCACATGTATTTGCTGACACACTCAGACAATGTTTTTCTCCCATCAGCTATCAGTAAAGAAAGGGGTAATAAACACTGGGTGAGAGAGCGGTTGTGTATTGTGCCTACCAGGAAAGGATCAAATAGCAGGTGACGGGTAGAGTGAGT
>CM050218.1:16477500-16482500 GCA_027475355.1 Coilia nasus | reverse complement strand
TAGATACAAGCATAGATACACTACATGTGTGGGGGTGGTAATAACTTGGGCAGGTGTGTTTGTGATTTTAGGTGTGTCCGTGTGATGTAAGGGTAGCATATGTGTGATTTTGGGTCATTCTGGTGTGTGTTTGCCTTTTTATGACATTGCATTTGGCTGACACTCTAATGCAGGGTTAGAGTGATTGGGTACAGGGACAATCTCCTAAAGGAAACGTGGGGTTAGATGCCTTGCTCATGGACACTTCAGCCACAGATGAGGGTGCAGGAGAGCGCTGGTTATTTACTCCCCCACCCACATTTTTTTCCTACGCAAACCTGCCACCCTCCGATCCGAAGACCAACTCCCTAACCATTAGGCCATAGTATGTGTATGTGTGAATACGTGAATGTTGTGCTTGTTTGTCTGTACTGTCAGGAGTTTCACACTCTGGGGAGGAGTGGCGGCCTCAGCATGTGTGACAGCATGTGGAGTGCTAGTGTGCCAGAGCCATGTGGCTGTGCGCTGTCTGTCTGTCTGTCTGTCTGTGCCTGCCTGCCTGCCTGCCTGCCTGCCTGCCTGTCTGTCTGTCTGTCTGTCTGTGTGTGTCTAATTCAAACCTTCTCTCTCATCTTCTCGATAGTTCAGGAATATTGTACTACTTACACTTACAGGCATTAGGGCTATGGCTGGTTTCAAAGCAAAGCATCAGAAAGGGACATTGCCTTATCAGCCTTGGCTCTCCGTAAAGTGAGGTATCGATATGCTGTGCACGCAGTGTGTCCACGTCCCGCACATCCATAGCACCTTTGGCACAATGGATCGCTGCCATGGCCGAGGCCGAAGTGCTTGTCAGTGATTTGTGAATGTGTCCTCAATGTAAGTATGTGTATTTGGTGTGTGTGTGTGTGTGTGAGTTTGTGTGCAAAAAAAGTATGACAGAGGTTGTGTTTGTCAAAAATAAAAAGGATGAGTTGAGGCCATATGCTTATCTGTGTATGTCTATTTACTTACAAAGTGCATGCATGTATTTGTGTGTGTTTGTGTGTGTGTGTGTGCGCGCGTACGTGCATAAAAGGACAGTCTGTTTGTGTGCATTTCTCAGCGAGGCCTTGCATGACCAGCCTACTTTACGGTTTCGTCCCTGGCTCCCGTTTGGCAAATAGCTGTCTCACATAGCCGTAAATAACTCCCCCTCGTGTCTGACACTGTGGCTAAACGGGCCACTTCAATCAGGACCATCTGTAATCCAAACAAACGGAGCCGAGCAGCCCATAAGTCTAGCAGCGTAGCCGACGTGTCCAGAACGGGGCCCGTGTTCTCTGCTCAGGGTGGGCGATGAGATTATATATTTACTAGAAGGGCAAAACAGCGTCTGCCCACTCCAGGGAGAATATTTGATACAAGTTGCATAAAACCTCTGGGTTAAAGTACACTTTGGTTGTATCCTGTGAAGAATGCTGTCAATATTTTTGTGAGAACACAGAATTTGTTTTATCTCATGTTGAATTCAAATTGTTTTCAGAGTCAGTTATTTACCAAAGCTTGACATCTACTTCATCCACTGGATTTTCACTTCAAACATGGAGAAGAGACCATCTCAGGCTCAGCTAAACCTGTAAGGT
Organism: Coilia nasus; assembly: GCA_027475355.1. Taxonomy (NCBI): domain Eukaryota; kingdom Metazoa; phylum Chordata; class Actinopteri; order Clupeiformes; family Engraulidae; genus Coilia; species Coilia nasus. The sequence continues at coordinate 16,480,896 of CM050218.1, read as the reverse complement.
GGAAGTCTTTTTTAAAACCTCGGTCAGTGTATGTTTGTAATGCCCAGAGGGTGGTTTGAAAAGAAATATTGAATATCTTATTTTGGGAGAGTAACCTTGAACTGCCCGCTAGTGCAAATTGATTGGCATCTTACTGGGTCAATGTATATATACAGTAATGTGCAAATGTTTTAGGCAGGTGTGAAAAAATGCTAGGAATGCTTTCAAAAATAGAAGTGTTAATCATTTATGTTCATCAATTAACAAAATGCAGTGACTGAACAAAAGAGAAACCTAAATCAAATCAATATTTGGTGTGACCACCCTTTGCCTTTAAAAGAGCATCAATTCTTAGGTCTATTGCATAGAGTTTTTGAAGGAACTTGGCTGGTAGCTTGCGCCAAACATCTTGAAGAACTACCACACATCTTCTGTGGATGTATACTTCCTGACATATACAACCAATTTGGTGTAATTGGTTGATTATACACCTGACTATAATCCTGCAAAATCCCTGACATTGTGTGCACCCCTGTGTGTGTACACTTTGTGTGCACCTGCCTAAAGCTTGTCAAAAAACAACTTATGCCCATCTCATGGCTTAAGTCCTTTCAGCCTAATGGGTGTTTTAACATTAAACATGTGGATGGCTAGAAAGATACAGTACTGTCGAAAGATTTAGGCAGGTGCCTTCAAACCAGCATCAGTTCACACAAAGGGGTACACATGAAGTCAAGGATTTTGCAGGATTATGGACATTACTGTTTTTCACACCTGCCTAAAACTTTTGCACATTACTGTAAATGTATCAGAATTTTTCAAAATGCTTCTGCAAAATGCTATTCCCACCCGCTGCCCTCACAATCACATGGCATTACATGGCACACAGCATGCAGTGGTGAGAGCTGGCCTCTTCAGTGGCTCAGTATAGATTTTGTCTGTTCAGTCATCATGAGCAGTGTAGCGGCTTCCAATCTTCTTGACCATTAAATGCTTTTGGATCAAACTTTTTATTTACTGACCTTTTCAGTAAATAAAAGGTCCCCCCTGTCCCCCGCCGCACGCGCTACCCCCAACACATACACACACACAACACACAAGCACAAAATATATATACATATTATCAGCACCTACCATCACACACACACACACACACAGGGTCTCCCCTCCTCTCTCTCTTTCCTTTGTATTTGTTTAATTGCTTACTGTTTCCTTGTCTTCTCCCTCCCTAACACAGTGTGAATAGAAAAACAATCCGCCCTCTTTCTCTCCCTGTCATGCCCTCCTTGTTTTTCTCTCAAATTTCTCTTCTTCATCCTGTCTCGTGCGTGTATGTGTGTGTGTGTGTGTGTGTGTGTGTGTGTGTGTGTGTGCAACCTGTGTCCTTCTCAGGCATAGTGAGCTGTAATTGGTGTCCCCCTCATTACATGGCCCCACTCTCCACCCCCACCCCCATCGTTATCTTCACACCTCGTTATCCCTGTGTGGACCGCTGTTGCCCCGAGGTGCTGCAGCATCAGCACAAATGCCTGCCCCATGTGGGGGCGAAAAGAAAGAGAATATACCTCGGCCTATTTATAGGCAACGCATATGCTGTACACAATGCCATCAAAGCTGGGAGCCATCTCTCCAGAGCCCTCTTCATTCTTTGCAGATCCCCTAAATTAATTTCAGTCTCTGCAGTGCCGTTCTCTTCTCTTCTCTCCTCTCCTCTCCTCTCCTCGCCTCTCCTCTCCTCTCCTCTCCTCTCCTCTCCTCTCCTCTCCTCTCCTCTCCTCTCCTCTCCTCTCCTCTCCTCTCCTCTCCTCTCCTCTCCTCTCCTCTCCTCTTCTCTTCTCCCTCCTTTCCTGGCTGCCCTTCCTACTTCTTGCGACCTGTGTCACTATCTGTGACGGCTTGACTGCCGCCGTTTTTACAGAAAGTTTCCGATCCCGCTGAAATCTGCAGATGCTGCTTTTCAGGAAAAGTTCTGAAGTAATTGTTATTGAGGAATCATGTGTGAGGAGGTGTGACACAGATGAGGCAATGTGTGGTAAAAATGGACCAAAATAAGGCTAACTTTGGGGACTGTTGGAGATTACCTTTTCATTACCACTGCTCGGGGGTCATTATTTGACGCTTGTGTAGGCAGAGGTGTAGTTAGCTAACAGGCAGCACAAGTGACCGCTTGGGGCCCCCCAGGTCACTAAAGGACCTCAGAGGGCTGACAACCTCTAAACTATAGCAGTAGCAAAACAGCTTTCAGTGAAAGTTGTGGTGGTGTTTTTTGCTGTTGCTTGTTTATTGATAGAAGCTTGGTGCACATACTAGTTGACTCACAGCAATGTCAGGAAGGTTACAAACCCCCTTATAGAGATCTTTGAATAGATGCAATAGAATAGATCTCAATCATTTGGTCTAAGGTGGTCAAAGGCCAGTGTTTTTCTCATTGTGATATTCCAATGAAATTAATTCACATTTGTGTTCTAACTTTGCTTTAGTGAGAGGTTCATGCAAGGCTGGCATGGGCAATGTTAGCAAGCAATACATGAGCTCTTTGGTCTTTGCAGAATTGTAACTCTGTAATTTTACATTTTGTCTTTAGGTGAGAGAGGGTGTAGAATTTCTGGATTTTGTATCAAATTCCTGTAGTTTATAATGAACATGGAACGCATTTGATTCTTCTCTTTCTATGCCTCGTCTTCCTCATATGGTTCTGTGCGTGTCTGCCATACCTGGAAGAATACCTTAGAGACTGCTGATGCCCATCAAACTGGTCAAGGTGAGAGGACACCATCTGGCAAGGCCTTTGGACTTCACCCATCCGCACAGACAGGTAGTGCACAAATAGAGAAAACTGAACACCACTGTTGTTCCCCTGGGGAGTTCTCATCCAGTACAAGTAACTCCAAGAAGAAGGCACATGTCATTACAGGAAGCAAGAAAAAAATACAAAACCGTAAGGTGACATCTAAGAATGTGCAGCTCCCTCTTGCACTGCTAAATGTGAGTGTTCATCCATCCACAAATAACAAACAAGAGTCATGAGAAAGAAAAAAGTAGAGAGCCACCACTGTAAGGAAACATATTTGCCCAGCATTAAAATCAAACACAGCTTTTCAGCATAAGAAACGAATCCTAGCCATGACACAGGTGTTTGGTAGCATAATGTTGCTGGGGTTTATGGCAGTGCACTTAAGGTCCTAACATTCCAAACATTATTGTAGAGATGGTTTATTAAAGAAAGACTGTGCCTTCAGCTACTTTTTCAGTCACTGCTATTTTGAAATGTCCTTAAAGGACGATTGACAGCCATGAATGAATGGGTCAATTTTGTGTTTTACAACGATTAGTGTGTGATGTTTCCCATATTATTGTCCACTGTGTGGTGAGCTGCCACAGAATCAACCCTGGCTCCCACAAATTGAACATTAAATA
>CM050218.1:16467500-16472500 GCA_027475355.1 Coilia nasus | reverse complement strand
AGAGAGAAAGAGAGAGAGAGAGAGACAGTGTGTGTGAGGAAGAGAGAGATGGAGAGAGTGAATGTGTGTGTGTGTGTGTGTGTGTGTGTGTGTGTGTAGAGCAGAGCAGAGCAGAGCAGGGCTGCAGCGCGGTCAGGCTGCAGGTGAGCTGCTGCCTGAGGAGGAAAGGTAGCGGAGGAGGAGGTGGTGGAGGAGAGGAGGGGAGGAGGAGGAGAAAGAGTTGGAGGAGGGAGGAGGAGGAGGAGGGGTAAAGCAGATTTGGGTCACCGTTGCTGATGACTCAGCAGGACATGGCGAACTCTCTGCAGGAGAGTGTCAGCACTTTACCTTGAAGGCCCCACAGCAGCACAGCAGGTCTGGAGCGCAGCGCGGGGGGTAATGCCCCTACTTAACCTCTGTGCAATATGCCCACCATCCTCCCGAGACCAGCGCGCTTGGTTTAGTTTCTTCACCCTTTCCGTTCCTTAAGCACGAAGATCATGGGTGGTGCAGACAGGAGACAGGATTAAGGCAGGCTGAGGGTGGTGCTGAGCTGAGCTGTGCTGTGCCGTGCCGTGCTGTGCTGTGCTGTGCCATACCATGCTGTGCTGTGCTGTGCCGTGCTGTGCTGTACTGTGCCGTATCGTGCTGTGCTGTCCCTCTGCTGTACCTGCTGTGCCGTGCTGTGCTGTACCATGCTGTGCTGTGCTGTGCTATACCATGCTGTGCTGTCTTTTGCTGTGCTGTCCACTGCTGTACCATGCTGTGCTGTGCCATGCCATGCTGTGCTGTGCTGTTGCTATACCATGCTGTGCTGTCTTTTGCTGTGCTGTGCTGTACCATGCTGTGCTGTGCTGTGCTATACCATGCTGTGCTGTCTTTTGCTGTGCTGTGCTGTCTTTTGCTGTGCTGTGCTGTGCTATACCATGCTGTGCTGTATTCTGCTGTGCTGTAGTGTGCCATGCTGTACTGTGCCGTACCATGCTGTACTGTGCCGTACCGCGCTGTGCTGTGTTGTGCTATGCTGTGCTGTACTGTGCTGTAACATGCTGTGCTATCTTCTGCTGTAACATGCTGTGCTGTGCCATGCTGTGCTGTGCCGTACTATACTGGGCTGTCCTCTGCCATTACCGTGCTGTGCTGTACTGTGCTGTGCCATGCTGTGCTGTGCTGTAACGTGCTGTGCTGTGTCACAGCTAGTATGGAGGAAGCAAGAAGGTACCTGTCACTCTTTGGCGACCTCGCCAGGGTGGGGTTGGGGTGGTGGTGGTGATGGGTGGCGGTGGCTGTGGGTGGTGCTCGAGCAGTCTGAGACACAGAGCAGCCTGGCGAGCCAGGCAGGGCAGCCATGTCCGGTAATGAGTGATGCACATTTGAAGCCGTTAAAATGCCTGCTCAGAAATTATGGGGGTCCTCATCCAGCACTGGAGCCATCAAAGCGAACGGAGCGTTGTCCTGGGCGCCTGGCCTGTCTGCTGGATAGGATGGAGGGTGGCGAAGGGATGTGTGGATGTGTGTGTGTGTGTGTGTGTGTGGTTGGAGTCGGGAGGAGGAGGGTGACATCATTCAGTCAACGGCAGCCAAAGAATTTTTTGGAGGTAAAGAAAATGTGCCGGGAACTCAGGGGACTGTTCCCTGAGCTCCATCTGATAGTGAGTTCCTATTCGCTGTGACAGCTTTTTAACACTCCTGACAACTCATATCTCAGGTGAGGCTTGTGGAGAAGTAAGATCGCATCAGATGAAGCTTTTCTCCACCAGGTGTTTTTTAGGGGTGTGGAGGGAATCTTGCCAAGACTTTTCAATCACCGACTGCATGTCATATGACATACATGCATGAAGTCGGGATATAAATAACACACCTACAGCAGGTTTTTATTTTTATTCTTCTCAACTCTTCTAACATTACTCTACACTTCTTCGCTCATAAACTTTTCCTCAACCTCCCATATATATATTACACCTCCCCTCTCTCCTCTCTCTCTCTCTCTCCCTCTCTCCCTCTTTCCTAAACTTGTCCCTTAACTTCCCATATTTATACACCTTCCTCACTCCCTCCCTCTCTCTCTCTGTCTCTGTCTCTCTCTCTCTCTGTCTATCTATCTCTCCCACTCTCTCTCTCTCTCTCTCTCTCTCTCTCTCTCTCTCTTTGTCTCTCGCTCCTTCTCTTACTCAGCGCCACTATCTCCCCTCTGTCGTGTGAGGCTGGGTCCTCACCTATGTTTGCGGTGGGGCCCAACAGTGTGTGACAATGTATATTCCGCACTGCAACTCTCCTGTCGGGGTTCAAAAACAATTCCGTGGGAGCGCGAGGAAAACAAGCGGGAGAAAATGAACTGGCTCTGCTCGAGCAGCAGAAAATTTGTCACTGCCAGCAGACGTGGCCAGCGCGGTGAATCGTGCGGGGTGAGCGGAATGCTGACTCTCCTTCTCTTCTCTTCTCTTCTCTTCATTTCTCTTCTCTTCTCTTCTCTTCTCTTCTCTTCTCTTCTCTTCTCTTCTCTTCTCTTCTCTTCTCTTCTCTTCTCTTCTCTTCTCTTCTCTTCTCTCCTCTTCTCTTCTCTTCTCTTCTCTTCTCCTCCACTCCCTCCACTCTTCTGTCATTCTCTCTTCCTCACTTCTTTGCCATTTTCTCTCTCTCTCTTTCTCTCTCTCTCCATCTCTCTCACACTCTCTCACACACACACACACACACACTCTCTTTCCCTCTCTCTCACACACACACTCTCTCTTTTTCTCTCTTTCATTTTCCTTTCATTTTCTCTCTCTCTCTTTGTCTCTCTCTCTCTCTCTCTCTCTCTCTCTCTCTTTCTCTCTCTCTCACTCGCTCTTGTTGTTTCCCTCTCTCACATTTTGTTGCTCTGGCACAGAGCTGGTGAAGCTCAACTCAAAGGAAAAGGAATTGTAATCATAGGCGAGGATGTTAACAGGAGCAGTAGCGTTCAGCTGTGGTGGTTGCGCAGATGAAAACATCTGCAACATTACTTCAAACAAGATTTTACCCAGGGAAAACAGTAAACATCGTTAGTTTCTGAAAATCCTCATATTGGTTGGCCACTGCTACAGAAGTTGTTCTTGCAGTTAATTTAAGTACAAGCTTAAGTTTACACACACGCACACACACACACACACATGCACACACACACACACACACACACACACACACACACACACCAGCAAGCTCTGCAGGGAGGAAAAAAAAATTACACTTCAAGTTCAAGGCTCTAAACCTTAAAGCACCCCCACCACCTAGTTCTTCTCCCATTAAAAACAGAGGCTCTTGCATCCCTCACACACAGTCCAACATGTAGTCAATACTTCTCCTCAGTTTCCTCAGATGTATCTCCTCTCGCAGACCCTGCTCCTTTCACATCCTTACCGTTCTGATTCTGTCTCATTCCACTGACTGAAGAGTTTGTAAACCTTGAACTTGGAGGACACCATTCACTGAAGAGGGCCCTGCCCCTGCCCCTGGTGAAACAGTTGTCTAAGAAGTGCAAATGGGTGGACTACTGTAGCTGTCAGCTAAGAGTGTGACACAAAGCAGTATGTGGTGTAGTAGAGTAGAGATACTTTATTTATCCTCAAGGAAATGAAGGAATCTGTGACCTATGTTAGCCATAAGTCTACCTGTAGCCATAAGAGGTACATTTGGAATATATGTACCTTCCTAAGTTTGCAGGTTTATGGAAAGCCTTATGGAGAAGAACTCGTTTTGACAGGACTGTGTTGCATCCCCAATGTCAGGGTTCCAGAAAAAAATCATAGCGCTTGTTTATTCTGTTGTGAGAAGAGAACTGCCCTACAAAGCCAAGAGGCAGTAACTACATATTTTGTCAAAACTGAGTTTAAACTGGACTGGTGACTAAATCTTTTGCTTCTTTCTATTAAGACAGTAAATCAAAGTATCACCACTATTATACCTACAACATATTTAACTGGGCAGTATTACAACTATAAAGGCATTTTTCTCAGTTTCAAGGTTTATTACATTTTGCCTTCAGGGGTCAGAGAATCTTTATTTGAACATTTGAACATTTATTCAGCTTTACTAAAATATCAACACAATTGTTAAGCTTAAGACATGTATTAAAGCACATTTATGGTTTTGGGGTCTGTCCACATCTCCCCTTCCCCTACATACACATAAGACCAATTTATAGTCCAGGCAACAAAAAAACAAAGTTGTCAACAGATGTTGCGCCACTAGAAGCTTTCATAGTTCTTCATAGTTCATAGATAAAAAAGTCCAGAACTCAAAATTTTGGAGTTGCTATCCAATCAGAGTAGGAGACAGCATCTGCATCATTTACATTTATTTGATGTAGTAGACTATGTGACAAGGTCTGTGGCACAGTAGCAGATAGAAATTTTGTCTCTTTGACATCATATTCTGTCGAATGACAGTTGACGTCTGCACTATAAATTGGCCTATACACTCTTCGCAGGCCTGACATGCCTGTACACTACCCCAGCTGTGTAGATGCAGAAAACAAATGAAGAGTTCAGATGCAACACCCTCTAGGCCCTATTGTGATAAATTTACAGAAATATATTTATACAATTTTGATAAACTTTAATATCAATCCACCTACAATTTGACTGTTTTGGCTTGGCTTGTTTCTACTTGATGATAATATTTAAATTGCAGTTTGATAGAGATTACTTGGAAATCATTATTAAAACAACTTAATAATTGCATATACACAATCTCAGCCAATCAGCATGGTGCTTCAGTACAAGGGAAGGCTGGGGTTCAATTTGTTAAGCTCAAGTATCATCAGCTCTTAGTGCAACTGAAATAAAATTGCACACTGCATCTTCAAAAACAAAATGGTACAATCAGAAAGAAAGTCAGACAAATCAAACAGCCCCAAACTTTACTATTTCAATTATTTATGGATTTCTTTGTTTGTTTAATGGGACTAAATTGTGTTCTCTTACACAGGTACAGTAGGTAGCTAGTGTTGCTTTCATACTTGAAGTGAGTAGCAAAAGTTTTTATATTTCCCTGTGGAATGC
>CM050218.1:16452500-16462500 GCA_027475355.1 Coilia nasus | reverse complement strand
TGCATGTATATGTGTGTGTGTGTGTGTGCATGCGTGTTTGTGTATGTAGAGCAAAGGCAGGTCTCCATGCAGCTGACATGTCGCCGCTCTTAAGACACGGAGACAGGCACCCACGCCGAGAGAGAGAGAGAGAGAGAGAGAGAGAGAGAGAGAGAGAGAGAGAGGGGTGGAGGGGGGACTGTGTGTGCCTGAGCCTCAGCCTGAGCCTCAGCAAAAGCAGCTGATTTAGCATCTCTCAAACAGATTATCCTCTGAGACACAGCTTATGGAACACCACAGAGAGGGAGGGATAGAGAGAGAGAGAGAGAGAGAGAAAGAGAGAGGGAGAGAGACAGACAGAGAGAGAGAGAGAGACAGGGAGAGAGACAGACAAGAGAGAGAGACAGGGAGAGAGACAGACAAGAGAGAGAGAGAGAGAGAGAACAGCGAGAGAGAGAGACACTCAGAGAGACAGGGAGAGAGAGAGAGAGAGAGAGAGAGAGAGAGAGAGAGTAAGAGACAAACAGAAAGAGAGCAAAAGAGAGAGAGACTGAAGGAGTGTGAAAAAGAGAGGGAGAGAGAGACAAAGAAAGGGGAGAGAGAAAAAAAAAAGAGACAGAGAGAAGTGAGTGCTGTGCATATATTGAGATTTCTCCTCTTTACTCTTCACTCCTTCCTTTCTCTCTCTTGTCTTGTATGCTACTTGGGATCACTCGTTCCTCGTTCTTCCAGGCCCGGAATGCTGTAAGGGGGGAGGTGGGAATGCTGCGGGTTGGGAAGGCAATGATTTGAAAGGCTGGAATTGGGGATGGGGATTGGAATGTGGCGTCGGTGGGCATGCACAGGAGTGTACTGTAATAATAGGATTAGTATGTCGTTGGAGAGTTGGGATGGAAGAGGCACTCAGATTTTTTACTAGCAAATCGAATCTGGCTCCCCCCTTACACACACACACACGCACACATGCACACACACACAATACACACACATACACACACACACACACACACAAGAGACACACACACACACACACACACACACACACACACACACACACACACAAGACGCGCACACACACACACACACACACACACACACACACACACACACACACACACACACACACACAAGACACACACGCACGTATGTACTTACAGTAAGTATTGACAAACTCAAGTCTGTTCAGGGAAAGTCTGCTAGACTTTGCTGCTGACAGTTATTGTCCCTATTTCCCAGAGAGACTTTCTGCTAGGAGAGTGGTATGTATTGTAGAATAAATGGGATATTCCTGTGTGTGTGAGTCAGAGAATGTGTGAGAAACGGAGAGAGAGAGATGAGAGAGAGAGACAGAAATAGAGACAGATACAGAGAGTATGTGTGTGCTTCAATGCTTTCTCATGAATGTGTAAGTGTGCCTGTGGTTGCAAATGTACATGTTTGTGTATGTGTGTGCATGTTTCTGTCTGGCATTCTGTTTTAAAAGGTAAAGGATGAGACACCCGTGCCCTGTGTGACTATAGCAGACAATAGCAGCTAATCGCTTCACCCACCCTGACCCACTTTGGAGTGAAGCAGCCCCATTACCACCTGCCCTGCAGTTAGGAGAGGTGAAACATGAGTGTGTGTGTGTGTGTGTGTATGTGTGTGTGTATGTGTGTGTATGTGTGTGTGTGTGTGCGTGTGTGCATGCGTGCGTGTGTGTGTGCGTGTGTGTGTGTGTGGGTGTATGTGCGTGTGTAGGTGCGCAACTGCGTGTGTGTGTGGGTGTGGGTGTGTGTCTGTGTGTATCTGTGTATCTGTGTGTGTGTGTGGTCAGAATCTGACAAAGTGACACATAATCTGACACAATGATTGACACCCAGTGGTTGTGATTCAGATGGGTTGAATGCTTGCACACTCGTTCCCATTTACGAGGTTTAGAGAGGCCCAGCAATAGTCAAACGTCCAGCTTCCTGCCTGGAGTAGTGCTTTGATATCTATTACAGTTTTTGCCCACTGCTTGAACGCAATAGACATATGCTTAAACCAAAGTAACATTTGTAAACTTGAAGTTGTGTTACCATGCCTTAAACACAGTATAACCATACCTTAAACAAAAGCGCTGCTTTACACTTTAGTTGCAATTCTGCAACACCCTTGCTCCTTTTTGCAAAACACTTGCTCCTGCACACTACACACTATTTCATACATAAGACACTTCGTTCAAAAATGAAATACCGATGTATCGGCAAAACACATCTATTCAAAATAGAAAAAACAGTGTTTTATATAAACTAGTGTGTTGGTGCTGATGTGACAGTGTTTTCATAGGATACAAGTGTGTGCAATTTTGTCATGAGAGTGACATTTTGGTGAAGGATTGTTAGGTTTTGATTGCAGAGTTTCAATTTGACATAGATGTGAATGGTTTATTTCCAAGTGTTGTGTCCTATGTGCTTGGGTGTAGAGTTTTGGCACAGCGAGCCAAATTTTGCAAAATGTGTTTAAGCAATGGGCAAAAACTGTAAACATCAAGTAAGGAAGCAGTTCTTAGTTCAAACAGTGAATAAGTGTAGACCTAGTCCCAGCCCAGTTTGGACTGCATGTATCATTTCAGACTTAAAACACGTCTGTCTGCATAAAAACACAGCACATCACAAGCTAATATGAAGAATATGCACATGATTGCTTCTGTTCAGTTTGTGCATACTCTGTCATCTCGAATCTGAAAGTGAATGTGTTAAAGTCTGATGCACTCACTCTATCCCAGCCCCGCCCCCCACCCCCACCCCCTATCTCTGTGACTGCAGTTTCATGCCCAAAGGACCTGAGAGAGAGAGAGAGAGAGAGAGAGAGAGAGAGAGAGAGAGAGAACAGCAAGAGAGAGAGAGTGCGAATGAGTGAGAGAGTGAGAGTGAGAGGGCAGAGAGAATGAGGAGAAACGAGAAAACAGAATCAAAAGATCTGGCATCAAGATCCTGCCGTGATAGAATGAGATGCCAGTGGCAGAGGCAAAGGATATTTCTGTGATTTCCATTTCAGCCCTGCTTGATCCCCTCCTCTCCTCCTCTCTTCTCCTCTTCCCTCTTCTCCACTGACCCTCCCCACCTCCCCCTCCACTCCCCACCTCATCTCCCGCCTTCTTTACCCTCTGCTTTCTCTTTGAATCCTCTATGAACAAGCATTCACATGTCTCGCAGACAGGCAGACGTGTTTGTCTGCTGGCCTTGACTTGGAATGAGTAGAGCCAAGGCCTAGAAGACAGAGAGAGCAGAGATGTGCCCTCCACTCTTGATATAGACTGTATATATACTGTACATAAGGGTACTTTAAAGTCTCCTACAAGGGTAGTATAAAGTCTCTTACAAGGGTGACTTTAAAGTCTCTGCTCTTTGTCCAATCACAGGAAAGGGAAGAGGGGGGAGAGGCAACAGGGATAATGACTAAAGAAGGAAGATTCGGGAAACAAACATCATGGTAAGATGGGTCAATGGCATATAGAGCACTGTAACAGTTTTCTCACTTGTTCTATGCTGAGTCGTAATACATTTTTAATCGTGAAAGATTCCAAATCGAACCTTTTGGTGTTTCTGAGTTGAGGAGGAATTAGAAGTTGGGGAGGAAGGAGAAGTTTCCAGGAATTGGAAAGAAACACCCTTATGGGTTCTTTCGTTTGAAAAAGCACAACAGCCGCAGGGGTCTGTGATAACCAGTATATTTTTTTTTGCCATGGAAGGTGGTAAATCATTCTGCCTATCAGTCTGCAAGGTTCTTGACAGCCCATAATGCTGAATATCTCTGCACTACTGGTGAAGTGGTCCACAAAATCATTGTCCTAATTTGATCAGTCAGGTTCGGATAAACATTTTTTTCATGAAATGAAATGAAATGAAATGGGCAGGGTGTAGAGATGCTGATATTCTGTAGAGGAAAGCTGAGAGCAGGAAAGATATGCAGATACCCTAAAACTGAACATAACAGCCTGCTGACGGCTGCTTATGTGAACACATAGCCGCAGTCGCACACACACATATATATATGTAAACACAGACTGACAGACAGACAGACACACACACACACACACACACGTAAACACAGACACACACATGTATGTAAACACAGACAGACAGATGGAAAGACAGACACACACACACACTATTCTTAAATTTACAAATGCATACCAACTTGTACACACACACACACACACACACACACACACACACACACACACACACACACACACACACACACACAGGTTGACAGACATTTTGTTGTCACAAATGTGGGTTGGTTCTCTTGGGTCTTTGTAGTCTGCTGGTATGCGGCACTTCAGGCCCATTAGTACAGTGCTAATGGCTGTTACACACCCGCCATATCCTCGCCCCCCTCTGTGACGGGATTTTTCTTGTCCATCTTTCAGTTCTGTTTCATGCTTTTTCATTGTACATACTTTCTTATTTCCCCAATGTAAACAAGTCCGATGAAATGGCCAATATATTCTTCCATTGTGCTTTTTATTTATTCATTTGTTTATTTATTTATTTATTCGCTGTTGTTCCATCTAGCAGAGGATTAATTTGTTGGGAAAATAATGATGCGCCCACACACCATGATGTTTGGCTGTTGGAGAGAAGGGAACTGGTGGGAATTTCTCATCTCCTTATTTTCAAAAGATCCATTTCGCCAGCCGACGCAGTCCTAATGAATGTCCTCAGGGGTGGTTGTGGTGGGACTCACAGCACACATTTGCACACACATTTACACAGCAGAAACATAGACAGACAGACCCACATCCAGTACACACACACATACAGACACACACACACACAAACACACATGCAGACAGATTGATACATGCACACATACAGACAGAGACACACACACACACACACACACACACACACACACACACACACGCACACACACACACACACAAACACACACATGCACACACATACATACTGACATACAGACGGACGGACGGATGGACAGGCAAACAGACACACACACATATACAGACAGATGTGCAGACATACACAAAGATAGACAGACACACACACACACACACACACACACACACACACACACACACACACACACACACACACACACACACACACACACACACACACACACACACACACACACACACACACACATTAACTGGGATCTCACTGTCTCACATACTATTCCTATCTGATGCCCATATGCATGATGTCCTCTAATGCTTATGCACACCTCCGCCTCAAACACTCAAACACTCCCCAACGCCTCTCTGCTAACATCAGTAACCCCAGTAACCCCCATCCTCAGATGGGCCCCCTTCTTTATGAGCTGGGTCCTGCTCAAGGTTTCATCCCCTTAAAAGAGAGTTATTCTCTGTCACTGTCGCCTTAGTGCCTGCTTGTAAGTATTCAGGCTACGGGCTCTGTAAAAGCACCTTTACTCATCTCTTAAATGTAATTAGGTCTACATAACATCCAATCAGATTGAATTCCCTTCACCTCGTCACCTCCCCACACAAACACCTTCAGCTACAGAAGGATAATCTCAGGCCTAACACCTGGCTATCTAATGGGCCTTTGCATAGCATGAAAGCGACACATCTGCCTCAGTTTGAGAACTATAAAACAGCATGGGAGCTGTGTGTTACCAGCACACACTGACACGCACAAAAAGACAGAGGGAGAAAGAGAGAGAGAGAGAGAGAGAGAGAGAGAGAGAGAGAGAGAGAGAGAGAGAGAGAGAGAGAAACACACACACACATTCTGACATAAATAGTAAATTGTACATATAAAGATTTAAATATCAGCAAGCAAAGACTTTGGGTAGTCACATACCAGATCATTACCTCTACATACTGTAGCCCTCCCCTCACTCTTATACACACACACACACACACACATTCTTTTTTTTACATGCAGTACCTCTCTCTCTCTCTCTCTCTCTCTCTCACACACACACACACACACACACACACACACACACACACACACACACACACACACACACACACACACACACACAGTCTGATCTATGGATGAGGCGCAGTCCCAGGTGTTCGTCTGTAGTCTGAATGGTCACTGATGTGATGTGCTACCTTTCCACCTGCGCCAGCTAGAAGATAATTTTGGTACTGTGGATTGTGACAGTTCAGCCTGTGGACCTTTCTGGAGCCTTTTTTTTTTGCTGTTTTCTGTCAGCCATGACAGTCCTGCCCTTAGCCCTCTGCTCCTGACATAAGCACTTCTCGTTTTCAGACCTGCCATGCCTCTTGTATGGGGAGCCCCTTTTCCTGGCAGAGAGCTGGTTCTTTTAGTTAGACTAGTGCCACCATAGTAGCTTTGTTTAAATATTGATTCTGCTGCACTACTCCATCAGGGAACTCTACTGACGGGAACAGAGGGAGGGCTATGTTGCTTAGTGGAAGGATTGAAAGTGATGACATTGAACTTAAAGCAACAGCAAGTAGGTTTTGTCTTCGATCACCCTACAGGTTGGAAGTGGAATTGTCTCTCATTCAAAGTACAGAGAGGTACTCCTCTCTTCCAAAGGTACTTAATGTGGTTATAGCCCATGGAGAACAGCAAAGAGAATTCAGAAGTGCATTTCACCCACTTACAAGTTGATGAACCACTGAAACGATTTTGGAAACATTATTTTAAGTTTGAAAAAACGACTTATTTTAAACTTAAGTTTAGGTGTAATGTATTCTGCATTCAGGCAGGTATGATTGGTTAAAGGCAGGCCCAATAGTTTTAAAGTTCACAGGAAGTATCTGACCACCTGGAAGTAAACGTATTTGCTGAATTTTTGTACAGCCCTGGTGTGAGAGGGAACCGTGTAACTACATGCAGTGAAAGAAAATGAAAACGGAATGAAAAAAATGAAAGAGTCAGAGTCAGAGTTCCATCCATATGTTACACGGCAAGGGATCAGAGAAGCAGAGGGACAAGAAAGAGGAGAGGAGGGAGGATGACTTTGTACTTTTGGACTTCGGTGTCACCACCGATGGGAATGTCTGTCCCAGGAGGAAAAGGGGTTTGGTGTGTGTGTGTGTGGGTGTGTGTGTGTGGGTGTGGGTGTGGGGGGTGTGAGGGGGTAGCAGAGAAAAAAGGAGACAGATGGAGAGAGAGAGAGAGTGAGAGAGAGAGAGAGACAGACAGAAAGAGAAAGAGTGAGAGAAAGGTCGGGGTAGAAGAAGGGAGAAAAGAGAAAGAGAGAGAGGCACTGGGAACGGTGCCACTGGCCCCTGGAGGACTCAATCTGCTTCTCTCAGAGAGGCGCAGAGCTGCAGGAACTGATTTTCTCTGCAGTTTCATCTCCTGTTGCATGAAAGCACTTTCCCCATGCAGCGCCACAAACCTCACAAGTGAGATGTGATCTGGTGAGCAGGGCTGTGTGTGTGTGTGTCTGTGTGTGTGTGTATGAATGTGTTTGTGTATGTGTGTGTGTGTGTGTGTGTGTGTGTGTGTGTGTGTGTGTGTGTGTGTGTGTGTGTGTGTGTATGAATGTGTTTGTGTATGTGTGTGTGTGTGTGTGTGTGTGTGTGTGTGTGTGTGTGTATTAATGTGTTTGTGTGTGTGTGTGTGTGTGTCTGTGTGTGTGTGTGTGTGTGTGTGTGTGTGTGTGTGTGTGTGTGTGTGTGTGTGTGTGTGTGTGTGTGTGTGTGTGTGAATGGATGATTTCTTTGTCCGTCTGTATGTGTGTTTGTATGTGTGTGTAGGCTACATTTTTCTTTCTATCTGTTTGTGTGTATGCATGTCAAAGGAATAAGAGGGAGGCAACTGTGTGTGTGTGTGTGTGTGTGTGTGTGTGTGTGTGTGTGTGTGTGTGTGTGTGTGTGTGTGTGTGTGTGTGTTTGTGTGTGTGTGTGTGTGTTTGTGTGTGTGTGTGTGTGTGTGTTTGTGTGTGTTGTGTGTGTGTGTGTGTGTGTGTACAAGTTGGTATGCATTTGTAAATTTAAGAATTGTACGTAAATTAGTACAAAAGGCCCTAAGTAGTTGGCATGAATGTTTTAAAGATGTGTATGCATGATTGTATGTGTATGTGTGTATACAGGTGTTTGTTTCAGTGGGTATAAGCTAGTCTCTTAAACCAGCCTGGCTGGTTGTGCTGCACTGAGAAGGTTTGCTTATTGTAGGTGTAGACTCTGCTGAAGTTTAAAATGACTGGATCTGCCTTTACCCAATCGCTAACATCTGGTCGTGATGTATGCAATTAGCCTGTCTACGCCCTACAATTCAAATGTAGCATACAAAGTCAACATCATCGCTCACAAACACTCCGTCTGTTCACTGATTGGTAAAGACTCGACCATGTCAGTGGAGGCAAACCCAGAATAGGAGAAAATAATCGATCGGAAGTGCATAGGCAGGCTTATAGCCAGGCTACGTATAAGCAGGTTTACATGCAGATTTGTAAATTAAGTTAATTAAGTAAATTAAATTAAGTAATGTTGATGTTTAAAAATCTGAATGTGGATGTTTTCTTTTGTTTCCTGTTCTGTGTTGGGATGTGTACAGGTAGTGGACATGTCCATCCCGATCCTTTGGGGGTTGGTGGCCAATCCAATCAACCTTTTTGGTTATAAGCAGCGGCCTGGGCAGGGGCATCGCCAGACATATTTTACTGGGGCAGGTGCCCCAGTACTGGTCTGTAGTGCCCCAGTATAAATTTCACCAGTAAAAAAAAAAACACTTTAGAGTTTTAGGTCTACATGCCATAATCTACAGAATGCGCACATAGCTTCTTAATATGCAAACTTAAACTGTCTTTTAGCTAACTGGCATATGCCTATTATCCTTGTTGATTCATGTAACTGAGCTCCCACACATTTCTGGAGACTGCTATCTTACATCTATGATGTTTGATGAGCATATCAACATAATCTGATATGATTGTATAGTTTGAAGCACTATTTATGTTTTTTATGATAAATAACTGCTAAAAAATGTTTTGCTTGTGTGCTCGCATTAATTCTCTGTGCCCCAGTACAGTAATAGGTCTAGTGACACCCCTGGGCCTGGGTGTCGGGGTCCCAGGAGAATATTTTTTTTCCCTGGGACAGACCATTAAAAACCAGGACAATCAGGTAAAACCGGGACAGGTGGCAACACTAGTGGCCAGGCCTGAGCAGGTTTCATCAGCTCAAATATCTTGTTTCCACGGCCACAGTGCCAGTGCCGGTGGCCCAATCTGGAACTTATTTTGCTTGTTTTGACTGAAAAGTGACAGGTGCTGGCACCAGCACTGCTTCCAAAGTTGGAACCACAAAATTGTCACAGTGCTCGGTTCTGAAGGCTGTGGAAATGTGTGCCGGTGCTGCTGCTGGTGCCAGTGTTTGACTCGTCATTAGCACTGACTCAACATTAGCACTGGCACCAGAATGGTCATGGTGGAAAAGAGGTATAAGATGAAAGGTGGAGTCCAGAGTGAAAGAAGAGTCTCATCTCATCTATCCTGGTGAACCAGCCCCTCGTACTTCATTTCATTTTGTACAGTGGGTCTGGCCTTGCTGCAATGAGGAACGATCTCTTGCTGGAGGTGTGGACTCTGCTGAAGTTTTAAACAAGTGGCTCTGCCTTTACCCAATCGCTAACGCCTGGTCGTTACGTATGCAATTAGCCTACCTACGCACTACAATTCAAAATGTAGCACATAAAGTCAACGTCATCGCTCACGAACACTCCCTCTGTTGATTGGCTCGGATTCGCTTGGATACATGAATGTACATACATGAATGTCAACGGCAGCAATGCCAGACCCTCTGTACACAATAAAATGAAGTACGAGGGGCTGGTTTACCAGGCTAGAGCTCACCCTCTTTCTGTGTGCTTTACAGCAGCTCCATACCACCTCTCCTTCTCCTCCTCCACTGGCACCTTTCCTTTCTGTTGTTTTTCTGTCTCTCTCTCACCCTCTCATGAGGCCTTTCTCTATCTGTAATTCTGTTTCTCTCCCTCATACACACACATACACACGGGCCTCCTACTTCTCTCTCTCACTCTCTCTTTTTCTGTCTCTCTTTCTCTCTCTCTCT
>CM050218.1:16437500-16447500 GCA_027475355.1 Coilia nasus | reverse complement strand
CTTCTCCGCTCCTCCAGAACTTTAAGATGTGTTTGTCTTGGGCCCAGTCCCGATTAAACCCAAGGGGGAGAAGGGAAAAAGCATCCTCAGGGCCCCCCTCTCAACTTTCACTTAAATGATCTCCCCTCCATTGCTTCGCTCGAGAGCTGCCAAGGCATTAGACGAGGGTCTGCTCTGCTCCGCTCTGCTCTGCTCTGCAAGGGGTTTTAATGTCTTCCTGTTGGGACCCTTAATGTTGGTTTGTGGGTAGAGAAATGAAAGGAGCGGAGTGGAGTGCTGAGGGAAAGGAAAGATCAAAAGTCTCAAAGGAGTTTCGTAGCTTCTCCATTGGATGGAGTTTGTTTTTTTTTGTTTTTTTTTTTCGCTGGAGTGCTGTCGCCATGGCATCTTGTGGCAAAAAAAATTGCTATGGTCGGCTCTTCTTTTGTTGGGCAGAAAAAGAAATGATAGGCTGTCATTTTTAAGAGAATACAAAGCATTCCCATTAAAGGAATGGGTGATTAAACACGAACAGATCTGAGCTGCTCTCTGTATTGTTAATAAATAAATAATACCAAAAGAAGATTTTTTTTTGCCCCGCGCCTTGTCAGTCGCCAACGAGTGTCAGGCTTTATTATTAGCTTTAAAAAGATATTGCTGCCTAGTCGCACGTCTAGTCTGATGAATGGTCATCGTGGAATTATGCCTTAAGTCTTGTGAAATTGCTTGTCGTGGACTTTTTTTTCTGCATCAGGCATTTGATGTCTTGAATTCAGGTCATTTTTGCGAGCCGTATTCAAGCATGAACTTCAATTTGCTTTTCATAAAGGGATTACGCCGGCAGTTGTATTACCCTCCTTCTCGCACGTACCTTTTCCTTATGAAGCACAATTGCATTTTGATCTTCCAGCGTCCACGAAGGGCCCCCAGACGCCATTCTCTCTCTTTCGATTGCTCGTTTTTTTCTGCCTTTTCTCCCCCCTATTTCTCTCTTGAGATGTGTAATTCTACCCATTCGCTGTAATAGTGGTGGCTACAGGCTGTAATGATTACTGATAAGGCAGCCTGCGAAGTGCAGGTCAGCAGGCTGAGTTGGAGGGGAAGAGATACTGGGCCTTTTTTTTATAGACTTTAAAGGTGAGATAGACTGCTTAGGATGGGCTGCTACATACTCACAAGGCAGCAATCTGCACATCACTTATCATCATGGTCAGCTCCCTAGACATGCAGTCTACAGGTCAAGTCAAATCAAGTCAAGTCAAGGCAAGTCAGATTTATTCATATAGCACGTTTAAACTGAAGACAGTGATCGTAAGTGCTCTACAATAACAAATAATAAAACAATGAAAACAATAGTAATAGTAGTAATAATAGAAATGAATGGATTATTAGACAAAAAGAGACATAGACAAGACACAATACAGAGCACACCACAATCAAAAGGAACAATGTGGTGGCTAGACAAGGAGAAAGCACAGGAAATGGAACTGGGGGTGAGGGAGGGGAAGTACAGAAAGAGAGAAGAGGCTCTGATTTGCCTCTTGTGTTTACTATTGCTCACATCCGAGTGCAAAACTGAGACTAAAACAAAGGAGGATTACAGGGGTATGATGGGCTTCCAGCAGACAAAAGGTGTAGAGCACACCAATACCGTCAGTAGGGTTGCCACCTATGTCTGACAAAAAAAAAACGGGCAAAAATGTTGGCACCCCAAACAACCGTTTTGCTTATAAGCAGCGACCCAGATGTCAGTGTCCCAGGAGATTTTTTCCCGGGAAAGACCATTAAAAACCGGGACAATCAGGTAAAACTGGGACAGGTGGCAGCACTAACCGCCAGGAGTGAAGGAATCTCTGTAGGGCTGATCTGCTAGCCTGGTAAACCTGCCCTTCGTACTTCAGTTCATTTTGTACAAGAGGGTCTGGAGCGGAGGCCGTGAGAAACGATTTCTTCCTGGAGGTGTGGACTCTGCTGAAGTTTAAAACAAGTGGCTCTGCCTTTACTCAATCACTAACGTCTGGTCGTCACATATGCAATTAGCCTACCTAAGCACTACAATTCAAATGTAGCACACAAAGTCTACGTCATCGCTCACGAACACTCCCTCTGTTGCACGCAGATTGGCTAGGAGTTGCTCGGTCCTCTTACATGAATTTCAACGGCCTCTGCTTCATACCCTTTGTACACAATGAAATTAAGTACGAGGGGTGGGTTTACCAGGCTACTGGTCTGCAACAGAAGATGACTAAAACTGTCATCAAGAAATACAAAGTTTCCCTGGAGGTTAAGGGGTGTGACTATTTTTAGACCACTCACATTTTAGATGAATGCAGCTCTCTAACTTACGTACAGCTCAAGTGGCAACATTTACTTTTATTTCCATTTATATCAGGCCGAGCAGAAACAGTTGATGAACCTACATCAGCTTTAGTTGGTGCTAGCCAGTTAGCGGTTACTGTATCATCAGAGCGGTGCTTCACCATCTAACTGTACCAGAAAAGTCTACTATTGTAGGCCTGCTTTTGAGTGAGGAAAATAATGGGACACAAATGTGAAAATTCACTATCGCTTTTCCTATTAGCTGAGCAATTCCACATTATCATTTCAATGCAAATTAAACTCACCTTCCCACACTGACGAAATGACACAGCCTTCAGTCAAAATATTCAATATAGGCTCTGTTTCAGTCCATAGTGACGAGCCGCTTGACGCTTAATTTTCTTGCCTTCTGCCTCTCCTCGTTGATTGGTTGTTTCATTACAACAGTCACAAGGGTTCCCTGAGAACATCATTCAGTAAGCAAAACTCCCATCTCCTAATCCTTCCACCACATTCGCCCTCTGCCACACACACTACGAATTTGGTCGGTATTAATGTCCTGAGTTGGATACACAGGGAAATTATTTATCTCTGTGGTCTTCGGTGTGAGTAAAAAATGCCCAGAAATGTTACAGGGGACTCCAGAATGTTCTATGCGTTGACATTTTGGAAACTCACTGGACCGTGCAAATAGAGGCAGGAAACACTTTAGTGAAACACTTTCTGGATGTGATTCAATCTCTAGGGAAACTATCTACTCAGTGGAGAGAAGGAGCAGAGACATGCGATTATTTAGGGGAATTATTATTCCACTTGACGTGTGGATTGTGGTACTGGGCATTGAAACCAGACTGGGCTAACAAAGCTAGATTGCACACAGTGAAGCAGTTTTGGTTTGTTTGGCTTTAAAAAAAAAACACAAAAAAAAAAACACGTCAATATATATCCTAAGGTAACATTTAGGTTTAGGGTATTTTATATTGCATTTCAATGCAGTATGTAAAAACTGAAGACAAGACTAGTGAGCTAAAATACAATAGCATGCCTTTTATTGTCACTAGGGTTAGTACATTGGGTACATTGTACACATGTACAATGAGATTGATTGCTACACAATAGATATGCGATTCTCCATTATCTCTGTCAAGTTGATTTTTAGGAATGTGTCAGAGTAGTGCACCAGTGTGTCAGGCAGAAAGATGTGTGTAAAACACATGGATAATTTGATCATTTCCTTTCCTATGGCAGATTAATCACACAAAATGCTAAATGTGAGAAATAACCTAGTCCTTGGTATGCTGGATTGAGTGCTTCACTGGGCATTTCTTTGTGTTTACTAGTAGGCCAATTGTTTTGATAAACTACCTGTACTCAGTCCAATGACATTGAATACTTCAAGTATATCAGGCACATTTTAATATTATTGGGGTCAGAGGTGATTATAGACTCTGTTGGGTCCCCAAGCAAAAAAACACCACTTTCATTGAAAGCTGCATCGCCACCCCTGTAGTTTAAAGGTGGTCAGCCCTCTGATGCCCTTTAGTGGCCTGGGGTCCCCAAGCAGTTGCCTGTGTTGCCTGCTGGCCAGCGACGCCTCTGATTGGGGTGTAGACATGTGTTAAAATATTTTTTTTCGAGGTATCTTCAGCCGTCACCATACTACTCTAAACCTTAACACACTCTTTGATTAGACCATCCTAGATAAAACATAAAACCTCACCACACTAGTCCAGATGAAACAGACAGCAAGAACACACCAGAGCAACAGATTACATTACACTTAGCTGACGCTCTTATCCAGAGCGACTTACAGTTACTTACTGGGCTTCAGTTACAGTCCCTGGAGCAATGTGGGGTTAGATACCTTGCTCCAGGGCATTTCAGCCATCTATACATAGTGATGTTAACCTGTGACTTTTCAATCCTAAGACCAACTCCTGAACCACTAGACCATAGCTGCCCAGGTTCTTGAACCCTGCTAAACAGCTCTCTCCCCTGCCTGTGCCATCTCTCTTGACTTGTTTGTGTCCAAACTAATGGAGGTCACCTCAGGAGCAGCACACTCTCAGTGTAGTTCAAGGGGACTTGGAGAGAAAGAGAGAGAGACAGAGATAGAGAGGGCGGGGGTGGTGATGGCTACAATGAAAGTGAGAGAGGTGATGGCTACAAGGGCTACAGGGCAGGTGGTGCTCAGAGGGGTGGCTCGGGCTTGGTTGGTTGGTTGACTGGCACAGACCTGCCCTACTCTGGCATGCTGGGCTGTCTAACGAGATGAGACGAGATGGGCCAGAGGTTCCAGCTGCTCTGGAGTGGCCCACCACCTCCGGGGGAGTCTGCAAAGGGCCGCACAGGGGTGACGCGCTAACGAGCTGGAGGGCTCGTCACGGGGAGCGGCCGGTGACAGCGGCTGGGGGCCTCGGCACACGCCGGGTCTGGGTCCTGCCCCGCGTGTCACAGCTGCAGAGGATGTTTCCCATTAGGAGAAGGAGAGAGAGGGGGAGAGAGGGGGAGGGAGAGAGAGGGGGAGGGAGAGAGGGAGGAAGAAAAAGGTGGGATGGAGAGAGAGACCTGTCCGACCTGTCACCTGGCAATCCGAGAGCCGTCAGCCAGAGTGGGGGCCACATGTTCATTCCTCTGAAGCCTCAGCCTTAATCTCTCCTTCTCTCTTGCTCTCTCTGTCTCTCTTTTTTTTTTCTCTCTCGCTCTTACACACACACACTTTCTCTCTCTCATGCTATCTCTCTCTCACTCTCCCTCTCTCTCTCTCACACACACTTTCTTTCTATCTCAATATCTCTCTCACACATATATACTCTTTCTCACTCTCTCCCTCGCTCTTACTCTCTCTCTCTCTCTCTCTCTCTCTCCCACACACACTTTCTCTCCCTTCCTCTCTCTGCCTGTTCTTCTGTGCCTCTCCAGGTAAACACTGACATGCGTTTGAGTGCAGCCTGATTACCAACCCCCCAACCCCCCTGTCCCAGCAGAGGGCTGTCTTTACCTCATGGCAGAATAATGACAAGCCCTGGAAATAATTACAACCGATGAATCGTTTCCATTGTGCCCTTAAGTCATCCCACTCATTACCTTGTTTGTTTTAACCCCATGGCACACACTCTCTCTCTCTCTCTCTCTTTCTCGCCCTCTCTTTCTTTCTTCTTTTTCTATTTCTCCCTCTCTCCCTCCCTCCCTCAAACACACACACACACACACACATCTTTTCTCAATCCACTGTTTGCTTTACTTCTCATTGGCCTTAATTGAACCTGTCAGAGGCGTCGATCACAGGCCTTTGCTTTGCCACGGGCTGCGTGGCGCTGGGGAGAGTTGGGGCTTGGTGGTAGAGCTGCTGTGTTGGGGTGTGTGTGTTTTGGGGGGGGGGGGGGGGGGGGGGGGGTGGTTGGTGGTGGAGAGCTGCTGTAGGGGATTTGTGTATGTGTGTGTGTATGTGTGGGGAGGGGGTTTGTGATGTGTGTGTGTGTGTGTGTGTATGTGGGGAGGGGGTTTGTGATGTGTGTGTGTGTGTGTGTGTGGGGGGGGGGGGGGGGGGGGGGGGTTGGAAAGCTGCAGTGGGGGTAGCGGTGCCTGTGTATGGAGGGGCGAGGGGGGGCTGCTAGAGCCAGGCGGCAGCAGCAGCGTAGGTGAGAGTGGAGAGTGGAGAGGCAGGAAGATGTTATT
Organism: Coilia nasus; assembly: GCA_027475355.1. Classification (NCBI taxonomy): domain Eukaryota; kingdom Metazoa; phylum Chordata; class Actinopteri; order Clupeiformes; family Engraulidae; genus Coilia; species Coilia nasus. Next base: position 16,441,524 of record CM050218.1, on the reverse strand, counting down.
ATTTGTTTTGTTTTCCCCAGGTTTGCGGGCAGATGGATTTATACGGTGAGCTGGCCACAGGCTAGATGTGATTTACTATTTTTTCCCCATCTTTCTCTTTCTCTCTCAGTCTCTCAGTCTCTCTGTCTTTCTGTTTTTCTCTCTCTTTCTCTCTCTCTCTCCCTGTCTGTCTGTTCCAGCTGCATCCTCAGCTGGGGCTGTGACTGACAAACATGCTGGCGAGTCAACCCTAATGCCACTTAATCTGGGGTGTCTCATGAATCATAATTCTCTCCCTCTCTCCCTGCCTCTCTCTCTGTCTCTCTCTCTTTCTCTCTCTCCACATGTATCCATCACTCTCCTCTTATCCATGTCTTTTTTCTTCCCTCCTCTGTCTGACTCCATCTCTCTTTGCCTATCTCTCTTTTGCACTTTCACTTCCTTTAACCTTCCCTCCTCTCCCTGACGAACACAATTCCTTCTTCTTTATCAATCTCTCCACAATCTCTCCTTCCTTTTCCCATCTTCCCCTACTACTCCCCCTCTTTCTTACTCTGTTTCTCTGTTTCTCTCTCTGTCTCTGTCTGTCTATCTCCTTTCCTCACTCCTCTTACCTGTTGGGTTTATCACTGTCTTGGTATTCCAGGGGTTTGTGCTGCTAATGGAACGGGCGAAGCAAATCTGGGCACCCCGGGGGAACTGAATGCATATTTGAATCAGCCTGGAGGTTTTGGGGCTGAAACATTCTCTTTTTTTTCATTCGACTATACACTTTCTTTTCCCTCATAGCCTTTAGTGATATGCTTGATTGACTTACAGGTGTTTCCTATTTTAATGCCCTGAAAAGCATTTGTAGGTCAGCGATCAGGTTTATTAGGTCTGTCTCGCACGTGTGCGTTGACGATGAACGTGTCCAGATGTTTGGGGGCTTGGATGACAAAGGCAGAGCTTGGTCATTTCACATTTCATGCGTTTAGTAAGCAGAGATAAATAAACTGTCAGGGTCCAAAAAAGTGGGTGTCTATATCAGATTATATCCTACGCCTTGATCTCTTTCTTTCCCTCTCTCATTTCCCCTCCTACTTTTTTTCTTTCTCTCTCACACACTATCACTCTATCTTTTCCCTTCCCTCTCTTTGTCAGCCATAGCTCATTGAACCATTCCTTTCAAATAGCCTCAAAGCTTTTCCTCGGATCACAGTATGGACTTCACGCTCTGGTCTGGTTCGAATTTTCCTATCCAAACCAGGCAAAAGGAGGGAGAGTGTATAATCAAGTGTATGACTGTACTGTATATTCACTGCGTGACACAATCGTTGGCTCGCAGACACATTCAGGTCAGATCTCTAAGCCTTAATCCGAGAGGTGGACAGACATTCAGCTCCGAGTGGAGCTCCATGCTCTCGACGTCTGGTGGACACGCACCCAGGGCTCTACTGGAGGGCACTGTGTGGAGCCATAGTATTCTGTAGGCAGGTAAAATATGTCTTGGTAAGCAGTGTGTTTGTCAAGATTGCTGTTGTGGCTGCCATTTTTAAGCCTCTATGTGTGTTTGCCTGTGTGTGCATGTCTGTGGAGGTAAGTGTGTGTGTGTGTGTGTGTGTGTGTGTGTGTGTGTGTGTGTGTGTGTGTGTGTGTGTGTGTGTGTGTGTGTTTATTGTGTGTTTAGAATACTGAACAGACAAACATGTTGCCTTTCGATGTTAGAATGTGTTGCATGTGTGACTGCAGGTGTTAATATCTACTATATGTAGCCTATCATATGTGTGTGGATGAGCCTTTACTTACCAAACCTGTTCCCACTCAAGATTTAAGTATTTATGAGACCACAAACTGCCTGCGAAGCTGTAGTGGCACTTATCCAGCTCTGGCTACCTTTTAGGAAAACACATCACATAGGTCAACATTTGCCCACCACAGCCACCAGTTACACACTGGCATTAGGGCAGGTGACAGATGCCACTCCTCTTTCCCATTTACTATTCCTTCCTTTCTCTGTTCAGTCCAGCACTTTACACAGCACACCTCAGAGCTTAAAGGCCCAGTCAAAGTCAAAATTGTATCATCTTTAAATTCTTTGTACCAAACAAAGACACTATTATTACTAATGTCCTTGTCAATTTTGAGCAAATATTAATGTTGGTACTAGGTAAAATTAGGGTTCAAAGTGGTGAAAACATAGGCTGGTAGTCAGGGGTAGTCAGGCGTCAAAGTAGGGGGAAACGTACCAGTTGCCCTATGGCGGTAGGGGCCCTAGCAAGTCGGGTGCATAAGAAATGTAGAAAGAAAGGGGGCCCACAAAGACTGCCTGTAGTTTCTGCCCACTGCATTTGCAATGCTATACCGAAGAGTATTGGCTATACTGCCTATATTGGCTATATTATTCTCATGGCACAAACAGGATGTGTTTCCATCCCACAGTACGTACACCAGCCGTGAAAATTGGTGAAAAGCTGTAAAACTGATTTCAGGGGATTTCTTTTGTCAGACACAGTTTTATTTTATTCCATTTTATTTCACGTTACTAAAACAAATATAGGTTTTCCCCTGCCCCCTGCATTAGATGGATCCAAGTGGAGAGATAAAATAGATTTGCGAGTGATCGGGGTACAAAAAAGCTCATGCCGCCTGGCTAAATTTACAGCTCAGCTCATGCTGGTTCCTGTGATTGTCCCTGTGTTGCTGTGCTGTAAACAAGAGCAGTGGAGAGCCCTCACTCGCTTGCTCGCCTCCTGCATAGGGGATCCTGGTCCGTCAGCGCTACCCGGGAGAGTGAGTCACCCCTAAAGCCTGTTTCATGTCTGTCACGGCAAACAACACCGAGAGTGCAGCGTGCACCTCTCCTGTTTAGATGTCATCGACACCTTTTGTGCTGAACTGAACGAGGTTGTATACATTCTGAGAAAAATGTAAAAAAAAATTGAGAAAAAATAAAAAACAGAAACCATAAAGATTTCTAAGCTTGTAGCAATTCCTTTGCTCAACTGCGGGGAAAATACATGAGATTCATGAGATTCTATAATTAGATAATCTCCTCTAAAATGATTAACACTCCACTTTTTTTCTTACCTTTAAGGCATTTTTTTCTCTGTTGTTGTCTTCCTGTCATCTCTGCTCTGGTTGCAGCTGTCAGGATGTGTGAGCATCTGTGCATAGGGACTGACATACAAAGAAATGGGGCATGGAGGAAGGTTTGCCTCAGTTTGGCAGGCTAGATAATATGGCACATTTTACATACAATGGCGTGCAGGTTGGCACACAGATGTGGAGCAAGTATCAAGTAGGGAGAGAAAAAAGCTCATTGTATCTTTTGTTGACACACTTGGACATTTTTGCTAGATTTATAATAATAATAATAATATAATTGACATCATGATTGAAGATGGATTGTTTTCCAGCAATACTTTTGCAGAAAACACCTTTTGTCATGAAGGGTCTATTTGAAAACAAACACATAAAAATGCCTAAAAATAAACACATAAAATTGTCTGGCAAACTGGCAATAGACGCTTTTACAAACCTCAATTCAGTAGCAATTATTAATTCAGACACAGTTCTCAATATTACCAACATCCATGCTATATTTTTTCAAAAACAGCAAAATGACTGCATTTCTTACACTCTGATGAATGTCTTTGAAATTACTAACTGGAGCCAAGTTCATTCACTAAGTACTTTCAAATATGCTTTATGCATATATCCAGTGTGAATGACGACATTATGTTAATTTTGCTCTTGCTGTAGTATTACTTTATCCCTAGTAAGCGGGCTGTACTCAAACCATGTCATGAAAAATGTCTATTATGGCTGCCTAGTACTTCCATTTTCCCTTGGGAGTCTATAAACAGTAGCCCACTTCTGCCCTGCAGTAATTCCATTGTTCATTTATATTTCACAATGGGGGTTGAGGGTGATTAAGTGTTCCCGACTAATTATGCCTCCCATTAATTTCTTCATCACACCCAACGACTGGCACGACACGTGACGCAGCGTTAGCTCACACCGCCGCACAGCATTGCTGATTTCTGCAGCGCCCAGTGGGTCA
>CM050218.1:16402500-16432500 GCA_027475355.1 Coilia nasus | reverse complement strand
CAGCCTGCGAAGATGGTGGTGGAGGTGGTGATGGGGTGGTGGGGAGCTGGAGTTGATTTGGGGTGGGGTGGGGTGGGGTGGCAGCAATAAGCCCCGCTTCGCACCTTCAAGAATTAAGGCTGGCTCTCACGTACTTACGACTGTGCAACTTTTTTTTCTAATTCTTCTTCTTCTTTGCAGGCAGGGCGATCTGTCGACTTAGCATTGCGCAGGCCATCAGGTAAACACAAACAGAGCGCCGAGGCGGGAGTGGGGGGTGGTTGGGGGGTTGGAGGCTGGGGCTGGGGGCTCGTGCGGGCACCCGAGGGAAACGAGAGCGGCAGGGAAAATGAGCTCAGATGGGGAACTGCCAGCGCAGGCTCCATGGAGGGCCCGCGGAGCCATTGATTTTTCTCAACCGCTCTCCTATTTAAAAAAAGAAAGAAAGAAAAAAAAAGAGCGAGCAAGCGAAAGAAAGAAAGAAAGAAACAAAGAAAGAAAGAAAGAAAGAAAAACAATCGGATAGATTATGCCATTAGTGCAAGAGTGATTCACAATGGTAGTTAGAGGTCTCAGCTATTTGTTTTTTTCCTCTTAAAGGGAAAGTTTACCCCAAAATGAGAATTCTCTCATTTATGCTTGGGTTCACCTCAGTCACCCATAAAAAGTTTGTTGACGTAGCACAGAATGAGTTAGTGGGGGACTTTAAGTATAAAGAGGGAATCACTCCCTACTCATTCCTTAATACAAAATAAGAGTTACCCTGACACTCTGCTGAGCTGAGCTCCTTCTGTGTTTTAGGGAGTAAGTTAAGAAAGTGTTGCATTGGCACTTAAAATGTGTTTAATTTTAAGGTGAACTGCCATTTTAAATAAAGCAACTGCCTTGTAGAGGCTAGAAGATTTTGACAAATAGATTCAACGCTTTTTTTTTTTTCAATGTACAATGTGCACTGAGTGGATGGTATTGCAGTCCCCTTTCTGTAATAATACTGCGACTTAAATCTATATGTTTTTTCCTAACTTTTCGCAGCAAGCAAATGCCACAGTGTTTTCTTAGTAAAACAGACTACATCAACTCTACAGACTCCATCAGACAGAGGGTCCATCAACTTGGCTTTCCCTCAAAAACCACGGCATAGAAAGTGACAATGTGCCCAGTTGCCATGTTCTTGTTCTTCTTTCTCCACCTCCCACTCCCACTGCCTGTGCAAAGAAGACTCCCCTCCAGGCTGTGTGCACTCACCCCATCAGCACGTCCTCCACCTACGTTTTGGCATCTCAGCTTTTGATGTGCTGTAGACCTACGGAAGTGATGGGGCAGCATGGCCGACCCATGTGATAGAAAAAAGGGGGGGTGGGGGGGGGGGCGCGAAGCGGGGGTGCTATGAAGAGGATTGAATGTAACCATGTTCTGGGGCGGATGGTCCATGTTAAAGGAGTTAAATTAATCATAAGTGAAGTGCAATATGTAGCTAGCTTATTGCCCCTCTCGAAGGCCGCTGAATTTGTATTGATCCGGCCCAGGAAATGGAACAAAATGCCAGGGCAAGCTGAGCTGGTCCTATTGTTGGGGGATTGGGTTTCTAATAAATGGCCAACAGCCAGCAGTTAATATTATAAACTAACAAGAGTGAAATGGTTTTATCTTTCTTGGCACACTGTATAATAAATAATTTAGGATGAAATATACTATGGTGGATTATGTTGAAATGATGTTAATCACTTTCTTTATCACAAAAAGTTTTACATTAGTACAGCCACATGATTGATTCTGGGGCTGTTCACTGACATGCTTAGCTGCTTCATACACTCAGATGATTTGACATAATGGAAGTATGCTAAATGTAGTATGCTAGTATGTTAAAAATGCTTATGCTCATTCAACAATGACTTCCAGATGAATCTCTCTCTCTCTCTCTCTCTCTCTCTCTCTCTCTCTCTCTCTCTCTCTCTCTCTCACACACACACACACACACACACACACACACACACACACACACACAAAACAGTGTGTCCCTTTAGATCATTACATTGTGTCTTATTTCACTAGTGAGTAAGTATCCAATACAAGTGGAGTAAAGTTGGGTGCTTAAAATTAATATCATCTGACACACGGCCACGTCCACCACAATGATAACTATTACAGTTTATCATGCTGATGCCTTACAGGTCGAACTGGTACAGCTGTAGTAGGCCTACCTTTCTATGTTGCAAACAAGAATGTATCGTAGACAGGACTATAAATTAAGCGGTTCTGCTGAGGCAGGGAAGCGTAACAATAATTGAATTCAGGAAGGAGGAGAGATCGTTGCTCTCCCCAACGCACAACTTGTTCATGATCTGGAGGCAAATTGCTAAATGTCATTGTGTATTCTGAGAACAAGTGTGTTTAACAAACAGAGCTCGCTATTCGTTGAGCGTTTCAGCATTTAGATTCGAAGACTGAATGCAAAACTTCAGCATCCGTTGATTCCCGTGCAGTAGATTAAAGGAGGCTTGGGAGGGTATTGGTGCGCACGTCGCCCCATCCCGTCTTTGTGATTGGTTGTTTTTTTTTTGTAGGCGGTGATCATAGTACCACATGGAGTTTGTGCTGTGAATCGCTGGATGCAAGCACTGGCTGACTTGAGTGATGCCGGTGGAACAGTTGCAGACGCCTCTTGACGTTGTTATCCGAGAGTTGTCTTCACTAGTTTAACGCAGTTTAGTAGAAGGTTTAAACAACAAATACCTATTCAGTTTGATCATTTTATCTACCACAGTTTGCGTGTCGTTGTTATATTAATGTACAAATCAAGTTTCATTACATGTTCGCAACGAGTAAGCCAGTGAGACTGATTTAATGGAAACATGAAGACAGGTCGAGGAAACGCGAGCATTCTTTGGACTTGGGATGCATTTGTGGTTTGCATTTTAGTTTCTTTTGCCGCCGTGAAAGCAAATCCTCATATTTATTACGGACAAATTGTGGAGAATGCACCTGCTGGGTCTGTGGTGCGCGGGATATTGGTGCCTTTCGGAGAGAAATGCCAAGAGTCGGACTGGACTGAAAACCCGGGCACTGCTCTACATGGGACAGACGTCTCTGACTTTCGCCTGGTGCATTATCAAGGAAAGGGATTTTCCTTGTTAACCACGACAACTTTAGACCGAGAGGTGAAGCCGAGGTATATTTTCAGTGCGCTAGTGCCAGGCTGTTTCAACAGCCCCCTGGAAATGGAAGTTGAAGTGTTAGATGCAAACGACAACAAGCCGTATTTCAGAAGTACATTTGAGAGAATAGAAGTGGACGAACTCAAGCCAGTCGGTTCCGAATTGACAAGCATTCGTGCACTTGTCAACGATGCTGGCCGGAACGCCAAAGTCCGATATTATGTGTTTCCTCATAACAAATACATACATGTTGTACCCAAGACCGGACAAGTTATGCTTGTCAATTCTTTAAAATCAGTGAATAACATAACGGCACTTATATACGCAAGAGATCAAAGAGATGTGTCTATAGAAAGCGAACCCCTTGTACTTCACTTCGATGTCCAAAGAACCATCCCTTATAAAGTTAGGAAGCCGAGAGCGGTTTCGGAGGACCTGTTCTACACAGTGACAGTTTCAGACGATGTGAAAATTGGTGATGTGATTTTCACCGTTCCTGATCAGAAGTTCGAAAAGAAGTGGTTTGAAGTTATATCAGACGCCGATGCTCCGGTTCAGATTGAGCGCGACTCTGGTCGGCTGTACCTTGCACAGAGACTGAAGTCCATGACCGAGGTGGTGGTTAAAATCCAGAACATGAGAGGTAAGAACCGTTCAAATACTTGCACCAAGAGTTGACATATTTGACAATGTCCGTTTTACTTGTAAGTTATATCTTTCTCTTTGGTATTTTGGGACTTAGCACCCAAACCTATGTTATAATGTTATGGGTACAAATAATGCGTAAACACAAGACGCACTGGTGTTCAACGCAAAGCAGTTCATACGGAGAGAAGGGTCATATTGTTTCAATACCGTGCGACAACTGTGGCAGTCCTCGCCCACACGCCTTGAACTGTCGCTGGGGGGCGGACTCTACGAACATTCTCAAATATTACACAAAGCCAGTCATATGTATGAATTGCGTTTTGCTGAACAGCTTGCTTAGTTGATAAGTAGAGCGCATAGGCTATTCTATGAACAAAGCACGAATCTAATAATGCGGCACTAATGAAATAGTCTTGAAATGAACAAGTTGATAGAATAACTGTTTCATGTGTTGGTGTAGTCATAAAGCTATTATGTGAAAGATGCTCCGCTTTTATGTCCACAATCTGCGCGACGAAATGTAAGAACATGAAGACCAGCCCGTCATGTGTACTGCAGGTCGTTAATGTGCCAGTTCTTTCACTGGAGCTTTTCGCGTCCGCGCCACATCCCTGCCACTTTAGTGAGAGATGTTTACACCCACAGGCCAGTAATTGGGTAAACAGGATTACAGCCTTTGGTCACCTCACGAACACTAAAAGCAAACTCGGTCGCCACGTCTGCCCAACACATGAGAGAGATTTGGAAGAACGCTTTGATATTTGCTCGTGACTAAAGGAATAAATAGTCACGCGTGGCGAGGAGGTGGAAATGGTTACTGTAGGAGGAATGTAGCAGGAAATGATCTGTTAAACTTATTTATCGTTTCATTATCACAGTCCCAGTATCCCACAGACACATGAAGTGGTGAGCTGACTGACAGCCAGACACGCACACGCACACACACACACATACAAAACACAGACACCAAACACACCACAAATGAAAAATGAGAGGAAGAAAGAAAAGTGGTACTTCATGTATACTTCTCGGTTCCCTTCGGAGCTTGAGTTATCAAGGCACCCATCCCAAAGTAAATGTTGGTGGAAGCCCTCTAATTAAACCCATGAGTTTCGCAGGAGTGGTGGAGTGGTTTAGATAAATTTAAAGCCCAGATCTCCTTAATCAGAGAACCTATGTGTGCTGTTTGTTTGGAGTAATTAAGGCTATTTATCCACCTGGAAACCCAGACAAAACACATGTGGCCCTAGCTGGCACTTCCACACTGCTGAAGTCGCACAGGATAGACTGTTTATGTTTTGGGGCAGAAGAGTTTGTTTATGTAAGGTAAAGGCAAATCCATCATGGAGCACAACAGAGTAATCATCTGACACTCTGGTTTAAGTCACCCACTTTGTGAGTGCTCAGTTGGGGTAAAAATCAGAGGGGGAAGTAAATATGAATCATGACTTTATTTGCTCAGAAAAGGCAGAGGAAAGCGCTGTGGGTCATAAATCTTGCATCATAAGCACTCAGGAGCTCATCAGTCATCAGATTTGGCCACTGGATCGCTCAGCCCCGCCACATCCATCTTGCTCTCGGCGTGGACGCAGAGATGTGGAGGACTGGGGAGGCCTGGGCGCAAGCACATTGCTAAGACACATGTAAAATTCGAATAGAGGCAGAAGCATTGTGTTAAGAAAGACAGAGAGAGAGAGAGAGAAAGGGAGATATATATATATATAGAGAGAGAGAGAGAGCGAGAGAGAGAGAGAGAGAGTGGCAGGCAATGTTCTGAAGTGGGTAGAGCCGCGGGGATGGTAATCTGTGCTGAGTCTTTTAACCTTTTACTTTGCTTTTTTTCCACTGATGTGTTAAGGCTCCCACAGAAGTTTCACAGTATGAAGTAAATCACTAACCATAGCTTATGAAACACACACACACACAAACACATGTTGACAGAGTCACACACACAATGCACACATGCAAATGCACAGAGACACACATGCGCGCACACACACACACACACACACACACACACACACACACACACACACACACACACACACACACACACAAACACATGTAGACAGAGTCACACACACAATGCACACATGCAAATGCACAGAGACACACATGCGCACACACACACACACACACACACACACACACACACACACACACACACACACACACACACACACACACACACACACACACACACACACACACAAACACACACACACACACAAACACACACACAAACACATGTAGACAGAGACACACACACACACATAATGCACACATGCATACACATGCAAATGCACACAGACACAAATGCACATATTGTTAAAACTGTAAGTAAGAAAACAACTCCTTGAAGAATGCTGTAACACTGCTATGTGTTTGGCCTCAAGATGCAGTCTAGAGGATTCTTTCACCCATATACACGATTGTGGAGGAATGCGAGCCAAAGCAAAGGTCTTCTGGGAGATCATTATTCCTGAAACTATTGTCTGGTCTTGTGCTTGCACATGCTGTTTGAGCGTTTTGAAGAGTAATGTTTATTTTCATCCCGTTCCGAAGCAAAGTTTAGATAAAGCAGCCCCATCTGCGGAACACGGGACTGGATGTTTTCCCACTCTCTCCACTCCTCTCTTTCACCCCGCCTCTCCTCCTCTCTCCATCGCTTTGTTTTTGATTTCTGACACTTAATGCCGCTTCTAAAGAACCAGCTGCAAAAGCAATGGAAACATGCATTTTTTTTCTTTTTGTCTGGCACTGCTGAATAAGACACAACTGGCAGGGGTACACTTCTATTGTATAGAAAAGTGGAACACTTTAAATTGGCTTTCAGTGGCTTAGTTTGTTTTCTTCATTGCAGTCATTTTGAGGTTTGATGCATTCCTATATTTGCACCTAATTTGTTGGTGTTTTGAAATAGCCATATTTGCAGTACCATAGTGAGATGATTATTTTTAAAAGGTCTTGTAGTTGGTCAATGTAGAAGTTTTAAAGGTCCACTCAGAAACTTCTGAGCTTAGAACCGGCGGCATTTATGTTGGCCACATTTAAATTGGTCATATTTAAATAGTTAAATTCAACAAAGAGCTTTGTATCACATTGTAAGTGGAACATTACTGGAAGCCACTGAGAAATATTTTGGCCCTATGTACGTGCATTTGCCCCCAATATGTATGTGTGCTGAAGTGTGCATAATGCCTTTTGTGTGATTCATATGTGCTTTGTTGCCATGTTTAGGCCTGGCTAATGTGTGTTAGGATGCATGCCTGCAGTGGCGTTTGGGAGACACCAGTATGTGTGTGTATGACTCACCTTGGTGTCGGATAGCATTTAATTAACAAGCCACTTGCACGGCGGGGGCATAGCCGTTTGTCCTGCACCATTACCATTACGATGCAGTGTGTGTGTGTGTGTGTGTGTGTGTGTGTTTCTGTTTGTGTGACTCCAGGGCAGCTCTTTAAAACCATCACACACACATGCACACACACACACGCACACCCACCCACACACACACACACACCACCACACTAAACACCAGCCACCACCCCCGACTCAAACCCCCAAAAGATGATCCCCGTGGTGCTTCGGTGAACATGGCAAACGCTGATAATGGCTGGTGCGCTCCACACAGAGAGGGCCTTCTTTCATCCGCGCACCCTCACAAGAGCTGTGCTGCTGGCCTGGAGGTATCCGCGCAGTCGTGAAAGTCTCAAAAAAAAGAAAAAGAAAAAAAAATCTGCACAAGGGGCAAACTTTATCTTTCCTAGAACACTGGAAGACAGGAAATGCTCTAGCATGAAGAGGAGTTTTGCCGGCAGTATTGGAGGGAATGAGAGAGAGGCGGAGAAAGAGAGAGAGAGAGAGAGAGAGAGAGAGAGAGAGAGGCAGATAGCAAGAAGGCAAATAAAAACTCATAAAAATGACAAAAAGAAAAAGTAAACCTGAGAGAACACTTCATATAGCAGCCACAGCCTCACAGACAGACAGTGCAGTTGTTCACAAGTGAAGTGCTTGAATTTTTAATGCGACTGTCACCACTGACGGCTTTAAGACATCCTCTAGCACACAGGTCTAAGGGTTTGAGTGTCTCACTCAAAACCACTACTTTACTGTTTTTCTCTCATAATAACTTCACATAAGTTATGTCCTTAATGCCAGGCTGTATAGTAAACCAGAGACACGAGAGTGTGCAATAAACTCAGGGCTCCACACTGAGGGAAACAAATGGCAAATTTGAGTGGCTAGTTGATGAAAACCCCATATATAGCAGTTTTCTTCACACATATTCTCTTTTTTGAGTAAAAATGAATGGCTTAGAAGCAGGGTAGCTTAACCTCCGACTATTTTTTTTTTCTTTTTGGAGGATAAATATTATGGTCACAATGACAGGAACATTTGCTTGACCTTTACTTAGATACTTAGACCCGTGGAGGTGGTGCAAATGTGATGTTTGACATTGGTGGATATCAAAGGCACGAATTTATTGTTTTTTAACTAAATATACTCACATTCCAGTTTTACTCAGATGTCCTTGAAAAACCCATCTTCAAAATATGACTGTTTTATTTCACATTTATATGTAGTCAGGATCCTTTATCCAAAGTCACGTTAAGGTGAGACTTCATTCATTCACTTCCAGGTTTAAAGAAATTAGAAAGGACGTTACGTTATGTACTCTGTTTAAGTGCTGTTTATCAGCCATGGCTTAAAGGTGTCATTGCATCGTTTTTTCATAAATTTTGCAGTGGTCTCTTGTGGTGGCGCAGACAACATACAATATTGAAGTAAGTGTCTTTGGCGCAGGTCCCTGTGTTTGACATAAATGTCCTAAAGGCCGGTTCTCATATCCTGCCGTCGGAGATGGCAGGGGCGTGAGCCTTCCCCCGTGGATAAGACGGGGACCAACTGGTGACGGTAGTTGGAGGGGTTCCGGTTTCTCGCGGAATGAGACCTTTAATGAAATCCAGTATTGTCTAAATGCAACAGTTCCTGCTGTACTCCGGCACAGAGACTCTATACCTGCCACAGTGATCATGTACACATGGAATGCTTGTCTTATCTCCTTTCGTGCCTTTACTATATAGAGTCATAGAGCTTTCCGAACCTCACTGTTATTCCCAACATTCCGGCAACATTCCAGGCTAAACAACAAAGCCCAAACTGAACGTTCTAAAGTTGCAATACCTCAAATGTCCACAGAATCGAACAACTTCCCATGATAACTCTGAGGGGGCTGAATTTTCTTTTGAATCCATTAGTTTAATCTCCAGATAATTGACATTGACGTTCATAGAATAAATTGGCAAAGATGGCCGCATCCAGAACCTTTAATTTAAGCCTCATCCGGTCTGTGGGAAAGGCTATGTGTGACGTCACAGAGGGTTTGTCCAGTTCTCTTATATAGAGTCTATGGTTATTCCCCACTCCCCCTCAGAGGTAGCAAGTGCTTGACACACTGTCTGCGCTGTCGGTGTGGAGGTATCAGGCTGCCATGATCCCTTTCTGTTCCTCCAAGCGCTCCTCAGCCTCTCGATGGAGTGTCTCTCTTCCACTCAGCCTCCTCGTGACTCACCAACCAACCCCTCCCATCCACCCACCTCCAACCCCCTACCCAGTTCGCCACCGCCACCGCCACCCCCCACTCCGACCCCGACTGGTCATGTCCAGCTTAGCTTAGCGTGGGCTGGGGCCAGTGAGGAGAGGCCACACAGGGTGTCCAGATCGCGGAGGAGGCTGTCAGTTCCCATTAGCCCAGCTGCGAATGGAGGCCATGCCAGCAACGCACACTAAGGGATATGATGAGCAAACGGCAATGACCGAGCACCAGTGTCAGAGTTATTGAGCTAATTTGCCTTCTAGGTTTTCTTTTTCACCTCAGTCTAAGGCTAGCCAGTGGTAGGTGAAGAGGGTTTGTTAGTCTGTAGGGTTGCGTTCAGGAGTGTTGATGCCAAGAGGCTATAGCCTGGTAGACCAGCCCCTCGTACTTCATTTCATTTTGTACAGAGGGTCTGGACCAGACACCATCAGAAACGATTTCTTCCTGGAGGTGTGGACTCCGCCGAAGTTTAAAACAAATACCTCTGCCTTTACCCAATCGCTAACTCCTGGTCGTCACATATGCAATTAGCCTACCTAGGCACTACATTTCAAATGTAGCACACAAGGTCAACGTCATGGCTAACGAACACACCCTCTGTTCGCTGATTGGATCGGTCTTGCTGGGGCCGACTAAATGACCCTCAAGAGATTCCGGTCCAGACCATCTGTACAAAATGAAATGAAGTACGAGGGGCGGGTTTACCAGGCTAAACAGGCTATGCCAGTGGGAATGGCATTACCATCTGCAGGGGGCCTAGTGATGAACAGATGAACTGTGTTTCGCCCAGTTACAGTTATGGTTACGGCATTAGGCAGATGCTTTTCTCCAAAGTAACGTACACTACTGAAGACAATGGCATGTAATTCAAGCAGGCTTTTTCACAAATCTACCTATTCTGCTTTGGGCTTCATGTCTCTAATGGCTCGTTTCCACCAAGCAGTACAGTACAGTTCGCTTCAGTTCGGTTCGCTATTGTTTGCATTTCCATGGTAAAAAATAATGAACCGTACCCAAAATAGTGTACCGTACCGCACTATTTCATGGCACCCTTGACTTGGGGTACCAAGTTCATGGTACGCTTTAGGGATTGTGCGCGTGCTAACATTGAATACCAACGGGCATAACTGGCACACTCACTGAGCGTACAAGATTGTCATATCAACTGTAAGATTAATTGAAACAAAAGCGCAAACATGACCAAAAATAACGTATGGACCACGTCTGAAATCCAGACGTTTCTAGGGATTTTAGGGGAAGAACAAATACAAAGGGAATTGGACGGGTCAACAAGAAACGAAAAAGTTTTCTCGGCGGTGTCAGAGCGAATGGGAAAGGAAGGGTTTATACGGACTTCGGAGCGTATTTTCCGTCTTGTCGTCCTCCCAGCACATTTCCGAAAAAAGTTTTTTGTTTATTTCATTTCTTTTGTTTCTAGCAGCCAGCAACTTTTGCCTAAACATTGTCTGCCTATTTGCTGTTATAAGCAGCCACATTTGTAGCATAAAAACCAAAAATGCCTCCATTGTTTATCAACCAAACCGTCAAAACTGTAGCTACAACTGCTTTATGTGTCTCTGTGTTCGATGTGTCAGCTGACTAGTCGCGCGGCGCCTCTCGCTGGATGGTACCTTTTGCAGTGGGGACACAACGTGTCCGTACCACACCGGCAGGTGCTGAACCGTACTGTACTGTACTGCTTGGTGGAAACGAAGCATAAGTGGACCTTTCATTTTAATTTCTATTGTGTAGATGGCTCAAACCAAATTAGTGACATTTCTTAAAACAACAGCAGGTCTTGTGTTTGCCACATGGTTCATATACAGGTATTACAGCTGGCTAGAAGAATCCATTTGGTCATGTCATAAGTCGAGAAGTGGAACATTCCAGAAAAGAGGGAGTTAATTTTTATGTCATAAAATGAAGAAGTAGAACATTCCAGGAGAGAATGAGTTTATATTTTTTGAGAGATGTTTTAAATTGTTATAGTTGTATATGCTCTAAATAATGCAGTGGCTCTTCTTGTGCCATTGTTCTCTTCTGAGAAACAGATTTTCTTTTTGATGCAGAGAGAGAGAGAGAAAGAGAGAGGTAAACAGAGAGTGAGATAAACAGAGAGAGTGAGAGACAGAGAGAAACAAATTCTGCCTCATCCTGTCATCAAATTATAACGGTGGAAAAAACATGCTTTCCCTCATTTTCTCCAGTTCGGCGCCCTTGAGTGTCAGATTTAGATGACAGACTGAATGCTTGATTGTATTTATTTATGTGTTTGCTTCCCCTCCTCCTTCTCCTCCTCCTCCTTCTCCTCCTCCTGTCCCTCCCTCTCTCCTCCTCCTCCTCCTGACTGCATAGGGAGTGCTCAAGGGCTCCCTAGACCACCAGTGTCTCACCCGTTTTTATAAAAATCTGTGCAATTAATCCGTCCTCACATCTGTGCAGAGCCCCGAGACGTGCCTGGGAGAGAGAGCGCACAAAAGAGGCCATTACAGAACACACACAGTCACACACGCACACACACACACACACACACACACACACACACAAACACACACACACACACACACATGAGGTTTCACTCCAGCCAGCAGTGGTGGTGATGAAGAGAGGGTTGCTGCAATGAGAGAGACAGAAAGAGAGACAGAGAGAGAGAGAGAGAGAGAGAGAGAGAGAGAAACAGAGAGAGAGAGAGAGAAGATGGATTGGAGGGAGAGGGCGAGAGGGAAAAGAAAGCAAAAGAAGTTTTATAATGGCCATGCATGATTTGTGTGTGTGTGTGTGTGTTTAGTGGCGTAGGCATGGTTTTGTGTGTGTGTGTGAGTGTGTGTTTAGTGATGTATGCCTGGTTGTGTGTTTGTATGTGTGTGTGTGAGTGTATGTTTAGTGATGTATGCCTGGTTGTGTGTTTGTATGTGTGTGTGTGAGTGTGTGTTTAGTGATGTATGCCTGGTTGTGTGTTGGTATGTGTGTGTGTGAGTGTGTGTTTAGTGATGTATGCCTGGTTGTGTGTTTGTATGTGTGTGTGTGAGTGTGTGTTTAGTGATGTATGCCTGGTTGTGTGTGTGTGTGTGTGTGCCTGCGTGCGCGCCCGTGTGTATGCCTGTCTCTGCGTGATTATGTGTGATAGTGGGTGGTGTGTTAGACAGTGCTGTGGGGTATGAGCATAGCGAAGCAGCAGAAAAGCTTGGCGGAATGATCTTTTTTGGTGGCAAATGACGCCCTGGAGAATTGCTGCGGTCAGTTCACATCAGGGTGACTTGTGTACACGTGTGGACAGCACAGTTGGAGGGGAGGACACACACCAGCACTGGGGAAATGTGTGTGTGTGTGTGTGTGTGTGTGTGTGTGTGTGTACAGATAGAAATGCACATGTGTGTGTGTGTACAGGGGGCTATTTTTTGTATCTACTGTGCTGTAGCTGTGTGTAGCCGTGTGTGTTTGGTCCAGCGAGCGGAGTGTGTGGCGTTCCGGGGCGCGGCGTAACGCGTAGCATCGGTCTCTGTCACATGGCAGTGAGGCAGGGAGCTCGCTCGTCACTGGAGAGCCCTAATGATTGCTCGCTTTCCATCGCCACCGCGCTCCAAGGGCCGCTGGTATTGGGCTCACAGTGCCCCCCTCGACCCACCCACCCACACCCACGGCTGAGATAACTAGTGTTTCTTCTCTATCTCTCTATCTCTCTATCTCTCTTTCTCTCTTTCTTGCGCGTTCTTGCTCGTTCCTCTTCTTCTTCTTTTTTTCTTCACCCTCGCTATCCACTCGTCTTTGGTTAAATAAGCACTTCTCGTCGCGGAACGTTACAATTGCCGAGCGGGGAAATGCTGCTGCTTTTTTGTGTGTGTGTGTGTGTGTGTGTGTGTGTGTGTGTGCCTGTGTGTCGTGTGTGTGTCTGTGTGTCGTGTGTGTGTGTGTGTCTCTGTGCCATGTGTGTGACTGTGTGTGTGTCTGTGTGCTGTGTGTGTGACGGCTGACTATCCTCAGAGAGCGAGTGGCGTTTGGCGGGCTGTAAATGAGGGTCCTCCATCAAAGCAGCAGCATGTTTCTGTGGTGTTTTCTCCTTTCACTCTCCTGTCTACAGTCCTCCCCCTGCCCTCCCCTCCCCTCCCTCCTCCCTTTAATGTCCCCTCCCTGCGGCTCCTTTCTCTCTGTCCCTCTCGCTCCATTCGTTTGGCCTGCTCCCTTTCTCTCTCTCTCTCTCTTTCTCTCTCTTTTTCTCTCTTGCTGTCTTCCTCTCTCTCACTGTCTTTGTCTCTTCTGTCTCTATGTCTTTCTCATTTCACTCTTTTGGCCTACTCCCCGTCTCTCTCTCTCTCTCTCTCTCTGTCTCCCTCCCTCTCTCTCTCTGTCTTCCTCTGTCTCTCTTTCTCTCTCTTCTGTCTCTCTTTGTCATTTCACTCTTTTGGCCTGCTCCCTCTCTCTCGTTTTCTTTCTTTCTCTCTGTCTCCCTCTCTCTCTCTCTCTCTCTCTTCTGTCTCTCTCATTCCCTCTGTCTTTCACTCTCTCTCCATCCCACTTGTTTTTGATCTCTTTGTCCACATCCCCTCCTTAGTTAATTGAACTTCATGCCACAGCAGCTTCCAGTCCAGCGCTGTGTTATAATAGGTTATTGACAGGATATGCAGGGTGGCCCAGGGGATGGCCTTTTAATGATGGACTGAACTAGGACAAGGTCATCTGAACAGCCCCCCCCATGCCCCACCCCACGCACTGTACTCAACCACACTATCACACTACCACACACACACGCACACACAGACACACACACACACACACACACACACGCACACACACACACACACACACAAGCACACGCACACGCACACACACGCACACACAGACACACACACACACACACACGCACACACACACACACACACACACACAAGCACACGCACACACACGCACACACACACACACACACACACACATATGCACATCACATCACCACATGCCCCATCTCAGTAGGCCCCATCCTGACGTCCTTCCACTTAATGTTTGACAGTGTCCCTAATGGCCCCATGGTTAACTGTTTTGGAGGGCAGCCCCACCAACTACGGTTCAGCCGCCACTTTTGATATCAATTGTTAAATTGGACACGCTCGCAAGGATTTGTGTTAATTCCTGGAGAGGAGCCTCACCCCCCCCCCCCCCCAGTCCCTCTCTCTACTCTGCCTGTGTGTGCATTTTTTCTACAAAATCCCTTTTTTTCAGGGGAAGTGGAAATTGCTCTTCAAAAACGCTCTCAATTTAAACGGCGTGATCTGGGATTTCAGCAGCAAATTTGTTTAGCAAAGTAAGCGATTGGCGTTTCCCGGGTGATTGAAGTGCTATCAGAGGAGAGAAAAATATGAGAAACAGAGGAGAGAAAAGTGTGAGTGCATGCATATATGTGTGTGTGTGTGTGTATGTGTGCGTGCATGCATGTGTGTGTGTGATTGTGTGTGTGTATGTGTGTGTGTATGTGTGCGTGCATGCATGTGTGTGTGTGATTGTGTGCGTTTGTGTATGCGCGTATATACGTGTGTGTGTGTGTGTGTGTGTGTGTGTGTGTGTGATTGAGTGTGCCAGGAGGGCAGCAGGGGGGACACGAGACAGACAAAAACATCGCCAGCAGAGAGGAGAGGCATTTAGGCTCTCATCCGAGGCCAGCTGCAGTGGCGGCCATTAGTAGATCAATGGATAATGGATGCTCATGATCATACAGGAAAACTGGGGCCGGCAGTGTGAAAAGGTTGCACAACACTCGCCATTGTGTAACGCTGCGTGGAAAGTCACTGCGTGCTGTCAGCCTGTCCCCCACCGGCACTGGTGATAAAAAAGTGTGGCATTTGACTGAGAACGTAAAGTTTGCGATGGTCAAGATGGCTGCCTCTTTGCGTCTTTCACTTGAGTTGTTGTAGTTATCAACTTTGTTGCATTTGTTGCATTTGTGCATTTGTTTTCGTCCAAACCGCAATTTGTGTCTCTATTTCATTTAAAAATAATTTAACGTTTGAGAGGAGATCTGTTTGAGTCTTTCTCAGTTTGTTCATTTACTCTATCTCCCTCTTTTCTCTCATCACTCTTTCTTTTGTATTGTCTTTGTGTCTCACAATGCACACAGTTATCCCATGTCAAAGTTTATCTGAGAAGTGTACAGACACCAAATTGAAAGTCATTTGACAATTAAGCTTGCTAACGTAAACAATTTACAGCCCTAAAAGCTACTAATAGAGTTCTAATACAGTTGGCAAAATCAGCATTTTTGTTTTCCCATCTAATCAGAGTGGAAACTAGCCTTAAGATCTTCTCTTTACCTCTTGCCGTTCATTTTATCTCTTTTTATTGTTCCTCTATTAACAATTTAGGTCTTTACCTTCTTTCTTTCTGTTTTCTTTTTTGTTTGTTTATTTTGTTTATGTTTTCTTGTCTTTCCTATCTGTTTCTTAATTTCTTTCCTTTCACCCTAAATGTCTTTCTCTTTCTCTTTCGTTTTTTTTTTCTCTGTCCGCCAGTCTGACTTTCCTCCATCTTTCTTGTTGACTGCTGTCTGGTTGTGGTGGCAGTGGTGTGGGTGTGGCAGCGATTGTTGGGGTGGATGGGTGGGGGAGGGTATGGGGGTTGGTGGCAGTGGTGTGGGTGTGGCAGCGGTTGTTGGGGTGGGTGGGTGGGGGAGGGTGTGGGGGTTGGTGTGGCAGCGGTTGTTGGGGTGGGTGGGTGGGGAAGGGTATGGGGGTTGGTGTCCCTCTGTGTGTGGAGGACTGTGCCAGTGTGGAGCAGAGAGCGGACAGACAGACTCTGACTCTGGCTCAGGAACCAGCCGCAGCCACCCAGCACATGCAGTTTTAAGCAGATAAGACAGTAATTAGATCATTTAATATGTTCAGACACAGATGCTGTTGTTTGGCTTGGCCCAGTGCAGTGGCAAAGATAATCCCCCAAGCTTCTTCATTGCTCGCTCTCTTCCTCTCACTCTCTGTCTTCCCCCCTTCTTTCTCTCTCTCTTTCTCTCGCTCTCTTTCTCTCTGTCTGTCTCTCTGTATATTCCCTTCCCTGTCTTGGACTCGGATGAATGAAAGAATAGTGTTTGACGGGGGATTTATTTGTTATAGAGCCACACTGCATCCATGACCCAAATACTCATCTTACTGCTGTGAATGAACACCTGGGTCTCCCAGCCTGCTATCCTAAATGGACCCATACCTGCACCACACACACACACACACACACACACACACACACACACACACACACACATTTATTGACATGCATTTTATGTACTTTATTCAACTGAAATTTAATCGGGAATAATCCACCAGATTAAAGTTGTTTAACAGTGTACAATGAGTTTCAGTGATTCAGAAACCATCTTTTGTAAGTAAGCATGCTTCCTATACCTCTTTTAACAACACACGCACACACACACGCACACACACACACACAACCACACACATGCCACACACACACATAACACACCAACCATCACATACACACACACACACACCAGCCACCACATACACACCAACCACCACACACACACACAGACCCATACACACCCAGATCCACACACACACACCACACACATACACACTCAAACCCACACACACACACACACATCTGGCTTTCGCGAGAGGAGATGGTCGTTTGCAGCAGGGCCCCTCCCCGGGTGACCCTTTGCCTGCCTGGTCATGTGGCAGCGAGCTGACAGGTCGCTGATGAGCCCTGACAGGTCTCCAGGAGACACACTGGGCGCACAGGGGGCGATCAACACATGGAAAGTTCCTGGATGGACAAGTGCAAGATGGGAAATCAATATTATGTAAGAGCGATGGGGAAAAAAAAGCCCTCTCTTCTATGTTATTATTGATTTGGCACAGGGAGGTACTGCAATAGAGTCATAGACCATCATTTGCATACAGCTTTACAGAGCGCAGCCCATCTCTCTCTCTCTCTCTCTCTCTCTCTCTCTCTCTCGCTCTCTCTCTCTTTCTCAACCCCACCCCACCCCATTTGAAATGCCAACTTCAAAGAGGGTGGAATGAAGTGCCAGAGAAAAAGGCACCCGTTTAAAGATTTAGAGGCTGCAGAAATCAATTAAGCAAATATGCAAAGAGCCCTTTTGGTCTCTCGAACGCGGCAGGGAAATGAAAAAAAAAACATCAACAAACACGGCTGGTTTTGAGGATTTCACGTTTAATTGCAGCACTGTCGCTTTGCCTCGCCGCCAGCCCAGAGAAGGGTTAAAACACCTCATAAAGATTAATTACCTGTTTTATCAGAGCCCACCTCCCCGATTACTAAATCAACACACACACACACACACACACACACACACACACACACACACACACACACACACACACACACACACACACACACACACACACACACACACACACACATAAATACACACACTCAACTCAGCTCAGTGTGTGTTTATGAGGTAAACTGCCCATGGGAGAAGAGTGTTTCATTCATACAATAATAGGGCTTGGAGATGAAAGTGGATCACTTTCATGAATACTCTGGAGTAGACCTTGAAGTGTGAGCAGAAGCATGGCATATGTTTGCACGAGATAGTGCAATAGTTTTAAACTGTTTTCCAGTGTTTGTGCACTGCATGGTGGGGTGCGTATGGGGAGTCTGGGTATAGCACTCAGTAGAACGTTGACTAACAGATTGTGGTGTTTGATGCCTGGTGACTCGAGTCTTTAAAAAGAAAGTGAAAAATGACTGCGTCTCATGAGTGCCTCAGATGAAAAAAAAAAAGTCAGTTATTTTCAAAAAAGGGATAAATCTTTTGACTAATTAAACGGAATACACATCAAAAGAGCACCCAATCAAATATTTGTGGGCGGAGAAAACTGCACTCTGTCACTCTGCAACCCCAATTAAAAACTCAAAGATTCTCCACTCGTTTTTTAGCTACACCGTTTGGGTCGCAGTGTTGATGAATGTTCTCTTTCAATGAGAGCAGAACCACAGGTTTCTTGGTGAGAACAAAAGAAATGTTAACAAACCCAATGTTTCCTATTTATCCTAACTGTACGTTTAGATCGAATGCGGTAAAAGGTGGAAAGGGCGCTGGAATCAGTGGTGAAAGCATTTTGGGGCGTCGGCAGACCGTTTTGCACATCTAGAGTGTCAGGAGAAAGTTGAGCTTCAGTTAAGTTAATGAGCAATGACACGGTTTGGCGGCAACCAATTGCAATGTCCACATCCCTCAAACTCTGAGCTCCTCTGATCGAACATTCGCATGTTTGAACGTTTGAGTGTTTCACGTCATAACCTACTTTGCTGCTTTTAACGCTGTATGTCCAGCGCTTTTACCGGGTTCGGTCTGAACGTACAGTGACAGCAGCGGCTCTTACTCAGAGTGACCTTTGGGGTGAAGGGAGAGTTTACACCCGTAGACATGTCCACCCCTCTGGGCTTTTACTGGCTTTTTCTGGCCACAGAGGAGTGCAGAGTGCAGGTGCTTCCCCCTGCCATTGTCACCTGACAGCCGAACAGGTTGAAAGCAATTCACTCCCCGCATTCTCAGCCAGATGGCAACTTAATAGATGGCAGTTAACTCTCTCTCTCTCTCTCTCTCTCTCTCTCTCTCTCTCTCTCTCTCTCTCTCTCGCCCCTGTAAAAGGGGGGGTGGTGGTGCAAAATGTCTTCCCTCATAGGTGGGATTGGACGATGACAGCTGGATGAAGCTTGAAAGCAACTCCCACCCCCAATCCCCCCCCCCCTCTTCACCCCACCCCCAACAGACCCCTGGGATGTTAAGAGGTCTTGGGAAAATCGATCCGAGCGGGGGGCCAGTGCACTCAGGTGTCATCTACCTCTCTGTCTGGCCTGCCTATCGTTGTCATATGACAAGAGTGATGGCGTTGCTGGTGTCATCATCGAAGAAAGCACTGGACATTTTGCAGCCCCCACCACCACCACCACCTTCGCTGGTAGGGATGTCTGAGGCACATCTGAGGCTGGGAATGTTACCTCCTTAGGCCCAGATAATGGTGTTATTAACCCCAGACTAGGAGAAGCTGTCCCTGATGACTGGGTGGGTGGGAGCGGAATCTCTGACACCCACGCGACTGTCTGAGCATGAAAGCGAATGTCACTCACGCACGCCACCTCCACTTCCCATTCTTCTTACACTTCTCCCTCCCTCTCTCCTTCCTCACTTTCTCAGCCTTGCGCACCAATTTTCTCTCTTGTTAAATCTTTTACATTTGTGTCGCTTTTCATCCTATTTGCCTTATCTGCTCTTGTGCGACCTTCCCTTCTATCTATAATGTTTTTCGCTGGGGCTTACCCAGTCTCTCTCTTTCTTTCAGGTCTTTGGTCATGCTAATTTCTCTCTCTTTTTTCCCCACTTTGCCCTGTCAGTCTCCACAATTGCCTTTATCCTCTCGCCCACTTTCCTCCTGCGTCCAAATCAGCCTCTCTACCCTCCATATCTGCCCATTCATCTATCTTATCTTATCTTATCTTATATCTGTCTATCTTATCTGTTACTGCGCTCACCCAATCACTCGCCGAGCCGCTCTCTTACTGACTCCATCTCTGGCTGTCACCTCATCAGTGTGTTGGTGTGAGTGAGGCCCTGGGCTTTGATCATAACGGCCGTTAATGGCAAGTTCCACCGCCCAAGCGGCTCCCCATCTTCATCACCCAGCTCAGCTATTTATGAGCAGTCGTGGGTAATCACATTTCTGCCTTCCCGAGTCTGGGCACCTCATCTCCTTTGTCTCGCTCTCTCAGAAACGATCCAGTGTGGATGTCCATCGAAACTAAATGAATCTCTTAAGGCTGTTCTCTGGTCGCCTCTCTCTCTGTCTCTCTCTCTCTGTCTCTCTTTCTCTCTCTCTCTCTCTCTCTCTCTCTCTCTCTCTCCACTTTCCAAAATGCCAAAATGATGCCTTGTGCACGATTGGAGTGGAAGGGGTGCTATTTAATAATTTATTAGAAATACCTGTACATAAAAACTAAATGTGTCTGCTTTGCCTCACCTATGGAGGCAAGTTATTCTTCAGCTTTTTGAAGACGTTTTCTTTTTTGTCTTCATGAACTTGTAATAAAAGAACTTTTAAAAGTCAAAAGTCTCTCTCTCTCTCTCTCTCTCTCTCTCTCTCTCTCTCTCTCTCCACTTTCCACAACACCTCAACAGCAATGAAGTCCTGATGGTGGGAGAGCTGACCTGTCAGACCGTCCAATCAGCTTCAGTCGGAGCGCAGCCAAGGAAGTGTACTGGTTTTCATACAGGACCATATGTCAGTCAGTCAGTCTGGCTGCGCGCCATCCATTGCAGCACCCGTGGCATCAAACGGTCCCTGTTAAACCTGAGAGTCTGGCGTGGCTAAATTTATTACCCGAGACGCGATATGAGATACATAAAATCAGTGTTCCTTCCACTCTCACCGGATCCATGTCAGCCCATGAAATCGCGGGATGGAACCAGGGCGCTGTTGAAAGAAACCAAATGTTCCTCTACCCACAGTTCCTCTACACCCATCCCCCAGCTCTGTAACACGCTCTTTCCGAATTGGTTCATCTATCACACTAGGGGTGGGTGGTGAAGTTTAGACACTAAAGGGAAACCAGGAAAAAGCCAAAAAAAAGTGGCACATGAAAAGCTGACGCTTTGATGCCGCCCCCCCTTACACACACACACACACACACACACACACACACACACACACACAGACACGCACACACATACACACGCACACACACACACACACACACACACACACACACACACACACACACACACACACACACACACACACATTTCAGCACTTCATCTGTGTGGTGGCAGTTATTTTGGATACCTTCAGTTCACAGAGTGGGGTGGCTGATGGAGTTTGTGGTGTTCATTTTTGAAATATCGGGTCTGGTTACATCGTCTGCTGCCTCAGTCCAGCTTCTCCCTGACTCAGCTGAGAAATTAATAATTAACAGTTTTGATTTCATGAAGTTTTAATGGCCCTCAACAACACATTTCAGCTCAGTAAAGCTACTTTTCAAATGAGCCACCCAGAGAGTGTGTGCTCTGAAAAGTGCCAAATAGAAATAACATGTGAAAAACAATAACAATAAAACTAAAATAATAACGTGAAAAAAGGAAAGAAAAGCAAAGTTGAGACAAAGGAGATATGTGGAAGTATGAGGTTGTTTTTATTGGTTGACGTGATTGACAGGCCCTGGTTGTGTCTTCATTGACATGAGTAAGTGGAGGGTGGAGGACGGGGTTCAGTCTTGAGTTGGGGGAGGGATGGGGTTCCCTCTTGAGCTGGGGTGCTCTTGATTTATAAAAAGGCATAGGTAGCCCAGTGAGAATGGCAGGACCCCTCTTAATGAGCCGCCTGTGTGAAGTGGGTCCCATCCCACCCGCCCCTCTGCCTCTTCCCAGAAACCCCCTTTTTTCTTTCTGTCCCCACCGTGACAAGCGTTTCTAAAGGAGCTACAAAGGTCTTGTCCACACCTGAGCTTCACAAGGGCTCCCTCTTGACCCCTGACCCTGCCAGGCAGTCTTGCTGCTGCCTCAGGTTACGCCTCACACCCCCCACCCGTCCCTCACCTTGGTGATCTCATCGGGTTACCTGCTAGCCATCACTCTCACTTTATTGCCTCCAGAGCCTTAAAGAGCCACTGCTGAGAACCGTGCCAGAACTTCCACGGTTGGTTAAGAAGGAGCATTTATCACAGGCCTGTTTTATCTTTTAGGAGTCCGTGCCGGACTTAACCACTGTACCATCACAGCAACATTCATCTGCACAGAAGAGACCAAGACTGACTGCGAAAACACAGCCCGAGTGGTGCTCGCAAACGGGGTGACATGAGCCGAGCTTTTAGTAATCTAAACCAACACTAATGGAAACACGTATATTTATTTATTTCGCCGCAAAGTGCATCTATTAGATCGACTGTCCCATGTGGGAGGGCACTTGCCTCGAGTCTGTCGAAGCTGCTTACCGCATCTGGAGAGGGCTGCCCCGCTCACCCAGCGGCCATCTCTGCAGAGCGTCATCTCTGGTCGCGGCTGAATGGGCGGTTTTGTGCTTGGAGATGTCCAGACTCATCTGAAAGTCAATGTGCTGCGCTGGCCGAGTCGGAGAGGTTCGGCGTTATTTATTTTCCCCCCCATCTGTCCAAAGTGCAGGATGAATGTGAAAGCACTGCAATGGTTTCTCTCTCAATCTCATCTTGCCCCCCTCTCTTCATTTCTTTCTCCTGTCCTTCCACACTTTCTTTCTCTCTCTCTCTCTCTCTCTCTCTCTCTCTCTCTCTCTCTCTCTATCTTTCTCACTCTCTATCCCTCCTCGCTCTCCATCTCTCTACTCGCTGCTCATTCTCCCCTTGTTCTGCTCGCTAAGGGCACGCTGGCCTGTGAAATCCTTGGGAATGCATGTCTTCTATCAGGAGCTTTCATCTCCCACTGCTCAGTGTAGTAATTGGAAAGTGGCGTTGTCGCCTCTTGATAGCGGTTTTGCACTAGACAAGTCCTGAGCATCAATAATGCAGCATTCAAATGATATGCTGTTCATTACAGAGATCAGGGATTCTCCTCTTAAGAACTCCATCATTTTTTTTTTCTGTTTCTCACATCTCTCTCTCTCTCTCTTCATTTTTCTCCATCGCTCTCTTTCCCCCTTATGCACGCAAGGGAAACTTGGCATATTTTTCTTTTTTTTTTTAAATATTATAATCCACTTAGTTAGAACACTGTATTAAATCCAGGACTTATGGAAGTAGGGCTGCTACTCTTTTTCTTCCAGCCTACTGACGGGAAGCCTGTTAAAAGCGTGTCTCATGGAGGGCTGTGTTAGACACGCTCTCGTACACTCTGGCGGCTGGGGGAAAGTTCTGGTCCAAGAATGCCTCAATCGGAGGAAAGAAAAAATCTTTCTCTCTCTCTCTCTGGGTTGGCGACGATCCCGAGACCCGAGAGGAGGAGAGCTGAAAGGAGTTGAGACAGCACCGTCACGCCTCCAAAGAGCCGCTCTTTAGAGAGGAGTTTCTCTTAAGTTTGCCCAGTTTGACCTTTGAACCCCCTAAGGTGTTGGAGACACTGTGCCTCCTGCCCTTCTCAGCCCCACCAAGTAGCACCCCCTCTGGAGGGGAAATAAGGAGCACATGGGTGTGGATGAGTGACAGACATGGTCTCACCAGGGGAGCTCCACTGAGCTAAGCCTGTTTACTGCCCTCCTTTCCTCACCGCCTTCTCCCTTCCTCCCCTCCCCTGCCTCTGAAAGCAGGTTGGTCATGGGGGGTGAAATCTGTAGTGGTGTTTTGGGGAACCCCATGGAGAAAGGGCTCCAGTAGAGGCAGTAGGCATGGTCTGGACTGAGAAGTTTTTTTGTTTGTTTTATTTTGCTTGAGAACTCTTGAGTTCTTAAAGGATGACTTGGCTGGCAAGTAGATCCAGATGGCTGCTGGATATTATGTTTGAATTGTCAAAGAACCTACACAGACCCAAACCTACCGAAACGCCCAACACAAAGAGAGTGTGTCCAAGATGCCATAGGGATGGGTTAGCAGGGGGTCACAGAAACTGATACAGAAGACCTAGCTTCCCTCCCAGTCTCTTTCTATGGTACACAGACCTCTTCAAGGCTTCCAGCAACCTTCACTACTCCTGTCTCTTCACCCTTGCTCCTCTCACCTCATGTAACAGTGGGTCGCTCCCACTGACTCTACTGCAAACATACCATGAAATATTGGACCTAATTACCACAGGTTCTCCATAAGCACAAAACCCTCTGCTTAATTATTAAAATCTGATTGCCCACCAAGTTGTTTTTTCCAGAGAAGTGGACATTTATTGTGGGAGAGGGACGTTAGCATAGCCTCTCGCTGTTTAATTCAGATAAAAGCAGATTAAGGGCTGTTCAGCATTAAAAAATCATGTTAGCAAGCTAATAAGGAGCTAATGAGGGGCAGCCTATTAACAAAGTTGTTCTATGTGATCCTTTAGCAAAATCTTGTTTCTAGTCACGTACTTCACTAGAAACAAACAAACAAAAAATGCTAATGGTGAACAAGCTTACAGACCAGATAGTACTGCTGTGCTAAAAGAATCGATACAGCGATATAATATCGATATTCTGGCTATTAATATCGATACACCCCCCAGTAGCTACTGCACAGAGAAATGCACTATTGATTCTAAACCAAAATGCAGTAAATGTACTTTGTTCGGTACAAATGTACATTAGCCATATTGTATTCTTTTGCACAAATAGTTTTTATAAGTTGACTACAGGTACCTAGTGAGACTGGGCACCTTTTCTGTGACATGTGAGCATTAAAAATGCACTTTATTTTCCTGGTTTTGTTGAGTGAATGACATTGAGTAATAATTATAAAGTATTATGTATCGATATTGGAATCGTGAGCCCTGTATCAAATCGCCATGTCCTAGATGATACCCAGCCCTACCAGATAGGTCCTAGAACTGCAAACCAGCTCAAACCTGTGTTCTGGGCACCATGTTGCTCCTGCAGCCAACCGGATCTCGGCGGAGCAGTAAAGCTCTCTGCCAAATTTCACTGGCTGTAAGATGAATCAGGGAGGGCTGCTGTTGCTTTACGCCTGTGTGAGTGTGTTCATTGCGTGAAGCATCTTGTTAAAGCTCCCCAGTGCCATGCTATATGGAGATGTATTCCGGCTTCTAGATGGCTGTGCCCTTCCTTCCTTTGGTGTGTTTACTTGCTTGCTTCAGCGTTAATGGTCGAGATAACTTTAGCAGAGTATTAGTGAAGAGATGCATTTATTTGTGTTATTCTATAACCATCATTTTCTTCCAACACATACAGAACATGGATGACAGTGCATGTAAATGGCCACTCTTGTGGTGCATGACTTGTACAGTATATGTAGTAAATTCTTATTCCTTGGAAAAACTGATGCTGAAAAACGTGTATGAAACTGTGCTTGTCTGATTTGATAGTCACAAGAATGTATGTACAGCATATGCCTACACATACACACATACACACACACACACACACACACTTATCACAGGAAGGTGTCACTGTTGTTTTAATGCTGATTCTGTCTTAGCCCACTGGACACAGGTGTCACCCTCTTCGACACTGTGTGTACTCAAGTAATGGCCTAACAAGTTAACCAAACACAAAACCGACACCCCACAAACACACACACAAGTGTGACCGTCACTCAGAATGGTGACATTTGTTTTGTTTATTTGTGCTCATAACTGCCATATGTGATGTCTCCCCACCCCCACACACAAACACACACACACACACCTACACCTACACACACACACACACACACACACACACACACACACACACACACACACCAAACACTCATCCCCCCACACTTACCAAAAGCAAGGTTCACACCACATTCTGACACTCAACAGAGTAAGTGTGTTCTTGTCTGTGTTTACTCTAATGTGTGAGTGTGAACTGCCCACTTATGTCTGCCTTATATCTGTTAAAGAGAAAGTGTAGTCATGAACTAAGGGACATACCACTGCACCTCTACCCCTCTCCCCTTACACTAAGTCATCTGTTCTTACAAACACCCATCATGCAACTGGTCTAGTCTGACTCAATGATTTATGCTATGCTAATAGCTGAAGTGCTTCTGCCAGATCTGGAGATCAGCTGAATGGATTCAAACACCGTAAAACTCAACTGTTTAACTGTAGGGGAGTTTTTCCCAAAGTGTTACTTCAGACCTCACAAACAAATGCACACTTCATCATCATGGTGGGTGAGATAGCACGAGGGCAATGGTAAACACACAGAGAAGCAGCATGAAGAGGATAAACATTAAAGTCCCCTGCCATTACAGGCACAAGCTAATGTCAAAAGCTTGTCGGCAGTACTATACTTTCTTTTTCTCGTTTCCTCCTTTCATTTCTTTCCTCTTCTCTCTGCCTTTCCTCAAATGGGCTCTGATAGTCACCCACCATAGAGAGATAAGTAAATTCATTGAGTGCCACAGAATTTTCTTTTTTCTTTTTTCTTTTGCTTTTTCTGCACAGTTAGAATCTTTTTCTCTCTCTCTCTGTCGTTTCAGCCAGACACCCATAGGGTACGGCGATGTTTAAGTCTCCTTTCGTACCGTTGCTAAACATTCACTTTTAATTATGCCAGGAGAAGTAGTCAATTCTCAGGTTGAAATGGCATCTCGGAGAAAAAAGGAACGTGAAATTGCCACCGTGTATCTGCGGGGCTGGGAGGGGTGAGGAGGGAGTGTGTGGGGGTGTTATCTCGGGCGAGCTTTAGCTGAACACACATATTTGCAGTGAGTAACAAGTCCAACCTTTGAAGTTTTCCTCCTAGTGTGCACGAGGGCCCCCTTTGATGTTAACCCCCCCCCACACCCCACCCCACCCCACCCCTCCTCGCCTCTCCTTTCCTCTCTTTTCTGTCTGGTGTGTTTCTGTGGGGAGAGACCTGACAGATAGAGTGAGACAAAGTCAGGGATGGAGAAAGTGAGAGAGAGAGAGAGAGAAAGAGAGAGAGAGAGAGAAAGAGAGAGAGAAAGAGAGAGAGAGAGATGAGTTGCTGGATGGAGAATGCATTAGATCCCTCCTGGCCCCAGAGTGCAGGGAGATAAAAGACAATGTGGTGTTCCATCTCACCCTGCAGATGACTGCTGCTCCCACCCACAGGACGAACGCACACTGCCGACAGAAAGGGGACAGAGAGAGAGAGAGAGAGGGGGAGAGAGAGAAAGAGCATATGGGAAAGACAGAGAGAGACAGACAGAGAGAGAAAGACTAGAGACAGATTTTGAGGAAGAAGTGATAACGACCATGCTGACAGTAGATTAAACAGAGAGAGTACAAGAGATAGAAGAGAGAGACAAAGAGAGAGAGAGAGAGAGACAGAGAGAGAGAGAGAGAGACAGAGAGAGAGAGAGAGAGACAGAGAGAGAGAGAGAGAGAGAGAGAGAGAGAGGATGAGCTCAAGGCAGGGTGGATTTATTTTTATACCCCACTAAATATGATGTCGCAGTCTCTCAGAGCTGTCATTCTCCCGTCCTATTCAGCCTCAGATGTGGTTGGAATGAGGTGCGAGGGTGACCGTTCAAGCTTGGCTGATCCCTCACACACACACACACACACACACACACACAAGGGCAGGATTGGGTTGCCTAGGTCTCAGCCACAGGCGGTCAGTCTAGCATAGGATGAAAGTTCCCAGGGTAGAATTTTACACGCTTGATTCCGGACATCACTGAAGTGTGGAGCACTTGTCTTTCCCTCTGTTCTTCTCTCTCTCTCTCTCTCTCTCTCTCTCTCTCTCTCTCTCTCTCTCTCTCCCTCTTTCTTTCTCCCTCTTTCTCTTTCTCTCTCACTCACTCACTCACTCACTCACTCACTCACTCACTCACTCTATCTGTTTCTCTCCACCTCTCTCTGCCTCTCTATTTCTCTCTCTACCCATCTCTCTTCACCTCTCTCTCTCTCTCTCTCTCTCTCTCTCTCTCTCTCTCTCTCTCCCACACACACACAGACAGATGGATGGGAAATGGCCGTTATTTCTCTGCCTCTCAAGGTCACCACCCTTTTGTTCCTGTCCTCTCCTCCTTCTCTCGTTGCGCCCTGAGAAACTGTCCTCGGTGTCTCTAATGACTTAATAAGAGGAGAGAAGCGGGAACGAGAGCGGGAGCGAGAGCGGAGAAGCGGAACAGAAGTGACTGGATGAGTCTGAGCGATGTCTCGCTTCCTGCTGCTCCAGTGATGAAAATGAAGGCTGGACAGCCTGTCAAATGTGACTTACGTAACCCTTCATGGTTATACTTTATTTTACTGTCCCTGTTACATCAATTAGGTACAGTGTGACAATATGTAACATTATGTACTTACACTGCACCACAGGGTTAGGGTTAGGTGTGTGTGTGTGTGGGGTAGGGTTAGATTTAGTGTTAGGTATGTACGGTATAAGTGTAATATATTACATATTGTTACATGTGACATGCGTCGTTGTGACATTGTGTTATTTCTTCACGCAAGAGTCCGCATTAACTGGGCATTGCGTCATTGCGTCATTGCGTTACTGTGTTCTTCCGCTCTGGCGCTACTGGACTGCAAGAAATGTTGTCTTGTGTTTTTCTTGCCAAACTGTGAAGCACTTTCAGCTGCATCTTGTATGAATTGTGCTATACAAGTAAAGATTATTATTATTATTATTATTATTATTATTATTATTATTATTATTATGTAGATACAATAAAAAGGAACCGCAAAATAAAGTGCCACCTACTTTAAAAAGTGTAAAGTGTACAGCATCTACATCATGAAGTGCAGTGTAACAAACCTTGTAACAATATATAACAGTATGTACATTATTATATGTTGTTACATTTTCCTACACACCTCCCTCTTTCAATTTCTAATACAAGAATGACTATAAAAGTATGGTGCTTTGTTATGTTATGTAAATGTAAATCGGTAAAAGATAAGATAATATTCAAAAAATGATACAAAGGAATCTCCACTCTGCCATCTGTGCACATCTACAAATTTAGTCCAACTTAGGTTTAGACTGAAAATTAACTTTATAACACATCGTTTGTGTTGTGACTTAATTTCTTGCTTCTTCCTATTAAGAAAGTACATAATAGCACCACTATTGTATCAACAACATTGTCAGTTCCAATGTTCACGTAGTTACCGCACTTTGCCCTTGTAGGACAGAGTGGTATTGGCTGTCTGACTGTCTGACTGACTGACTGACTGACTATAAGTGTGTTTATTCACCTCCCTTAACCTCCATCCACCCCTCTGCTCCTCTGGCACCTCTCAGCACCCACCTGCAGATGTGAGAGTGTAATGCGGTGGGCTTGGACGACAATTGAGACAGGGGAGAGAGAGACATTAACGTTGTTTGGCTGTAAAAGGAATTGAAGTCTTGGGTGGGTTGTGTGTGTATGTGTGTGTGTGTAAGTGTGTGTGTATTCACATAAGCAGGCGTCAGCAGTCTGTTATGTTCAGCGATGTGTGTGAACTTATTTTTGAATTACCTCTGAGTGTTTGTGTGTCTGGATAGTTCTGTTCAAGTTACTCTGGAGTGCTCTGAAAGTTTTTGAGAGCATGTTTGTGTGTAAATGTGTGTTTGTTAGTGTCTCTCTAATGTCTAGTGTGTGTGTGTGTGTGTGTGTGTGTGTGTGTGCATGTGTGTGAGAGTGTGTATGAATGTTTTTTCCAGTTCTCTGTGGCTGTTGTGAACTTCTTCAAGCATTGAAGAGCATACTAGCATTGTGAAAACTGTGTGTGTGTCCTTGTGTGTTTGTGTGTGTCTGTGTGTGAGCTTGCGTGTGTGTGAACTTGCATGTGTGTGTGTATGGGTATGTGTGTGTGTAAACCTCAAGCTCTGAGCCTCATCAGGATGCAGACAGACATGTGTGTGTGTTGTGGTGTGGTGTAGTGTGATGTGGTGTGGATGGCTCTCATGTTTTTATCTTTTTTTGCCTGTTTGTTTACCCGCCGTTGACACTCCCGCTCTCCCCGAGTCCCCGCACACGGCCTGTTTGTTTGCCTCGCTCCCCCTCTGAAGCCCCGCCTTTGTGTTAAAAAAACATCTCTCGCTCCGGCACTCATAACACAGCAGTGTGTGTGTGTGTGTGTGTGTGTGTGTGTGGGTGTGTGTGTGG
>CM050218.1:16390000-16395000 GCA_027475355.1 Coilia nasus | reverse complement strand
CTTACCTTACCTTATCTTTTTCAAAGATCCATTCAGTGAGTTGCATTTTGTGTGGTGTTTTTTGGTCCAGTGCATTTTTTGCAAGCATTTGACCATCTCCCCTCCCTTGTAGTCCCCCATCATTTATATTCCCTTAACGTGTTGTTTGGTGTTAATTGATGTCATATTTCATTCTCGGGCATTTTCCTCATGTACCTCGCGTTTTTTAATTTCATTTTTTCCCCCTCCTCTGCTCTCCATGTTGCTGCTTGCCGCCGGAATTTACATTTCCATCTCCGTTTTTCACCTCAGTCAGCTATTCGCCTCGGGCTCTGCTTCACAAGCAACTCTTTGTCCCTATTCCGTTTTTTTGTTTAATATTTTTTATCCTGCCCTTACCTCTAGTTGATGGTTTATGTGAGGCATAAGAGAAGGCCTTGACTGCGGGAGCCTCGATTCATCTTCCTAGCTATTCATCCACTCGCGCATCCATCTTTCCATCCATGCGTCCATTACTATTCAGTCTATTCAGCTTGTCTTTATCAGAAGGGAAAAAAAAAAACGCTACTCGTAGTCCTGCTTTAAATGTGCAGATCTTGTTATTGGTTTTCTGGCCTATACAGGTGTTTAGATGTAGACAACTTATTTGTGGATATGGCATTAAGATGCAAGCGCGTGGTTGTCTTTGCATCCGTCCACCTTTTTTTCAGTGTGCTAATGTGTCTTTTCTATTCGTCTGTCTGTGGATCTTTTCATAGTCTGTCTGAAAGGAAAACTACTGTAACAGCAGACGTACAGCTCACACCTAAACGCGACTGTTATTACGCTAAAATCTCCGTGTTCTGTCTCTTGGGTCTGACCTGATGTGTCTGCTAAAAGGGGGACTCGTTTCAGGGTCTCTGGTGACTCCAGTGAGGTTTGCTGTCTTGGCGTGAGTGGAGGAACTGGTCTGGGGTGTGGTATAAAAATGCCCAGGTTACAAAATCCCCTGTGACATCCGTACATGCAGACATGCATGTCACTGGGCAGGCAGACCACCCCTAGGGCACAGGTGTGTGTGTGTGTGTGTGCGTGCATGTGTGTGAATCTACCGTGTGTGTGTGTGTCTGTGCATGTGTATGTGTGTGTGTGTGTCCATGCTTGTGTGTGTGTGTTTGTGTGTGTGTGTGTGTGTGTGTGTGTGTGTGTGTGTGTGTGTGTGTGTGTGTGTGTGTGTGTGTGCTTGTGCTTGTATGTGTGTGTTTTGTGGCCCACATGCGCCAGTCCATGGTGCCCATTTCCAGGTGATGACCGGCCTCGTGTCTGAGTGGATATTGGTCGCCCTTCATCACCCACATCTCCTCCCCCTACTCCTCCTCCTCCTCCTCCATTTCCTCTCCCCTCCTCCTCTTCTACCTCCTCCTCCTCTGCTGTTTACCTAGGTGCCTCGTGGTCATGTGTGTGTAGATGGGCGGGGGAGTATGGGGGTGTTTGCCATGGCTTTGTTTATTCTGTGTTTTCTTAGCTTTCTGTATCCTCCTTGTTGTAAGTGGCTTTGGATAAAAGCGTCTGCTAAGTGGAATGTAATGTAACACCTCCATCTCCTCCCCCTCCTCCTCCTCTACAGTACCTCCTCCTCATGCATACGTGTGTGGCTTGTGTGGCTAGTGTAGTTGGTGTAACATCACTGCTCTCATATCAGAACAAGCAGCGCTGATTGTTTAGGAGGTGCAGGGACACAGCAAACAGAGAGAGAGATAGAGGCTGCATCATGTGGCTATGAACACACATCAAAAGCACCGAGCAGCTTACTTATTAATGGGCCGCATCCCCTGCATACTGTACCTCTCTCCTGCCACCAGCCACACATGCCACCCCATCGCCCCGCTGCTGAAATATACATGCCCAGTTAAACACAGAGGATGGGTGGCAGAGAACAGAGAATGCTGGTATTGCTTCAGTACCTTTGGGCAGGGGTGGCGCTAGAGGGGGTTAGGTCAGCTGGACGATCCGGGGGGCCTAGAGCATCACAGGGGCCCACAGAGGACTATGATATGGATGGGGTGGGGGCCCAAAATTATTTTCTGTCAGGGAGTCCACAATTTCTAGGGATGCCCCTGCCTTTGTATTGCGGATTTCTGATTTGTATATGTGAAGGTTCACCCCCCCCCAACACACACACACACACACACACACACACACACTGTTGTTTTCATTGCTGAGTTGCCACATTGCTGTGTATACCCAACCCCCTCCCACTCCATCCTGTTGCATGATGGGTAGTGATTGATTGGGTCGGTTGGCATTTGTGCTGGCAGGCACAGTCAGAGAGACTGACACCAGCTCTTTTGTGACTGAAAGGCATTATCATGCCTTTGATCAGCCAATTAGCCCTGGGCAAAGAAATAGCATTATTGGACAAGCGAGTGGACATCTGTGTGATGTGATGTGCGTTTTGTTATCTCGTGTATCTCTCTCTTCACTGTGCGTGCAGCTGTGTTGAAACAATCACTAGAGAGGGAAAAAAAAAAAAATCGCACCAGTGTTCATTTTATTAGAGAATAATTAGCTTTGGACAATAGAGAAATTCGCTTTCATCTGTAGAGAAAAACATATATATATGTGTGTGTACACATGTTGTTGTGCAGGGAATTTGTTCTTTGGGTAATTAGGCCAAACAAACAAAGCCATCTGAAAGTGCAGGTGTTCAGTTAGAGACAAAATGGAGGACACTGAGGCTTTGTTCACCCGGCGCAAAAAAACAAGCACAGGCCACCCTCTATCATCGACACAGTCCTGCTGAAATCAAAGCAGCCCATTCCAGGTAAATGAAACGTGGAGAGGAAAGGAAAGACAGAAAGGACAAAAAAACAGAAATACAGAAATAAAAGAACACTAAGAACTAGGGGGAAGAGAGGAGGAGGAGAAGAGGAGAGGAGAAGAGACTCTCCTTTAGTCAGTGGTGAAAGAGTCCATTTCTGGGTGCCGGTGTTGAGATATGTCTGTCTGTGTGTGTTTGTGTGTGTTTGTGTGTGTGGGTCTGATCGTGTGTGTGTGTGTGTGTGTGTGTGTGTGTGTGTGTGGCTGGCTGGTCTTGGGGAGGGAGTAGGTGATGAGAGGGAAGCTCCTGCATGCCTGTCGGATTTGGCGCTGGTTTGGCAGGGAGTGGCTTGGCCGGGGGCCCCAGGTCTGACTGACCTCGCTTGTCTGACTGCTCAAGCGCAGCTTCCCGAGATCGATAGCCAGATAGCAGCCGTTAAAAACAGATCCATATGACCGAGTGGACATTTGTATGTGTGCATACTGTTGTTAGGCCTGGGCTGAACATGGGTGTGTGCGTGTGTGTGCCTGTGTGTGTGTGTGTGTGTGTGTGTGCCTTTTTTGTGTGTGTGTGCGTGCGTGTGTGTATGGGTGTGTGTGTGTGTGTCTGTGTGTATC
Organism: Coilia nasus; assembly: GCA_027475355.1. Taxonomy (NCBI): domain Eukaryota; kingdom Metazoa; phylum Chordata; class Actinopteri; order Clupeiformes; family Engraulidae; genus Coilia; species Coilia nasus. Next base: position 16,391,604 of record CM050218.1, on the reverse strand, counting down.
TGTGTGTGTGTGCGTATGTGCCTGCATGTGTGTGTGTGTGTGTGTGCACTCACCCACGCCGTGTTGTCTGTCTGTTGGGGAATGGCATCACGGAGGATGTGACAGGGTGATGAGGGCTCTCTGTCATCAGCCCGCTGGCTGGCTCTGCTATCATGGCATTCTCACTAAACACACACACACACACACACACACACACACACACACACACACACACACACACACACACACAGAAATCTTGATGACCAAACAGAGGCATCCTTACAGAAACACACATTTTCAGTTCAGATTAGTTGAATCTCCCTGGAATTTTAGAAATGTCTTGAAATAACAGTGGTAGACAACCATCCATGAATACTAAAACTGTATGCACACAAGTAGTCTGTGCTGAAACACACACACACGCACACACACACACACACACACACACACACACACACACACACACACACACACACACACACACACACACACACGCACGGACGCACACATGCACACACACACAGATACACACACACTAACACACAGGCTGAGACATACACAAGAAGATGCTTTGATCACATGAGCTGTGCTAATTGACGGACTCTAGCCCAGTGGCATTCATGGCTCTGGTTTGGCCTCGCACAGCTGTCCCTCTCCCCCTCCCCCCTTCCTCCCTCCCTTCTGCCCTCCCATACCCCCCCACCCCGACCCCCCCGGTCCCGCTTCACAGAGTGGCCACTTGTCTGTGGGCAGAGTGTGTGATGGGAGAGTTTGATTCGATTGCCAGTGTATCAGTGTTGTGTATGCGTAAGTGTGTGTGTCTGTGTAGCTTTGTGTACTGCATGTAGGAGTGTGTGTGCATCTGTGAGGATATGTGAGGATGTTTTACGATGTTATGTGATGGGCAATGTATGTTTATGTTGTGAGTGCGAATGTGTGTGTGTCCATGTGTGTGGTAAATGCAACTGGCCCACTGCGATGCTAGAGTGAGTTGTGTGAGTGAGTGTGGGTGTCAGTAAGGCCATTCTTTGCTCACCCCCTACCGCCCACCCCCCACCCCCCCACCCCTTACATCCACCCCAACACCCCCATTGGGCCTGGAGCTTTTCCTTATCTCTCTTCTGTGTGGAGCCTTCTGGAATATTCCGACCAGCACGCCACCCTTCGCCAGCTGGCAGAGATGCCACCACAGCCGCCCAGAGCGGGACGCCCAGAGAGAGAGAGAGAGACAGGCACACAGATAGAAATAGGGAGAGAGAGAGAGAGAGAGAGAGAGAGAGAGAGAGAGAGAGAGAGAGAGAGAGAGAGAGAGAGAGAGAGAGAGAGAGCCAGAGCTGACACGCTCCTACAACAGCCATGCTGGTCCTGCCAGTGCCCATGATGCACTTGAGGCAGCCTACATGCACAAATAGAATAAAATGTATGTGTGTGTGTATATGTGTCTGTGTGTGTGTGCGTGGGTGGGGAGTGGGGTGGAGTGAAAGCTTTAGTGACAGAAAGAAAGAAAACCAGAGAGGGTCAGAAAACAGACCGATAGCGAAGATGATTTGTGTCCTGTCTGAGTCTATCAAACAGGAGTTCACATACATACACACACACTCAAACAAAGAAAAGATAACATACGC
>CM050218.1:16375000-16377500 GCA_027475355.1 Coilia nasus | reverse complement strand
CATGCGCCACCGTATGAGAGAGAGAGAGAGGGGGAGACAGGGACAGAGAGGGAGAGAGAGGGAGAGAGAGAGAAAAGTATTAGAAAAATGGAAGAAAAGCTGTGGGCCCAGTACATTTATTTTTAAACTAATATACAGAAATCCATCCCCACCCTCTCCCCACTGTCAAAGTATGCAGTAGGGACAAAGACAAAACAGGAATGGTCTATTAGCATTTTTCTGTGAAGAAAATGACAATAGAAAAGGCACTGGCCTTTCAGGTGCAAACAAACAGAGAGTCTACACCCCATAGAGCAGAGCTAAAGTGGGAATGGATGGTGGATATTTGTGGATGGACACAATGCCCTTCTTGCCTCTAACGAGGCTTTGCATTTTTTATCATTTAAGGTGAGGTAATGGAAAAGCAACCCTTTCTTTTTCTATCTGTCTTTTTCGCTCTTTCTCTCTCTCTCTCTCTCTCTCTCTCTCTCTCTCTCTCTCTGTCTCTCTCTCTCTCCCTGTCCTTATGTCTCTCTGTCTGTCTGTCTTTCTTTGTCTTTCTCTCCCTTTCTCTCTCTTTCTCTTTCTCTCTTTCGCTCTCTGTCTTCCTCAATTTTTTCTTTCCCTCACTGTCTCTTTGTCCCTCTTTTACATTTCCTGGTGAGTTATGGAAGAATAATTGATAGGTAGAAGAGAGGGGGTGGGGGCTTCCATTTAATCATTAGGACTGTTTTTGTTAGCACTCCGGTGACCTCAGCGGAGGTGTTGAATATTAATCGAGTGAATTATAAAACTTAGGAGAGCTTTAATGGTCTGCTTCCAAAGACCTGGAGACCCCTTCAAGAGCGTTGCTCTCGTGTAGTATCCATCTCTCCCTCGCTCTATTCTTTGACTCTTTCGCTCTTTCTCTCCACTCTTCTACCTCTCCACTCCTTTTTCCCCCCTCTCTCTCACTGACTCGTTTACTTTCTTTCTTTCGTTCCCCATCTCCCTCTGTGTCGCTTCAGTGTTTCAGTGGAATACATTATGTGTGCGCGTGAGTGGAAGTAATGCATTAAAAGAGCTGATTAATGCGTCGTGCTTCGGTTGTGATTGTCCTGAGCGACAGGACGGTTTGAAAGGCCCCAGCTTCGTTAGGAAACCTGCAAACATACACAACCAGACACCCCGAAAACAAAACAGCCCCTCTATTCACCGACCACTCCGCCACATCAACACTCAAGTCACTCTCGCAGTCATACACACACAGACACACACACACACACAGACACATACACAGACACTCATTCACACGGAAGCAAATATACAAACACACACACACACACACAAAGACACACACACACACACACACACACACACACACAGCCACACAGACAGACATTCACAAGAAACCAGAGAGAGAGAAAGAGAGAGACACAGAGAGTGAGAGAATTAGAGAGGGAGAGAGAGAGAGAAATGCACAAATAGTGTGCTGGAGTGCCCTTTGCCCCCACCCTTTTCTCTTTTTCACACGGCGAAGTTAATAGAGGAGATACTCCAGCAGCAGCAAGGCCTGGCCTCTCACAGTGGGGCGGGCACAGTTGTGTTTTAAACCGAGACACTCCCCATCCCTACGTGGGTGGGGGGGGGGGGGGGGGTAGCACTGCTACCCGTCACCCTTACACACACACACACACACACACACACACACACACACACACACACAGACATACATACATACACTCACACACACACACACACACACACACACACACACACACACACACACACACAGACACAGACAAACACACATACACACAAACACAAACACACACACACACACACACGCAAACACACACACACACACACACACACACACACGCACACACACACACAAAAACACCATCATCACTACCTCCCCTTTTCTCTTTACCCTGGTTGGCAGCGACATTTGAACAGAGAAAAAAAAAGGCCTGCCCATAAATGCAAATACCCCTTCACTGCTCGAAGCAGCCTATTGTTCAGCAATGCCACTGGCTTCTGCTGTGGATACAGGACGTTATACAGAGAAGAGGAGAAGGAGGAGGAGGAGAGAAAAAGTTTTAAATGTACTTAAAATCTTCACCTCAAATTCCCCCTCCTTCTCATCCCTACTTCCTTTCCACATGCCACCTTTCCTCTCTCTCTCTCTGTTTCTCTCTCTGTCCCTATCTCTCGCTCCCTCCCTCTCTTTCTCTCTTGCTCTCTCTCCATGTCTTTGTTTTGCTCTCCCTCTCTCTCTCTCTCTCTCTCTCTCTCTCTCTCACACACACACACACACACACACACACACAAACACACACACACACACACACATGCTCCTTTTTTCTCCCTCGTTCTCACTTCCACTGTCCCTTCTCTGTCTCTCTCTGTCACTCTCTCTCTCTCTCTCTCCCTCTCAAAAGCTACATTCCTCTCCTCACTTCCCCTCACCTCTCCCCAACTCCCTCCTTCCCTCCCTGTATGATTCATGCACCTCTCTCTCTCTCTCTCCCTCTTTTTT
>CM050218.1:16360000-16367500 GCA_027475355.1 Coilia nasus | reverse complement strand
CATGCTCTCTCTCTCTCTTTCCCTCTCTCTCTCTCTCTTATGCTTTCTGCACATGAACACCATAGCACCTCTGATTGTGGGTTTTCTAAAGAGAAATTTCCTGACAAAACTCATACATAAGCAACGAGGTGCCCACATCAATTTTTCAATGTTTTATTTTTTAATGGTGAACAAAAGTCCTCAGATATTCATAATTTACGTGACAGTTTCGATGTTTCAGATCACTCCACGTCTCCACAGCCGGGGAAAACACGGCAGCGGGACGTTTGGTTGATGATGAAAACCCACGTCCAAAATAGTCTTTACACTCGGGCTTGGTATTGTAAATGTGAGGTTTGTTGAATTATTGAGGAGCTGTCCTGAGGGCGCCTGGCGATTTATTGGTCTTGCTACTGAGTGAGCTCTCTTTTTCAAGAGCTACAGTACCCCTCAGTGTTCTCTCTCTTTCTGTCTGTCTCTCTGCCTCTGTCTCTCTGCCTCTGTCTCTCTCTGTGTCTCTCGCTCTCTCTTACCCTCATCTTTTTTTTCTTATTCTCCCATCTCTTTGAGGTGACTTTTAAGATCGAAAGATGGAAAGCAGGCAGTTTGTTATATATATGGCAGGGCATATCAAGCTTTGTGCGTGTCTTATCTCCTCTTTCATGTTTACTGCTGTTTTTTTTTTTTCATTTTCATGTTTTATCTTCTAACTTGTCTGCGTTCCTCTCCGCTTGGCCCGCCTCGGGCCGGTCTCTCCTCTCATCCTAATGCATCTCTTATGACAAGACAGATTACGACAAGGACTTTTGCCTCACTTTGTGAAAAACAAAGAAACTTTCAGGCGGGCATGTACATTTGCATTTCTCTTCACGAACGAGCAAATCTCATCAAAATACTGGAGCACACGCACAGGTATCGAAGAATTCTGTGTTCAGTGAAACTCACAATTTTTGGATTAAATCCTCAGTGGGTCAAGAGTGGGTGATAAAATGTCTTAGTAGTCTTGGCTAAATGGCTAGTTAACGTCTGAGGAGTCTGTGGAGTGCTTAAGTCAGCTCTTGTATTTAATAAATAAAGGATTGTCTACCTACACACACACACACACACACACACACACACACACAAAGACACAAAGACACAAAGACACAAAGACACAAAGACACAAAAAGACACACAGACGCAGTAGCAGAGTCAACACGGTCAACTGATGCCCAGGTGACTGCAACACAAGAGTTGCCCACTTCAAGAAGCAGTGTTTCATGTTTTAAAACCTAAACCTAAACTAAAACTCTGAGTGAATATCTGTAAAACCCATGCAAGATTGAGAAGAATTGGGTTACATCTGAATTGGGTTGCATCAAAGGGGAGTGGGCTTGATTTTTGCCTTGGGTCAGGCCTCTGCTCACCTGCGGTCCGATTGATTAGACTCCCCTGAGGTGCAGACAGGGTGGAGGTGTGTGTGTGTGTGTGTGTGTGTGTGTGTGTGTGTGTGTGTGTGTGTGTCTGTGTGTATGTGTGTGTGTGTGTTGGTGGGTGGCTGGGGAGGGACGGAGGGAGGGTGTTCTGGAAAATCAGATCGGTAGCGCTGCTGTCTGATCCAGCCAGGCTCCAGCTCTTCTCTGCTCTGAGGGATTTGAGTCCATGTGTGAAGCGCCTGTTCCAGAAGCACACATGTGGTAAACAATGCTAACCTGACGTGAGCGAGGAACTGCTTCCATGGGGAACACAGACTCTGGGAAAACTGCCCTACAAAGGCAAAATGCAGTAACTATGTGAACATTCAAACTGAGAAAAATGCCTTTAAAGTTGCCATAATGCTTAGTCCACTAAGTTGTTGGTATCATAGTGGTGATGCTTTTATATACAAGAAGCAAGAGATTTAGCCACAAGACAAAATATGTAGTTACTGCTTTTTTGGCTGTGCAGGGCAGAAAAGCTTACAGACTCCTATGAACACTTAGGTCTTAGGTCATGTCTAAAGCATTTATATAGCACTGGGATATTTTTTGAGGAGGAATGGAATGGTGTTTTTCCTTAAATATCTCCTGATCCTGTGCTTTTAAACCAACATGGGTTCAACGCATGCTCAGTAAAATATAGGGAAACTAATAGATTAAAGCATCTATTACACACTCATACATATGTCCTTGTTTATATACAGCTAACTTACCTGATTTGAAATGTGTAGTGTTTGGTTGAGGGTGAAGGAGTGTCTTTTGCGTGATGGAGTTATTTACCATTTGCTTTTCTGGTTGCTCATATTGCGCTAATTGCCACATGGTAGGACCGATGCCATCTGGTGAGCAGTCATTGCCACAGCTGACTAAGTGCCATGGACCAAGTGTTAGATGGCACACTGTAATCACGCCCGCAATGCCATAGCTTGTGTAACAACCTGGCATCTGTGTGAGTGTGTGTGTGTGTGTGTGTGTGTGTGTGTGTGTCTTTGTTAGTGTATGTCTGTGTCTAATTCTCTCTCAGAACAAGCGGTTATCAGCTCTTGTTCGTGTGGATGTTTTTTTTTTTTTTGACTTTGCAGGCGAACTGACGCCTTGCCTCGTACTTGCCTTGAACTTCTGTGGCTTTTTATCGCCCGTAAAGGTCAGATGACAAGCTGTGGTGCGACTGCGACCCAGTGTTGGCAGCTATAGGCAGGCAGGCAGGCAGGCAAGCGTGTGTGCTATGCGTCGCTATGCAGGGTGGTGTGTGCGATTGTGCAATTGTGTGTGTATGACTGTGTGTGTGTGTGTGTGTGTGTGTGTGGAGTGAGCTGCGTGGGTTTTTTTTAGTATAATGAGCGCCGGACCTCCTGAAGACAGGGCTGGCCATGATAATGAGGGGGGGTGGGGGGGTGCGTCAGACACGCTCATTAACTCCTCCACTCCTCTGTGTCTTAGTGCCCCCCACCCCCACCACCACACACACACACACACACACACACACACACACACACTGTGATCCCTGGTCACCCCCTCACTGCTACCACCCCCCAATCCCTTTAAGGGCCATGGTCCACTGGCATTACCTGTGTCACACACACACACACACACACACACACACACACACACACACACACACACACATATACACATACAAGCCTTCATACATCGGCACATATATACAGGCAGATTACACATTCTTGTTAACAGTTGCCCTCTGCCTTGCACAGACATGCACACACACATTGACAGAGAGAGAGAGAGAGAGAGAGAGAGAGAGAGAGACTTTGACTTTTAAAAATACTTTTATTACAAAGTCATAGAAACAAATAGGAATACCTCTTCATAAAACTGAAGAATAGAAATGCCTCCATACATGAGGCGAGTCAGGCACAATTAGTTATTATGTACAGATGTTTCTAATAAATTATTAAATAGTACCCCTTCCACTCCAACAGTGCACAAGGCACCATTATAGCACCATATATTTTGAAAGGACTTCAAATCCTTCATTTCTTTATAAAAATGAAAGTCAATCAAGATCCTTGACTTAATCAGAGTTGCAAACATTAAAATTAAATTGTCATCCAGATTCCATTCCACCTTATTTCTTCTGCTAACATACATGGCTAGCTTAGCCTCTCCAATTAAAAAATTTAACAATTGACACTTTGATCGTCGTTTCTGAAAATATTTAAAACCAAAGATAAAAGTAGTAAAAGAAAACTCTTCATTAAAAAGAATAAACAGTCTGGTTAAAACTGAAAATAAGGCTTCTAGCCTCCCACATTGCATAAAGGCATGAAAAACGGTTTCCCTCTGGGCACAGAAAGGACAGTTCTGGCTCACATCAGGGTTTAAAACAGAAATAAAAGCATTAACGGCTATTGCACCATGCAAAATCCTCCACTGCAAATCCCCACACCTTTTCATTAATGGTGACTTGTATAAAGCACTCCATTGTGGCTTTACCTTATTCTCCACCTGGAGAACAGTACGCCAAGCTGTGTCAACCCTCATGTAAAGTGCATTTTCATTCAACGCCAAAACACAAAGTTTGTACAGGATCTTGGACGAAGGTATAAAAAAAAGGACAGGTTTGGATGAAATGTCTGAACATACATGCATATTCACAGAAATAAAACAATTTGGGAAAGGATCACTACTGTTTGGAGATAAAACACCCCTGGAATAATCGTCCAACATTTCAGACATCTTCTCTGTCAACAAAGACTTCCATTTATCTAGGGCCAGGTTGACAACGCGAACTGATTTAACCCCAATATGTTGTGCCAATGCACCAGCGTTACAAAGGTTGGGGCCTGCCACTCTTAATAAGTCCTCAAGAGTAATCACTCTGGCCTTGTATAGCACCTCCTTGAGGACAGGAGAGGTCGTGCCCTGCGATAAGTCCATCCTAGAGCCAAAGAGTAAAGGTTCCTGTAGTAGCCAATGAAGGGAGGTGGTATTCTGTTCCCTTTGCACCGTTAAAAAAGACCACACTTTAAAAAGGTTCCGATAAAAAACAGGCAACTTGTTAAGATCCATCAGCTTGGGATTCATCCAGAAAAGGGTCTTGTCAAGTCCCAAACCCTCAAAAGACTGCAGAATGCTGCACGCTGCTGCTTTCCAGCTGGAATTCACAGGTCCATTTAGGAGTCGCTGCACAAAACCTAACCGAAAGGCTGCTGTTCTGCTTTGCAGATGGACCAGTCCATGCCCACCTTCCTCCTTTGGCAGGTATAGCACACTCTGTGGGACCCAGTGTAGTTTGTCCCAAAAAAAGTTAATTAAAATTGACTGGAGTTTTGACAAGACATGGGCAGGAGGATCTACACATGCAAGGCGGTGCCACAGGGAGGAAGCAACCAGATTGTTTATAATAAGCACACGCCCTCTATAGGACATTTTCTTCACAAGAAAGTTCCATCTTTCAAGACGGCCCTTAACTTTTTCAGCAACGCCTTCAAAATTTCTTTGCATAAATGACTCATCCCCAAGAAACACACCCAAATACTTAAGACCCTCTTTGGACCATGTCAAACCGCCAGGAAGATTTGGTGCACCATTAGTCCACTTGCCAATTAGCAAAGCCACACTCTTCCCCCAGTTTACTTTAGCAGCTGAGCATATATTAAAGTTATTAAAAATGTTCAACATGGTGTCAACATCTTTCTGGCTGCTCACCAGTATAGCAACATCATCAGCATAGGCAGAAATTTTAAACATGTGATCACATCTAGGAATATTAACCCCTTTAATACTAATCCGTAATTTAGCTAAGAGGGGTTCAATGGCTAAGGAGTATAACATACCCGACAAGGGACAACCTTGCCTAATACCCCTACTGACCTTGAAAGGAGCGCACAAGTCACCATTAATCTTCAGAATACTTTCAATGTCACAGTACAATGCTCTTATTTTGTTAATAAAACCAGAGTTAAAACCAAAAGCGTACAACACATCTCTTAAATAGCCATGCTCAATACGGTCAAAGGCCTTTTCCTGATCAATTGAAATCAGGCCAAAATCCAAATGTTCAGTTTTTCCAATTTCTAAAATATCCCTGATAAAAGCAATATTGTCATGTATGACCCTCCCTGGCACACAGTAAGTTTGGTCAGGATGAATGACTTCCTCCAAGACTTTAGCAAGCCTGTTAGCCAACACTTTTGAGAGTAGCCGATATTCTGCACAGAGGACAGAGACAGGTCTCCACGATCTTATATCATTGAGATCCCCTTTCTTTGGCAACAGGGTAATCACTGCCCTACGACAACTTAGAGGCAACCGCCCCATGGTCAAGCTGTCACTCAGCACAAGAAGTAAATCTGCACCAATTTCTGGCCAGAAACACTTGTAAAATTCGACAGGCAGCCCATCTATGCCTGGTGTCTTGCCACTCTCCATGCCTTGGAGGGCTTCTTGCAATTCCTCCAAGGTCAACGCCTTTCCGAGGTCTGCATTAGCACTGCTGGACACCTGAGGAAGATTCTCAAAAAAACCGTGATCAAGAGCCCGCTCACTAGGGAAATCACTCTTAAAAAGTTCCTTATAAAATCTGACAGCTCTTTTTCGAATTTCACCCTGATCAGACAAGAGTGTTCCATCCTCAGAAAACAAGGAGTGCAGAAGCCTTTTCTGGCCATGTTTTCTTTCCAGACTGAAAAAGAATTTAGAGGGAGCATCCATCATTTCAATGTTTTGAAACCGAGATCTGACCAAAGCCCCATGTGCAGGGATACCTAATAAGTCAGCCAATAAGTTCTTTTTTATTTTTAAAGTTTCTCTGTGTTCCTGGTTCACTGCAGGGCCTATCAAACCCTGAAGCTCCATTATCTCTCTCTCTAAAACTTTAATGCGTTGAGCTATGTCTCTGGTGACATTGGAAGTATACTGCTGACACAGCTGTTTAATTTGAGTTTTCCCAATATCCCACCACTGTTGCACTGATTGAAAGGAACACTTTGTAGCCCTAAAACCACTCCAAAAATATTTAAAAACTTCCTTAAAATGAGCATCATCTAAAAGGCTACAGTTAAAATGCCAGTAGGCACTCTTAGGCTTAATACCGCTAATAAATAAGTTACAAACCACCATACAATGGTCCGAGAACCCAACTGGTAAAATAACACATCCCCTAAAAAAACTCAGTTGGTGTTTAAACCCATAAAACCTATCTAATCTAGCCATAGAAATCATGTTACCATAAGAGTGGACCCATGTGTATTGCTTTTGCAGCAGATGAAAATTTCTCCATAAGTCAACAAGATCTTGAGATTCTACAAGCTCGACAAGCCTTTTTCGAGATGGCATATGGGGCTCAACATGATTTCTGTCCAGACCACATGCAGTACAATTAAAATCCCCCCCCAGAACTAAAACATCTTCAGAATTGCAATTCTTGAGAGTGTCATCTAGGGTCTGTAAGAAAAGCATTCTATCAATGGTTTTAGTAGGAGCATAAACACAAATAAAAACGAAAAACTTGTTCTCATGCTGAGCCCTAACTTTGAGAAGTCTTCCACTGATGACCTCCTCAACATGATAGGAAGAAGGAGTAAAGGTCTTAGAAAAGAGGACAGCGACCCCTCCACTGGTTGAAGTATTGTGACTTAAAACAGACAGCCCGTCAAACTCTGTAGCCCAGTCCACACTGTTATATACATCCGTATGAGTTTCTTGTGCGAAAGCGATGTCTATTTTCTTTTGCTTAACCATTTCAAAGAAAAGTGCCCTTTTTACACGGTCCCTTGCACCATTTAAATTCAATGAGGCAATGCGTAGCCCGCTCATGAAAATAAGTAAAAAATAGAACTTAACAAACATGGTGATAAAAAATACTGGGAATTACTTTTGACTATTTTCTTCACTAATACCTAAAAGAACATTGAGCTTCGTGAGAATTTTCCTAAGACGATAGATTTCTTGATTAGTAAAACCTCCTTCAACCATCAACACTTTTGTTTTTGCTACAAACTGCTCTACATCAGGAAAAAACTCATCGATTTGAACATTCCGTACATGTTTTGTTTGAGCTAGGAAAGTTTTAACATCTTCTAACTCACAAGAACGACTTGGG
>CM050218.1:16340000-16350000 GCA_027475355.1 Coilia nasus | reverse complement strand
GTGCTTGTGTGTGTGTGTGTGTGTGTGTGTGTGTGTGTGTGTGTGTGTGTGTGTGTGTGTGTGTGTGTGTGTGTGTGTGTGTGTGTGTGTGCGTATGCTTGTGTGTGCGCGTGCATGTGTGTGTGTGTTTTTGTGTGTGTGTGTGTGCTGTGTGTGTGTGTGTGTGTGTGTGTGTGTGTGTGTGTGTGTGTGTGTGTGCCTGTCCCTCTGAAGGTTTTCATTTAGGTGCTGTGATGGAGAGGTAGGGGATGGTTAGGGGCTGGGGGACTTTGGGTAAGCACGTGTCTGGGAGGTCTGGACTGTCTTTGAAGTGGACTTTTTGTGGAATGGATTGCTCACACACACACACACACACACACACACACACACACACACACACACACACACACACACACACACACACATAGGCAGAAACACAGAAACACACACACACACACATACATCCCCTCCCCTGCTGGTCTTGCTGACCAGACCTCCAGCTTTGCTGATGAGGACCAGTGTGGGGGCTGTTGACTGAGCCTGCAGCCAATTAACTGCTCAGGTGTGTGTGTGTGTGTGTGTGTGTGTGTGTGTGTGTGAGTGTGTGTGTGTGTGTGTGTGTGTGTGCATGTATATTTATATATTTGTGTTTAAGTGTAAAGGCAGGGGGTCAGTCCCTTCTCTTCATCCAGACATCTGGACGGACTTTAGGTGATGTGGGGGCGGTCCTTAGGATATGCCCCCTGTGGAGCTGGAGAGTTTGTGTATTCGTGTGTGTGTGTGTGTGTGTGTGTGTGTGTGTGTGTGTGCATGTGTGTGCATGTGTGTAGACAGCTGTTTGCTTATTCTATGGAACCAGAATCAGAGCATACCAGAGACCAGAGAAACACTGAATGAAGAAAGGAAAAGGGAGGAAAGGAAAAAAAAGATGAACTGAAAAAGACATATGGACAGAGAGTGAAACAGAGATAGAGAATGAGAAATAGAGAAAGAAAATAGAGAGAGAAAGAGAGAGAAGGTGAGAAAAAGATAGAAAGAAAGCAAGGTAGATAGAGAGACAGCGGAAGGAAGAGAGATGAGTTTGACATGTATACAGGATTAGGATGTGAGGATTCCGCCCTCTCCTCTCCACTCCTCTCCTCTCTTCTCCTCTCCTCTCCCCTCCTCTCCCATCCTCTCATCTCCTCTCCTCTCCTCTCCTCTTCTCTCCTCACCTCTTTTCTCCTCTCCTTTCCTCTCCTCTCCCCTCTTCTCCTCTCTTCTCCCCTCCTCACATCTCCTCTTCTCTCCCCTCCTCTCCTCTCCTCTCCTCTCATCTCCTCTCCTCACCTCTTCTCTCCTCTCCTCTCCTCACCTCTCATCTCCTCTCCTCACCTCTTCTCTCCTCTCTTCACCTCTTCTCTCCTCTCCTCTCCTCTCATCTCCTCTCCTCACCTCTTCTCTCCTCTCCTCACCTCTCATCTCCTCTCCTCACCTCTTCTCTCCTCACCTCTTCTCTTCTCTTCTCTCCTCACCTCTCCTTCACCACTCTGCCACCTCTGTGTCTCTCCTCCTGTGTCAATGCGGCTTGAAGCCCAGCTAATCTCCCACGGCAGCACTAATACACCTCCTCTTATTTGACCTCATGCTATGACACCCACTCAGTGCATACAGAGCCAGCCAGCCAGCCAGCCTGCCAGCGTGCACCCAAGCGGGGAGGGGGAATGAATAGGCTGCTCCGGCACAAGGAGCTCTGCTCCACATCGCGCCACTTTAATAAGGGAGTTAACACAGGCTGGGAACTGCATATGGAGCCACTCACTGGCAAAACATCACAGCCCCTGTTTCGGAACAGATACAGACATACAGACACACACACACACGCACATACATACACAGACACACACCATCATCATCATCATCATCATCATCAAAATCCACATACTTACACACACTAACAATATTACACACACACACACACACATACATACACACACACAATCACATAAACATACACACACATTATCTAACACATCCACATGCTTACATACTCACATTCTTACGGACATCCATACACACACACACATACGGTCAGAGACATACTCAAATACTAGTTATACATTGTGTCATATAGATATTCCCATACACAGGTATGGACACACATACACATACACATACTGAATACAGGAGGCACATTATCACTTCGACAGACTCATTACTCATTACAAAATCATTATTGTTTACCGTGGCAGCCATAAGGCGCTCATTTTTTTATCTTCCATTTATCCATGTACTGTATGCATGGAGCGCTCTGGAAAAACACTCTGCCAGACTAACCCTGATCACCCTTCATCATGAGCTGCTGATGCATTTGTCTTTCTCCACAAGCGGAGGAGGAGGAAGAGGAGGAGGAGGAGGAGGAGGTGGTGGTGGAGGAGCCGTGAGCATCGGTGCGTAACGGAAGCCGCGGACGAGGCCGTGGTGAAATTTGATTCCAGGGGGAGCGGTGGCTGAGCTGGTGGGGCACAGCTCGTTGCATTTCCATGCATTTCCATACGGGATGCGCGAGGGGGTTTGTTTGTCGCCTGGCGATATTCTGCTGATTTGTGCGACTCCGCTGCCGCTGCCTTTTGTCTGGTCCGTGGAGAGATGCTCGCTGGGAAAGAAGTGGGATGGGAGAACTGCAGGAGAATAAGGGTGGAAGGCTGTTTGTGGCACATTTTTTCTGTCAATGCTCTCTCTCTCTCTCTCTCTCTTTGTCTCTTTCTGTCTGTCCTCTCTATGTGTGTCTGCCTTTCTTTTTGTCTGTCTGTCTTTCTCTATTACTGTGTGCCATCTCTATCTATCTATCTATCTATCTATCTATCTATCTATCTATCTATCTATCTATCTATCTATCTATCTATCTATCTATCTATCTATCTATCTATCTATCTATCTATCTATCTATCTATCTATCTATCTATCTATCTATCTATCTATCTATCTATCTCATGCTATTTCTACATCTCTCTCATCTTTCTCTTGTGCGCTTTGTCTATTTGGCAGTCTGTGTGGCCCAGTAAAATAAACTGGAGCTGAAGGGTTTAGGCCTCCATCTGCTTACACAGGCACCCTCTGGTAGCTTCAAACCCAGGCCGCTACAGGGTCCCATTGGTGCGAGAAGAAATAGAACTTGGACTGACAAAACTTGTCAGAGAAATAAAATTGGGGATAAATGTCAAGGATCCACCAATAGCTTCTCCTTATGCTTCCTCTTCCCCTCTCCTCTCTCTCTCTCCTCTTTCTCTCCCCTTTCCATCTACCTTTCCATCGATGTGTGTTCTCTCTCTCTCTCTCTCTCTCTCTCTCTCTGTCTCTTTCTCTCTCTCTCTCTGTGTCTGCCTTGCTTTGAGTCTGTCTGTCTGTCTGTCTCTCTCTCGATCTCTGTCAGTCTCTGCTGGCAAGTTCCAAAAGCAGCAGGATTGAAAATGCAGGAAGAAGGAAGAGGAAGTCGGGGCTCAGATGTGAAGCTTGACTTCCACATGTTCGCTGTTGCCTCCTCTGTCAAGCGCCATGTTGAAAATAACACGACACAAAAAAAACAACTGTTGGGAATCAAACAAAAACCAAACACCACAACCAAACGCAGAGACTCAAAGGGTTATGTGGAATAGGAAGGGTGATGGAAGGGGGAGGTGTTTGTGCATGTGTGTCTGTGTGTGTCTCTGTGTGTGGTTGGCAGCACTACCACATTCTCAAGTAATAAATAAATAAACAAAAACAGTGTATTTCTGTTTGCATTGGGTCCCTCTTTTACCCCAATGGCCCTCCCCATCCAGCAGCTTTAGTTCTTCTTTGTCTTGCGGTCTACTGATCTTCAGAGAGTGTTCTCTTTTTATAACCAGAGGGCTCTCTGCATCTCCCTGTCAGCAAGCTTCTCGGAGAACATGCCGGAAAGGACAAGCTGGAGGGGATGGATGATGATGTGCTCTTCAGAAATGTCACTTCTCCCCCCTTCCTCTTCCTCTCTGTCTCAGTTTCTCTTTCTCTTTCTCTCTCTCTCTCTCTCTGTCTCTCTATCTTTCCCTCACTCACTCCCTCTCTCTGTTCGTTCACCAGAGAGTCCTTGAGCTAAATGACAGAGTGATGCCTGGTTCAGAGGCTCGTGTGGCTTGTCGGCAGTCGGTGGCTCGTTTCTCTGTCGCGCTGCTGACGGCCTCTGTGATTAGTGTTCCCGGCAACAACAGAGGGCTTGTTTTCACAAGGCTCCCGTTTCCCCAAATGGGATTGAGTTTTTCTTGTGTGTGTCTGTGTGTGTTTGTGTGTGTGTATGTGTGTGTGTGTGCTTGTCTGTCTGTCTGTGTTGCCCGCGAGGGTACAGAGGTCACGGTCAAGATCGTGAGCACCACAGAGGAAGACGGAAATAAACCGTAAATGAGTGTTTGTGTTCGCACCAGGCCTGCGGGTGCTGGTGTGACAGGGGGTTAATGTAACATAGCTGTGACAAGCCCATTGAGTCAATTAAGAAAGCACACGCACACACACACGTTATGTTACCCATGTGCACGTGCCAGCTAGCTCACACACGCTCTCTCTGATGAAGGACAAATAACACACCGACCACCGACCCTAGCGCTCATTAAAGTATCATGACTGATGTCATATCCGCAACCCGGTGGGGCGTCCAAATAAGCCAAGTTTTAACTGTTGCCGCCTGAATCCACTCATTAAATCACTTCTCTGCATTACTGTAAAGTGCAGTGGTGAAGCTGTTATTTTCTGTGGACAATAGGGCTGGCCGATAATACCTTAATAAGTTATCCCGTGATATCTAAAAATACCAACGATATCAGTTTCATTACTCTAATTAAAAAATCTTATGCGCATCTCTGAAAGCGCCAAAGTGGTACTGAATAAAACAAGCTGTTGTGTCAAATGTGCTAATACTATTGTCTGCTAGTTATCAAACATGTTAGTCCTGGCTCAGAATTTGTCTGTTACTTGTAGTATCAAACAGTTAAGCAGTAAATATTTGACTTTGGACAGATGCATCAGATATTTATTTGTTTTTTTTTTGTTTTTTTGACTTATTGTTAACATTTGGATAGTCTACCGACAGAGACTTTGCAAAGGGTTGATGAATTTCACATCAGTCTTTCTGATTGTTTTTGTAACATCCCCTCAACCAAACAAAACTCCAAACACAAACTCCAACCATGCAAGGTGAATAACCTTATGAATAACAATTTCAACAGGTAGCTTGGTCTTTCCAAGTGAAATGTGATCGATAGTGTTTTATTCACAATGGCGCCGTGAATCCCAAAGCTCATGCTGTGTTTTTTTTGCTGTTGGTGTTTGTCTCCGCAGGTGACGAGTGGTATCTCTGCCGCCTCTCCCTGACCCTGCCCAGCCAGAGCGACCTGCAGTGGGCCATGTTCCCCTCCCCCTACCTGGCCACGGTGGGGCCCGACGCCAGCCCCGGCACCCTGGTCTACCGGCTCAGCGCCCAGCGAGGGGATGGCTCCCCCACCACGGCTGCGCACTTCCTGTTGGTGGAAGGTGAGGTTGGGGGCCCCGGAGGGTGTGGTGTGTGGTGGGGACATGCGACTGGAAATATTCCGATCAATTCAACACCTTATTTAGGTCACTGCCTTGCTGGTTCGATAATAATGATTGGAGGTTAGGCAAAAATGCTGTACATAGGGTATGGGGGGTATAAAAGGAAATTGAAACTGAAGTTCACAGTTGAAAGCATTGTTAGCTGCCTTCACGCTAAAAGCTGAAGTGACAACACTCAACAAAGTAACACGCAAACAGAGGAATGCATTCCGACAGTGGTATATGTAAACATCTGGTGCATGTTGATGCAAAGGAAACTGTCATCTTCTGTCTCTGCCTCTGTGTCTCGCTGTCTCTCTCTGTCTCTCTCTCTTACTCTGAGTTAGTTGCTTTTGGTGTTTAATTTCAATTACTGTCAGGTTGAGTCAATGTGTAGCGACTGTGCCTGCCTGGTGCAGTAATCTCTCCCCTGGGATTAACTTCTCATCTGGAGAGGAGGAGTTTTGTCTGTGTGTGTACTTGGATGAACCGTCAAAGTCTCACCACGCAATAAGTCACAATAGACTTCTGAACACACAAGAAAAAATGATTTTCTCTCCACTGTGGTGGTTGTGTTGCAGCTGTAGACTTGTAGAACAGGAGAAGGTGGGAATTTCTCTTCTATTTTCTAATGAGCAGTGATGGAGCAGATTAACCAGTCAGTCCAGACACCCAGTGCCTTTGATTAGTTCACACATGACAGCTAGTCTTCTCTTTTTTGCCTTTGTAATATTATAAGCTTTTTATTGCGTCACTGCGTCACTGCATCATTGCATTATTGTGTTCTTCAGCTCCGGTGCCACTGCACTGCAAGAAATGTTGTCTTGTGCTTTCTTGCCAAACTGTTAAGCACTTTGAGCTGCATTTTATATGAATTGTGCTGTACAAGTTAAGATTATTATTATTATTATTATTATTATTATTATTATTATTATTATTATTATTATTATTATTATAAGCTACATCTGCTAGCCCAGCCATACAATTTTACCGTTTTACTCTTGTAACTTTGTGCAGCGAATAGCAAGTAGGAAGTTGTGTTATTAGAGTGTGACTGAGGAGACAAAAAGGCTAGGTGATGAAACATCATACATGGAGAAAAACACATATAGGAGGCTCGTGTTCCACCCTTGCTGGAGTTTTCTCAGGAAAGCGAGCGCGGTTACTGAAGCGCTGGTTGTGAGCAATTAGCAGACGGGTGACAGCGGTGACCAATGAGAGTGTCGTTAGCGCTGCGTGGGGCTCACCGCCTCAGGTAGCGGGACGACGACCCGTTTCCACGGCGATGAGGAACTGGCACAGCTGATTGGGCAGAGCGGCAGACATCGCACAGCTGGGGCCTGGCAGCTGCACTTCTCTTCCTCTCTTCGTTTTCTTTTTTTTCTTCCTCCACCTCCTCTTCTTCTTCCACTGCACTCCATGGCTGCTGCTCCTGATCCCTGGCCTAAAGGCACGGGGGGTGAGGATGGGTAGCTGTTAGGGGTTGGGGTGGGTTGGGGTGGGTTGGGGTGGGGTGGGGTGCGGTGGTGGGCTGACTTCAGATGGACTGTCTCACTGTCATCAGTCGCCGTGTCCTTGAGAAGAGAAGCTGGCCACGGCCACAGATTGGTGGTTGTTTCTGTGGACGTGTGCACTTGTACGAGCACATCTGGTAGAGTGGGGACATCAGTAGGAGGAGAGGAGAGAGAGGAAAGCCTTCCAGGCCTGGGTGGAAGCAGAGCTATTTGTGTTCATCACAAGTGTCTCTGTGCCAAATGTGTCCTCCCTGTTTTGAGCAGCGAAAGACATCACATATCTCCCTGAAACAAAAGAAAAACACATAAAAATGTGTGTATTAAAGCATCACATCACTTTGATTTTTCCATGATCACAAGGTGCGTAGGTTTTATGAATCAGTGTTTCTCAACACAGAGTATGTTGGAGTATGGACTTTCTTAGGAGTGTACGCTTGGGAGACTGAGACTGGGAGTATGCTTTACCCTACAAGTGGTGTTTTGAGACACTGAGTTTTATAACATTTCGGAAGTACACAAGTTTTATACACAAGTTGTATACACAAGTATAAAAAAGAGTATGTATGGAGAATTGGCACCTCATGAGTAGCGACATGAAGTGAAGATGCTCTCTGCAAATAGATCCAGTTAAGTTAAGATGTGCTTCCAAACATGAAAGCCATTAGAAAAGAGCATATGAGAGCAGCAAAACAGCAACATTTTTTTCCTTCTTCCTCCTTTTCTTATTTTTAATACTATTATTATACAATCTTGACTGGCATAGAGGGGGTGAGGAGGCTTTTTACACGCTAAACTTGTGAGCAGCCAGCTGACCAGAGATGAAGTCCACTGCCAGACCCTGGAGCGTACCCTAACCTTCAAATGCAGGAAAGAAAAACAACAAAGCAAAAATAAAAAAAGCACTGAAAGACAGACAGCCAGCCAGACAGACAGACAGGCAGGCAGAACAGCAACCCAGCTGAAGCATCCTTGTTTGTTTAGTGAGCTAGACTATAAGTCAAACATCACTCACCCTGAACAAAAGCTCTGAAGTCCGGTCTCCACAATAAAACATGGTTTAAAAGATACCAGATGAGGCCCCCTGTTACTCATGGACATCAACTCAAAGTGGAAGCAGACCAAAATTCACAAAAACAGGGGCTTTATTTCCATAAATAAATCAATTTAGTTACAAGCCTAGAGCCAAAGCAAGCATGGGAAGCGCAAATGTTGTGAGAATGAGAGAACAAAAGCGTGTCTGTCTAGAGGCAAACAGCAACACATTTATAAGACACCTTCTCAGGTGTAGACAATCAAGCAAATTATGTCCATGCGTCACCCAAAGGCTGTTGTACCTGCTACTGACAGGCTGGTTGTGTGGTGGGGTGATGGGTAACCATACAACGTGTTTTCCCCCACAGCAGTTAACTCGGCTGATGTCAGGTAGAAAAAAAATATTATTTATTTTTATAACATTTCCTCTCACGGTGAAAAAAAATTCTATGTAGGTACATATTAACAACTACATTTCTTCATAGGGTCAATGCAGATCTGTATTGCTAACCTTCCTAAGTGAACTTATTACTGTTTTAATTATTTGATCCCAGATGTCTGTATGTTTTATATTGTTTTTGTAACGCTTTTTGTTGTTGCTGTTTATTTTATAACTTTTTTTTTTTTTTCATTTTGCATTGCTTGCTGATATCTATGACTTTATTAATTATTAATGTATGAAATAATACAACATTATTTCTGTATTAAATAAAGGTTGAATGAACAAATGAATGAATGAGCATCAGCTCCATCACTGGCAGAATAAATTCCCATCACTGTAGCTCTTTCCTGCTCTACTGTATGTCTTCTCTTCTCTACACAGCAAAAATAAGTGTTAAAGTTTCAGAGTTAAGCATATGGAAGTTGATTTTAACTGTATAATTTTAACATATTTGGATTGAAATGGTGTCCAGAGGCGGGGTATTATTTCACATTTCGAAAGTGTTACAGTAAAATCAACTCTGTAGGAGTCAGTTCAACACTGGTCTTTTTTTTTTGGCTGTGTGCCCAGGTGGTGAGGACTGTTTCGAGGTGGACCGGACCTCGGGGGAAGTGAGAGCCACGGGGCGGCCCCTGAGCCCCGGCAAGGAGTACCTCCTGTGGGTGCAGGTGCTTGACCCCCAGGGCCGCAAGGGCCCCCAGGCCTCCGTGTCCGTCCTGGCCGGCTACCGGCCCCCTCAGTTCACCAACGGCTCCTACACCGCCTACGTCCCCGAGAGCACGCTCGTCGGCCAGCCGTAAGTAGAACAGTGTGCTAGTGTGTGTGGGAGTGAGTGTTTGTCCGACAATGGCTGTGTTCTTATTCAGGGTGTGTGTGTGTGTGTGTGTGTGTGTCTGTGTCTGTTTTTGTGTCTGTGTGTCCTTGCTCAGTGTATGTGTGTGTCCTTAATCCGTGTGTGCTTGTGTGTGTAGATGTTTGTGTGTGTGCATAAATATATGTGTGTGTGTGTGTGTGTGTGTGTGTGTGTGTGTGTGTGTGTGTGTGTGTGTGTGTGTGTGTGTGTGTGTGTGTGTGTGTGTGTAAATATGTGTGTGTGTGGATGTTTGTAAATGTGTGTGTGTGTGTGCTTGTTTCCTTGTTAATTTTGAGTGAACTGGCATATGTGTGCATATGGATTCGCTTAAGCGTATGTGTAAGGCTTGTTTTTTTCTTACAGTTATGTGTGCATGTGTATATGTGTGTGTGCTGTCTGAATGTGTGTCTGTGTTTGTACGTGTGTGTGTGTGTGTGTGTGTATATGTGTGTGTGCACTGTGTGCGTATTTATCATGCGTGTTAGGTGCATTGTGAGGGGGTGAGAGCATACAGTGGAGTATCTGCTCATTAGACGGGAGAGGGGCAGAATTGTGTGAAGGTGGCTGATTCTGCACGCCTGTGTGTCATCTGTTGCATGAAACAATGCACCCTCAGGCCCC
>CM050218.1:16327500-16332500 GCA_027475355.1 Coilia nasus | reverse complement strand
TCTTGATAATGATCTCGATAAGGTGAAAAAGGTCAAAGAAGGTTTATAATGCACTGTAACCTCTAAGATCTTATGACTGGATTCAATGAAAGCGTTACCGACATTTGTTTATGTTTACAGATGTACATATACTGTATGAATGCTACAGTATGTATTTTTTTCTGTTATTTCTGTGATGCATATGGCAATTACCAAAATGAAACTAAACGGAACTGAACTGAGCCATTCCACTCTAACAATTAAAACATCTGTAATTCAGCCACACTGTATGTTCGGTAAGTTAGTGTTCTTGTTTTGTGCAGGAAAAAATCCAGTGTCAGAAGTATTTGAGCAAGTGCATATGTTAATTTATGGACTACAAATGTGTGATTTGGACTGAGGATGCTATGCAAACATGACCCCGTTGGCCACGGCATAGCAGCTTTGGTGTGCTGTGTGTGTGTGTGTGTGTGTGTGTGTGTCTGTGTGTGTGTGTGTGTGTCTGCTGTTGTGTGTTCATGATGGGCTAATAATGAGTTCCCTTATGTTGTGTGCACAGAGGTTAAGGGCGTGTGTGTGTGTGTGTGTGTGCGTGTCTGTGTGTGTGTGTGTGTGTGTGTGTGTGTGCACGTGTGCGTGTCTGATAGAGGTCTCTCTGGGTTGGCTGCAGATGTTTTGCTTTGCACCCACGGCCTCATCATCACAGGCAAAGTCAACACGCCTCACTTAGCGGTGTCACCGAGCATAACACGCAATCACACACACACACACACACACACACACACACACACACACACACACACACACACATGCACACACAGAAGCACACACACACAGAGGCACTCACATATACATAGACACACACAAATACTTTACACACATGCACACACACACACACACGCACACACAAACACACACACACACAAACAGAGAAACACACACACACACACACAAACAGAGAAACACACACACACACACACCAAGCCCATGACAAGCCAGTGGGGCAGGAAACGGGCCCTGACACCACCCCACCCTCTTTTCCCCCTCCACCCACCTCTGCTGACCTCTGCGCCTCCTCACCACTCTTTGTGTCGCCCCCTACAGGTGCTGGTGCACATTACGGACGAGAACGACTGCACCCCAGAGTTCCTGCACTCCATCTACAGCCGAGACAACATCCCCGAGTCCATCCCGCCAGGGACCTCCCTCCTGCAAGGTGAGACGAATACATCTGCATAGTGGCTGCAACTAACGATTAGTTTGGTAGTCAACTAATCGATTATAAGTCTATTGTTTTTTTGTTTTTTTTTAACGTTTTTTATGTTGATTAGTTAGCATTATTTTTGTTGCATCGTCTGTGCTTCCTGTGGGCACGGCTGTTACTGTGGGCTCCAGCATATGTGTGTGTGTGTGCTCTCTCTGTCTATCTCTGTCTGTCCAGTGCTAACCCTCCATTGTCCTTGTCTAGTGACTGTTACCGTTCATCTCTCGCTCTGTTCTTTTTCGTCCCGTTTATCTTTGAAAGAGATATAAAAGGTTCTTTCTCTCTTATTGTCTCTCTTATTTCTCAGTCTCTCTCTCTCTCTCTCTCTCTCATTGTATCTGTCTGTCTCTCTTGCATTGTCTCTGTCCTCACTCTTTCTCTCTCTTGCTCTCTCTCTCTCTCTCTCTCTCCATCTTTATGTACATACTCTGGCCCTGTCTAATGCTAAGTTCTCTCTGGTCTGGAGGCGTATGCCTCAGTAGCCCTCAGTAGCCCTCAGTAGTCCTCTCCCAGCCTCCCAGCCTCCCTCAGCATCTCAGTCTCTCACCCTCCCTCAGCCTCTCACCCTCCCTCAACCTCCCTCAGCCTCTCAGCCTCTCACCCTCCCTCACCCTCCCTCAGCCTCTCACCCTCCCTCACCCTCCCTCAGCCTCTCACCATCCCTCAGCCTCCCTCAGTCTGCCTCAGCCTTTCACCCTCCCTCAGCCTCCCTCACCCTCCCTCAGCCTCCCAGCCTCCCTCAGCCTCTCACCCTCCCTCACCCTCCCTCACCCTCCCTCAGCCTCTCACCCTCCCTCAGCCTCCCTCAGTCTCCCTCAGCCTCTCAGCCTCCCTCAGCCTTTCACCCTCCCTCAGCCTCCCTCAGCCTCCCTCAGCCTCTCACCCTCCTTCAACCTCCCAGCCTCCCTCAGCCTCTCCCACCCTCCCTCAGCCTCCTGTAGTCCTCTCCCAGCCTCCCTCAGCCTCTCACCCTCCCTCAGCCTCTCACCCTCCCTCAGCCTCTCAGCCTCTCAGCCTCTCTCAGCCTCCCCCCTCCCCCCCCCGTGTCTCTGCCCCTCTGGAGCTCAGGCCGTAATTATAGAGTAACTCATTATGGCAGCCCTTACTCCCACACCCACTCCCACACTTACTCACACACTCACTTACACACACACACACACACACACACACACACACACACACACACACACACACACACACACACACACACACACTCAGACACTTACACACACACAGTCACACACACTCATTCCTTCTTTCGCTCTCTCTCTTTATCTTTCTCTCTCTCTCTCTCTCACACACACACACACTTGTTCCTTCTCTTTCTCTCTGGTGTGGAGCCTCATGGGTAGGAGATGGGAGATGCGAGATGGGGTCTAATCAAAGGGCCAGGCTGCAGCTTTGAGGCCCGACAAGCTTCTCGCGTTCTCACGACCTCGCCGCCGAGCAGCTTAATCACTTCCCACCAGAACATGTGTGTGTGTATGTGTGTGTGTGTCTGTGTGTGTGTGTGTGTGTGTGTGTGTGTGTGTGTGTGTGTGTGTGTGTGTGTGTGTGTGTGTGTGTGTGCGGGTATGTCTGTGTATAGCCTTGGTCTTGCTCTCCATCAGCAAAGATGAAACAGCACCATCCTAATGTCTGTGAGAGCGTTGTCCTGTTGCATGACTCTCTGTACATTTGTGTGTGTGTGTATGTGTATTTGTGTGTGTGTGTGTGTGTGTGTGTGTGTGTGTGTGTGTGTGTGTGTGTGTGTGTGTGTGTATGTGTATGTGTCTGTGTGCCTGTGTAGGCATGCATGTAAACTGTTGTGTGGGTAAATATTTACACATCAGCGCAGAGCTGTATGTGTGTGTGCGCTTGTGTGTGTGTGTGTGTGTGTGTGTGTGTGTGTGTGTGTGTGCGCGTGTTCGTGTGTATGAGTGTGTGTGCACATGTGTGTGTGTATGTCTGTGAGTGTGTGTGTGTGTGTCTATGTGTGTGCACATGTGTGTGTGTTTGTGTGTATGGGTGTGTGTGCACGTGTGTGTGTGTGTGTGTGTGTGTGTGTGTTCTACCATCCTGCGTTGGCACCCGTATTTGCCTTGTCAGCACCGAGGCCAGCAGCAGGGAGATTGGCAGTCCCCATTCCCATTTGCCCCCTACCCAAGATGCTCCCCACTGATTGGTCCTCGCCCCTCCGAGCCAGCGCTCCCCCATCTAAACACCCCTCGTAACACCCCCCCAGAGCCTCTTTATCGCTCCGCCCGAGCCACCAAACGATCTTATCGCTGTAATTGAAAGAGTGTTTTCTCTCCATTTTTTTTTACGATCCACCTTTCATGGCTCTTTAAAAATACATGGTGCGCATCAAGTGTGCGGGGGCCTTCCTGGGAGAGAGGATTGTTGTTGCTGTTGTCTGGGAGCCTCCCTCTCTCTCCCTCTCTCTCTCTCCATTTTTCTCTATTTCTCAGTCTCTCTCTCTCTCGCCATCTTTCTCTCTCTCTCCATCTTTCTCTATTTCTCAGTCTCTCCATCCCTCTCTCCTCTCACTCCTTCCCTGCCTCCCCTCTTGAGTACAAATCTCTTCACCTCCATTTGTTCGGGACCTTGTCCTCACTGTCCATCCAACAATCTAAGCTCCAGTTGTTAGTGTAAGTAAGTCTATTATCATCCAGGTGGTGAGAGACATTTAGAAACGAGTTTAAAATAAACGTTATGAGTTCACTCATTAAAGCCAAAGGTTTACAGGAGCTGCATTTTTACAATGGGTAAAGCCTCTGATAATAGGCACTACGCCGATAATAGGTCCTGCAGTTAAAGGCCACAGGTTTGAGTGTAGTCTCTCACCCAGGGGATCAGGGTTTGTTTGGTTAGCTTCAGCCTATTAGCACGGCACTTCCTCGTCACCATTTTTCAGGAACTGCATCATATCCACCCCTGTTTGACCCATGCTGATTGGTGGGTGCGCCACTCTCAGCTCATGCATGAGAATGTCTCCGAACTACATCACCATCCAGTTTTGAACATCCAATGCCTTTCCTCGATATAGCGATATAGCTTTACCTCACGTGGATCAGTAACGTGGCATTCAATTGGCTAAGTACAATGGAATAAGACCCAAGAAACTCCATTTTCAAAATTGAAAATTCAATTGCCTAAATTCATGTCATAGCTTAGCATTTCCCATTGGAATGAATGGGGGGGGGGATTTCCTCCCTGTCTCA
The DNA here is from genome assembly GCA_027475355.1 of Coilia nasus. Classification (NCBI taxonomy): domain Eukaryota; kingdom Metazoa; phylum Chordata; class Actinopteri; order Clupeiformes; family Engraulidae; genus Coilia; species Coilia nasus. Next base: position 16,328,054 of record CM050218.1, on the reverse strand, counting down.
AGTTATTATAAGACCTCCATAGCCCCGCCCATCCATCCACCCATGAATTCACCCATCCACCTGGCCATGCCACTGCCTGCCCCCTGCATACACCCACCTGACCCCTGCCTACCCCCTGCATGCACCCTGCCTGCCCCACCTGCTCCCTGCCTGCCCCTGCCCACCCCTGCCTGCCCCTGTGCGTCTGGGTGAAGATCAGAGCCGTTACCCCTGACACGAGCACGGCCCTCTTCAGAAACCCAGAGAGGCTTGTCGATGATAAACGATCCCTCTCATCGCCTTTGTTCCACCACAGCCAGCCTCAGCAGTTATTTCATTATTTTCTCCACCCCTAAAAAAGCAGGCCGTACTTCTCACAACCAAAATCATTCCTGTTGTTTCCAAGCTCTGGTGGTTGCTTGTGATGCTTGTCATCACTTGTACAATGCTTGTGTTTTGTTCAACACACACACACAGACAGAAAAAGAGAGAGAGAGAGAAAGAGAGAGAGAGAGAGAGAAGGAGAGAGACTCTGTAAAGCGCTGCAGCAGCATTTGTGAAATTTGATTACATTT
>CM050218.1:16322500-16325000 GCA_027475355.1 Coilia nasus | reverse complement strand
AGCCTTCCTAATGACAGCAAAGCCTTCTTCAAGTTTTACTTTTGATGTGTGCTGTTCGACACTCACTTTCTCACCTGCGTCTACTCTCTCTTCTCTCTCTCTCTCTCTTTCTCTTTCTCTTTCCTCTCTTCTTCTCTCTGTCTCACTCTTTCTTTCTCTCCCCCATCTTCTCTCTCTGTGTCACCCTCTCTCTGCTCCCCCCACCTCTCTGTCTCTCTTTTTTCTCTGTATTCCCCCCCTCTCTCCTCTCTCTTCTCACTCTTTCTCTCTTCTCTCTCTCTATCTCCTTCTCTCTCTTTCTGTAACTACTCACCCTGCTGACAGATGGGCTCTTAAATGTATCGAATAGAAGAACTGGCTTTCTCCAACACGGTTTTTAATTAACATTGGGCTCTTTTTAAAAACATGAGCGAGTGCTTAATTAAAAAAAGCACTTTGCCATACAACGCGCCATGGATCTCGGCCACAAACAAGAGGGTATTTTTTGGGAGGTGGAGGGGGTGGAGGGGGGGGGGGGGGTTGTTGTCAGCTGGTGGGGTGTTGGAGATGGGTGGGTTGGGGGGCGAGAGGGACTGGGTTGGTGGGGGTGTTGGAGATGGGGGTGGGTGAGTGAGGGAGGTGGTTGTTGGGAGGAGTCCGTATGGGCAGAGGGACCAGGGTGGGGTTGGGGATAGGGGGTTGTTGGCGGCTGGTGGGGGTGTTGGAGGTTAGAGATGGGTGGGTTGGGGGTGGGTGCAGGAGGTGGTTGTTGGGAGGAGTGTGTGTGGGCAGAGGGACGGGGGGGGGGGGGGTGTTGTCGGCTGGTGGCGTTGTTGAAGGTTGGACATGGGTGGGTTGGGGACATTAAGTGGGATAGGATGGTGGGGGTGTTGGAGATGGTGGTGGGTGGGTGAGGGAGGGGGTTGTTGAGAGAAGTCCGTCTGGGCAGAGGGACCAGGGAAGAAAGGGACACGGCAGGGACGAATGGAGCACGGCCGGCCATTTCTCCGGAGGACGCTGGACGGTAATTGCCAGGGATGTGTCTCGCTCTCCTGGCGCGTGCTTTCCAAGCGGACATGACAGTTTGCCAGGCCAGTGCGTCCTGAGCTCGCCTTGACGAGGGCGCTTCTTGTTGATCCTGACATGTCTCTCTCTTTCTCTCCCTCTCTTTCCCTCTCTCTCTTTCTCTCGCTTTTTCTTTCTCTTGTTCTCTCGTTCTCTCTCTCCTTTTCTCTCTCTCTCTTTCTCTCTTTCTCTCGTTCTCTCCTTCCCTTTCTCTCTCTTTTTGTCTCTCTTTCTCTTTCTCTCTCTCTCCCCTCTACTTCTCTCTGCCCCTCTTCTTCTCTCCTCTCTCTCTCTCTCTCTCTCTCTCTCTATTTATCTCTCTCTCCCTCCCTCTCCTCCAAAGGAGGGTCTGTGTTGCATTTCCACTGCTCTGGCCAGGCTGTGTCGACATCAAGGTTGCTGTGGCAATAATTTATCTCGGGCTGTGCTAACAGAACCTCCCCGTTCCCTGTCTTATCGCCCTCCCTCTCTCTCTCCCTCTCTCCCTCCCTCCCTCTCTTCCTCCATCTCCACTCCGTCAACACCATTTTATCACCGTTGTGTCTCTTCTGTTCGCTCCTTATGTACTCTTTCCACACTCGCTCACTCGCTGACAGTACTCAGTGCCTTTAGTTTACCTCAGTGCAATTACCAAGGTTTCTCCAATTAAGACTCTAAATCTTTATCTTGACCATACCATGGTATTGTGGTGTGTCTAAATCAAATTTGTGGCAAATAATATATGACGAAGAAAATTATGTCATGTGTAAGTGATGTATAATATGTACAGTATAACAACAACAAAAGAACAGTAAAATAATAATAATAATAATAATAATAATAACAATAATAATAATAATAATAGTTATCAGAATATTCGTCTTTTCTTCTTCTTCTTCTTCTTCTTCTTCTTCTTATTATTATTATTATTATTATTATTATTATTATTATTATTATAGCAATGCATGTACAGAATGTAAAGTAAAAATACTTTGTGTTCTTTCTCCTCTTGTGTGTCAGTGCTGGCTCGAGACTGTGACACGGGGCTGAATGCTGAGATCTCCTACTTCATCCAGAGCTCCGACTTCGACATCAGTGGCCAGGGTGTGGTCAGCCCTGCCCGACCGCTGGACTACGAGCGGCCCAATCACATGTACGAGTTCCTGGCAGTGGCAGTGGACAAGGGCACGCCCCCTCGCACAGGCACCGCCTCCATTCGCATCCGATTGGCCAACGTCAACGATGAGGCCCCCGTCTTCTCCCAGGCTGTGTAGGTTCTCTTCTCCTTTTCTCTCCCCATCCCTTTATCTTTCTTCTCCTCCGTAGCCCTGTAATACTGTGTCATCCCAATGCCTCAGGTTGAGGATGTGCTCTGAAGTTGTGGATATGCTGTTACAGTGAGGCCAGCTCTTTGGATCTTTGGCAATTGTGATCAGAGTGCGTGTTTGGTACCCTGTAGGTCGTGTGGGACGAGGCT
>CM050218.1:16315000-16317500 GCA_027475355.1 Coilia nasus | reverse complement strand
TGTGCACGTGTGTGTTGAAGTGTGTGTGTTGAAGTGTGTGTGTAGTCTGTGTCTGTCTCCTCACCACACTTCTTTGTCTGTCTTTCCCTTTCTACCTCTTCATTTTCCTGCTGTTCTCTATGTCTATTGCTCTATTTAGCTATATTTTGAGAAAGCTGTAAGCAACAGACAAAAGACACATGTACATTCACGGTGTTCTACTGAACTAATGCCCTGATGCATAACCTATGGCAGTATGGTTTGGTTAAATAATCTGCAGCTATTCTGTAAAAAGTAACATTGGAATTAATCATTAAATTATTCATAAATCATTTTGTAATGAATAATTAAAGACGTAGTGAGGGCCTTTGGTCTAAGGCCTTCCAACGAAGGGGTAGACCAACACCAGAAGTACATCTGGCAGTAGTAAACGCTAACAAGCATGCTAGCTGCTACTGAACTGGAGTCAGATGTAAGTCAAATACATGCATAAAATGCTGCCTTCGAAGATACTTTGATTTTGCCCAATTTTGAAGGAAGCATAGATGCCTCCTTAAGGCTGCCTTCGAACGTTGAACATTTATTAAACTATGAAGTCAGCTGTTGGTGTTATGGCAACAGTGTTCTGTGTTGCTGTCTAGCCAGGCCGTCTGAAACGAAGGTTTTAATTAGCACCTTGATGCTTGCTTAAGGTGTATGACTTGTTAGACAGCATCTGAAGTTGATGCCAAAAGTAGTTTGTGGTACAAATCCATCTCTGAAAATGGATTATTTCCTGCCTAGTTTTTCTCTAACTAAGGTGTTAATAAAAGGACAGATGTAAAATGCATCAAACAAACAATGCTCGGAATGACTGAGGGAATTTGAGATGGTAGCTACTCTACTTAATTCTCTTCCAACTGTCATGTCTTCATCTTTTTGCTGTTGTTTGTATTACATAACTGACTTGGCAACACAAGAGTCCTTTTCATCATGAGGTGCAGCATCTTTGAGTCTTGACTAAGTCTAAGCATTAAATAATGGTCCCAATTTATGTTGATAGTCCAATAGATGACTCTTTAGACTATCTACAGATGCTAATACTGTTCACAAACTGTCTTTTAAAACTCTGTATGCTGCTAAGTTTAGGGTTAAGTGTTGAGTTTAATTAAGATGATAAGTCAAGTGAATAATAACCAAAGTGAAACAGAATTTCAACCAATCTCTGTGGGTATACTATGGAAATAAAGTGTTGGCTAAAAAATGTCTCCGCTCCTCTCTCAGGGATCATCAAAGTACGCCGCAGCCCTCCTCCGATCCTCCGCGGGCCCCAGTACGTGCTCAACGTGACGGCCACAGACGACAACAGCGCCGGCGGGCCCCTCCCCCTCAGTAGCTCCGCCCAGGTCATCGTGGGCATCAACGACATCAACAATAACAAGCCAGTCTTTGACGAGGTGAGAGGCCCATATGGGAATTTCTGTATGGACAAACGCGAGAGAGAGAGATGTATTATTTATACTTGTGTCTGAACATTGGCTTTGGCAACACTATTTGCGTACACTGTCATGCGAATAAAGCACCCTTTGAATTTCTTGAATTTGAGAGAGAGAGAGAGAGAGAGAGAGAGAGAGAGAGAGAGAGAGAGAGAGAGATGGCATAATGGGATGGTGATAAACAGATTGTGACAGGATAAGGAAAGAGAGAGAGAGAGATGGAGGGAGGTAGTGACGAGTGTCGGAGGAGATTAGTAGGGGGGGAAGGAGCAGATGTGGAGTGGAGATCAGAGAGAGAAATAGATGGATGCAAAGATAGACAATGAGATTTGGAGAGGAAACAAGAGTGAGAAAGAATGGGTGTGTTTCTGGGTGAGTGTGTATGCGTATGTGTGGGTATGTGTGTGTGTGTGTTTCTGTGTGTGTGAGTGAGTAAGTGAATGTGTGTGTGATTCTGTGTGTGTGTACTGGTGTGTGTGTGTTTGTGTGTGTGTGTGTAATGGTGGGCGAGTGGAGTGGTGCAGGCAGCTGGTGCTGGAGCCTGAGAGGCCCCTGGGGCCCCTATGAAGGAGCAGCTCCACTGGAGCCTGAGCTGGGCTGAGCTGGCCGGGCTGGGCTGGGCTGGGCTGAGCTGGGCTGGGCTGGGCTGGACTGGGCCGGGCCGTGCCGGGCTGGGCTGGGCTGGGCTGAGCTGGGCTGGGCTGGGCCGGGCTGGGCTGGGCTGGGCCGGGCCGGGCTGGGCTGGGCTGGGCTGGGCTGGGCTGGGCTGGGCTGAGCTGGGCTGGGCTGGGCTGAGCTGGGCCAGCACAGAGAGCAGTGAGGGAGTGGGAGAGGAGAAGAGAGGAGAGGCTTGATCACCCCCCCCACACACATACAGAGACACACCCAGCCACTGCCTTTCTCTTTCTCTCTCTCTTACACACACACCATCTCTCTTTCTCTCTCTGTCTCTCTGTCTCTCTCTCTCTCTCTCTCTCTCTCTCACACACCCTCTCTAACACACATTCACAAGCAACACATATGCATGCACAAAACACACATACTAC
>CM050218.1:16287500-16300000 GCA_027475355.1 Coilia nasus | reverse complement strand
TCGCCTGTCTGGCTGTGCTGGTGGGTAGCACATCTCCCCTGCGCGCCTGTCTTAGTCCCTCAGGGAGTAGGAGCGCTTGCTCGCCAGAGAAGCTCTGAACTCCCCACTGCAGGGCCTGTCTGCACTTCAGCTCTCCCTATTCCTACTTCATTCATGTGGAGAAGTCCTCTGCCTCATTCGCTCCTTCGCTCCATCTCTCTCTTTCTTTCTCTTTCTCTCTCTCTTTCTCTTTCGCTTTCTTTGCTGATTCATCAGGAATGGAGAGCCAAGAGGAGAATTGCTAGAAGTTCTCTTCCTTCCCTCCCTCCCTCCCTCTCTCTCTCTCTCTCTCTCTCTCTCTCTTTGTCTCTCTTTCTTTCTCTCTGTTTCTCTCTCCCTCTCTCTCTTTCTTTCTCTGTCTCTGTCTCTCTTTCTTTCTCTCCCTCTCTCTTTCTTTCTCTTTCTCGCTCTCTTATTTCTCTTCCTCTCTCTTTTGCTTTCTATTAGCCTTCTCTCATCTGCTTTTTGCTAATGCTGCCAAATATTTTGCAGAGCATACAAGCCCTGCCTGTTTTTACCTGACTCCGTCTGAAACTTTGCCTTGCCACCTGGCCCCCAGTGGGTCCCCCCTTCTTCCTTTTCATGTTTTATTTATTTATTTATTTATTTTATTTTTTCACACACGGGCAAACACCAGTGGGGTCGGTGGGCGAGAAAAAAGGGATGATTTAGTACTTTCTTCCGAACGCTCAAAGAAAAAGAACGACTGCGGCGATGTTCCCTGGCAAAGAGTGTCTTTTTTTCCTCTCAACTGTACCCATAGACATTGAGCCGTCCTTACACTCTCAAGGTTGTTCAATAAACAGTGTAACAAAGACAGCAGAATCACAGTCTAGGCGATGGGCTAAAGAAACGATCCTTTACCTGCAAGGACACGTCTCTGTCGAACAACCACTTTGGCGTCTGAGGAAATAGTGTGTGCGGAGACTAAATGAACGGCTCTCTGTTTCTAAAAGAGTTCCTCTCTTGTGTTATCTGTCTGAATAGCCGTCCTTTAATGGGTAATTCATTCACACCTGGGTCCCCGTGTGCCCACAAGGGTTGTATTTCTTTTGTCGTGGCATCTTTATTCGACTCTGACAAAATGTGACCTGATCGGGCAAAATGAGTCTGAAATCTCGAACTCCAATTTTAAGGTACAGTTTTTGTACAAACCCTTAAAAAACCTAATTTTATGTTTTGTTCTTACATGCAACAAAAGCTGTTCAAAAACATTTCCCCACTTTTCATCATGTCAAGACAACTTTGTTAATGTTAAAAATTGGCTATCTGAAATGTAATTGCACTATTGATATATTACCGAAATGTCCAAAATAAATTTAATTTTCGAATTTCAAAAAGATGGTGGGATGTCTGTGTGTGTGTGACCAAGAAATCATTTTAAAGTGTATCGACTTGCCTTTTTAGTGGTAGCAAAACCTTAAATTTGAATTTTGGGTCACTGTAACTCATTTTGCCAGGTCTAGTCACAAACTATCGCTCTGTCCTGTTTCAGCTCCCACATACAGTAGCACTTTTTAGGCTCTTTCCATGGTCTCAGACATTATCACGAACCAAAACCCTCTTTTCTCCTCTCCACTCCTCTCCTCCTCCACTCTACTCTCTTCTCCTCTCTCCTCTGCTCAGGTCTAATTACTGAGGTAGATTGTTGTTCAAATTTAGCAGCGCTAATATGGACTGTTAATTACGGCGAGCTGTGTGCGTCCACGGGCCGCAGGCTGTGGGATGCGTGGCGAATCTCCATATCAATGAGAGGCTTGAGAGGATGTAGGGAGGAATGGAGAGAGAGAGTGGGATTGAAAGCAGAAAGAGGGATAAGGAGAGAGGGAAGAGCGAGAGAGAGAGAGAACAGGCACGTAGTTGAGGCCCTGTTGTCTAATCAGCGTCGAGTGCTGAGAGACGGGCAGTCTGATCAGGAGGGATGTTTATGCACCCACACATACGCGTACACACACACACACACACACACACATACACACACACACACACACACACACACATTTACACACTCACACACACTTGTAGATACACAGGCACCCTTAGACACCCACACACACTCATCCTTGGACACCTACACACACAAATACACACGCGCACACACACACACACACATTTACACACTCACACACACTTGTACATACACAGGCACCCTTAGACACCCATACACACTCATCCTCGGACACCTACACACACAAATACACACGCACACCCACGCACACACACACACATACACACAAACACACACAATTACACACTCGTACACACACCCACTCACACACACCTGCAGACATCCAACCACACTTATACACACACACACACAAACACACACACACACACTCTCAGACACCCACACACACTCCGAGATTTCTACTTCTACATGTGATCCTGTGTACACCAAGACACATATCCCCAATCTTGCCCAAAGTGTCTTACTGAGCCAGTAATCAGTGTAACTCTGCTGTCTCTCCAGCAGGGCGTCCCCACCCACCAGCCCAGCCGCCCAGCACACCTTGATGCTCCAGCATTCATCTCTCACTCATCATCTCAGCCCACCACTAGCCATGGATGGGTAATGAGATGTGTTGTAATTAGTTCTCATTGGGCTCTGCTACATCCTGCCCACACTCTATGGCCATTACCGCTCTCTGGGCTGAGATATCAGGAGGTGTGAGCGAGGACAGGGGAGGGAATTTATGGGAATCAGCCTTCTAAAATTACTGAAAGTACTAAGATGAGTCATCTGTTGATATCTTTTTCTCCCTCTCTCTCTCTATCTCTCTCTCTCTGTCTTTCTCTCTGTCTCTCTTTGCTGTATGTGTGTGTGTGTGTGTGTGTGTGTGTGCGCGCGCGCGTGTGTCTGTGTGTGTGTGTGTGTGTGTGTGGGAGGGAGCAACTGTTTAAACCATGATGCGACTGATGTGATGGTCACCATGGTGATGTGATGGTGAGCGTTAAAAAAAACATCTCTCATAGATCCACATTTATGAGAGTAGCCAGTGTATTGCTCTTCACTTTTATTTATCAAACACATGTTGACATTTTCTGCTGCATACCAGTCTAGAGGCCAGAAGGAATACTTTTATTTGTCTGCCACCTGTAAACATATTTTGTAATGTAGCACGTCTGGAACGGGAGTCTGTTTTTTTTTGTGGTGAGTTTTCAGAAGCGAATCCATGTTTTAGTGAGTCAGTCTGACTCTCATCTCAGGTCTGTATTTACCAGAGGTGTCTGTAGAGACCAATAGCAGACCTTGATAGCTGAAAGAGGCCGATCTATGGGGTTAGTGGCGCTAACCACTAAAATTTTATGGTTCCCTTTTTAGGGTATTTACATGTAACAACATGTAATATTATGTACTTACACTGCAACAGTACCTAACACTAAACCTTACCCTAACCCTATGGTGCACTTTAAGTACATAATGTTACATATTGTTACACACTTTGTTACACAGTACTTAATTGATGTAACAGAGACAGTAAAATAAAGTGTAACCTTAGTACCCCACGCAAAAAAATTTTAAATCTTCGGTCCTGATCTTCAGGGCAGAATCCGAAATGTTGACTCGTTTACTATATAGTACACTTATATAGTTATATAGTTATATAGTTAGTTTACTATATAGTACACTTTGTAGGAAACAAAGCAATGTAGTTTACACCCTAGATTGTGCACTAGAGAGTGAACGAGTGAATATTTCGGACACAGCCCTGGTCTAATGTTTGAAGTCTATGGAATAAGAGTGAAGTCAGATCCTGTAACTGATGTCTATCTCAAAGGGGTAGAAGATCCTGAAAGACCTTTTCTTCTTATTGGGCTCTTGGGCCATTTCTTCTTATTGGACTTTTATTGGAATTGGATTTTTTTGCAGTCCTGCCCTATTTGTTAAGAACTAATATGGATGGTGTGCAGAGTGCTTACAATGCCTTTCTAATATGCATTGACAGTTCAGTTAGTTTATACACAGTCTTTATTCAGAGTTTTTTTGCTTCCCCATCTTTCTATCCCATATATTATGATTCTTTATCCCATCCTCTGAACATTTCTCTTTCACTGATTTTCTTGAATGCATCTCTGAAGTTAAAATTTGTTAGCCCATAATTCAGATGTCAATTTTCCAGTAACTCGCCTGCCTTCTATCTACATAGTCTTTCCCCTGGCGTGTTATTGCCGTCTTTGAAAATTCATTATCGTAGGGTCTTAGTTTCAATTTAAAACCGACTTCTGGTGCAACTCCTGACAGCAATCATCTCTCCATTTTGTTCACTGTGAGGCACAGAGAGCTGCCCTGCTGTGCCTAGTCTTTGTCTACCTCCGAGATGAATGGCGCACAAATACACCCGCATGTGATTCGCTGTGAAAGGCCAGCTTTATAAAGGCTTCAAAACAGTTGTCACGGAGGGTCACAGAGGCAGTCAGCCACATTTTAATTTGCCGAGCATTTCACAGTTCACTTTTAACGCTCGACTGAAGTCATTAGAAAAACAACATGATGCCCCCCCACCGACACACACACACACACACACACCAACCACCACACACACACGCACACACACATACACACATACACACCAACCACCACACACACAAACACACACCACCACACGCACACACACCAACCACCTCACACACATATACATACCAACCACCACACACACACAAACACACACCAACCACCTCACACACACACCAACCACACACACACACACACACACCAACCACCTCACACACACACACCAACCACCACACACACACACACACACACACCAACCACCACCATGCACTCACCCATCTTCCTTTCTTTCTCGATCTGTTAAACGCACTCACACATGCACACACTTACACACATGTGCGCGCACACACACACACACACACTTCCTCCCACACACAGAAGACTATGTTCATGTTTCTGATAATAAAACTTGATCAACAAAGCACTTCAGAGCAATTACAGCATGCTTTTCTATCCACCCCCCCCCCCCCACACCCTTCGCCATAAGTACAGTATTTACTCCCTGGTGTGGAGTAGCTGTAGCAACTGCCTGCTCAAATCTGTTCTGTGCATTGGGGGCCTTCTCCACAGCAATTCATCCTTAGAACTCTAAATACAAATTAGGCTTGTTAAACAGTATAATGCATTCATTAGCAACACTGAGCTGCCTTGTTGTTCACTGAGTGTTCCTATTCATCTCCCTTTTCTTTTTTCCCCTTCCATTCTCTCTCTCTCTATTTCTTTCTCTCTCTCTCTTTCCCTCTTTCCCTCCCTCCGCCGTGTCTCTCTCTCCCTCTCGGCCATTTTTTTTTCTCGCCTCCGTTCCCCCCATCCATCTATCTCTCTCTCTGTCTCCCTAATTAAAAATTTAAATATCAGTCAGCTCATTGTGGAATTATCTCAAAGCATGATAATTAGCAAATTTCCAAATGCAGTAATTGCAACCTTGAGGAAGTAATTAAGAGGCCTTGTTCTGGCGCACGGATGCCAGATAATGGGGATATCATTTTCATCAAGCCCGGCCGCGAACGCTGCCCCCTAACAAATTTATGGCGGGCCGGAAGGTCGAGGAGGGGGGGGGGGGGGGGGGGGGGGGCGGCTGTACCAGGAGGGGGTTGTGGAGGGCAGGTGGTGGGCGGGTGGTGGTGGTGGTGGTGGTGGGACTGCAACACGGTAATCAGGTAGGTTCCGGAGGTCGGGCAAGTTTGTATTTCTTTGCTGATAATCGAAATTAATTATTCAGATGAACCTGCGCCCATTATGAATGTTTTAAAGAGCACGAGTTTCTGACAATAGTGAAGAATAGTAATGGTGATGGGCGGTGAATGAGAGGAGGAAAAAAGTTTGAAAAGGCCGCTGAGGGAAGGGAGGAAAAGAGAGACGGAGGGATGAAGGGAGGGAACGAGTGAAGCCGTGTCCCTGAGAGAGGAGACGGAGGAAGATGGAGGAGAAGAGCCTTGTCCTCTCCACTGAGACGGAAACTGATGTCTGAGAGCTTTTTGGTGTTGTTGTACGGTTCCAGCCAGCTGGTACCCCCACTTCCCTTCCTCTTCTGTAGCACAAGCCACGCAGACAAAGTGAAGGATGTCCTATGCAGAGTGGCATCACAAATGTTTTGTGTCTCAGAGATTGTGCGCAAGTGACTGTGTCTTAATCTTGAGTGGCGCACGGTGTCTTGTAACAGTCAGTTAGCATACCCTTTTAACCACATGCGTCAGAAGGATTTTACTGTACAAACATTTCATGAAGGCCCGTTAGTGTGGAGGTTATTTGTTTATGGCTGTGTTTGCTTATGTGCTTTTGTGTTGTGTGTGTTGGGCAGATAACTTTAAGGCTGTGTGTGACTATTTCTCTCTCTTGGACTGTGTGTGTGTGTGTGTGTGTGTGTGTGTGTGTGTGTGTGTGTGAGAGAGAGAGTGTGTGAGGTGTGTGTGTGTGTGTGTGTGTGTGTGAGAGAGAGAGAGAGAGAGAGAGTGTGTGAGGTGTGTGTGTGTGTGTGTGTGTGTGTGTGTGTGTGTGTGTGTGTGTGTGTGTGTGTGTGTGTGTGTGTATGTGTGTGACAGAGAGTGTGTGAGGTGTGCGTGTGTGTGTGTGTGTGTGTGTGTGTGTGTGTGTGTGTGTGTGTGTGTGTGTGTGTGTGTGTGTGCGCATTTCTGTCTGTTTGCCTGTGGACAGGCCAAAGTGCAGTAGCCTCTTCTAATCTGCCAGTGGTCTTAGCATTGGATCGTTAGTGCACAGCAATGCAATTTTCTCTGAGGGCTTGAGCTGCGTAGGGCCATCAGTCAGACATCCTGCAGCTGCAGGCTGCTCAGCTCAGCTCAGCTCGGCTCAGGGGGGTGAGGCAGGTCAGGCTGACTGTGGCTAGACTCCCGGCTGAAAGCCTCAATCACTGAAGCAGGAGGCGACACAGACAACGGGGGCTTTTAAGGCTGATGTTCCAGGAGCAGTGGTGGTGGTGGCGGACCACTCCGCACCGCAGCAAAGCCGCGACCTTGACAGCTGAACAAGTGCATCAGCCACGACCTGCTGAACTCTGGCTGCTCCGGTGCTGTAGAGTACTTACAATTTTTTTGGTCCTTTTTTCAATCTTCTCTATTTTATCTATCTCCCATGTTTTTGTACCGTGTGAGTTAAATATTTTCTTTTACCTTTTCCTTCTGATCTTTATTATTATTACATTACATTACACTTAGCAGACACTTTTATCCAAAGCAATTTACAAACGAGGACAGAAACAAGCTACAGTACAGATATGCAGAGGAACACAGAGTAAGCAAAGGCATAACAAAGTTAGTGCAGCCAGGGTACAGGACACTGATGGTGAGTGAAGGTTAGTTTGTTTTTAATCTGTCCCTCACCCTCTCTTGAGTGTGAGGGACACATGAGAGAGGAGCTAAGTGGAGGTTACTTTTTCTTTTCTTTTTTTATCTATTCCTCACCCTCTTAGTCTTTTATTCTCTCTGTTCTGTCTGTATGTGGCTCAGTTTGTGTATTTTCTGCTCTATGTCTGCTTTGCTTCTCTTTCTTTGCCCTTGTCTCTATCCAGATCTCCTTTTTTATTTTATTTTTTTCTCAGCCTGTCTCATGACTTTCGTGTTTAGTCTTTTCCCTATTGTCATCATTTTTGATCAATCACCCCCACTTCTGGATGGACCCAAGTTGGCCATGTAAGGCGTGGAAACGCTATTAAAACAGTCTGTTTCTCCTTCTGATGCGGGAGTCTGTGTTGTGTTGTGTTGGCCTTTCTCCCAGCCTCTCCTCTGTGTCACAGCGCTCGACGTCTTGTTTAATCTGCTGCGTCGTCAGTGAAGTTGGGTGCCGGTGAGGAAATAAATTGCGAGGAGGGCGCGCCATACTCCACAAGGAGAAAAATAGCTAGAGCTCGGGCTTCCAGGAGAGAATGCAGCTGTTAGTTACAGTGAGCCAGCGTCTTTGCAAGCGTGTTTCTCATCGTTGAGTTCAGGGGCTGCCTCGTACTCATTCCGAACTTGTTTTTAAATGTTAATGCATTAGTCTCCCACTGAGTTTATTGCTGAGGGTGAAGTATCTCCCAGGTGTTTCACTCGTGCCTTAGCATTGTACCGCTAGCAACAGGGGGACATGAAACGGCGTAACACAGTGTGTGAAATTGCATTGGAGAGAGCTCTCTGAGGCCAGGTGTGCGCTGCAGAGATATCCCTCCTTGTGTCACTGACTCCACAAAGCACAACTTTATTTTAATTTCTGTGTGGATAATCCAACTCTGTAGGGTCAACAACTGTTTTCTATATTTTTTTCATTCAATCCAATTCATTTAGACCTTTCACTAAAGGTGGTAAAAAGGTCAATGCCACATACTGTATTTGCTACAACCATTCCCTGAACTAGCTGATTCTAATCAGCACAACTATTTAGCCTAAAAGAGAAACTAATTTGTAAAATCACCTATTTTAATTGCACAGATAGATACAATACACGGCAGGATTTTGACTTTCCAAAGTCTGGGATTTTCCACCCCTAGCTGTTCTACTTCTTCTTTGACATACCTGTTCTTTCTTTCTTTCTTTCTTTCTTTCTTTCTTTCTTTCTTTCTTTCTTTCTTTCTTTCTTTCTTTCTTTCTTTCTTTTTTTGGTATGACAGCATGCCATTTGGCCCTAATGATTCCCCCAATAAACTACTGCCAAGCTCACTCTGGTCTTATATGGTATGTCAACGTCAGAGATGAACTCTCTGTGGACTCCTCTGCCTATCTCCCCTGCTCTCACATTCTCTTAGGAAAGCCACATAACGGACACGGAAAAAAGCTTTGATTAGGAGTGAGTCTGGAGACTATCCCTGCCAGGAAGGGACTCTATAAGTGTCAATATCAGTTCAATAGTCACTGAGATGGATCACAGGTGAAGTGTGTCTAATGTATTCATGTGCTGCAGTCAGCACGGGCATGACTGGCGTTTGTGCTGATTTAGGATGCCCTCTCACAAATAATGCTAATTATTCCCTAGCCAGGTTTGGCTAAAGGTGCGTTTTTGTTTTGTAGTCATTGCTGCTTTTTCATTAACGCCCTTTGAAAAAGAAAACAAGAAGAGGGGGAGAAGTAGTCTACTCCCAGAACAATTATGGCTTGTCCATGCAGTTTTTCATCAATTATGCCTTGCCAAGACTGTTACACTCTACAGTATGCAAATTATTTTTTTTCCCTCATATACACATATTTGTTTTTCAGAGCCATCTACATAGACCCGCATTTACCAAAATCCACATGTAGATCTGACAAGTGCACTTCGATGACTGCTCTCAAACAGGCACACACGTCACATGTACATGTACACACATGTAGGAATAGACAGTTTCCTCCAGCAATTGTTCCAATATGGTGCTGACAAGAGGAGAATTGTAAGCAGTGCAGGGGGGTACTCTAAGTATGCAGTTTGCTGACTGACCTGCATAAGTTATCTTAAGGTAAGTGGTAAACCTCCAAAAAGAAGAGTCCTATGTGTTTGTTTTACTTGGAGAAATATGCCATAAGACCGCACTGTTTGGAGGTTTACTACTGGAAAACCTTCCTGGTCTTAAGCAACACTAAGTAGTTTTCATATTCCTCTTATAGCCCATGAAGGGTAGCAAAGCAAACTCAGAAGTGCCTTTCACCCCATTAAAAGTTGATGAACCACTGAAACAATTTTGGAAACATTATTTTAAGGTTGAAAAAACTACTTAGTGCTGCTTTAATTGTGGCTGTTACCCCACTAACTCTCTCCCTTTCCTCCTCCCTTCATCTCTTTCCTCCTCATAGACCATAAAGGCCACCTCACCCCTCGGTGACCCCAGGGTGACCTACAACCTGGAGGAGGGTCAGGTTCCCGAGACCAACATGCCCGTACGCTTCTACCTGAAGCCCAACCGAGGAGATGGCTCAGCGTCCATCCTGGTAGCGGAGCCCCTGGACTACGAGAGCACGCGCTTCTTCATCCTACGAGTACGTGCCCAGAATGTGGCGGCAGTGCCGCTGGCCTCCTTCGCCACCGTCTACGTCAACCTCACAGGTGAGACACAGGTCAACTGATCTCCTTTGCTCTCCTCGTCTCCTCTTTGACCTCCGTCTGTGTTCCACCTTCACGAGTCCATGATTATTATCAACAGTAACACCAACAAGCACAATCAGAGATGGCAACCTGGTCCCCCATGTGGATGGACAGGGTCATTGCAATACAGGCAGAAAGATGCACAGACAGACAGACACTCAGACAGACAGGGTCATTGCAATACGGGTGGACAGACACACACACAAACACACACACACACACACACACACACACACACACACACACACAAACACACACACACACACACACACACACACACACGCACAAACACACAAACAGACAGACACAGACAGACAGACACACAGACGGACAGGGTCATTGCAATACGGGTGGACACACACACAAACACACACACACACACACAAACACACACACACACACACACACACACACACACACACACACACACACAAACACACAAACAGACAGACACAGACAGACAGACACACAGACGGACAGGGTCATTGCAGTACCTGGTCAATTCCCTCCGGGGGACCAGGTAATATCACTTTGCGTTAGCACTTTATTTTATGGTACCTTTTTTACATAATATAATACATAACAGATGTGTAGAGAAACACAGACTACAGACTAGTAAGCAGTATGTGTGTAGTAAACAGACTACACACATACACACAAGGAGATACATGTGCCTTAGCTAAGTTTCCCAAGGCAGGGACACTTCAGACACACACACCCCCTACACACTCATACAAGCACGGGGCACCTAGGTAAAGAGACCCAAAGCCGTTATGATCACCATCTTGTCACGTCTCCATTTCCTTTGGTCCTCTCTTCTTTGTTGTTGGGTCCTCGTCCCGGTCAGACTCCACTATTTTCCTTTTCAAAGTCTGCGGTGGTTTTGGCTCCCGTTGGCATGAAGCTGTATGGAGCCATGCAGCCCAGGCCCTCGTGGAGTCCCACCTCCCTCTACTCAACTGTGATCTCTCCTCCTCTTTAATCTTTTCTCCTGTCCTACTTTCTTATCCTCGTCTCTCCCTCTCCTCTCTTCTCCACTCCTCTCGTCTCCTCTCGTCTCCTCTCCTCTCCTCTTGTCTCAGTCCATCTGCTCCACTCTGGTGCCAGCCTGTGCTTTTCTTCCTCCCTCGGTTCCTTTGCTCCCCTACTCTCTCCTTTCATCTCGCCTGCACTAGTTCTCTTTTAGCCATCGCGCACAGCTCTTCCCTGCTTGAATCTTTTTCCCATCATCCTCTCTGCCTCTCCTCTGCTCTTTTCTTCCTCCTTATCTTCCTCCTCCTCCTCCTCCTTCTCCTCATGTGCCCTCTTCTTCCCTCACTGTGTCTGCTTTCATTTTTTTAATGGCAGCAAATTGTCACACCTGTTGCAGAGGGCCGGTGGCCTCTGGGCATCAAACCTTCAGTTCCGTAGCATCCAGATGAGATGAGAATGTAGCAGTAGCCTGGTAAACCAGCCCCTTGGACTTCATTTCATTTTATACAGAGGATCTGGAGTCACTGCTGTTGAAATGAGGACCGAGCAACTCCTAGCCAATCAGTGAACAGAGGGAGTGTTCATGAGCCATGACGTTGACTTTGTGTAGTATATTTGAATTAGTGCGTAGGTAGGCTAATTGCATATGTGACGAAAGACTGGGTAAAGGCAGAGCCACTTGTTTTAAACTTCAGCAGAGTCTACACCTCCAGGAAGAAAGTTTCTTTCTAACATTAGCCTGCTGGTTTACATTACAGAGGGTCTGGAGTCACTGCCATTGAAATTCATGTATGAGGACCTAGACACTCCTAGCCAATCAGTGAACAGAGGGAGTGTTCGTAAGCCATCACGGTGACTTTGTGTGCTATATTTGAATTGTTGTGCGTAGGTGGGCTAATTGCATGCGTGACGACCAGACATTAGCGACTGGGTAAAGGCAGAGCCACTTGTTTTAAACTTCAGCAGAGTCCACACCTCCAAGAAGAAATCGTTTCTCAATGCAAAATGAAATTAAGTACGAGGGGTTGGTTTACCAGGCTAATGTAGCAGTGTTCTGGGAATCGCACCACTAAAAGTGGTCAGATTGAACCCAAAACAACACCTCTCGTCTTAGCTGGAGCTGGAGCAGGAGCTGGGGCAGGCACACCTAATCTGTATGTCAGCAGGGCTGGTGTTTGCAGAGCCCTGGCAGCCATCTCAACCTTCCCCTTCCTCCCAACCTCTCTCTCTCTCCCTCTCTCCCTCCATCCATCCCTCCCTCCCTCGATCCCGCCCTTCTTCCTTCCTTCCATCAGCTGTGTTCACAAATCAAGGTGGCGCTGACATGTCAGTTACCATCTCCCCTGCCCCTTTGTGTTTGTTGTGTGTACATATGTATGTTAGTGTATGTGTGTGTGTGCATGAGTGTGTGTGTGTGTTCTATGTTTGGTCTGAC
>CM050218.1:16267500-16272500 GCA_027475355.1 Coilia nasus | reverse complement strand
ACAAAGTTCAGGGATGACAGCATCCAAAAATACGTTTCTGGTCAGTATCTATACACAGATGCCTTCCAGTGTGAAAACAAAAATTCACCGGCTGTCTGAGTGTAAAACCAAACAGAAGTGTTTCTCTCCTGACACGGAGTGACACCAGGCCGGAATGTTCCGGAGAGACTCCACAGTGAATGCTTCTGAGGGAGGCATGCGTGAAGGAGGCTTCTGCCCACAGCTGTTGCCTCAGAGTGGAATTGATTTGATGTGCGCCTGGCACCTAATGCATTATATTCTTTAGGGTTTGTGGCAGGCTCCCTTGAAGTGTTTTGTTATGTTTATTAATGCTGTCGAGTTTAGAAGAGGGAGGGGAAGGAAGGTGGGTTGGGGGGGGGGGGCAATTTGAAATCACTATTTTGACACACCTGGCCTCGGCTGTCGTCCTTCTCTAGTTTTTTCAATATCACTCTCTGTTGTGTTGTCAGGAGAGAGGGAGAGAAGGGAAAAAAGATAAACTTCAAAAGCTTTTGTAAACAACCCCTTCCAGCGAGTGGGGAGAGGAGAGAAAATAGTGAATTTCTTCTTTTGCTTTGTCTATTAACTTTTAATTGTCTCCTGTGTGCTGTGACAAATATGTTGAATCCACCGATGCATGCTTGTCCTTCAGAAAGCTTCTGCCTCTGTCAGTACGAGGAGGCTGCTCAATAAACCACAGGATTAATTCACCAAGGGAGGGATTCAAGAGTGGCACTGTTTTTGTGTGTTTTTAATGTATGTATGTGGTTGTCTTTGCCTTCCTCTAATCAGGTTTCAGCCACAGATCCAGATCAGGAGGCTGACCAGAGTGCCCTGAGGTATTCCTTGCATGGGCAGGGTGCAGGCAGTGAGTTCACCATCGAGGAACTCACCGGTCGGATCTACGTGCAAAAGAAGCTGGACCGCGAGGAGCGCTCGGCATGGCGGTTCCTGGTCCTGGCCACCGATGAGAACGGAGCGGGGCTCACGGGCTTTGCGGACGTCCTCCTGGAGGTGCGTGACATCAACGATAATGCCCCCGCCTTCCTGTGCTCCACGGACGGATGTTTCGTCGGGAGCGTGCCTGAGAACTCTCCGGCCGACACCTCCATCATGGAGATGCGCGCCACTGACCTGGACGACCCCAAGGTGGGGAAGAACGCGGTGCTCACCTACCGCATCGTCCAGAACGTCCGCAACGAGATCAACCTGAACCTGTTCTCCATCAACCCTTCCACCGGCACCATCTACACCGTGCTGCGCTCGCTGGACCGGGAAGTGGAGGACCGATACCTGGTGGTGGTGGAGGCCGTGGACGGAGGCGGTCTCTCGGGAACGGGCACAGCCACCATCCTGGTGTCGGACGTGAACGATCACGCGCCGGCGTTCACCCAGCAGCTGTACGTGGCGTCCATACCGGAGGAGCTGGAGGTGAACAGCGAGGTGCTGGTCGTGGCTGCCACCGACGGGGACGAGGGCGAAAACGCGGCGGTGACCTTCAGCATCGTCGGCGGCGACGAGGACAGGAAGTTCTTTGTGGAGACGGACAAGGCCAACCGGCGAGGCATCCTGCGCCTGCAGAAGAAGATCGATTTCGAGAAGCCCCACGAGAGGGCCTTCAACCTCACCCTGAAAGTCGAGGACGTTGACTTCTACAGCACCGCCCACTGCGTCATCCAGGTGGAGGACTCCAACGACCACGCGCCGGTCTTCCTCCCTCAGTTCTACGACGCTGGCGCCATGTTTGAAGACGTCCCTGCCGGAACCATTGTGGCACAGGTGACCGCTATGGACTTGGACTCGGGCCAGAATGGGAAGTTCTCCTACAGCATCGCCCCAGAGTCTGACCCCTACCAGCAGTTTGTGGTGGACAAAAGCGGGTGGGTCGTTGTGGCCGACTCTCTGGACCGTGAAAAGGTTTCCCAGCACCGCCTCATGATCCTCGCCTCCGACATGGGCAACCCCGCTCTCACCGGAACAGCCATCGTCATGGTGACGGTGCAGGACATCAATGACAACGGCCCGGAATTCGAGGCGCCGTACCGGCCCGTGGTGTGGGAAAACTCGGCCGCCCCTCAGCCTGTGCGCATGAACGACACGTCTCTCCTTCTTAACGCCATGGACCGTGACTCCTCCCCGAACGGCGCCCCCTTCTCCATTCGGCTGCTCATGCTCACCGAGGACGCCACCAGCTTCAACCTGACGGACCTGCGCAACGGCAGCGCCCTGCTTACCACCCTGCGCTCCTTCGACCGCGAGCAGCAGAAGCAGTACCTCCTCCCCATCCTCATGATTGACAGCGGCTCACCGCCAATGAGCGCCACCTCCACGCTGACCGTCGTCATCGGCGACCGGAACGACCACCCCCACCTGCCTGGCCACACCAAGTTCATCGTTTACAGCTACGAGGGTGAGTGCTCCGGGTCTACGCAGGGGGAAATGTCCTCCTCATGGTGGGACTGCATGTCACACCACCACTCGCCATTATTTATTTAGCATGCGTTGCCATCTGTCTGCTTGTATAATATTCACAGAACAAAGCATGGTTTGAGTCATTTTATTTTTAGCAGTAGTGTTAGCACAAGTGATAGTTGCTTAGTTAAATTTTCCTCTGTGAATAGAGAGGCATTAAACCTCTAATAAGAAATCATCAGGTAGCTCAAATGTAGCATGAAGCAAACAATTTTCTTAAATTATGTCCCAGATTCTAATAAACACCTCAAAAGGGGGCACATGTTTTTTTTTTTCTTTTTAAAGCGCTGTCTGTTTCACGCTTAACAGGATAACAGCAGTTCTTTTATGGTTTAGGAGAGGCGGGGATGTTGGATTGCTAATTGCTTAGCGCCCCCTACTGGGCTGTGTAACCATGACCACATGTGTTTCTTATCTCATAGAGAGAGCTTTCCCCCCCACCCCTTCTCCACTTCACATCAATCGTCAACCTTTCTGTATGCTCCCTTTGCAAGCCTCAGGTAATGTCAGCGCTGTGTTGTGAGTGTGTCGCTAACCTTATTATGGATCTTCCCCAGGTTCGCTCCCCACCACAGTACTCGGACAAGTTCAATCCCCTGACCTTGATGACTGGAGTGAAAAGGTGTACCAGTTTGAAAGCAAGCCCCCCAGGTACTTTCATCTCTTTTTTATTGAAGTGAGTTTTTCCAAATGGCAGGAGGGAGAGAGAGCAGAGAGAGAGAGAGAGACTGCCAAGCTATCTGCCATTTAACAAGAAGGCAGGCAGGAGCGGGAGGAGAGAAAAAAGAGAGAAGGAGGAGAGACGAGGTGAGGAGGAGAGACGAGGTGAGGAGGAGAGTGTCCCTCAGAGTGGAGATAGAAGGAGCGACAGAGTGATGAGAACACAAGGCGTCGTGATATGAAGGTGGGAAAAGCAGCGACGGAGCGAGGGATTAAAAAAAGACAGAGAAAAGAAAGTGAAAAGGGGGGATAAAGAAGGTATAATAGGATGCTGCCATCTCCCTTCTGGAACCTGGTTATTAATGCTTCATGAAGAGTTGTATTCAGATTTTACTTTGAAGGAAGACAGGAGAGATACGCCCACATGTCCCGCTTTTTGATGGCGCGACTCGTGTTCGCCCCTGGGCTTGTTGTAATGAACAGCCTGTAATCTAGTTGGGAGAGCTCCAGCTTCTCAGCCAGACAATGACAAACATGACACCTACTTAAAACAACCCAGAGAGAGAGAGACAGCGACAGGGAGAGTGGGACAGACAGACAGACAGACAGACAGACAGACAGACAGACAGGCAGTCAGAAACAGACAGAGTGAGAGAGAAATAGATAGATAGATAGATAGATAGATAGATAGATAGATAGATAGATAGATAGATAGATAGATAGATAGATAGATAGATAGATAGATAGATAGATAGATAGATAGATAGATAGATAGATAGAGACAAAGATTTAGAAATACAGGAAAGGAGGGACAGAGAGAGATAGAAGGAGAGAGAGGAAAAAGAGAGCGTGACAGATAGAGAGAGAGAGAAAAAAGAGAGAGCGTGAGAGAGAGAGAGAGAGAGAGAGAGAGAGAGAGAGAGCGAGGGAAAGTGTCAGGGTGATGGCAGGATAAACACATAGCCTGTGCTTGGCTAACACAGCCCACTGGCTTCACCTTATTTCTTCAGCCACTTTAAATTCCATCCAGAGCCTCTGTTTGTTTTTGAGTGCGATGTAGTGCCTTTGCCCTTGTTAATTTGGATAATTACTGTATTAATATATTAGCGGTTTAGCGGCGGCTAGTGTGACAAGAGCTTGGCACTGGCTGGCGTTGTACCTTCGATCGGGGCCCAGTGTTTTATTTGCTTACTGGACAGTTAATTACCTAATTTGGCAGGCAAGCTGAAGGTCACCGGCGGTGCAGAACTCGATTCCTGTTATGTGAACATGATTGCGCCTTTTAAAATCTAATTTGAGTGTGGGCCAATGCAGGTTCACTGACCTTGGTGCGCTCCAGGCGAGCTTCTGGCAGGGCTAGTGTAGACTGTGTGTGTGTGTGTGTGTGTGTGTGTGTGTGTGTGTGTGTGTGTGTGCTTGTGCTTGTGCTTGTGTGTGAATGTGTGACTGTGTGTGTGGGTATGAGTGTGTGTGTTTGTGTGTGAGTGTGTGTGTGTGTTTGTGCTTGCGTGTGAATGTGTGTATGTGTGAATGTGACTATGTGTGAATGTGACTGTGTGTGTGTGTGTGTGTGTGTGTGTGTGTGTGTGTGTGTGTGTGTGTGTGTGTGTGTGTGTGTGTGTGTGTGTGTGTGTGTGTGTGTTTGTGCAACTGTGTTGTGTGTGCTTGTGCTTGCGTGTGTATGTGTGACTGTGACTGTGTGTTTGTGTTTGTGTGTGTGTGTGTGTGTGTGTGTGTGTGTGTGTGTGTGTGTGTGTGTGTGTGTGTGTGTGTGTGTGTGTGTGTGTGTGAAAGAGAGAGAGAGAGAGAACAGGAGAGCAACACAAAGAGGAACAGTGTGGATGTGTGTTTTGGGTGAGATGATGGTA
>CM050218.1:16245000-16265000 GCA_027475355.1 Coilia nasus | reverse complement strand
CTCCTGGGACCTACAACCTGGAGGTGCGTGTGAGCGACAAGAGCTGGCCCGATGTCACCTCCACGGCAGAGGTGACGGTCATGGACCTGAAGGAGGAGGCCGTGAGGAACGCAGGCTCCCTGAAGCTGTCTAGTGAGTCTGCTCCTACCTTCCTGATTCCCTCTCTTTGTCTTTGTAGGCTTAAAGCCTTTGCACACCAAAAACATCTCAGAAGGCCGCCAGATGACACCGTCTGCCAGCTACTGTCTCTTGTTGTTGTCTTGAGTTTTGTGATGTGCAGGTGTTTGACCTTTTTACATATCTTTATGTTTACATGTCCCAAGGTCATTGCAAAGTTCAAATTAACTCTTGCGCTGTGACGGGTTTGTTAAACGATAAACTGTTCGATGGTACAGAAAGCAGAATGATGACAAATATGTCAGAAATTGTTTTTAGAAGCATTGAACTGCATTTGGACTATTTATTTATGCATTAGGGATGGAAATTTGCAACAGCCACCAGCCAAATACAGGTTAAATATGAAAGTAATTTTAGGAACAAAAGGTAGATTTTAGACAAAAAATGATGATTTACTATTGAGTGGCTGGTGAATTTGGCCATTTATTTGTCAGTGGCTGGTAAGGGTTCACATTTTGTGCAGTTCACTTCCACCCCTGGTATGCACCCTCAATCACTACTACAGTAATCGTTCTGCAGTGTGTGCACATAACGCATCAGTGAAACATCCTGTCTCTTAGACCTGACCGTGGAGGAGTTCTTCCACTCCGGGCCGGGTCAGGAGAGCTGCTACACGCGTCTGCGTCGCCTGCTGGCCGAGGTGCTGCAGACGCAGACGGAGTGCGTGCACATCTTCAGCGCGGCCAACGCCAGCAGCAGCAGCAGCAGCAGCCATGACAACACACGGCACATCAACGTCTGGTTCGCCGCGCACGGCTCGCCGTACTACAAGGCCGAGAAGCTCCACGGCTACGTGGCTACGCACAAGGCAAAGGTGCAGGACGCTTACAAGTGTACACGTACACACATACACACACACACAGATGCACACATGGACACACACACAGATGCACGCAGACATACACACACACACAGATGCACACAGACATACATACAGACACACACACACAGCAATAAGCAGCATTTTTATTGTAAGTTCTCTCTGTGTCACGCACAGACAGACAGACAGACACACACACACACAGAAACAGGCTACTCACACACCCACACACACACACACAGATGCACCCAGACATACATACGGGCACACACACACACACACAGAAACAGGCTACTCACACACACACACCCACACACACACACACAGATGCACCCAGACATACATACAGGCAGACACACACACCTATAGGCAGCATTGTCATTGTAACTTCTCTTTGTGTCAGACACACACACACACCCGCACACACACACTCACACAGAAACAGGCTACTTACACACACACACACACACACACACCCACACACACATACACTTGTGAATACTATTACTGGCACCGTGCCTGTCTTGCAGCAAAGAGCCTCCGTAGCACAAAGCCCACTGTTAAAAGTGCCATACACAAATAAAATGACTTTAAATTAAATTGGACTTCAGTCACGGAAAGGGGATGAGGAACCAATGAATTTCGCACAGCCGCATAAGGCGTCCGCTCACCGCATCGCATCTCAGACACCAGCGTAAGAGACAGGAATGGGGAGAATGAAAGGGGAGGGGAAGAGGGGATGGGGAGGATGAGAGAGAGAGATGGGGAGAATGGACAGGCTGCTTATAAAGAATTCACTGCTACATAAATCAGATGGATGGAGAAAGAGAGAGAGAGGGACAGAGAGGGGGAAAAAGAGGCTGAGAGGGAGAGAGAGATAGACAAATCAAATGGATGCAGAGAGAGCGTATGAGAGGGTGGAAAGATAGAGAAGGGAAGAGAGAGAAAGAGAGAGAGAGAGAAGGAAATTGAGTGAAAGAAAGAGAATGGGGAGAGAGATAGGGAGTAAGACAAAAAGAGCAGGCTGTTTGAGCGCAGCGTGGTGCAAATAGCTACTCTAGGCTAGTGTTTACACACAGTGTGAGTGGACTAGGCAGGCAGGCAGGCAGGCGGGCAGGCAGGCAGGCAGGCAGCCTCAGACTGAGGCCGTAAAAGAGCTGATGGACTGCCCTTGAGTCTGACAGACTCAAGTTCTCCAGGAGCCTTCTCCCACTACACAAGCAAACACACATACACACACACACACACACACACACACACATACACACACACACACACACACACACACACACACACACACACGCACACACACACACTCACGCACAACAGGTACACACATATAAAAGGATCAGGACATGCATACATGCTTGTGCACATACTTAAACACACACATGCACACACACACACACACACTCACACACACACACACACACTCCTAAAACCAAGAGGAGTCTGTAATCGTCCCATAACGGCCCATTAATAGCCATAAACTGGAATGTTCCAGATTATATTTCAGGCCTAGTGGGAGCCATGTATTACAGATCATGGCAGGAGTGTTAATAGAAAATGTCTTTTTTTCTTGCTCTCCTCTCGCTCTATCTCCCATGTTTTATCTACGTCTCCTTATCTCTCTATCTCTCTCCTTCTCCCTCTCTCTCTCTTTGTTATCCCTTCTCCCCCACTCGCTCCATCTCTCACTAACTCGCTGAATCTATCACTTTAATGTTAAACCACCGCCTCTCCATTTGTCTCTTGCTCTCTCTTAGTTGGCGAAGAGCGGCGGGGTGGACGCGTATCACGAGCCAACACATAAAGTGGCGCTATTTGGGGGGGGTCATGGGGTGTGACGATTAATGACTCCGCAAGACTGTTTTTCAACCAGTGATATGGACTGATTTTATCTTTAATGCTTTACGATAAATGTTTTTAAAAGTATCCCTGTCTCTCTCTCTTCTTTTCATCTCTCTCATTCTGTGTCTCTTCCTCTCCCTTTCTCTGCCTTTCTTCCTCTCTATCACTGTCTCTCTGTCTTTGTCTCACTCTCTCTCTCACTCTCTCTGTCTCTACCATTCTCTCTTCTTTTCTTTGTCCCTTTCTATAATTCTGTCTCTCTTCCTCTCTCTCTCTCAATCGCTCCCTCTGTCTCTGTCTCTCTCCCTCTATCATTCTGTCTCTCTCTTCTCTCTGTCTCTCTCTTTCTTTCTCTGTCTCTCTCCATCTCTGCCCCCTCTCTCTCCTCTCCTCCGTAGCTGGAGTCAGCAGTGGGCGTGTCCATTTCCCAGGTGGGTGTGGATGAGTGTGCGTACGCCGACTGCGGCCTGACGGGCGGCTGCAGCAGCCAGGTGACGTTCAGCGAGACGCCGCGCGTGCTGAGCTACGGCAACACCTCGCTGGTGTCCCTGTCGGCCTCGGCCACCGCCCAGTGTGGCTGCCAGGCCCGCGAGAGCCTGCATCTAGCCTGTGCCTCCTACCCCTACAACCCCTGCCTCAACGGGGGCACCTGCATCGACAGCGAGTTGGGCTACAGGTACCGTACCTGCCTGTCTGTCTGTCTGTCTGTCTGTCTGTCTGTCTCCCCTTAAGGCTCATTTCCACCAAACTCTCCGTATACAACGCATAGACAGCAAGTGCCCATTTTCTGTCCTTATTCATCTAGAATGGATGATTACACCATTTCCACCGCCACACATGATCTCAGCGTATTCTGTCACACATACACACATATTGTACACCGTTACGTGCTGTACACGCTCAAGTCGGTGGAAATGAGGACTTAGTGGTAGCAGAGCCCCACAACATGTGGTTTTGCCTTTCCATCAGCAGTGGTATTGCCTTTCTATCAGCAATGCGGTGTAGCAGGGATTGAAATTGGCACCAGCCACCAGCCAAATGCTGGTAAAATATGAAAGTGGCTGGTAGATTTGTAATAATTTGTTGTTGAGTTGATTTGTTGTTTTACAATTTATTTGTCAGTGGCTGGTAAAAGTTTACATTTTGCAAAGTTAATATTCAAAAGGCAAGGGACACTATATCACACCATTGTCCACTAGCACCAGTCCCCAGAGTAAACACGGATTTGTAGACTGGAAGCTTATTGATAGCCATCAAATGAACATTTGTACAGCACCTACTAAATTCTTCTCATTAAATAACCAATGTAAATCACCACTTAAATTTACATTTCATTATATTACACTTAGCAGACGCTTTTTCCAAAGCGACTTACAATTTAATAACTTTGTTAAAACAACAGAGCTTTTCCTAGGAGCTCTGGTCAGCAGTAGCTCTTCTAGGCATAGCAGTTAACCTGAAACAAATCATAAATCATGACAGTATCACTTTAGCAGAGATGTTTTATGACGTGTGCCCTATCTCTCCTCTCCCACCCACCTCCACCCCCACCCCCACCCCCACCCCCACCTGGCGCCTCAGGTGTAAGTGTCCTCCTATGTTCGACGGCCCCGAGTGCCAGCAGACCAAGCACAGCTTCCATGGCAACGGCTACGCCTGGTTCCCTCCCATCAGGCCTTGCTTCCAGAGCCACATCTCCCTGGAGTTCATCACCGAGGCGCCCAACGGCCTGCTCCTCTACAACGGGCCGCTGGCCGCACCCCAGCCCGGGGACCCCGAGGACTTCATCGCCCTCGGTAACGCAAAGTTGTTCACGTCTCACGTAAAATCGATTCCATTTCGTCCATTTAGTGTAGACTTTTCATTTACTGCAGCTTATAAAACAAGGAGCCAAACAGTTACTTTCACGAGTTGACTCCTGGTTGGGGGGTTTTCAAAGCACCATTGGAACAAAAAGCAATGACGGAGAGGTAAAAGTTGGCTCAAATAAGCTTGGCATTTTATCAGGCACTGTGGCGATAACCTAACAAATGTATGACAGCATGGCAGTACATTTGTAAGTAAAGCACAAAGAGTACATGGTAAGCAGGCCTACACAACCTCTCCTACTTAGTATTGATGACATATGTGTAATCCAAGATACACTTTATATATACAGATATATTTATATATTTATAAAGAGAAATTGCATTTTAAATTTCAGAAATCCATACCGTCATTTTTACCAGCGCAGTCAATACTGGTATGATTTAAGGCTTTTACATCACCTGTGCCAGAAATTAATTTCATCCAACCGACTAATTGCGTGGCTTTTTTTTCCCTCTTGAGCCAGCCGGCTCAATATGCCTCAAAAACCGTCAAAAGTGCCACCATTAATCATACATTACATCGCTTCTCCTCATGCGTGGCCCAGTACTGCTGCTGCTGCTGCTGTGGTCAGCACAATGTAGAATCGGCTTGTGGTCATGAGAAAAAGGTCGGCGCTGGTGTCAAGGTCAGTTAGCAAACTGACACCACCGACCCCCATACCCCAACAACTGGGCTCTCGACCACACACACACAGCCACCCTCCCCCCACAACCTGTACCTGTCCTATCGCATGTCCACAACCAATTTCGTTTCGTTTCACTGAATAAGCCCCACGACCCTCCCGCCATCCCAGGTGGCCCTTTGGTGTGCTTATGTCATTAATTTTGCTACAGTTTGCTTTTTAGTTGTGGAATTATTGAACTGGGTCCGAGCATTCCCTACGTGGTGGGTGGGTGGTGGTGATGGAGTGGGGGTGGGGTTGGTGGGGGGTTTGGGTTGGGGTCGGGACATAAAATCGAACTTGACCACAAATTGATCGCCGAGGAGCATTTTTCATGGCTGTCGTTCAATACGGTGCGTGCCAACAGCGTTGCGGGTCGATGGGGGTCAGCTTGCACGGATGGATAGAAATATTGCTCATGTTTTGCCAACACATGACGAGCGTGACACTTGATGGGGAGGCACATGGCAGGTGTCACTGGCGAGAGGTTGTGCAATAGTCATGAGTGCTGGACCTCCACGCCCAGAGCACCTTGTTTTGCGTAACTACTTTTCCACCGGTGGGGTGAGAAAGGAGGGTGGGGGGGAAGTGGAAATATGAGCCCACCTAACACACACACACACACACATACACACACATGCACCCACACATACACACAAGCACATACACACACACACACACACACACACACACACACATACATATATACACACGCACTCCACACACACAGACACACACACACATACACATATACACACGCACCCCCCACACACACACACACACATACACAAACACACAGAATGTGATGACATGTCCCTTTCGCCAGTCTTTGTTTTGAGCAAATTTCCTGAAGCCCAACCAAACAGCAGGGCCTGCAGCCTGGCACCCGTGGCATTGGCACAAGGCTGGCACAGTCCTGCTGCTAGAGTCTAAATGTGGCGCACGCACGTGCTCAGATGCCCTCACCGCCAAACTCCTCTCTGTTTACCAGCAGGCTTGCAACCGCAGACTTCCACTTCCTCTCCATTGAACAGGGCTCTCCTGATTGGATGCAGATGCCCTGCATGCAGCAGCACACACACAGTTAACAGCACCTAGTCTAGCAGTCGCACACAGTTAACAGCACCTAGTCTAGCAGTCGCACACAGTTAACAGCACCTAGTCTAGCAGTCGCACACAGTTAACAGCACCTAGTCTAGCAGTCGCACACAGTTAACAGCACCTAGTCTAGCAGTCGCACACAGTTAACAGCACCTAGTCTAGCAGTCGCACACAGTTAACAGCACCTAGTCTAGCAGTCGCACACAGTTAACAGCACCTAGTGTAGCAGTCGCACACAGTTAACAGCACCTAGTCTAGCAGTCGCACACAGTTAACAGCACCTAGTCTAGCAGTCGCACACAGTTAACAGCACCTAGTCTAGCAGTCGCACACAGTTAACAGCACCTAGTGTAGCAGTCGCACACAGTTAACAGCACCTAGTCTAGCAGTCGCACACAGTTAACAGCACCTAGTCTAGCAGTCGCACACAGTTAACAGCACCTAGTCTAGCAGTCGCACACAGTTAACAGCACCTAGTGTAGCAGTCGCACACAGTTAACAGCACCTAGTCTAGCAGTCACACACAGTTAACAGCACCTAGTCTAGCAGTCGCACACAGTTAACAGCACCTAGTCTAGCAGTCGTTACTGTTGGTGTTGGTGTTGATGCACCTAGTCTAGCAGTCGTAACTGTTGGTGTTGGTGTTGACGTAGTTGTTTTAAAAGGCAGTCATTAAAGGGTTGTAGAAGACGCTTGATTACAGCTGCTTGTTTTTCCCTCCTCCTCCTCCTCCTCCTCCTCTTCCTTCTCCAATTCCTCCTCCTCCTCCTCCTCTTCCTCCTCCTCCTCCTCCTCCTCCTCTTCCTCCTCCAATTCCTCCTCCTCCTCCTCCTCTTCCTCCTCCTCCTCCTCCTCCTCCTCTTCCTTCTCCAATTCCTCCTCCTCCTCCTCCTCCTCTTCCTCCTCCTCCTCCTCCTCCTCATCCTCCTCCCCCTCCTCCACCTCCTCTTCTTCCTCTTCCTCTTCCTCTTCCTCTTCCTCTTCCTCGTCCTCCTCCAGAGCTGAAGAATGGCGTCCCATCTCTGAGCGTGAACCACGGCTCTGGCACCCTCACGCTGCAGCTCCCACCCAGGGCCACCGTCACGGACCGCCGCTGGCATCGCCTGGACATCATCAGCGACGGCAAGGTCAGGACAGCATGGTATCAGGCTGGACCGCCTCCAGGGGAGGTTGGAGGGGTACAGGGGGTGGGATGTTGGCCAAATAGTTTGGCAACAAAATAGCCACTGTAAAATGCCATGGGACATCTGGGTGAAAGACAGAGGTGATTACTTTACATTGCATTTAGCTGACGCTCTTATCCAGAGTGACATACAGATATTTCAGGTGCAGGGTACAGTCCCTGGAGAAATGTGGGGTCACTCAAGGGCACTTCAGCCATGAATGAGGGTGCAGAAGAGCACTTCCTGACAGCTTCATTTAATGGGAAGTGTTCATATAAGCAAAGCCATGAGTAAGCCAGTGTAAAGTCCACAGGTGAAATGGTCAGTCTTTCAAGGGGCCCACAATTTGTAGTGGTGGTCTTGGCTCAGAAGCCAAGCTTATAGTGTGTGGATGGACAGCATTGAAGTGTGCATTGACTACAGTAGATGAGGTGGGTGACTGAGCTGAGGCCGGTGTGTTACAGACAGTGCAGCTGATCCTGGACCACTGCTCTGGGGCAACGGTGAACGAGGTGGAGGGCCGAGGCTTGGAGATGCTGGAGATGGACCAGTCGTCCTGCAGGACCTCTGCAGAGACCCCCGGCAATCAGAAGTAAGAGAATAACACCCCTGCTTATGCATTACAAAACAGCGACGATTAGCCATGCGATACTATACTCTCTACTCTACTTTCTAATATTTTCTAATATAGAATATTTTATATTTATATTTATAATATATTTTCTAATACTCTTTTCCCATGGTGGAGGGATACCTGTAATATTTTGTCAGTTAATTACTTGGTTATTTGTTTAGAGTAGGCTTATTTACAAGACCAGGTTAGTGTATCCCTCAGATGCAAAATGTTATTACTAAACACAAAATTCTGAAAGTACTGAGCTTGTTGTAGATTTTTCTAACCACAATACCTGTTTTTTGCGATGGGTGTCCTGCTGACAGATACCTGAATGTGAACCAGCCACTGCAGGTGGGAGGAGTGAAGGAGACACACCCGCACCGCCGCACGCACCCCCACTACAAGGGTTTTGTGGGGTGCCTGAGGAACCTGGTAGTGGACAGCCAGGTACGGGACCATGCTCTTCCTCCTTACCCTTCTGCTCCCTACACAGACCCCACCACCCACTCACTGGAGGTGGGTCGGGGGGAGTGGAGAGGGTTGACTTGACAGCCTTCCGAAAAAATTCACTTTAGTTTGGAAAGCACCCTGGAGAGTTCTCGCCTAGAGCGCAATAAATCTGAGGAATCTGAGTACCCTTACGTTTGTGTGTAACCCTTGCTTACTGATTTCCTGCAAATGCAACTTTACATGTGAAAGAACTGGGAAGTGCAGGTCTCAGTGAGGTAGAATGAGCTTTTCCAAAACATGGCACCAAACCAAAGCTACCCACCGTTTGGATTTGTCCCTACAACACACCCTCTCATCTGAGTAAACAATCCTCTGTTTATGGCGCCTTCTGTTTCTTCTGCTGGATGAGGCTCTATTTAGTTGTCTGGGGATGGTTCCAGGAACCATCTGCCTGGGTGAGTCTGACAGGGGCGAGGAGAGGAGAGGAAAGGAGAGGAGAGGAGGGGAGGGGAGGAGAGCGGAGGAGAGCGCAGGAGAGCGGAGGAGAGGAGAGGACAGGGAACGAGAGGAGAGGAAAGGGAAGGCGAGGTGAGGAGAGGAGAGAGGAGGAAAGGAGTGGGAAGGGGAGGAGAGGAGAGGAGAGGATAAGAGGAGAGGAGAGCGCTGTAGTGTAGTGTAGTGTAGCGCAGTGCTGGCAGACAGGCTGATAGAGGAGGAGAGAGACCACAGACACAAACACAGCACTAAACATGCTCGTGCTGCTGCTGACTCAGGGCAACACAGTCGTAAAAGGAGGATGCTACATAAAAAACACACACACACAGACACAAACACATGTAAGCACACTTCCATGTATATGCACACACAAACACACACACACACATAAACACACACATACTTGTACATGCACACACATACACCCACACTCTTACACACATCATGTACACTGCCTCAACTCACCCACACACACACACACACACACACACACACACACACACACACACACACACAAACACACGCGTGCGTGTGCACACGGACATAAACACACACATACTTTAACATACACACATAATATTATACACCCACACTCTTACACATATCGCTGCCTCAACTCAACTCATACACCCACCCTCATACACAACGCCCACGCAAACACACATCCTCATCTCACTCCTGTCACGCTTTGTAATTTCTGCTAAGCAGTTACCACATGTTACTGCTAAAGCACAAAAAAAACAAATAGCAGGGCTTTCTGCCTCGAGCGGCTGAGAGCTGTCCCCCAGTGGCCTAGTGGCAATCAGGCGATGGCAGGGGGGAGGCCGAGAGGGGGTACAGAGTTCAGGGGTCATCGCAGGCAGCCACTGTGGCAGAGTGCTGCGTCAGGTGAGACGGTGACCGGGGCGCCTCAGGACAGGAAGTCAATAAGGTCGCCAAGCCACCCCCCACCAGGGCCCTGTAGTCTGCTGACAAGGAGAACACCCTCATTGCGATTAGTTGCTTGGTGGGTGTGATTGTTTTCTTGATTGTGTTTGTGTGTGTGTGTGTGTGTGTGTGTGTCTATGTGTGTGCTTGTGTGTGTACATGTGTGTGTGTGTGTGTGTGTGTTTATGTGTGTGCTTGTGTGTGTGTACGTGTGTGTGTGTGTGTCCATGTATGTGCTTGTGTGTGTGCTTGCATGTTTGCATGTATGGGAGTGTGTGTGTGTTTCTGTGTGTGCCTGTGAATGCCTCCACCTTGTGTGTGTGTCTGTGTGTGTGTACTATTTGTGTGTGTGTTATTCAATAGTTGTGCCTATACCTTATTTTCATGTGTGTGTGTGTGTGTGTCCTGTCAGGTGTATGATCTGGGTAACCCAGCGGAGAGTGTGAACAGCACCCCGGGGTGCACCCTGACAGACGGGGTGTGTGTGACGGCGGGGGGTCCCTCATGCGGCGTCCATGGGAAGTGTCTGGGGGAGTGGGGCTCCTTCAGCTGTGACTGCCACCCCGGGTACAGCGGACACAAGTGTGAGAAAGGTATGGGGCAGTTGTGGCCTAATGGTTAGGGTGTTGGTCTTGAGATTAGAGGGTCGCAGGTTCGAGTCCCGTACCAGAATGTGGGTGGGAGAGTAAATAACCAATGCTTGCTGAAGTGCCCTTCAGCAAGGCATGTAACCCCAGATTGCCCCATGAACTGTACCTAAATAACTATAAGTCGCTCTGGATAAGAGTGCCAGCTCAGTGTAATGTACGAATCCCCCCAAACTCCTTCCTCTGCCCATGGACCCATTTCACACCAGCCATTTTTTTTCAGGAAGTACCAAGGTAACCGCAGGTGTTATACTAATAACATCTTGATGACATCCAATAAGGATCTGATTCTTGTACACTGAATCAGAATCTTCGTTAATAACACCTGTGCTTACCTTGCCACTTTACAATAAAAAAGACTGCTGAGAAATAAGTCTGTTAAACATTGGAAGACATAGCAAGGGGCAGTGTACTACCAGGCCACCTATGGAACAATGGTTAGCGTTAAAGGCCAATTTATAGTCCAGGTGACAAATGTCACACAACATCTTATACAACATCTCGACAAATTTCTGTTATAAAATTGAGCACTTCAGCAAACCCATTCGAACAAGAACGCATGTTGCACATGATCAAAGCAATATTCCAGAACACAGAACTTTGAGTTGCTATCGAATCAGAGTAGGCGACATCTTCTGTGCCGTTTCAATTTTTTATGTACACGACAAGCTCTGCGACATCCTAGCAGACAGAAATGTCTCTTTTACATTACGTTCTGTCCAGTGACACTTGTCACCTGGAATACAAAACGGCCTTGATTTACAGTCATGCTAGCAATCATGCTGTTATGTGCTGTTATGATCTCTATTAATTCATTGCTCTTTATTGATAATTCTTATCCCCGAATTTTGATTTCCTCTCAAAATTCTTACCTTTTCTAAACTGTAGTCCGCATCCTGCCTTGTTTGCCTAGTATACCTGCTTTCCAAGAGTCTTATTTCTAATGTCACTGTAAAAAAAAATACTTTAGCTCAAATGTCTGTTGTTTCTAAGTGTGTTAAATTAACTGAGTTGCCCTGAGTGTGACCTGAGGTGTCTTCCCGTGTGGTATAGTGTTACCGGACTGGTCTTTTGAGGCGGACAGTGTGCTGCGGTACCAGTTGCGGGGAGGGGGCAGCCCGCGTTGGACTCACGCCCAGCTCCTCCTGCGGACCCGAGCCTCCTTCGCCACCCTGCTCAGCATGACCTCGCGCGACGCCAACGAGTACATCATCCTGGAGGTCAGTATACTCGTAAAAACACCTCACACTGACCAAAACATCACGCTCCACAGCCCGGTGCCCAGGCCCGCCGATGGGGGGGGGGGCAAACGGGTGTCTTGTCCCGGGGCCAGGGAAAGGCGGGCCCAGAACTGGTACCTCCTTACATTATGATATATGGGCGGGGGGGGGCCCCATCAGATTATCTTGTCTTGGGCCCAGCCAAGTCTGCCAGCAGGCCTGCTGGTGCCCGCCATACCCCTGTAGGTGGTGCCAAAGGGGTCGTCTTTGTTCCTGTACTGCCTACTACTGTCATAAAATTGTGACAGTTCCTGCAAATATGTTTTAAAAAAAATGCTTTTAAAGACCTGCTGCCAACTTCACCTTTAATGTAGCACAGTCTTACATTTCTGTCTTTATTACTGGCCACATGTGTTTCTATTTTGTGATAATGTTCCTAAACATGACTGTAAGCTGGCTGGCATTTCAGTATCTATGCATCTTATGAACACAGTCATTTATCTAAACACCTGACTGACATCAGATTGCAAAGCATGACTGCTGTCATGCTGTCATATGATGTTATGGAAATTTAAACCTGATCAGTTAATGAGCAAATGAAGAGATCACATGCACATGCACTCGCCCGGGGAGTAATTCAATGTAGAACCGCCACTGGTTGGGTATGACTTGCAGGGGTAGCTATCTAATAGCTATCTATTGGCGTTGTCAACCCAGCTTCATTCATATATTTTACTTCGCATAAAGAAAGTTTCACAAACATGATAAATACTTTACAGCACACTTACACAAGAACACTATTATGTCTATGTACAACTTCCACTGTAGGCTATTCATTGTATGTTTGTACGTTTGTATGACGACCATACAAACACACCTTACTGTAACCGCAAGTTCTCAGGAAAAGGAAGTGGCAAAGAGTGTCGCACATTTTATGGCCCCAACCACAACAAATAGGGGAACCAAGCATGTGCTGAGAGATGACCTGATTTTAATCAAGCTGAAAAACAGCTTTGGCTTTTATCTGTATTATTTGTTAAAGTTTATGTATATATGCAAAATACATCTTGAGGATAGCATAGCATATTATCAGCGTATTTTAAAATATATATTATTAAAAAAATACATATAATGTATATATTATTGTGTTAACATAGGTCTATTCTTTTCTCTCTAGTCTATCTGTTGAGCCTGTGTTTCCATGCTGCATGTTAATCTTTGATTTCCTGTTCATTAATGTGATCAATGCTAAGGTTGCTATGCTGGAGCTTGCTACAGCACCTATAATCTACCATAAATAGGCAGGTGTCCACAGGGACCCAGGTTCGAGTTTCACTTGGGTTCATTTCCCATCATAGCCTACCTGACAACATTAACTTCATTTCATAATTTATTAACAATTTATTAAGCAGTTAGTAAGCATTACTTAATCATGAAAATAATGAGTTGAGGCAAGGCGAGTTCATTTGTGTAGCACATTTCATACACAGAAGCAGTTCAACAAAAATAAAAGCAAAGAACAATATGGAACACCATAAAAGATAAAATAAGTGTAAAATATGTGTAAGGTAAAAAAAAGATATATTTAATAAAAGCAAAGAACAATGTGTAAAAACATGAAAGATGAAATAAGTGTAAATGCTTAAAATGATAAAAGTAAAATAAGTATAAGGTAAATAAAATCTTTAATTACTTCCCTCTAAACAGATGGGCAGTTTGTGTGGCCATACACCCTGAAATGCTCGACCACGTTTCCTATGGATCCTACTGACCTGGTTCCAGCACAAAGTGTGTTGAAATAAGTAACCTGTTATACTTTTAACCCTCTTTCCACCTTAATCTTAAAGAGGTGCAGCACGGCACAAAACCGCAGTTGATGTGCACACAGGACACGACTGTACAGTAATGTTAAAATGCAGAAACACATGGCACAGCTGACATGGAAAATCAAAACAATATTCAGACAGGACTGGGGGTCAGACAGGGCTGGGGGTCAGACAGGGCTGGGGGTGAGACAGGGTTGGGGGTGAGACAGGACTGGGCGTGAGACAACTCCTGCTAAATAAGGCGACAGCATTCTGCACACAACGATTTCCTGCTCAAGACCTCAGATTTGTAACACTAACTTTGCAAAGCTGAAAAAAACTCCCAACCACATCTATTGTATAGCCAGTGCAATGCAGCTTTAACCTCAAAATGAATATTCTTTAAGACAAGAAAAAAGTACACTGCTTCAATAAATCAGAAAGCTAGCCGTAGAATTATAAGAAGACAAACCATCTTGTAGGGTAAAAAAAACTCCCCTTACAGACATAAAGTCGGTGAAAGTCAGTGTTTTCTTTCATGTGAATTCTTCTTGGACAGACTGGGGGTGAGACAACTCCTGCTAAATAAGGCGACAGCATTCTGCACACAACAATTTCCTGCTCAAGACCTCAGATTTGTAACACTAACTTTGCAAAGCTGAAAAAACTCCCAACCACATCTATTGTATAGCCAGTGCAATGCAGCTTTAACCTCAAAATGAATATTCTTCAAGACAAGAAAAAAGTACACTACTTCACAGGTAGAAAAAATACATGCAGTGTAGCACAAAATGCAGCATAATGAAAGTCAAGTTTATTTGTATAACGCATTTCATGCACAAAGGCAATTCAATGTGCTTAACAAAAATAAAAGCAAAGAACAATATGTTAAAAACACAAAAGATCAATAAAAGGGTATGATGAATTTGTATTACACATTAATGAAAGGCCATGATGGCTCTGTATTACACATTAATGAAAGGCTATGATGGCTCTGTATTGAACATTAATGAAAGGCTATGATGGCTCTGTATTGAACATTAATGAAAGGCTATGATGGCTCTGTATTACACATTAATGGGCTACATTAATGGAATAATGCCTCCTCACCATGTGATCACCACTTGAAACATCACCACCAATACTGTGACAAGCAGCCAATCAGTGGGCCTTGGGGATCCACTCTTAGGCCTGCTGTCCGACACAGGCTGATTTCCTGCAGTAACTGTGGAATATGCAGATGAAGGTGTTCCAACTTCAGTCCACATGGCTACAATTGGGTTTTGCAGGGAGCTATGTGTCACCTTACATCCATAGTGATTGATGTCCGACTTCACATCCATGCTCAGACTGATCTGGTGGGTTCCATCCCCATTGGGCAAGACATCTTTCATGTGGCCTTCCTCCACAGACCATCCATCCTTCAGGATGCTGATCTTCATGCCCTTTGGGTAGAAGCCTGTGGCCATACAGGTCAACTTGTATGTATCTGGAAAAACTCCAGTTTTAACAAAAAGGTGAAGCTTTGGTGGATGAACAGTTAGCTGCTGGACAAGTTGTTGTTCTCCGTATTTAATGAATTTATCCAGCCATTCCACACACTCCTTCTCCAGGTAGCTTCTGGTGTACTGGTTGAGGATGGGCACCCCAGTAGTCTTGTGGAAGCTTGTCTTTCATCCAGTCCTGCTGTGGGATTTTGACTTTATCCACGCTGTTATAGTAATCAATCTTTCTGTCGTCTAGTAGTCCCATGGCAGTAAACTCAAAGATGCCAGGCGCAGAGACTGCCTTTGACAGGGCCATGTATACGTAGTACAGAGTGGCACTCTGTGGCATTAGGGTGAGAATGCTGCTCTCTGACATTCTCCTGAGCCCAGCACATAGGCAGAATCACAATACATACCGAATAAAACTTTAGGAAATCCATTTTGCTTGGGGTCCTTTTTTAAGTATTATTTTGGCCTTACTTAGACAGGACAGTGAAGATGGTGACAGGAAGTAAGTGGGAGAGGGAAATAGGATAGGGTTGGGAAATGTCTGTTGGCCAGATTCAAACCTGGTTCCCCATGGGCAAATGCTTGTTCATGCTCTAACCACTGTGCCACTGCACTGCTGGTGTGTGGCAGTTTTTAGTGGCAGGTTAAAAGGTGAAATAAATCACTCTGACTCAGCTTGAGGTCAAATGAAGATTTCAACGCGACTAATTTTAAGCTACACACTTGATGTACTGTTTTATTTCTCTCCAGCTTCTACAGTTTTTGATTTGACAGACTAACCTGTTGTAGCTTTAGCTTGTGGTTTAACATTTGTTCCTCTCTGAACTCATACAAGAGTGCAGCCACGTGTGGTTTTAACTGACATTTGAATGTAATCCGCAGTATACCTTTAGGCATTACATGCCTACAACAGACTTACACTAAATCTAATCTTCTCAAACCTGAAGAGAAACTTCTTTGTCATTTGTGGTACTTGTCATCACTTCTGCCTTCCAAAGCCTAGTCCTGTTTGCAGTAGTGGTTCTTGATGGGGGCGAGTAGGGCAGTCGCCCTGGGTGGGATTTTGTGAAGGGCGCCAATGGCCTTACGAGTGCCTGAAAAAAAATAGCCTGGCTATCGCGACTTGTCAATGCTCTGCGAGCATTGGTCTGGCCAAGCTGTGTTGTAAACCCATTTCTCAGAAGGCGGGCTTAACCCGCCTCTTTCAAATGCCTCTGTTTGCTACTGGATGAAGCTTCAATCAATCACACCCCTCTGTCCTCTGACGTATACCCCAGCGGAAGAAACTGCTTGATCCACACAAAAAGTAGTAGTAGCCTGTAGTCATATAGAAATGGCGTTAAATGATTTTTGTCGGACTTGTGAGGTGAACATGAGAGTGGCTGGTGTTGGCCATTTAATATTGATATTCGAAAAATGAATCAGTGCGATCAAAGGCGAAATGACCACAACAACAGCCTTCTCACAAAGCCCAATCGACTGGCTACCAGCGGGGCTAACTGCTAAATTAAACTTTTACCGAAGCCGGTCGGTAGCATTGCGAAAACGTCCTTTCCCGCAACAAATGCTTCAAGGGCTGCCCTTTGCTGTATTTTCAGAGAGAACTTCCCTTTGAATTCGTCCAAAACAGCAGCTACAGCTGCATTGAAATCTTGTGTTTGCTCCACGTTCGCCATGTTGACAGTGACTGAGATAGATTTCCGGTTGCCAAACTACCGCGTCATTACCATTTTGAAATGCTCGATTTTCATTGGCCCCATATTCCTGCCGGAGCAGAAACGGTGTAGATAGGCAGCTTGGCCAGACTGACTTGCTCGCGAAATGAAAATGCAGCGTCATAGGCAGTATGGGCACACCCAGGCTAGAAAAAAAATATCATCTAAAACAAATTTTATTATCTATCATATGACTGTGTGGGAAATTGGCAAATTGGCGCCCCCTCTGGCTGCAGGCGCCCCTGCTGAGAAGGCCCAGTGCACAGAAGCTGTGTGAGGAGGGGAAAGGGGAGGGGGCGCGGGCGCGGACGCGGGTCTCTCAAATGCAACGCACAAGCGGGCAATACTCGGCAATTAGTGAGCGAAAGTGAGTCACACATCAGCTTGGTGGTACAACTCTTACGTTTGTTAGCCTTCTAGCTCGGAGCGCTCCGGGCGCTCAGAGGGGGTCTCGCCCGGGGAGTAATTCAATATAGAACCGCCACTATCTGTATGTGTAGATGTTCTGGTTTGTGTGTGTATTATATTGTTTGTGTATGTCTTTTAGAATCGTACCTTATGTTTGTTTGTTACTAAAGTGTTATATATATATATATATATAAGGTTATATATATGGTTCTAGCTCGAGACTATGTTCGTATGATATATATATATTTATATAGTAATGTCTCTGTTGGTGTTTGCGTAGATTGCAGACGGACACCTGGGCGTGCAGGCCAACCTGGGCGACGGTGCCCACTCCCTGCGTCTGATTGGTCAGCGGGTGGACGGTGGCCAATGGGTGATGGTCAGCCTGCTTCGCCATGACAACGTCTTCACTCTGCGGCTGGAGCGGGGCGGCGGGTCGCGGGAGGTGTCGGCCGTGCTGGGTCAGAGGAGGGAGATTGTGGTCCACCCCTCCAGTGTGCTGCTAGGCAACGCCGCCTCCCACAGCCCCCGAACAGACTTCCAAGGTGAGAATTGAAGTCTTTTTTGGTTCTGTGTTCATGTCTGTGTTTGTGTTTGTCTTCATTACATTACATTACATTTAGCAGGTGCTATTATCCAAAGCGACTTACAATAGAGGACATAAATAAGCCTACAGATAAACAGAGGAGTACAGAGTAAGCAAAGACGTAACAAAGTTAGTGCAGCCAGGATGCAGGACAGTGTTGGTAAGTGGGGGTTAGTTTTGTTTAAGAAGGGATGTACTCTCAGAAGAGAAGGGTCTTCACGAGTTTCTAAATGGGAAACTGGGATAACCCTACTGTGGGTAGCTCGTTCTACCATTGTGGGATAATAGTCTTATCGTGTTGGTGTGGTATTTTGTGGGTTAATGCCCTCGTCATCTGCCATTTCTCTTTATCTGGCTGTCCCCTTCACACTAGCTGAGTATGTAGAAAACAGACTACAGACTCCACCTGTAACACTCTATTTTTACACTGTCCCTATGGACACAGATCTCCCAGTTAAGATCAAGCTAAACTCTAAAATCTGTTGGGTAAATGCCGGTAAAGGGTGTAAGATGTATCATAATCACGTGTCCATCTAGTTGATGTGTTGTTGTTTGTGAAGCATATTGAGACCACTATAGTATATCTAGAGTATATAGTATATACTCTATAG
The DNA here is from genome assembly GCA_027475355.1 of Coilia nasus. Classification (NCBI taxonomy): domain Eukaryota; kingdom Metazoa; phylum Chordata; class Actinopteri; order Clupeiformes; family Engraulidae; genus Coilia; species Coilia nasus. The sequence continues at coordinate 16,246,382 of CM050218.1, read as the reverse complement.
TATATATATAGAGTTTGCACTATAAATAATAAACTGATTGATTGATTTGATTGATTGTCTGAAAAGGGGCCAAATTTCCCTTACCCTACCCTACCCTACCCTACCCCCTCTTTTCTGTTTTCATCCTTCATCTTTTTTTCTTTAGCCTTTTTTTTCTTCATTCGCTCCCTCTTATTGTGCTTGTTGTGACTGAATTGGTAGGCATAGCTTTCCGTTATTTACTGATATTTCTTTTCTCCTATCCGTTCAGTTTTGAACACCTTTTTCAGTGCCGTCTCCAATAATCATCTTATCGTTGAGAGTTGCAACGGGCTGATAATTTCCATATTACATTTCCACTACATATCGGTCATGATGGTGTTTAGACCTGGGTGACCTCTGGGTGAAAATGTCAGATATGGGTCAGCTCCAATTCTCACGTTGATTTCCCTTGTGTGTGTGTGTGTGTGTGTGTGTGTGTGTGTGTGTGTGTGTGTGTGTATCTGTGTCTCTGTCTGTGTCTGTGTGTATGTTTGATTGTATGTGTGTCTGTTTTGATTGTCTGCACATGTGTGTGTGTGTGCGTGTGTGTGTGCATGTTTGATTGTCTGCATGTGTGCATGTGTGTGTGTGTGTGTGTGTAGGCTGCATGCGTGACGTGCGTCTAAATGGGCACGCGTTGCCGCTGGATGGGCAGAGCACTGAGTTCAGCACGGTGCTGGAGCGGCGCGGGGTGACCCCAGGATGCTCCTCGGACGCCTGCAGCACCAGGCCCTGCGCCAGCCCCCTCTACTGCGTCGACCTGTGGAGGAAACACGAGTGCAGGTGAGAGGACCGCACTATTCACTACCGCCACTACCTCCACTACCTTACAATGATGCATGGATACAAGGACATTTATTTGTCACGTGCAAATATACTGGGTAAAGTAAGACATACAGTGAAAGTCTATACTGTATATGGGGAGGGGGGGAGTACCTTTACATCGTACACACCACCGGTGGAAATTTAACTGTACAAAATATTCATATTAGTATGATATTCCATTAAGGTAGCTTCAGTCAAAGTAGCTACTAGTAGTACAGTGCAGTAGAGTGTGTGTATCTAACTGTTGAGCGGCCGGTGAATTTTACCATTTATCTGTCACTGGCTGGTAAAGGTTCTTGGACACAGATAAATGGTACAATTCACCAGCCGCTGAACAGTAATTCGTCATTCTGTGTCTGAAATCTACCAGCCGCTTATATTTTACCAGCAGTTGGCTGGCACCAATTTCCAGCCCTGATACACACACTCTACTGCACTGTACTACTACTAGGTACTTTGACTGAAGCTACCTTAATGGAATAACTCTAAGTCTAAGTGCACCCCTTTATCTGGGGACAAGACAATTAGTGCACTCA
>CM050218.1:16207500-16240000 GCA_027475355.1 Coilia nasus | reverse complement strand
CCTCGGTGGTCAGCGGAGGTCTCGCCCCGCACCCCTCCTACGCCTCGTACGCCTCCTCCGTCCTCCCCCTCCCCCTCCCCCACCCCCACCATCACCACACCCAGCTGCACCCGCCCCACCAGTGCCCCATGGACTTCAAGAGCTACGTGGCGCGCATCATCTGGGAGGCGGACAACGACAGCCTGGCCCTGCCGCTGGACACATACCGTGTGTACTGCATCGAGGGCGAGCCAGAGTCCAGCGTGGGCAGCCTCAGTTCGCTGGGCTCCGCCCTGACCGATGCCGGTGGTGGTGGTGGTGGTGGTGGTGGTGGAGACGGTGCCGCGGCTGACGCCGAATTCACCTATGAGAGCCTGCGGCACTGGGGGCCCAAGTTTGAGGGCCTGAGCGAGCTGTACCGCCGGCCCGAGCTGCCGCTCACCTACCGGGAGGCCGTGCGGAACCAGAGCCGGAGCCCAACCCCCATCCCAACCCCGACCCCAACCAAGGCCCAGGCCCAGGCCCAGGCCCGCAGACAGGCTCACAGCCCGCAGCAGCAACAGCAGCAGCAGCAGCTCTAATGCTGGGCATATGCCTCTGTGTGTGTGGTCTGATGTTTAGCTGGCCTTGGTTGTGCCGTGTATGTGTATGTGTGAGTGTGATATTTCGTTTTTTTTGGCAAGGGTGTTGAGTGGAAGTTATGACAAGGATAGGTGGTGAAGAGAAGCGCTCTCACTTCATTGCCCCCCCTCTGTTGTTTTGATTGGTTGTTTGTTCAGTTTAATTTGGTTTTGTTTTATTTTGTTTCATTTTTGTTGTTTTTTTTTTGTCTGGAACAGTACACACATACACACAAAAAAGCTTTATCAGCCAACAGGAGAGTAGATGTTCAGGAACTGTACTTTGAAAACTGACGTTTTATTTATTGAGCATCTAATGTGAACTTAGCATTTTTTTTATAATTGTACTGTATTTATTGTAGCCTTGAAATCTTCTTTATACAGGGAAAAAAGCCAGTGGATTACTGTGTGATTGCTTCTCTATGACCTTCAAGGGAGCGCTTTTGTGCCGAATTGCTGGGGAGTGAAGGCCTTACCCCGGTCTGTGTAGTTACAGATGCCTTTTCCTGGTGGCCTGTGCTCTGTGTACTCTTGATGTGTATAGATGAGTTGAAGCAAGTAGACTGGACAGTAGTATGGCAATGTGTGGCGGTAAAGACATCTTGCTGTGTACTTTAGAGGAACTCCTCAACGAACGAACCCGTCGGCCAGTACGCCCTGGATGTATTCGCTCCTTCTCTGCCTTTGCAGCCAAATGCCCAATTGATGACGCTAGAATTTCAGCCGTTTCGCCAGCCAAGTGCCATTAATCACAACTTAACTTGGCTGCAAACAACCCTGATTTAATCACATCTAAATGAATAAGCACAGAGTCCTTTGACAAATGAGAACAAATCTTTCATATTAATTAAAAATATTGTGATCCGTTTGATTATATAAAAAAATGCCATGTAGATAGCATCTTAGCGAGGGCTGGCGTCGCAGCAAATGAAGATTGGAAAAATATTTGATAGGGTTTTCTTGCCGCGCTGCTAAAGTCCCAGCCAATGTATATGATTACCTGGCAGTTGATGGATTATTTCTGTATTCCCTCGTAAATCTGTATTTGCCCCCTCATGTGTGGCTTCTGTGTTGATGTTTCTTCAAGGCTGTACGTTTTGTTTCCTTTCTTTTTCCAATTTACTCCATAGGGATGGTTCCTTTTGTAAGACTAATCATTTGTGACACTTTCTGATCCCTGTGCTATGAAGCTAGGTTGACACTCTCTTGTGTCTTTGTGCAGTCATATGAATGTATATCAAACCAGTCAAAAGAAGACAAAAAGATTTGGACTCGCTTCGTGGGGTCCTCTGCATAGGAAGGAAAAGGAGATGTTGAGCGCAAGTTGGCTGAAGATACAATCAGATAGGAAGAAGACGAAGACGAAGAAGAAGAAATAGGGAATTCTAAATGCCTACAACCATTGTAAATGGCCTAAATCGATATAGATATATTTTTGTTGCCGTTCAGTCAGAAACTATTAGTAGCTTTCCGAATAAAGATCGTTATATGATATATTTTTTATCAGAAGCAAGTCCTGAAAATGTTTGATGTTTTTAATCAGACGCGGCGGCCATAGGCGGCCATAGGCTTCTGAGGTGTGCATCTGCCCAGTCCTTGTTGTAAGAATTTAACGGGCTCTCTCTGACATTTCATTTGCCATACGTTGTAGTGCAGTGGGTCAGTTGATCACCATGCCATACCAAACCAAAATACACAAAAACCCTCGTATTTGCCCAGTGTAATCTCAATCCAAGCAACACCTTCAAACAATATCTGGTATGTCCTTAAAATAGACAACAGTGTCTGCTGTGTTTCCAACCAAACTGGTCCCTCTACGTGGTAAGCAACAACCTCAAGTTCAACTTGAAGCAGATTCAAGAGCACTGAAGTATCCTGCAGCTGCAATCTATGATCTCTCTCTCTCTCTCTCTCTCTCTCTCTCTCTCTCTCTCTCTCTCTCTCTCTCTCTCAAGACACTCTACTTTCTGCCTTTTCAGTGTTGTTCCCAGTCTCACTGCTTACACCTACACTATCTAACAATTCCACACTAAGGGTCTAGTTGCAGGCTTGTTGACACTGACTATTCATCCTGTCAGTGTGTGTGTGTGTGTGTGTGTGTGTGTGTGTGTGTGTGTGTGTGTGCCTGTGTGTGTGTGTGTGTGTGTGTGTGTGTGTGTGTGTGTGTGTGTGTCGCTCCTCTGTTTCTACTCCCGTTGGTCCAGTTAATGATCTCACTGCTTGCACCTGGGCTTCAGGGCCGCCAGTTTCACCTGTGTTAAAGTGACAACGCTTTCTCTTACAGTCCCTGTAATTTCTACACATTTGCGTGTTTAGCACATTATAAGTTGGCGCAAATGACTGGAATGTGTCTCAGGATATAAAAGGGTAAATACAGAGAAATTTGTGGTGAAATACTGAGAAAAATGACAGCCTTGCTTGTCAACTAAGTGAAGTTCCATGTTTTTGTGAAAAGCTTGGGTTGATAACTCTCTTTAAGACAGGAAAAGATTTCCAATAATTGAGTTCTGCTTCACTAAGTATGATGTAATTGTGAACATGAGCAAAAGCACATTTTGAAGTGTTATGTCTGAACTGTGTTTCTGTTGTAATACCATGGGATGAAAGCTTCCGCTTGTGACTATAGCCGTAGCCAAGCCTGTGCCCACCCACTTGTCAATCAGGCCCACCCAGTCAGAAGGCTCTTTATGTTCAACTGAGTGTTTTAGTAATAACAATTACCTATGTGTTTTGGACTGGGCCCACCTGATTTTTTTCTTTCTTTTCTGACTACACCTTTGCAACCTGTGATAAATTCCCAATAGTTCACTGTAATGTATTTAAACAGACAAACATGTGAAAATGAAGGGGACTGTAAACTAAAGCATTACCTGTAATGTATATATTGTATATATGTATGTTTTCTAGGGACCTAATGCCAGATATTCCTTTTCTATATGAATTTTATTAAATAAAGCATTTTCCTGAAGGCATACGACAGTGTTTGGTCAATTATTGTCCTACAGGCTGTACAGTGCAACTGTGAGTTATTTTGCCAGATGTCAAACCTGACAGTTCACCACAGGGCCAAGACACAAGAGCAGCTGAGCAGCAATTACTGAACATTGACATTGACCATGACATGGTCAGAGTGCCATCTAGTGGCCAGTTATAACATAACTGATATGCAGGAGTTCAGCATATTATCTAAGATATTTTTACAGATAGCTGGTGTTGGTACATATATGTATATGTGGTATCTCATTACTACTACTACTACATTATTACCATTTTCGCCATTATTACCATTTTAGTGTCCAAAAATGCAGTGATGCAGTAGGCCTAGCCACTTTATCTTAGACATGATAAGTTTCCAAAAGGGAGGCAGTCAATATGAAACTTATGATAAGGAGGAGGGAGAGTTTTGTAAACAGGAAGAGAGCCCTTCTCTTTCTTCTCTTTCTTACTACCAAACACACACTACAGAAAATGAGTTTAATGAAGTCACAGACTCCTCATTAGGAGCATTATGATATGGTATAATATAATATGCCAAAATAATGTCTGAGTTATGTGACGGCTTCACTTTGGCCACCTAAAGGGGCTTGTTGCGGGGAGGCACCCATACCCAAGAGTCCCTAAACTGGGGCACCCGCTATGAAGACCTCAGCATTATGCGCTGGGCAGTGAGTCTGGAGTGCTGCTGGAGGGGTGAGGGGTGCCCCTCTTTTGTCTGAGTTGCCGGGCTGCGGGGGTGCAATGGTACAACCTAGGACACGTAGGGGGGGTTGGTGGCGTTTTCTCTTTTTTCCCCCTTTCCTTTTTTTTAAAGGGGTGGGGGGGGGGGCAGGCGGCTGTTGGAGGAGCTAAGGGAGTAGATGAGTCTCTTGTGGGGGGTTGTGACAGAGAATAGTGGTGGTGGTAGATGTGTTCTCAAGACCATACAATAACTCCCACACAACAGGGGCTTTGTGGGATGGAGGTGGGGGTGGTGGTGGGGGTGTCCCCCTGACCAGACAGCACACGGCCGAAGTGCAGACACTCTTCAGTAACAATGGTTTGAGTTGGGGCGTGGGGTGGGGGGGCACTTGCCCATGAATAGTGTCCTGAGACATGAGGCGTCTTCAAGACCCTATCTACACCCACGCGCCCCACGTTCCCTCCATATATCATCATGATGACTATGACAATGAATAATCTTCACTGAGGTCCTTAACTTCTCACATTAGCTGATTTTGAAGTGTATTATTCCTGTTCGAGTCTGACAGGAAACCATAATATTCTCGCTTTATCTGTTCCAAGGTGTTTATTACACACTATAATTCACAACAACTTGATATATACTTAAGGTTCTCACTAAAGTATCCATCCTCTTGGTTTTCTTCAGGGCTGGTGTTGAATTAAAATAACTTGACACATAGATTCATTGTGTTGTTTTCACACACCAACATGAAGTTCATCTGTAGAAGCCAAGTGAGCACCTCAAGAACATGTAAACGCAGTCTCCACACATACATCTGAGCCAAACATCTACAGTACCCCATTGAGTTTGGGTTTCACAGTGCCAAAGCAGACTGACCTCTTCACACTGGATTGTAAAAGACAATACAGGCTCTTGCTGTGTCTCTCCCATGATCCTTTGCTCTTTGGAAGGACAGTGGAGAGCAGAGGAGTCAGGTGTGAAGATGACACCTCGTCTGTCAGCTCTCGGTGTCAGGACTTGTCCCACTTATTTTTATGACCCTCCCTCTTTTGTCGTCCTACTGCCCTTCCCTCCCGTTCTTCCCACCCGCCGGAATGTCGCAGGCAGGAGAGCACAGTGCCGTTTCCTCCCAACAACCCTGCTGGAATGGGCCAGAGAGGGACGAGGATTGCAAGGCAGAGAACGGGTCACACTGGTTTTCTGGAGGGAAGGTGTGAGCAGGAGATTGACTTGAGTGGAGGTGTTGTCAGTACATTGACTAGACTGGAAAGTCATAGAGCTAGGTCTTTGGGCAACTGTTTGCTAAGCAGTCACTTGTGTATATAAAAAAAAAAAACAAGTGCAAGGCTTGACACCTCAAAAGTCATCTGATGAGAGTTAACTGAGGATGCAATTCGAGGTGGTTTCTGTCTTCGAGACCGCATTTTCCTTGCTTTAAAGCCAATTAACTTCTTAAACACAATTGCAGAACTTCTCTTTCTTGCAGTTAAAATTCTTTTAGGAAATGCAGCCAAACCTACTCACTTACGGGGCTAATTTTTGAGGTTATTACCTTAGCAAGAAGCAAGCTGTTGAACAGCTGTCCATTTTAACACTTGTTCAACATGAACAAATAATGGCTGTGGAAGATGTGACTCAGAGGGCCTAATGAACTTTAGTGAGAGAAGCTCAACAGATTGCTGGTGTCGCTCACTGGAATGTGCTTATGTCAATGTTTATCTCTCCTGCCCTCATGTAGAATGTATTTTTGCCACCAAATAGCAAAGTTCACAACAAAGCTTACAGCAGTACCCTGTCCCCAATCCAAACAAAAACATCCCAACACCAGCTAAAGTTCTGCTGGATCTGGAAGCTTATTTTTTTTATTCTTTTAAGACAGAGAAAAAAAAGCAAGTTTGAATCCTACGTCGTTATTTTACATTATATGCTTTATTTTTGTAACTTTCTTTTTTGTTAAGATTTGTACACATTCACAATCTAATGTATTTACACATTACATGTTATACAGAGTAAATTACAAAAACCAACACCTCTACCTGGCACTGTAGCACATACAGTCACACGTTGACATTTTTTAGAAGGGTAACACACAGCTTTTGCAGACCTCCTTTGCCCCTCTAGTCACAGTTAAGCTTTCAATCATCCTGAAGTGGGGTAGAAGCCAAACTCATTAAAAAGCTTTAAGACACCCTTCTTGCTTCCGCAAAGCCTCGGACCATCTTCAATCATCTTCAAAGGTAGTAAATTCATAAATAAACCACTGGAATTAAATATACGCCTTTGGCAGCAATAAGGACTAACATTCATTCTTTTACCAGCTGGCACTGTACATATAGACAAACTTACTGCTGCATTATATATATATAAAAAATAAATACAATGCAATCATTTGGCAGTTAAGTCAGCCAAATGTCTATCTCAAAAAACTTTAAAACATACATACATGCACATTTTTTTTCTCTTTTTCAAATAAGAATAGCTATTTAAAAACTTGTCAAGTCTTCCAGGAATGTCAATTCCGGCAATGGAACGCAAACCACACAACGCATGCGTGGCAATGACTCACTCATTCAAACACATGGGGCAGAGCAAACACTTCCTTTACCCCATGGGCACAACATCGCAATCCTTTACAGCTCTCTCGTTCGCACACTCTCTCTCTCTCTCTCTCTCTCTCTCTCTCACACACACACACACACACACACACACACAAGTTAGGCCACAATGGCATATAGCACCAATGACAATGAGTGGGCTTTTCCTAGGATGAAATTAACATCCCCCATATTCATACACACACACACACACAGTACAAACATACATGATAAAAAAAATCATGTATTCAGAGCTAGGCAGTTGATTCCTTTCAACTGCGTTACGAGCAGCATTTAGCCTATGGACCGTTTTCATCAGATGCACGGCCATTTTGTCCCCAACTTGTCTCCTGAAAACGTCAGACTGACAAGCTCCACCTACACAAGTCAGGGATTGGACTGGCTTGGAGAGCATCACAATATAACATCTCTGCATTCAACACAGGGAGATGGCTCACATTAACCTGACACTCCTGCACACAACAGGAAGAAGACGTCTGAGGGGGTTTAACTAGACACATATCACATCAGAAACACAACACCGCTTCTTCGCTTGGTCTTTGATTGGCTCAGTTGCTTTTCAACGGGTTTTCATTGGCTGACGGGCTTCTCCGTGCTCTTGGGCGGGGTCAGAACACCAGCCACGGTGACAGGTGACCGGCGGTCCACTTCCAGGTGATCTGTGTTCGCGCAGTGTCTCAATAGAGCATCGTGCTGAGGAAGACACGGAGATGAAAGCTGATTAGATGACACTCCTGTAGCACCTGTATGGGTAACAGCAACTCCTGACTAGTTTTTAACTAACAGAGGCTTGAAGGATCTTTTGCTACATTCTCAAGTGTCACATATATTTAGCACAGGTAGTGCTAAATCCTTGTCAAATGTATTATCCTTCACTACATCGCATGAGTAAAAACAATTGAGGGCAAGGGTCCAAAAGACAAAATGTATTTCAGGAAACGTAACTGATAAATAGTAAACTGTTGGAGCTGGGCCAACGTACTTCCAGGCGTATCTATTGCCCTACTATATACTGCAGGAGATAGTGGGAGATAGTAAGCCTTAGGAAAAGACCTCAAATGTGAAGTCAGAGAAACTCAACAGCATGCCCACAGTGCCCACAGTGTGTGTGTGTGTGTGTGTGTGCTTGTCAAAGTGCAACTCACCAGCATGCCCAGGTAGTCTGTGTGTGTCTGGATGTTGTGGCGGTCTTCCATCGGAACCTTCTGGAAATCTTTGAGTTCGGCCTTCTCACGTTCACTAACCACCATCATGAAAGGGGCCATCCAGCTGACACAAGCTGACACATTCTCCCACGTTAAACCTGTGCCAAAACACCACACCAACGATGCTCGTAAGCAATGCGTAAGCAATGGAAACCTGTAATTCGCAGAGAGTAACGTACACAACGCGAAATACCAAAACATTGTTAATTCTGTACTAACATCTCACTTGCCTGTAGAGAGCAAGATTGCGATTTGGAGAAGGTGCCAACAAGCTCAAATGTATGTCTATAAATAGAATCCTTACCTGATACTTTATGGACAACTTCAAAGGATGAAAAGTGACAAAAGGCGGCAGCAGCTATAACTCCATAGTGGAAGTCCAGGGAGTTGATGTCCAACATACATAAATCCAAAAGCTGCAAAGACAACACAAAACAGACCTGTCAGTACACAAAAATAGTCACACAATTGCCGCACAATGTACAGACACGCAGAGCAAAGCCGCATTTCTAGAAGCTTGCGAGACCGAGAACATGCCTGCGTGATCTGGATGAAGACTTCTGTGGAAAACTGGGGAATGAGGAAATTGGGGCTGTCCTTCAGGGAATCCACCTGTGCGTAGAGCTTCAGCCAGGACATGACGGTTTCCGGACAAAGTTCCCACTTTAAGGCCTGAGGAACGGCAAAAGACGTCAGTTAACAAACAGATTGTGTAGTATGGCGGTGGAAAGAAGCAAGATCAGATACTGAACACACACAAACACACCAGTGGTGAAGCTGGTTTGTCAAGACGTACCTTTAGCATAACAAGCTCCATCCCCATGATCTCCTCCTCGTCACAGGCACCATCGGTGACGTAGGCAAACTCGTGGAGCTTAGGGGGGTAGATTTCCTGCACGGAGGAAGGGAAAACAACAACAGTGTAAGCACTATTGTACAACGTAAGCACAACTACAAAGAACGGTCAAAATTATCCCCTGACAGCTGGAAAGATGAAACACAGGCACCTAGTCTGAAATAACAGTTTACAAGGCAAAGAAAAAATGTTTTTGTTTTTAATTCTTAGGAATCCAAATTACAACTCTTTTAAGCACATTCACTAAAGTAGTTGTTAATCACTGTACAATATATCAAGCTAATCTAACACAAAGATACACAAAATAGAATGTATCACAAATGGCTTTCCAACTGTAATATGCCGAACATAGCACATTACATTACATATAAATTACACAAAGGTGCACATGTCGGTCAGTCCATACCTCTAGTTTGGCGGCGATGAAGAGTGCCGTGATGCCGATGAGCTGCAGCTGGCTTTTGGGCACGTCGCTCTGGGAGAGCATAAAGCGGTCAAAGAAGTCCTGGGCCAGGTAGTAGGTCTCCCTATGCAACGAGTATGCTTCACTCACCTGTGGAGGGAGAGAGAGAGAGAGAGAGAGAGAGAGAGAGAGCGCCCAGGTTAAGACAAAAACACACTGGAAGAAGAAACTGGAAGAAGACACTGGCAATGCTCTGGTGGGTGGGTTGTTGGGGACTAACGCACCCACACACCATTTTCTATTGACTCCCCCATTTCTAGAAGAATACTAACTCGTTAGGAACTAAACCCATCCTCCAGGCATTGCCAAAATCTCTACAGTGTATGCAGTTGCTTATGCACCATCATATTACAAGTGTATAAGCATTATATAGGCTTTCTAATGTATTATATTGGGCTGTGAGTAATTGAAGCCTGTCCACTGTTAGTCTAACTCACCTCCATCAGCCAGTCGAGGAGAATGGCCCTCATCTTGGGTTGCAGGCTGGGGTGTCTCTCCATGATGCTCTTGTCGTGAATGTACTTCAGCTCCTTATTCAGCATTTTAATCCATACATCGTCAGAGCTCGCCCAGCTGTCATTCAGGCAATGAACATTAGTCAAACAGGCTCTCAATAGCAGTGTTCGTTTGTTGGGTACACATGCAATGGTGAAAACTAGATTTTACTTAATGGCAGACGTTAAATAAGGATGGTAAATGACCCATTTAGTTAAGGTGTGTCACAGCAATCTGAATTTGAAGCGGTGAGAAACAAAGGCCACCACAAACACCAGCACACAACATGCAAGCTGGGCCATTAACACCTTCCCTGAAACAAAATGGAGAGGGGACAACCCCCCAGGACCCCCATGATTTCATAGCAAGGAGACCAACCTGAGGCTTGGGAGTGGGGACGGCTTGATAAAGAGATTCCTGAATCTGTAATGCTTGAAGCTGGATGAGTTGGTTGCCTCTTCTGGCTCCTTATGCGGTGTTTCGATGAGGACACAGGGACTGACCTCTCCCTCTTGCCACCGGTTCTGAGGACAAGAGACAGAGCCACATTTCAGTACACCGCAGTAAATTACAACTATAACACACAATTCCAAAGGCACTCATGTATCTAGGAATAAAATAAATATGTACAGAACATGTTAAAATAAATGCAGCCATTTTACTGTGCTCTGAAGCACTAGACTCATACATTACGCAAAACATTCAACACAACACAAACGTGTAATACTGCTGTAATTAAACAAATAAAATGCAAACTGTTAATTTGTATTCTTATTACCATTACCGTTTTAAACCAGTTTTAAAATGCGTGGCTTTGACCGGGAATGACAAAGAATGGCAATTGCGATTACGCGGGCTGGGGAAAAGGGTGGGACCAAACTTGAGTGGCGACTGCGCCAAAGAGCATCGATTAGCCCACTGACACAGTTTAGCCAACAGCACCGTTATTACCGCTCAAACCCCATAATGAGCCAGGCAGAGTAACAAGTTGCAATTAAATCCATTAAAAAGCATACCCCATGAAGTCCAAAACCTCGCCAAAGAAGCAAACAATTCAAAACCAACTAGCGCCTTACCTGAATCTCATAACTTTGCTTCTTAGTAGCACTTGGCATCTTTTTATTGCACTCCTGTGAATTAAAAATCAGCGTTATAAGAGTCCAAATAGATAACACCGCACTAAGAGTACACTTATTAAATGCAATGTCGAAAAGGTAACGTTAACCAACAAACCTCCGACTTTCTTTTCCTGGTTAAAGTGGCATTCGTCTCCGGTACATTTTCATTCCTTGCTTGCAGAGTGTTGCGACCACTACAGTAATTACAGAGAAATATAAGTTATATGTAGCTCATACTCCACAAATCACTTGAAGGTATTTTTTTCTGGCCAAGTTAATATAATCTGAAAAACCGCTAACGTTACTGACAAACATAAGTTAACGTTACCTGCGTCTTGACATTTTGATGGTGGGTCTGGATGATATTTTAAAGTACCTAAAATTTGAGAATATGCTACATTATTCACAGTGAACACACACTCTTACAACTGACAAGTATGAAAACATCGTCACGGCAAAAAAACTGGTAAGGGATTAGCTTTTCATTTGTAGTTAAGCTAATTTAGATAGCTAACTAGCAAACTTCCAAAACCAACTTAACCAGGATGGCAACAAAGCCCCTCATCGAACTTCAACCTTAACACAAAACCTATCCATAAAGGTGCACCATCCAGTGTTTCCTTGCTTAATTAAGTACATCTGTAACGTCAAATAGATACAACTGACATATATCTATGATTGTAATTATTAATGTTAACTTACATTAGCTAGAACTCGATGTACAGTCCTACGCGCCAATTTGTGTTAAGCGGGAGGACAAGCTGATCTGGCTAGTAACACTGGTTAGCCATTCTACTCCTCACCAATCAAAGGCAATTCAGGCTGCCTTATAGTTTAAAAATCACACTCCTTCACATATAGACTTTTACAAACAACAGTTTTATACAAGATCATCTCAGGACATATCACTTAAGTGGCTATTCTTGCCACTATTCGCAAGTAGCCTACTACTAGCTCGCTAACAGATTAAGTTATGCCACGTCCCTATACATTCTCCACTTTAAGGTTTTGGCAATTCAGTTTTTGTTATTCTTGTTACACTGTACCGATGTATGCAGGTTAATGAGTACGAATTACAGCTATAGCATTACTGATCAAAACATAGTTCGATAGTACTTTGCCTGCATAGCTAGCCAGATGTAAACTCGGCGTCACTGATATTTTCTTGCCCTAAATATCACATTTGTGCATCAGCAGAGATTAACTGCATAAACACGACTAGCTGTATTTACCAGCAGCGATCCACAAATGCACAATACAAGAGTACAGCAATCAACAATATCATGACAATATAACCAATTTAAGTGCACAGAGACCCCACCAGCCCTTTCTTTACCTTCAACGTAGGATGAATAAATGCAATGCATCAGCTGGCGCCGGCGCCAATCCTTATATTCACTCACGAATGGCTAATGCGCATGTGTGTCCGCGCTTACTTTTTGCGCCCTAAATATTAAAATTGACAACAACAAACACGAAATTGGGCATTATTGGATATCGCATGCACAACATTTTGTAAACGTACGAATACTTTACTGTTTAAGACTACTAAAGCATCCACCTGCAGATCGCTCATCATATAGAAGGGTACAGCGATATTTGTACATCTTTTTTGAAAAAAGAGGGCATTTCCTATTTTCCGGTTGGGCGGAATGGACGGCAAAGGAGTCGGTTTAGCATTTCCCATTCATTACTTACTATGTTTTGTCGATATAAATGTATTTGACGATGTTTTAAGTGTTACTACTAAATTCCTTGATGGCACTTCCGGATATGGGAGGAGCTCCAGAGTTAGCTAGCCAATAGGGACTATGAAAGATTCGACAACGTGGTCTTACTACAAAATGTAAACAAACCAGACTGAACTGTGGAACGTCCTCAGAGGGCCTTGCCGTGAACCTGTCTCTGTTCTCTGAATTAAACTCAATTTTCAGCTCTTGGCCGATTGACAGTGTTCATAGTTAACTGATGTCAAGCTTTCATTTTGGTCTGATTAAAATCTGCCACTCGTCTGTTTAAATTCGCAAAATAGCTGCAATATATGTAACCGGTTTGCTTTTAGATTTATGTGTGCCCTCTTCTTCTTTCATGTTACTGTATCGGGGACAGTATATTGAATTCTTCCTTCCTAGGCGTCTTTCGATGTGACCAAACTGTCAGCATTCTGGTTTGAGAAGCTTGCTGCCCTATGCTTGTAAAATATCCAATGCTGTGCTGACTAGGATCGCCCTCTGTTGTTCAGGCCTAGGAATAGGCTCGTAAGGCAAGTGAGCGATAAATTGCAAATGGACTACATCCTGGTTATTTGTTTTAGTTACAAGCAATACAATTGTTGCAAACACATCGAAATTGTAATGATTTTTTTATTGAAGACTGGTAGCTTACATGGTATTACCATATAATGAATTTCAGTGAAACAAGATCAGGCTACATAGTTGTATCTGCAAATTAAAATGAAAACAAAAACAATCAATGACATTAGTAATGTTCAAAATAAGTACATCGTCTGAAATACAGATAAATAAATGTGATACTAAACCCTACACTTTTGGCAAAGTGCTGTATAATTCCAGTAAACTAGAAAAATCAACTGAAAGCATAGTCTAAACACAATGAAAAACAAAATGCCACAGAAAATACACTTCACACATTAAACAAAAGAGTTTTGCTACATTTTGTGTACAAAAGGTGTCCAGAGCAAGTGGTTCACAGAGACAAACTACCCCTGTGCATAGAAATTCGCTTTTTTGTTTATGGTTATGTCCGTTCTGGACTTTTCAAGTTCTTTGTAAATGCATTGTCATACATGTTTTAACCTGGAAGGCACGTGATCAACACAATTCAAGGCAAAATAACAGAATCCCTGTGATAAAGATATGAAAACTTGAGAGCGAGAGAAAGAAAGAAAAAGAGCAGAGAGAAGGGAGACTTGTCCAGCATATTTCATGGAAAATAGAGAGACCATTCACACAGCTCCCATCCCCTTTCATCACCTCCAGTCCCCTCCCAAGACATCAGAACATCATTGTCAAACATTGTTTTAACAGAAGCGAATTCTGGAGATTGATGCTTGTGTCAAATGAACTGAATAACAAGTAATGATAGGAAACAGCCTATGTTGCTTACACAATCATGCTAGAACATCACACACTGCCACATACATGAAGACAATTGTCCTAAATAGCTAAATACATGTTCTAGTGTCTTGCGTACACCAACTGCTTAATGAAGAACAACAAAAAAGTAACAATCAAACAATATATAGTGTGTAATAAAATTAGTTTGCATTGAATCTAACAGCAAAAACAAAAAAAGACTCTGGACTCTGGAAGGTGCAATGGTGTCCATGGCCATTCCTTACCGCCCTTTCCTTCAATTCAGTCTGGGCTAAACAGCCAGCCCTGATTTCAACCTATCATAAGGGCTTTTTATAAACAAGTAAGGAATGACAACAGAAAACAGTAGGAAAGACTGCTGCTTTGCGAGCTGCTACGCTTGTACTGGATATAAATTGAAGATAGTGAAAATAAATCAAAACATGGAACCATGGAAAGTCACTGTACAAAACACAGAAAAAAACACTAACAGTTTCACTCCATACGTGTTAAGAGTCAACTGAGGAGAAAAAAACATAATTTTCACAGTCCTCAAGCAAGCATTTAACTTCTGTTTCGCTTCAAGAAAAACACTTTTTTTCTCCTTTAAGAAGTTCCACGGATTACAAACATCTCAACAAGGCATTGTACACATTTTGATATTTTTTAGAGGTTTTCCAGTATGTACAAAGACAATTAACAACCATCAAGTAATCTGCATTTTAGTAAAAGGTGAAGAGTCCTGACCCTGAGAAGTGTACTGCAGATTTACACGTTAAAAGAAGGATACAATATTCTTTTTTGTTTTTCAATGTTTTTCACCATACTGGAATCTAGAACTACACAACCATACAATGAACCACATAATTTAGAAATAAAAACAAAACCAACTGTGGTTTACATACATACATACACAGAATAACATACGCTCATACACAAACTTCATACTGATATGTAATATATAAGCCATCTTTTTTTTCTTTAAAAAATATTTTTGGAATTTTTTTTCCATTTTATTTCTATTTTACATATTTCTACTATTTAGACGAGGCTGTTAGTGAAACACCCATTATTAAACCATGAGGTTTTCTTTTCTTTTTTTAATCACAAAATAAAAGTGTAAGTACTAATCTACAGAAACCACAGCAAAGTTTGCCCACTCCTAGACAGGCCGAGTTACTAGTCTAAAGAAGTCACTATGGCTTTGAGACGACACTGAGAAACTTTACTGTAATTTTGTGTGGTAACTGTTCCTCATGGCCAGGCACTACGAGTTGATTGCCTAGCTGTTAGCCAGGCATTACAAGATGATTGCCTAGCTCTTGGCAGTGGAGCACCAGTTGAGGCTTATTAAGAAGGCAAAAATCCCATCTGCTCAGGCTGCTCTGGCACTAACCAACAAATCAAATGTGTTGCTCTCCAACACCAGCATCAGACATGGCAATGCATGTTGCTGATGCACACACAGACACATAAGCACACACACACACACACATACACACATATATATGTGTATATATGCAGAAAGAGAAAGAGAGGGAAAGGGGGAGAGAGAGAGGAGGAAAGAGAGAAAGAGAGGAGAGACAGACACAGACTTGTTGTTATCCCAGCACAGCCCATAGCAAAGACAAGAAATATGCAGAGTGGGGTTGGGGGCGCTCCTGTCTGACAAGCCTCAAAACCATCTATCCAGATTTGAGCAAACCTGCAGTGAATAAAGTGACCTACGGTATAAAGGCTCTGATTTTGCAAGGGAATCCATTACGTCTTTGTAAAAGACACAGTCCTGTCCTAATGGAGGGTGATGGTTTGGAGAGCTGATTGTGTGGGGATCAAGAAGGGCAGCTAGGTGGATGGAGGATGGGGGTGGTGCTTCAGTAGTTGAAGTGCCTCTGACCAGGCTGGTGGACCAGCCCGCTGGTGGTGGTCTTGGCCTGGCGGGCCCGTCCCTCGCGGAGCATGTTGAGGCGGCGGAGAGCGTTTCGGGAGAGCTGCTGACGCTCCACGTTGTCCCGGATGCGCTGGGCCACGCGGCCATGCTTGACCTGGGCCAGAAGGCTGGCGTGGGCAGCCAACGCAGCTGCATAGCAGCCAGTAGAATGGCTTGGACGGCGCTGGATTTCAGTCCTGAGAAAGGGTAAAATGGCGCTTAAGCTCAGATAATAATGCACACAATATGAATAGCATAGAATAGAATAGAGTACAATAGAACAGAATGTCTTTGACTGTCAATATACGCATGTACAATTAACACTACACATGTACAATGAGACTTACCTTAATTTCCTTTGGGATCAATAAAGTAACTCTACTCTACTCTATTCTACTGAAAGCAACTCACTTTATTGCAGACATGCAAGTAGGATATTTACAACTTAGAATATGAAGCACACTACCAGATGAGAGCACTACACTATAACTGTTGTGTCTTTCATTGCAATAGTTCTGATCCTTACTCTCCAACTAGTTTTTTTGACATTTTAAAACATCAGTCACAATAATCAACTGATAACTCAAAATCCATTGTTATTGTAGAGAGCTCAAGTGAAAGAAGCAGTAACTGACCTGTGCAAGGATGGGTCACGAGAGCTCTCCTTTGCCAGGGGCCGGCTGCCATGGCGAGGGTTGTGGACAGCGTAGACGGACATGCTGGGGTGCTCGATCAGCAGGTTCTCCAGGGGGCTTGTCTCCAATAACACTGGGGCGCGGCCCCCGGCGGTGAAGCATGGTGGCGGGGTGATGAACCAGCTCTCCTCCAGCGCGCAGCCCAGCAGCTCCCCATCTCCCCCCTCGTCCTCCTCATCATCATCATCTCCCTCCCCTCTGCCCTCCACGTCCAGCCTCAAGAAGCCACCGTCCTCTGGGTCTGGGTCGGTGTCGGCGGCCGAGTCCAGCGAGGAGCAGGAGTAGGAGCGGAGCGGGCGGTCGGGGGAGGGGGCCTCCAGGTCAGCCAGGTCCTCGGGGCTGATCTCCACCAGGCCGTCACCACAGGAACCTGCACAAGCCTCTGCTACAGACAGGATAGAATAAAATAAAACAGAAAGTTTTTACTGTCCTTGTACAACATGCTAACACGTACGACATAATTACAAGGGCTACATCAAAGTGATGTTTAGCTCCTAATAAAAACACACAAAAACAATACAAAATACAAATACTAACAACAGGAGACAGAAAAAGGGCAATGGGCCAGAACAGATACTAACTCTAACTGCCCCACAGCTATTCAGGACAAAGTTAAACACAGCATGAGGTAGAGCTAGACACTAAAGCTATAATCAGCAAAGAGATGGTAGAATATTTGAAATATGAAAAAAATGGGGATTTTTATTTATGAAAGATTGCATCAATGTTTTGGAGTATCAGTCTAATGTTAACAGCTAAGGGGGTTGATAAAAACACAAAACAAGGAACTGCAATTATATGACCTGCCCTTAGCTTCATATAAGTTCATATATTAGTAGCTAGCAGAGAGGCACATTGAAAGCCTTTCTGCCCTGGGACAAACACATTGAAACAAACTCTTGGACCACTTCCTTTGCTCTTAGCTCTGCTACCAATATGACCATAACAGGAAACTCTCCAGGTACTGACGCACTCATCATTTATGAAATTTCAGTTGCAAATGAGAGAATGAGCCCTTGGGACAGGATTGAAAAATCAAAGGTGATTACATTTCTTCAGACCACCTACTTTCATGGTAGAATATCAGCTAGTTTGCTGAAGTATCCCACACATTTTTATTAACCTTTAGTTCTAATCCCAGTGACTAAAGGGTGACACTTTGGCCTAATTTTAAGGCCAAAGATACATATACATTCCAAATTTCCTCCGGACGAGAATGATACTCAACTTTCCAGCCCACATCCACTACAGTTTGTTTGTACAGCCCAAAGGTTTAGCACTCAGCTTCTATAACCTGATCCTCCCTCCCTCCCTCCTACCAGCATCTCCCATGCCTCAGGCCTGACAGATTGTGCATCCACAGGATGTCTTTCTTGCTGACAGCTAACATTTGGGTGGCATTGACCAGTAATCCTGACCATGTTCACTGACCCCGTAAAAGTCTTATGGGCCTTCGGTAGCATGTTGCCTGAAGCCAATTACCATGTAATCCTCTCAATCAGGTGGGACCACAACAGTGGTGAAGCTACCCAAAACACACAAACACACAGCAGGTTTTTTTCTCTTCTCTCTTCTATAAAGCAATGAATGGTAAATCATGGACCATATCAAGACACTGGCTCTTGTGTCCAGACATCCAAAACCCTACAGATATTTTGTCGTGCAGCTCTACAACACCAGTGTCAATTTGCTGTGCTATGCATAGAGCTTGCTCATCAATGTATGGAGTGGCTACTACTACAGAAACAGTGGATGCATAGATGTTCCAGCCATAGGCTGGGTGCTGGAAAAGGATGGAGATGTGCATTTCACCAGGCGCTCTAAGGCTTGGTGGATGTAATATTTCTAAAATTGCTGCAACAGCAAGAGAGGAGCACGCTATAAGAGGATATTCTTGTCTGTTCATGTTGATTACCGGGTGAATATGTACTTGGGCAGTGCTTCTATTTTGATCGTTGTCCTATTTAGCATAGATGATGGCACAGCCTCCAAGATGGTGCTGATGGAAACTTTGAAACTTTTACGTCAGGTAACATAAACAGCTAGGTCGTGGGCTGTGTTACCAGACGATGGGCCAATAGCTACAACCTAAAATAGCATCTCCCTTCTTCCTAAAGATAGCCATGCCTTAAAAAGATTAATCTAAGCTTGTGATTTCAATAAAGTATGCCGGGGGAAGACTTTGACTACAGTTCTGTGTGTGGTTGAAGCTTTGGTGTAGTTACCAAAAGGCACAGTGCTGAAACTAATGCTGACCGTTTGTATGCACATTACTACTGCATGGCCAGATGGCATATGTGTTGTCTTATATTATCTAGTAACTGATTGAATAAAAATTATTTTTTTCTTTTACAAGCATCCAGTTCATGGTATTGGTGGTAAGTGTTGAGTTTATGTACTGTACATGTGTGGGTCTTACAATGCTATGCCATGAATGCGATGCGTAATCCAACCAGGATGGTTTTCCTAGTGACCTCTGGAGGTCTTTTTGTTTAACGGTCTAGTCTGATCACTTATCCTTAAACTGTAAACCTTCAACCCTTCTCTCACCCCCCACCACCCCACAAGAGATATGGGTCGGCTAAGATAGCCTTGCACCTGAAATATTCACACGCTGTATAATATGAGACGCCCCAACAGTCACTTGCACCTAGTTTCACTCAACACCCCCCACCCCCACACAGACACAAACCCAGCCAAACCCCTTCTGGCAACAACAACTCAGTCAACATCCAACAACTCTTTTTACAAAAAAGACACTGGCCATCTGCCTGGTGTACAGTAGCATCTTGGTGTCGGCCATAAAGTCTGCCTTTAGGGGCACAGGTGCCATCCTGTCCGAATGGCCAAAGGCTAACCCTGATGATGTCAACCATTTCCAATTTATAAGCCATATGAGGAGCAGGCAGTGGTGAGCAAATGACTTGCTGGGCTATTTTGGAGCACTCCCATCAAGTACTGTAAAGGCACTGATTAAATGCCTTCACCAACTATTTTCAGTAGAGGTTCAATTAAAGTGAGTGACTGATAGATAGGACTGGCAACATTCAGGGCATGTTACATCAGCTTCATTCGTTTGGGTGTGGAGGGGCTGAGATTGACTCACCTAGGCAGTTCACCAAGATCCACTCTTCATCATCCTCTTTCTCGTCGAATCCTGGCTGGGCCATGCCTGCACGGACGTCCTCTGCGGAGTCACCGAACAGGATGCTGGTGAACCTCTGGAACATGGTGGCGGTGTCAGGTGGGGACCTGGAGGGCTGGGGCAGCGCTGGGCTGGTCGAACCCGCAGGCGAGGGGAGAGGGCGGGGTGCTTTGGTCATCAGCTGCGGAAACCGCTGCTTGGAGTAGTTTCCCGGAAGGTGCGGAGGTGCATGGGGGGTGTGGAGCTCATCTGAGAAGGGGGGCTCTCTGAAGTTCACTCATAGCTGTTTCCCAAGATGTGCAAAACTAACACAAAATACACAAAGGCCTAGAAAAAGAGCAACAGGCAAAAACCATGGAAAATGAATCCCTATACAATATGTAATTACATAAATATACTGGTAATAACCAGCATACAGGTATGCCTGGTACCAATAGTCAGGCCTACAGTAATTTTATTCAGGAGGCATAGGCTACACAGGTTGTGAATGCTTTTGGTTTTCCACATTACATGTCCAATTTACTTAATTCCCAAAAAACTACAGATTTGCTTGACCTGAGATACCTGTACAAAATAAACCGTACAGGAACGTATCGACGTTGTACCAGGGGAGGGAGTAAACAAATATTTGCTTAGAACTTCGTTTGAGTACAGCACGTCTATTCGTTTACACTAGAATGTACCAGAAACCGGACTAACAACATGGATACTGCCGTTTGCAACCATAGATGATCATCGTAGATATCATGGGTCGTTCAGAAAAAGCAGTGCAGTTGCCGTTATGCTGCCTGTAGAAGGAAGCTGTCGGAGCTTGCGTGCTTACGAATTACGTAACCAGAGGTCCTCGGCTTTGTATGCTACGGACTGTAAGAAAATGTCTCATGGTGGACAAACCTACAAGAAATCCCCACTTGGCATCAAAGCAAACGAATGCCGGGGTGTCCTCTCATGCTTTGTCGTGAAAGAATATATTAAACTCAAACCAACAACCCATCAAATGCGCTTCGGAGACGGTTTGTTGATCTCTGCGAGCAAGAGGAGGGGTTGAGGGGGTTCTGCGTAACCTTACACCGACTGGGCGGAACACTACCGCAAAAGTGTTCAGTGCAATTTTAATGTAAAAATGTTTAAATTCCTCATGAAAGCAGCTTTAATCGTGATTAACTGTGTTCCAGGTCATAGGCACGACAGTGCAATTTCTCAAACGTGCATTTTGGATAGGCTTTGTCAGACGATGTGATAAGAGCAACTTCTCAAATTATCTATTTTAAACACTTTCAGCACCATAACTTTAAGTTATTATTTTGCCATATACAACTCAGGTTTGTAAAATCTTTCATGTAGCATATGTTTGTCATTGTTTAGCAGCAATTTAAGGGTCTACTTTCAAACGAACTTTTGTCCTTCTTGCGTCAGACAACAAAGAGCTCAAACTCACCTGCGGCACGAAGAAAAGTGTGAACAGCAAAAATATTTTGACGAACAATAAAAGACTCTGAGGTAGATATTTTTAAGGTATAAAAATATATTTGTTTTTCTTCGCAGAAGAAATTAAAGTTTATGGACCCTATTTCGGAGCAACGTCGTTTTTTCGTAAGCCCCGTCTAGGTCTCAACTACACCCTTTGTTGTTATTGTTGTGGAGCATTAACAGCTGATCGGGTGGAACGTCACGAAGGACGGCCCACTGGGCGGGCATTAGAGTCGTCAAATCAGCCAATGAGCTTTTGCCATTGACTCTGACAGACTGTCACCAACGCACGTGACCCAGCCTAGAAGGAGACAAGACTGGGCATAGACCTGTCTAACCATAAGCATAGAGTATGTCTATGTGTCTAACCGAAGAACCTCATGCATGGAGTGGAAGGTTTATACAATTCGACCTCCTCTTTATACATGGAAAAATCAATGATATTTTGTTGTTTTACAGTTTTCAAAATTCAGATACAAATCTTTGTAAATCTCAAAATCTGAAAATAATATAATGCAATTCAATCTTCAGCTATAAATTAAGACACTATCACACAACATTTTTTTCTCCACTTCTTTCCAAATGTGTTTATTTGAATCACTAGCACCTTATATAGCAAACACTCACTGCTTCTTCTGTTATGTTTATCTCAAACTCTCTCATGTGACCGATATGAAGATATGCTCTGCTCCGCACTGAAGTAAGGACTGCATTTATTTGTCACATACTTAAGCGATGAGTGTATACATTCAGCCAAATCAGTTGTCACAGGCAGGATGTGACCATTTGGTCTTGTGCCAAAGTGGCCTCTCCAGTGGTGCACATAAGGTCCATTAGGTTAATGAAATATATTGAATAAATGTCAGAGCCAGTGGAGCATCCCGCAGATATGGGTTCTTCTTCCTGAGCCTGAGTCTTGGGAGCAAGAGAGAAAGGGGTCCCAACAAAAGGGATTACAGATTGATCCCTATTCAGTATTTGGGTCAGTGTGAAGGCAACAAAGCCCTACCCCCCCCAAAAGAGATGAGGGGTGCATGGTGGAGCAATGCATATGGGCCCCAACCAATGATTCTTCAACTTCCCATAAACAATGGAAATGATAACACAAAAAAGTCCTCTTTGCAGCTGCACTTAAATAGGACAGCGCTGGAAAAAATCTGTGTGCACCTGGAGCCATCAAGAATATCCTAATTGACAAGGCATTCTACTTTACTTTCTATTTATTTCAAGTAATTACAATCAAATCACTACTTCAAATGATGGAAATTAAATGACAGAATTTTAAATTGTAATACTGAAGGCAACACCAGTCTTCCATCAAGTGTTGTACCCGTTCATCTTTGCTCCTGGCTCAATCACAGAGAACAAATATAATATGCAGGATACATGCATAATATAAATGCAAGAAAATTTACCCCCAGTTTAATACTTAGTAAAAACGATATATGGCAACACAAAAATACCACGTACAGGGACGAGAATGCGTGTCAGAGAGGGAGAAAATTATCTCTGAGACGCAGTCCAGTCAAGAGGATCAACACTTCCTGAGGGAGCCGGAGACTGTATTTAGAGCTGGGCAGACATGCACAAGATGGAGAGACTCTGGAGAGGAGGAGGAGGAGGAGGAGGAGAGAGTCAGCCATGTTGTCAGAGCCACATCATCTGTCCCCTTCACTGACGCTCAGCCTCCTGAGTAGTAGGTCAACGTTTGTTTTCATGCAGTCAGAGGGACACGCTCTTCCTGTTAGGCAAATATTATTTTCACAACTCTCACACAGTGTCACACTTTTCTCACTTCCGACCAAAAGAAAAAGAAAAAAAAAAACAACAAGGTCACACCTCCTAAGGTACAGTGAGTGGTGTTATAACACTGATAAGTTATCGCGTCTGGAAAAAGTTATTTTCCAAAACAGGTGGTCCTCTATGTTTTATCTATGGGAAATGTAATCACCTTAATTTTCACTTTAATACGTAATCTTGTGGAATTGTTTACATAGAAGTAAAGTGGCAATTAAAACACGTTAGTTAAATGTTTAATTTAACTACTTATCCATGTTAGCATACTCATCTCATGGGGGAACAAGCTGTTTATCAGCGAACAGGAGAGTACAGCCATTTTATAAATGATTAACTTTGCCAAAACACAATGTATTTTCCATAATTTGGCATTGTAATTCTGGTCCATGCCCTGTAACAGCTGCACTAGATACACTGTGAATCTCTTGGGGAGTCTGCTGTGCATGTTGTGTAATGTTGTTAATGTTTAGGCCATGTCCAGCACTTCATGTGCGAGTATCATGAGTTGAATGACCAATTGCGTTGCGTCTCCTCCCATTTGAAAACATTTGTTGACACTCAGTCACCATAGGAGATAGTGAAACATGGGCTGTTGTTTGTTTGCAAACCAGTCATATCCTCTGTCATATCCTGTTTAGAAAATGACATGCACGTGTTTATATTAATAATGAAATTAAACTAGGAATTGTAATTACACAAACACATTCTTAATCAGGGGAAAAGTATACTTATTCTCTACTT
This sequence comes from Coilia nasus, assembly GCA_027475355.1. Classification (NCBI taxonomy): domain Eukaryota; kingdom Metazoa; phylum Chordata; class Actinopteri; order Clupeiformes; family Engraulidae; genus Coilia; species Coilia nasus. The sequence goes on along the minus strand of CM050218.1, from coordinate 16,216,094 downwards.
GCACTGTACTCGGCTTCAGTGTCAAAATTTACGGCACCGATACCAGCGGGGCCAAAAGGCCAACCGCATGTTGTGTATGTAGTGCAGGTCAGGTCTCATGTCTCAGCAGTCTCATGTAACTCAGGAACGCCAAGTTCACAACAAAGTGAAGGGAACATTTGCAGAGCTGTAGTGAGGACTGGTAGCAGCAACAAACCAACAAGAACTTTTTTTTTAAGGAGCCATGTATTTTACAAAGCAGTTTTGCTTGTGAGAACCCAAACAGGTTGGAAAATGAAGCGCTTGCAAAGGAAAAATTAAAAAAAAGTGAACAATAAAGAATGTTAGTAATCTATTGCTAACCTCACTAAGAGCTGAACCCTCCTTCAGGACTGGGCAAGAAGCGTTAGGTGACATCTGGGTGGAGGATTGCATCAGCTGAACAAGGCAGACAAAGGGGTGGGTCACAACAAGGTGAGTCACAAAGTTTTTGGGTGGAACAGCCTGTCCATCAAGTCTGAGTGAGGTAGGTGGCCACTTTCCTGGGAAAATCAAGTTGGTGTTGTTGGCAGGAAAGAATCATAAGGGAATCACCTGACACCGAATACACAGTCACATTTTGTACTAAACGTCTAAAATGAAGATTCAAGTGCTTTATTTCTGTGCATTCGTCTTCCTGTACACCTCATGGCACTGAGGCATACCCAGTGCCATCCACTCACTATCTTACATGAATTCAACTTTAGTAAGGTTGGCTGATCAATTCAGAGTAGATATAGCACATATTGTGTGGGATGTCTTCGATAACGTCTGCCTTATACTATACTGTACATCCCAGACAACAAACATGGAACATGTAGCACTGTAGACAAAACTGGTACAGCAAATCAATTCAAAATACTGTAAAGTGCTGTTCTCCCCGGTACAGACAAGACAAAATCAAAACAGAAGGTCTGAACAGACAAGAAGGTTTAAAATGCATATATTCTGGCTGTGTTATTGTTGTCAGTGAAATCTGTATCTGAATAGAACATCTTTCCTTAATCTCTGGGGACACCAGGACCATTTTACAATTACTTCCTGTGAATTTCTTACATGTGGCATAGTTAATACAACCTTTGACTAATTCATGAATTACTAATAACCGTCTCTGTAAACTAAAAAGGCAGATTTAATAGTTGCTGTCTGATACAAAGATATCTGAAACACACTTGGTAGCAAATAGGTCTCTCACAAAATGGCAAGAGGGTTTCAGTTGACCTCAGTTTTATTGGAAGATTTATACAAATGACATGACAGCAACTGTTTTCTTTACACAACATAGCATCCATAAGAAATTTTCGTAGCATGCACCTTTTTACGAAAAACTTTGTCCTACAAGTGACCTTTTACCACAAGATTTTTTTTAATATGTATGACCTATTGCACAAAGTGCACTTGGTGATATGGTCAGCCAGTCTAAATTATGACAAACCATTTTTCATTATTATTACTGTATTTTTTTTATCCATTTCATATTACAGATACTGCCCTATATGATATAAATTAAAAGGCACAACAAAAGTAAACTTTTCAACACACTTTTCAGAGCCTGAGAATGTTTTACACATGAATTGGCCACCACGAGGGAAACACACTTTAAAACCTAGAGACAGATGGCTGGTAGTTGAATTCGGCGAAGTACCAGGGTACTTCGTAGAAGTACAAATTCACCAGTGTGTCTGGTGCTCTTGGAAGTTGGGGATCAATCCATTAAAGCAAAAAAGGTATACCCACTTTAAAACCTATTTCATATTCAGAAATTTACATAAGCATTTAAAAAAACACTAGCAAAAAACTTCCTGGGACACCCCTTAATTTTTGGAATCAGCTGAATACCAACCTGGATGGATTTCACTGTTGTTAACTGCATCTATTGTTGGCTATGCAGGTCATAAACAGCTTTTGTCCCCTCCAGAAATGGGAGCCAGGAGCACAGTTAGTCATTTGATTAGTCAAGGACCTGCAATCAACGGCAGCCACATCTCACCAAAATCCAAACAATGCTGACCTGAACTTAAAGCAAGATGTAACCAAAGCCACAACTTTGACAACTGCCTACACACAGCCTTTATTTAAAAAAAAAATCAATGCAAAAAGCTATGACAACATCTAACCTCCTATGATTCCCCTTCACACCTTCTGAAAAATATAACCCAGTTGGAGGCTAAGCTACACTGAGGCTCCGTGTGGGAACTCTCACTCATATTTGTACCTCAGTCATCTGTGTTACAGTTGACTCCACACTAGAGAAACCTCATGCAAATCAGTCCCATGGCAGTAGAAGGGGATGTTTTTGAGAGTGAATCTGAGCAGATGAGGGGCAACTGGGTTGCTATGGTAAGGGGGGCCCAGGGCCGACTTGATGGAAGAATCTGAGGCCCTCCTTATTCTTCTTGCAATGTTCCGTGTTCTGTGAGAGCCCATGCAATGGCTGTCATAATAATCCCGTCCCTCTCGACAACATGTAGCCTGGTAAACCAGCCCCTCGTACTTCATTTCATTACATTACCATTACCATACACTTAGCTGACACTCTTATCCAGAGCGACTTAAAGATATTTACAGGCTTTCAGTTACAGCCCCTGGAGCAGTGTGGGGTTAGATGCCTTGCTCAAGGGCATCTCAACCATGGGTAGGGCATGATTTGAACCAGCAACCTTCCAATCGCAAGACCATCTCCCTAACCACTAGGCCACAGCTACCCATTTTATTTTGTTATTTTGCGGGTTTACCAGGCTAGACAACATGTGCCCCAGCCTACAGAATGACTGCCACTGATTAGGTGCAGCAGAAGTAGATGGAATAAACAGATAAACATTACATTCTGTTTTTCAAGTTACAATATATAATACTGAGACTCACTTAGCTTCTACTCCATATCACACCTCTGCCAGAATATGAAGAGAGAATATGGCGTACCATTTAGGCGATATCTGGAATGAGTTTAGGGTGGGCTGTCACTGTTTGATTACCTGCAGGAAAAAGCAGTGTTCAAAAACAGGGCGCCAACACACTTCAAAGTGTATGCCACAGTCTGATATGTGCAGCATGGAAAAAAACAAGTGACAAAAACAGAGCTCCACAACCCCAGTAATTTTCACAGTGAGCATACAGCAATTTCGGCAAAGCAGAGTTCGCAAACAACAGTTTGTCGAGTTCAAACATGGTTCAGAGTTTTCAGCAAGTGTGTTTCCACGGAAACAGTGCAAAACACAGATTCTAGTGTCCTTCCCCTTCAGGGGGATGAGGGTATGGAAGAGACCAACTGGAAAATAATGCAAGTTCGGTTCTTTTTTATTATTTTCGTCTAAAAAACTCCAGTAGCTTTTGTTCCCATGATGCTTGTGTTGGTACAAAAACATGATTTTTCTGTTTAAAAAGACACAATGGAAGAAGCTGATCTTGTCTAGATATAAGTTGGAAAAAAAGGGAATGTTATCTTACAAAAAGGGAATGTTACCTCATCTATGCTTACCATTTTTAAGTAAGCCAAAACAGCAACAATAATCTACAGCTGCACATTTTATGCCAACTTCTGCTTTGTTTTGGCTTTGGCTTTTGTCAGAGGTCCTTTAAATTTAAACACCCACACCGCGTGCACACACACACACACACACACACACACACACACACACACACACACACACACACACACACACGAGTCTTTCCAGGCTTTTTGGCCAAGCCATTCAGTGGGGGGCAGCTGTAGCGAGCGTGTGGGGCTGCTGGCTACACTAAAACCCCTTTCACGTCTGCGCTCTGTCAGCTCCGCGCTGGCCCAGAAAGTCTGTGACAATGGCTGGGCTTCATCGGTGTTGAGTCGGTGGTTATGAGCAGGGACAAAAGGGGCCCGCATCAGTCGGGACTCCGTGTTTTGATTCAGTCCTCCTCGCTCTCTTTTTCTTTTCGCTGTCCATCTCTCATTCACTCTCCCTGTCTCTCTCTCTCGCTTACACAAATAAACTCCCTCACATATACACACACACACACACACACTCTCATACTCGCTCACACACTCTGTCTCTCTCTCTCGCTTACACAAATACACTCCCTCACACACACACACATACACACACACAATCTCTCTCTCATACTCGCTCTCACATACTCTCTCTCTCTCTCTCGCTTACACAAATACACTCCCTCACACACACACACACACTCTCTCTCTCATACTCGCTCACACACACTCTGTCTCTCTCTCTCTTACACAAATACACTCCCTCACACACACATACACATACACACACACACACACACTCTCTCTCTCATACTCGCTCATACACACTCTGTCTCTCGCTTACACAAATACACTCACTTACACACACATACACATTCTCTCTCTGTCATACTCACTCACACACACTCTGTCTCTCTCTCTCTTACACAAATACACTCCCTCACACACACATACACACACTCTCTCATACTTGCTCACACACACTCTGTCTCTCTCTCTTCCTCTCTCTCTTCCCCTCTCAAGTCACTTTTTGATAAATGAGAATCCAGTGCTAATGAGTTCAGATTCTGGAAAAGTGGGGCTCAAAGTGCAAAAACCCCGCTGAGGCAGTCGCTAAGGCAGGGCATTTTGTTAAGGCTTTGAGGCACAGGACAACACACACACACACACATGGCTACAAACACAAACACATGCGCACACACACACACACGCACCAACTAACCAACAAAACAAAAGACCACCACACACTTCTTGGCTGTCATTCTTCCAGATTATTTGTCGTTTTTTTTTTTTTCCAATCGCTCTCTCTCACACACACACACGGCTCTACGAAACACATTCATATGCTACGGACATTCACTCGCCCTCTTCAATTCGGCTGACATTCACTGGCACACTGAGGTGGGGGAAGAGAGGCAGAATCAGGTCTCCCCACCACTGACATGGATATACTGTATATACAAATACAGACACACACAAACACAGGCACGCACGCATCCACGCACGCACGTACGCACACAAACTCTCTCTCTGGCAGCTCTTATCATGAGGAATCCTCATCTGAGTCCTCCAGCTGGTAGACCCCTCCTCGTCCTCGTCCTCGTCCTCCCTCCTCCTCCCCTCCCCGGCTCGGCCCGCCGTTCATCTCGTGCAGGGGGGTGTAGGAGTAGAGCGTCTGGGCGGGTCGCCCGCTGCATTTTCGGCACGCTTGGATCAGATTACCGGCCACGCTCGCCATCAACAGCGAGGCCAAGACTGCAGTGATAACGAGCCAGGTCTGCCTGCAGAGAGGGAGAGAGCAAATGGGGGAGGAAGAGAGGGGCTCATGAGAGAGGTGGAGAGAGAGAAAGAGGGGGAGAGAGAGAGAGAGAGAGAGAGAGACAGAGAGAAAGAGAGACAGGGACAGATAGAGAAAGAGAGAAAGACAGAGACAGAGAGGGAGAGAAAGAGGGAGAAAGAGAGAGAGAGGCAGAGAGAAAGAGAGAGAGGGGCAGATAGAGAAAGAGAGAGAAATGGATAGAGAAAGAGACAGAGAGAGAGAGAGACAGAGAGAGAGAGACAGAGAGAGAGAGAAAGAGAGAATAAGAAAGAGAGAGACAAGAGAAGGAGACAGAGGAGTGATACACTTTAACCTCTAGCTGTCCTCTTGCACACTCCAGGACAGAAATGCAGCCATGGTAACCACTCAAACACAGTGCTTCACTTGCATGTAAGTGTGTGTGTATATATGTGCTGCCTGGCTTGTGTGTAAAATGTATGCATGAATATGTGTGTGTTTGTGTGTGTATGAGTGTGTGTATATGTGTGTGCACTACTTGTGTGTCAAATGTATGTATGATTATGTGTGTGTAAGTGTATGTGTATGTGTCTGCGTGTGTAGGTGTAGGGGTGTAGGTGTATATTACTGTGTGTGCCTTGTCAACATACAGAGGGCTGTGTCCTCTATGGCTAAGCCATAATAAGGTCACGCCATCTGCAATCACCATAAAAAAAGCTATTTGCTAAACAGACTCCAGCTGAGCAGCTTTTATTTCCATGGCAATTATCAAAGCATTGTGTGACTCGCTACACTCAGGAGCTGAGATAAAATAACAACTGTGGACTTTTCCACTGTGTCCCACAGAGGCACTGAGCACAGGTTATCTGCCCAGAAGCTTTTTTACTATTCAATTCAGACTAAAGTGGCTTTTAGACTTAAACTCTTGGAAAAAAAGCTTCTACTTTTTAGGTCCAGAGTTTTGTCAGAATCACATTTGAGATGCATAGCCAAAAAAAAAAAAAATCTTCCAAAGAGAGATGCTTCATACAAAAGCAAGGCAAAAGACAAAATCTCTGCTATAAAACAGACTAAAAGGCTGGAATTGTAGGTGCAGCAAAAGGTCGGAGTTTTGACCCAGGGCTCTAGCGAGAAAAGAACAACAAGTCTGTAGATAGCTCAAGTTCAGCTTTTGCTTGAACACATAGCACCTCTTGAAAAAGGGCAAAACAAATCTGAGAGTTCCGACCAAATCTCAAGGCAGCGAAAAAGAGAGGAAAGGCGAGAAAGGTAGTGGGGAGGGGGAGGGTGCAAGCCTACGAGGCCAGCAGGGTCTGGGGGAGGAGAGGCAGGAGAGATGACAAGACAGTCTGCTGAAGAGATTTATTTTGTTTACCTCAGCTGAGAAGGTTTAAGGCACTGGGTTAGGGAAGAAGTATGCTTCTGCATGTACAGCTTTGCACCAATAAGGATCAGATGTTCGCAGCCATATCACCGCAGTATAGTTTTGAGCTGTGCTTTTTCTGACATGCAGATTGCTTTTATTACGAAGGGAATATAAACACTACGTAAATCAGATGTAAATTACTGGCCTTTAATAATTTATAGGCTGTAACAACACCTTATTTAGCCAAAATGGGTACATTTTTGTGTTTGAAGAAGACTTTGCAGTTATGTACATTCCAGTTACCTTTAATTAAATGTAAATTTAGGGAAAAAAAAAAAAAAAAAAATCGCAGAATCTGTGTGTGTGTGTGTGTGTGTGTGTGTGTGTGTGTGTGTGTGTGTGTACTTGGAAGCTGAGAAACTTACTCTGTAAAATAACGCTTAGGTGTGTGTGCATCCTCCTCTTTCTTCCAATCTCTCCACAGCTGTTGGGCAAGGCATTGGCCAGCTGTAAGAGGCACAAAACAAAACAACATTATCACACACACATACACCCATTGACACCATAAATAAAATGCTCAGTGGCATACACACGGAAACAAACAGGTGTGCAACTGTGTGCACACTCAGGCACGCACACGCCAACGCACACACACACACACACACACACACACACACACACACACACACACACACACACACACACACACACACACACACACACACACACACACACACACACACACACACACACACACACACACACACACACACACACACACACACACACACACACCTGTTGTGCAAAGGTCGCTGCAGTCACACACTGACACACATCTCTCCACCTGCATGCAAAACAGAGGCAAAGTACAGCCCTGATAAGGCCAGTCCCACTCTACAGTGGCACACTGCAGGAGCAGTGAACCTGACAGCAAGCACACAACAGCCAGCAGTGATGTGAATGTGTGTGTGTGTGAGTGTATGTGTGAGTGTGTGTGTATGTGTGAGTGTTTGTGTACGTGTGAGTGCGTGTGTGTGAGCATGTGTGTGTGTGTGTGTCTGCATGTGTATGTATGTGTATGTATGCATGATCGTGCAAGTAAGTGCTTTTGTGTTTTCATAATCTCCAAATTGGCCCCTTAAAAGGCCAAGGGAGAGGTGGTGGGTGAGGGGGGCAGGCAAATAAGGGCCAGCACTGGGAGGGGGAGTTGTGTGGGGGTGTGGGGTGTGAGGGTCTAATTTTAAACCCTCCATCTGTGGTGTGAGGACCCAGACAGGACGGGGCAGGAGTGGGCCACGTCTCCCTCACGGTCCGGTCTCACCGCTGGAAAGATAAGGCAGAGGCAGCGCTGGTTGTTGGCAGGCAGTGGCCAGAGTCCAGCCACCCTCCACCCCTCCAGAGCAACCCACACCCCCCGCCCCCCCGCCCAGAGCCACCAGCCTGGGACTCTCCGCACAGGGCACCAGGTTCATTATTAGCTCAGTGTGACACTGCCAAAGGTGACGGCACAAATGTGGAGACGCAACAAAGAAGAGATGGAGAGATAGGGAGAGAGGGAAAAACAGACAGAGAGAGAAAGCAAGAAAGAGAGACAAACCAAGAAAGAGAAAACGAGAGAGAGAGAGAAAGAAAGAGACAGAGAGACAAAGAGGGAGGGAGAAAGAGAGAGAGAGAGAAAGAGAGAGAGAGAGAGAGAGAGAGAGAGAGAGAGAAAGAAAGAGACAGAGAGACAAAGAGGGAGGGAGAAAGAGAGAGACAGAGAGAAAAATGGAGAGAGAGAGGGAGCAAACCTAATGGAGAGGGAGAGGGTGGTGGAGTGGGTGGGAAGTTAAGACAAACTTTCTTTTCCATCAGGGTCCGAGAAAGGTCAGGAAGATGTGACAATGATATCTGTGTGTGTGTGTGTGTGTGTGTGTGTAGTATGCATGTGTGGGTAGGGAATGCATGTGAGTGTGAGTGTTAGTGTTGTT
>CM050218.1:16150000-16205000 GCA_027475355.1 Coilia nasus | reverse complement strand
CATCCACCAGGCCGTGAGACTGCTGAACTCTCTCCCCTCCTCACCCGTGAGACTGCTGAACTCTCTCCCCTCCTCACCCTCACCCTCAGCCCCAGCCACCAGGCCGTGAGACTGCTGAACTCTTTCCCCTCCTCACCCGTGAGACTGCTGAACTCTCTCCCCTCCTCACCCTCACCCTCAGCCCCAGCCAGAAGGAACACCAGGCTGGCAGGAGAAGTCTAGGGACATTGGACTCTCACCCCCCCACCTTACCTAAACTGAGACTCTGCATGTCTTGTCTCGTCTTGTCGTCTTTACTTGTCATACCTGGTTTAGTTTTAGCAACACTAGGTAACAGTAGCCTTAAGCAACTGCACTTTATTTATTATTTAAAATAACTTAGCTTAGGATTTGTCTTGTCTTGTGCACTTGCACTTTACTGTTGTTGTTGTTGTTGTTGTCTATGTAAACGCATAGGATAGTGAGAAACGTAATTTCGATTCCTTTGTATGTCAAGTACATGTGAAGAAATTGACAAATAAAACTGACTTTGACTTTTGAAGGAGGGAGAGAGAAAGAGAGCGGGCTGGAGAGAGGAAGAGTAACTAAAAAGAAAGATAGCTAGAGTCACCAAGCCACGTGAACACCTTGCAGATTGTCTTCTTGCTCAAATGGATGAACAAATCGTTCAACTCATAAACTGCACAGAGCAAACACTAGCTGATAAGACAGCCCCAGCTCTACACTAGGACACGAACTCAACACCCTCCAGGGGTCCTCTTCAAGTGCCCACATATACATTTTTATTTTGCAACAGAAAAATATGACATTAAATTGCCCAACTGCTGTTTAAACAAAACAAATGATTAGTACAGACTGTATATCCATTTGGTCAGTGATCCATGTGTTTTGTTGACTTGTTTGTTACTTTCAAGAACAAGTAGGCCATAGCTTAAAAACACGGTGGCTCTAATTAAAATGACAACCAAGTGCAAATTTAGGCAAAGAGCAAAGGTGTCTTGTGCATGAACTATTACTGCTGTGTGAGCCATAAGAATATTGTGCTGACCAAGCCATGTCTACACTTACGATATTGCTCACGATACTAAATTAGTGCAAACCCTTTGCCAGGTCATAAAATGATCTTTAGTCCACAGCCAAACAAGGACACCTGTCTGTTTTTTTTAATTTATGTCCAAGATCACCATTATACGAGAAAATATTATATTATATACTGTTCCTTGATGAACTTTCCCGATGCAAAATTCCATGTATGGATGTTCATATTTACTTTGTCGCCACATAAGGCAGTGGCAGTCGTTCCTCTAACTCGATCACAATAAATAAAGTCTCACATCACTTGGTTTGCTGTTCTGAGAAGCTCATCTCTCATGGAGGACGACTATGGTCAGCCACTGACTGGGCAGATAATGGTGTATATTTTTGGCGAACGATTCCTTTGAACTTGTGGAGCCATGACACAAGATGAGAAGGCAGATAGCCCAGAGGAACAGGGCAGAGCAGGAACTAGCTGTTCTGCATAACCATGAGCAATGCAAGGACACAGTGGTGTCAGGTGCTGGCATCAAGAGAATAAAAAAAGAGAACAAAATGTGTTATTATGAGTGAGAATTTAAGGAACTCCAGTTCTACAGGAGGGTATGCGTGCTACACAAGGGTGTGTCGAGGTACCTGAGAGGTGCATGCTGGGGTTTTGAAACCTGTCTTTGTAAAGCCATTTAAGAGACTTTAGAAGATGTAAACAGAAACAAGTTATTTCATACATTTTCTTTGAAGAAATGTTTGTTTTGTAAACAAATATATGTTTTCGCTTTATATTAGGCTTTGGCTGTGTGCCCTGATACCCTGATATTTTCCTGACATAATACCCTGGGTATGTTTGTATTTCAGAACTGATTCAAGATATGTACATATATATATATATCTGATGTCAGTAAGTATGGCCAATTTTAATGGCCATAAATCAGAGAAGTAGCATCAATGAATTAGCCCTGAAGGGTTTGATATAGGTGAGTGTTTTCATATACAATGCAAGATTCTGCTTCTTTTGTTTAAATCAGAGCATTTCTGTACAGTTGTGATGTTAGCAACGGTATCACGGTATTAAAAATCATACAGCTGCTATCTGACAATACCCCGGTTTACAGTATTTTTAAAAACACCGGCCAAGCCTAGTTTATATAAGTATTTCAACTAAAATTTATTTGGAGCCATGACACAACATGAGGAGCTGGATAATCCAGACAAAACAGGGCAGGGCAGGAGATGGACACGCTAGACACGAGTTATCTTGAAAGAATAGTTTCATGTCAGTAAAAGCAAAATGTGTTATTCTGAGAGAAAATGTCAGGAAATAGAGTTAAGGAAGGAAATGCAGTTTGAGGGTGTGATGGATGTATACTGATACGGTGTGAAGAGACACCCAAAGGATGTATACTGCGGTTTTGAAACCTGCCTAATAAATGAGGATGAGAGTGACGTTATGATCAATGCATTCCTAAGCTGCATACTAAGCCTAAGTCGCATTCCTAAGCTGCATACTAAGCCTAAGTTGCAGTCCTAAGCTGCATACCTGTTTTGAAAGACATGCATCTATATGCTAGCTACACCTCCAGGAAGCAAATGTTTCTCAATACAGCACAGTCAGACCTGCTGTACGAAATGCAGTGTAGTACGGGGGGCTGGTTTACCAGGCTATGTATATGCAGGGTAACAACAAAAGTAAATGTGGAGTAAATCATTGAATGCAAGCCTACATGAGCACACCAATAACGCATCAGGACAGGGCTATACACCACGTTTTATCATAAACTGTCTTTTGTTACTATTTCATAAGTTAGCCAAATATGTTTGTTTATTATATATACTTGGTACTTATAGTGTTATACGTGACTTTGAAAGAAAGCGTATGCCAAACTGTACACCGTGGTAATATTAGGTCCAAATACAGCTCCCAGCAACGATCATCGGAGTCCAAACAGAGTACAAACTGAGCGAGAGCTACAATTATTTGCACGCTTCAGTGTGGACCAGAATACAGTTTGACTTTTATAAATGCTACACTACGGTTTAAAGGCAAAATCAGATTTTAAAACATTGACAATTCACAACAATGTATGTATTGCAAGTCGCAATTTGGTGAGGTGAGCTACAGGGCACTTCAGATGTTGAAAACAAAAACAAGTTCGTGTCTATGTTTTTTATGTACACATACATTTTAACTAGAATGTACTTGGTGTGATTTAGATAAGCGCATACACTCCCTTCTTTCCCCGTTAGCATAATTTAATGGAAGTGAGTTACAGCAACTGGTACTAAATTAATGAAAAGAATGTGGCACCAAAAAAGCTTATCCACATTACATTTAGCTGACGCTCTTATCCAGAGCGACTTACAGATATTTACAGGGTTTCAGTTACAGTCCCTGGAGCTGTGTGGGGTTAGATGCCTTGCTCAAGGCCATTTCAGCCATGGGAAGGGGACCCCCAGACCAACTCCCTAACCACTAGACCACAGCTGCCCCACGTAAAGAGTCAACTTATATGACCCGTGGAGTCAATCATTCCAAATGTCATGGATTGGTAAAGTTTATCGTAAGTTGGAGTAAAACGCAGAAAAATAAATCATGTGCTTCAAACATGTTAACAACCAGCAAAAGTGGGAAGAGAGAGGGGGGGGGGGGGGGAAGAGAGGGAGAGAGACAGGGGGGGGGAGAGAGAGAGAGAGAGAGAGAGAGAGAGAGAGAGAGATAGAGACAGACAGCAACAGAGAGAAACAGACACAAAAACTGACGCAAACAAACAGAGGTGGAAAAAATGAAGATGGAGAATTGCCAGGGATGGAAAGCCAAACATTTACAATATCAAAGCTGTCACTTTTGATAAGTTACAGACTGTACTTGAATCATCACATCTCCAAATACACAAGTGTTTCAACTATATCACACATGACTACATGACTACAGGCTGCAGTGGAATAGAGCAGCCAGAATACACATGCATGTTTTCCACAGCCAGCAATTTAAAATGCACAACACACCACACTCTGCTTGCATTTAGCATTTTTGTTTGTTACCTCTCTGACAAACCATTTTGTTTATTTACTACAGTGTACATATATATATATATATATATATATATATATATATATATATATATATATATATATATGTGTGTGTGTGTGTGTGTGTGTGTGTGTGTGGGTGTGTGTAAATATAACATAATAGTTATATTTGTACATGCACACACACAGACATACACTGACTTCATTGTAACCCCTTAGAAACGTACTCATTTCACAGTAGGAAGTCGATGGTTGCCACAACAGTAAACACAAATAAGCAAAACACACACACAGCCTACCTCTGTGCATGGTGCTGTTCTGCTCGTCTCGGAAGGTGGCGTTGCAGCTTCCGGTGCCGGGGTCACAGGAGCATTTCTCAGCACACTGGCAGCGCTGCAGGCAGCTCAGGCCAAAGAAGCCCAGGGGGCATTCTGGGTAAGGAAGCAGGCAGACAGCCAAACACATAGTTATGGTCTGAGGCATACGTGCTCATGCAAACGTATCAATATCTGTGTCGAATTTAGAGGCAGCCTTTAGAAAACAGGCAGTGGAGGATTGTTTACACATAACCTGGACATTTCCTTTATTGTTTTTAATGTTGGGTTTCACTTGTCTCCAGCTGACCTCAGCTGCAATCTGTGAGTCTGTAAAAGCTGTTAACGTTTGCCGTAAACAGCCTGTGAACTGAAACCTGATGCACCCTGAGGTATGTAGGGTGAGGTACTCTTCCTTGGCTCCACTGGGCAAAGTGCAAGAAAAATCTTCCCATACAAGATCTATATAGAAAGAGGAAGTGATGCAACAGGCACCATCAGTAAGAATAATGAGGCCTCTGTGCACAATGCTGTGCTGAGTGTGGTTTACCACTTTTACACCCATATGAGGAAACAAGGGCGTTTTTGAACATCATCATGATGCATGCCTGAAGACAGCTTCTGAAGAGGTCTAGCACTCACACAGACACACGCAGACACGCACAGACACGCACAGACACGCACAGACACCCGCTTGCCTTGGTCGCACAGATCACCATGGAAACCTGCTGGACAGGAGCAGCTGCCGTGGACGGGGTCGCATGTGCCTCCGTTTGCACATCTGCATGTTTGATTACAGCCGTCGCCATAGAGACCCAGGGGGCATGCTGCACAAACAAGGGTGGAGGAAGAGGAGGAGGAGGAGGAAGAGGAGGAGAAGGAGGAGAACACAGGGGTTGACCATGCTAAATTACGAATCCTACTATGGCGACGCCACAGTGAGCCAAGGCAAGGCAAGGCAAGTTTATCCAAACTCGGCTTCTGATTGGGTGGAGATTTAGTGAAGACCAAGTATTCTCGCTGTAGACTAAAGGTAAGTGCTGCCCCTTTTATTTTATTTTCAGTAATAATAGTATTGTTTAAGATATTTTAGATATTTGTATGTCTAGGGTTAAGGTTAGGGTTTAGATTATCTCTATCTTTTACAGTATTTACAGTTATCCTTTGGCAGCTTCCGCGTTTCAGTCTGGCGTTGAAGTTCGACCAATCAGAAGCCGAGTTTGGCTCACTGTGGTGTCGCCATAGTAGGATTCGTAATTTCACGTTGACCACCACTTTTAATGCCATATTAGCAACTGCGGCCATTTCTTGGCCATGGCAGGTATGATGAGACAAGAGTTATAAATGGGAATTAAAATAAATAAATACATAAATAAATAAATTCACATCAATACCAGGTGGGATCTTACTAAAAACTTTAACTGCAGTAGTCAGCCTATAGATCCCATCTGTAATCCCACCTATGTCTTTGTCAAATTACAACTAACTTTGTTGTATGGCAATAATCTCATCCTGTATATCTTATCACATTCTAGGCATGGATGGGGTCACTAAAGCTAAACTCCTGCCTGCTCACCTTGCCTGCAGTCTGAGCCCGTCCAGCCAGCATCGCAGGCACAGCCATCTGTGGAGCAAAGGCAAAACAAAAGGTGCTGAAGTGACAGAACAAGGAGCAAAGACATGACTTCTCCTGACATACAAATAAAATAATAATAATAATAATTATTATTATTATAGGCTGTAATGCAGTAAATAATGAACTGGTGACATTGATTAATCAGTCCTGATGGCAGTGGCTTACAAAAAGAGGTCAGATTTTTATACTGACATGGAAAACAAGTGCACATTAAACAAACAAGGGCATACCAAACTCTTCCATCATTAGCAAGAGCGCGTGGACACATGTTTCTATTGACTTGCAAAATGCCTGTCCTATTTTTCAGGGGCTCCGTATTAGCACCTTCGGTAGATAAGATAGACAAACACGCTTGGGGGCGCAGGCGCAGCTGGCTAAGGGCTCATTTCCACCAAACACTCTCCGTATATACCGTAGACAGCAAGTGCACGTTTTCTGTCCGTATTCATTTAGAATGCACGTTAACAGATTAGACCATTTCCACGGAATGCGTGATCTGAGTGTATTCTGTCACACATACACAAATATTGTACACGGTTATGTGCTGTACACGCTCAAGTCGGTGGAAATGAGGTCTAAGGTGGCAGTTGGCTAAGCTGCAGCTGGCCCAGGTTTGAATCCAACCTGAGGTAATTTCCCAATTCTTTCCCCCATATCTCTCTCCCCCGCTTATTTTCTCTCATCTCTCTACTCTCCTATCTGATTAAAGGCTAAAGGCTAAAGGCTCCCCCCTCCCCCCCAAAAAATAAAAATAAAAAATAAATTCAAAACCAATCCCGCTGGTGGACTCACTCTCTGTGCAAACGCCATGGTCGCCACACTCTGAGGGCTGGCACACCAGACTGGCACATTCGGGCCCCTGCCATCCCGGGTGGCACTGGCAGTCGCCCTGGACGCAGACGCCGTGCCCGCTGCAGTTGTGTGGATGGCACAGGGGCTCGTGGACACACAGCACGGTGGACACGGCACGTGGGCAGCGCCAGATCGAGTGGGCCGGACTGCGGTGGGAGATGGCCAGGGGAGGCACGGGTTAACAAATCATCATTCCTCCAATTTAAAACACATTCCTACATTATCAAAATGATTTGTGGATGATTGCTTGAAAGGTGCTATGTGTACAAAAAAAGATTCATAATGAAAGAAACATTTTAAATTGAAATACTGATTTTACTGACAACAATAGTACAGAGCATGCACATTTGACTTGCCTCTGGAGGGGGAACAATACCCTTTAGTATTTCGAACTTGCTTGCAGTACCACATTTGGCTACAATTCTACACATAGCACCATTAATTGTTCATTACAGTTGTTAGCTACAAATAAAAACACACTGAACCCAACATACAAAAGAAAGCCACCTGGCCACCACACTGGAGTATAATTATACCTTGTGGACTTTAGTCACAAATGAACTCACAGCACATGATGAGGCAATCATACATTAAAAAGGCACCAGAGGTAGGATAGTGGTCAAAACTGGTACTGCAATCCGATTAGAAATACTGTAAAGTGTTGTTCACCCTCTAGAGTTGAGAGGCAAACCACAAAATCAAAACATAAACAGAACTAGTAAGTTAAGTTTTTAAATGCAGACTTTCTTGCTGTATTAATGTTCTTGGAGAAATTAGCATTTCAATTCAACATGTTCCTTTAATCTCAGGTGAAACATCAGGACCATTTGATGATTACTTACTTGCCTTACATTTATAACATATCGTCACTTTCCGGCGGAAACCTAATATGTAAGGCATAGTGTCCTGTGAGGTGGTCATTCCTGTGGAATAAGCCCTGACAGAGTGATGCAGGACCCCAACGTGAAATGGAGGGATCTTGAATCACTCTGAAGGGGCTTATTTCTAACAGTCATATTTTAAATATTTTGTTGCAACTTCATGTCCTCCACTGCTAAAAAATAATTTATCGAGTTTATGTGTTGTCTACCAACGTGTCCAGCTGCTAAATAACTCGTTGCAGCTTACTGTTGATATTCTGTTACGTGTAAGTGAAAGGACTACTACTGACTACTGCAGAGTGATATGAAAGAAGCACAGAACCTGTTGCCATTGACAGCGGCCATTACACTTTTTCAACAGTGATCATACAAAAATTATTTGACCTCTGAACACTGCAGTAGCCCATTCAAAGTCAATGTGACGCTTGTATAAGTTCAAAATAATTTTCTTTCTGTAAGTTGAGAAAAACATGTATTTTGTAAGTAAATCAACATTTTGTTGTCAAAGTTGGTATTACATCTTGACACATGTCCATGTGTCCATGTGTCCATGTCCATGACTGGCTTATAGCATTGTTTATGAGAAAAAAAAACATAAATAACCAAAAATGGGCTTTGGGTCCATTTTGGGTTTTCTGCCAACAGCAGCGGTATGGTAACCTGGTAAACCCGCTCCTCGTACTTCATTTCATTTTGTACAGAGGGTCTGGACCGGAATCTCTTGAGGGTCGGCCCCAGTAAGACCGATCCAATCAGCGAAAAGAGGGTGTGTTCGTTAGACGTGACGTTGACCTTGTGTGCTACATTTGAATTGTAGTGCGTAGGTAGGCTAATTGCATACGTGACGACCCGGCATTAGCGATTAGGTAAAGGCAGAGGCACTTTTTTTAAACTTCAGCAGAGTCCACACCTCCAACAAATCGTTTCTGATGGTCTCTGTTCCAGACCCTCTGTACAAAATGAAATGAAGTATGAGGTGCTGGTTTACCTAGCGGTATGGTACCTGTAAATGATAAACATGAGTTATTATGGATGTAATGGCGCACCATTCATCGGAGGGGTAGCTGGCCAGGGTACCATTGGCCACATATGTGGCTGATCCTCCTCCGTCCAGGTTGATGGCGTTGATGACCCCTTGGCTCTTCAGGAACTCAGCTACCTCATAGAGGTTCATGCTGCACACACAAACACACAGTCACAGAAACACAGTCAACTCATCAGTCACAACCTATCAGCATGGCTGTAGCATCAAGGCTTCTCAACACCATTTCTGTCTGTGACATTCTACGACACCCCAACAAAAACGACTAGCTTGTCAGAATTTTGTCGGGAGTTGTATAAAGTGTCCATTGTTAATATTGGGAGTCCTGTCACCAGCAGTCAATGGAAACTATACAATAATGAATCATTGTCTTGCAATGTGACTAGTCTCCTGATGAAGACGTGTAGAGAATTTGTGGTTCTGTAAGATTTTATAGTGTGACATGGTCAATTGTAAATGACAATCATTTAAGATGACGAAACCAAATCTGACTCTGCCATTACACAAAACACTAATAATTAAACAATGCTACACTGCAAATCATTGAACCATTTTAACTTGTTAATGCTGAAGATGACTACTTGGTCAAAGGCACAAAGTTAGGCTGGTTAGAGTTAAATGTCAGCAACTGGACAACAGCAACAACAAGCTGTTTTCAACATTTGACCAGACACAGTGACACAGACAAACACACACAAATACACACACACAGGCACTCGGTGGAACACACCTGCAGTGAAGTCAGGGCATCCCGCCCCAGCTCTACACTGACCACACGATGTCCCATTACACCCACTGACAATTAATTCACCCCCCATAGGCCCTGCAGAGCGAGGGATCAATAGTGATGAAGAAGAGAGGGAGCACTGCTAATGCTCATGTACTTTTCCTCTCTCCTCCTTGCTCCTTCCCCCTATTGCCTATCTACACGACAACACTGGGGCAGAGTGTTAACACTTTTCACTTTGAAAACATTTTTTTAACAAAAAGTGTGTTTTCAGGGCATCGGAAACGCCCGTGTCGTGTGGACGAAAGGCCAAAATGATACAAATCTTTTCTGGATTGACGTAAAGCACCATTTTTCAGTGTAGATGCCTTCTTACTCCTCCCGTTACTCCCCACCCCCTATTCTATCGTTTTATCTCTCACCCTCTCTCTCCGGTCTTGCCATCGATGTGGAAGAGGACGAGCCTGCCCTCTGCGTCGTGACCCACAGCTGTCCTGGCCGATATCACGTTCACAAACCTGTCAAACGATCCTGATAGAGAAGAACAAAACATGTACAAGAGCTGTGTGCCACACAGAGGTAAACACATGCATAAGTAAATGTCCGATATACTTCAGTACTAAAGCCCTGGAACTGACACTGCGAAAACAAGGATGGCTCACGACTTTTGCACAGCCCTGTACAAGACCACAAACACTCTTGCACAACACACAGACAAACATCAGTGCTACAAATGTTTGCGCCATATAAGTGGAATTAAGCCTGTCATTTGCACACTGGCACCTCCCCAAACAATTGATTTTATTGGATTAAAAACATAGCACAACATTTCGACCCACCAGGGTCTTCTTTGGGCATAAGAATGGTATTGGAGTGGAAATGTGTTTTTCTGATGCATTTCTGTCCCGCACCTGGCCTCAATGAAGTGGGATGTGCATACATCTATGTTTACTAAATTTGCATATTTGTGCCAGCAATGCAATATTATGAAAACAGTACAGAAAACCTACTGGGTCCGGCCACAGTCCTGAAGACTGGCTGGAAATGAGTCTCTAACTGTTTCATGATGTTAACAACTTTGCTTTGAAAACAAAAGTGGAACATTAAGTTCAGGGCAAGTTAAAAGTGGAGAAAAACAGATCATTACACCCTCAGACAAGTACTTTCAGTGGTGTTTATCATGCGATCAGTTTACCACTATCTTCTATGAGCAAAGTAACACAATGAAATAAGTCTTCAGGGGCAAAACAGGGCTTTGTGTTCCCCTGGGAGCTTCTCTGTTACTGAAACAGAAACACAGGATACGGGGCCAGCTTGACTCCATGCAGTCCAGCCACTGGTATGTATTTAGCTGCAACTAAATATGTCTAGTACATAACTGTGATAGCATTTAAAGTTACTACTTCATAACATAGCGCACACACACACACACACACACACACACACACACACTCCCCAGTGGTACCTGTCTTCTGTGTTTTGTCGCACTCGGCCTCCATGCTCTCCTTGATGTACACCTGTCCGTTCCTCAGTAGCCACACCACGCCGGAGATCAGCTGCACAAATGGGTTCTCCTGCTCCCGCACGTCATCTTCAGACAGGTACCTACGGCCAGGAAAGAAACAGGACTGCAGACATGCTGATAGAACACAAGATTTAAAACAAAACACATGGAAGTGGACGTGGAGGAACTGTGATTCAACTGCACACTAATAAAATTTTCCCAGAGAGCTCAAATTAGTGAGTGAGGAAACCAATCACTGCTAAGAATTACAGTCATGTGATTAAATATAAGATTTGTCAACTACATGCTAGTTTACAAAGAAACTTGTACAAGGAAAGTATATCAATTAAATGGTATATTATTTTCTCTGAACATAGAGTAGCTTTTATATATAACATTTACATAAAAATGTCACACCAACATAATAAAAACACAACAAAAGTGTTAGTTACATTAAAAGTGTATTTTAAGGGCATAGTAAAACTGTACGTTTACAAATGTTGAAGAGCTATTCAGGTTTTCAAAAGACAACAGGGTCCTGAAAACACAATTTTGACCAGAGATATCATGACGACAACAAAAACATGTACTAGGAGCCCCACACAAAAATGTATGCTTTATGATGGGCACAACATCTTGTATAACTTACAAGATTACTCTCAAAGCAGTAGATAACAATGAACTGGAAAACTTTCAATGGACATAGGCTGTTACCACGGTGACCTAATCTGTTACAACACTGACAAGAGCTAAGCTTTGTAGCAGTGTCCCACACCAGACCCTCTCGCTGCTCCAGGTAGGCAGCTTTATCATTTCATTGAGCTTGTTATTAATTCTGAGACTTCCTGTGTGTTTTTTTCCTCTTGTGCAGGAAACAACACCACATAACCAATAACTTGTACTAATTGAGAGCTTGTCTGGCTGGAGCGGATACAAATGTGCTGAAGTTCCACCTTTTTTTTTTTTTATTGTGGAAAGACCAGACAAGTTACGCAACAGTGTATAAGTGTCACTGTTGTTGTTGGGGGTGGGTTGGGGGGTGTGATGGTAAAAGATTGTGTTTCATATCCGTTGTACAACTCAAGCTTTTAGAGATAAGATCATGTCTGTCTTATATTCTTCTCTGATATCCAGACCTAAGGTTATGCTACACAACTGTGACTGGTTTCAATTTAATTGTCTGACATTCTGGGTTGATTACACCGCTGGTTTTTGGTCACCCAGAAGTGTGGATACATGCCAGCAGAATAGCACAAGCTTTGGCCCTGTTCCCAGTGAAGTAAGCAAACAGCTTAAAAATAGCTAATGTTTTCCTTCTGAGAAGTGTGAAGCTTTTTTTTCCACAGACCATGAAAATATCGCAAGTGTCATTTGAGGTCATGGTTCTGTGGAGTGTTTTAGTTCCCACAGTTTATGAACAGTTCCTGAACAAATAGTGCTCACATTTCTATGTAAGCGTCTGACTGCACAACTCTACTCCACTGACTGACTGGCAGTGGTGACAAAAACAAATCAATGCCACAGTCACAAAATGTAACTTTGCAGGTGAAAAAACAGTAATATTATACAAGTATGATATGGTCAAATCACAGTCAGAGATTGCTATCCACGTTTTATTCTGAAAAGAAAAGGGACTACAAACATCAGGGAACCAGATGGCCCGGCTCCTCATTTGACACTGGCTCCTTTTGGCTGCATGTGGAAGTGGCCTTGGCCAACCCCAGGAATCTCCCAACTACTTCCCACAACAGTGAGAAAAGCAGCCATAGGCCATAAACTGCCATAGCTGCCATAAGCTGCCATAGGCCATAGAGACCACTACCAGCATTGAGTGAGGCATGAAAGGAAGAGAGATTATTTTTTAGTTTGTGATACTTAAAGGTACTACATGTAGGATTGTGGCCAAAACTGGTACTGCAGTCAGATTTGAAATGCAGTGAAATACTACTTCTAGAGACAAGAAACAAAACACGAAATCTGAATATAACAGAATATATGGGCTTGTAGCGAAGGGCACGGCAAGTCACCCCAACCCGGCTTCGAACCCAGGTCTACGGGTGGGGTGTCTCCTTCACTACAAGGCCATTATTTCATTTTTAAAATGTGAATATTCTATGCTAGTTGTCAGTAAAATCAGCATTGAACATTTTACATCTACATTTAACATCTTACCTGTATCTCTGTTGACATAATCAAAACAATGTTATGATTGCTGGCTGTTAATATAATTTCTTTAACAGAGCACCTTCAACAGGTCACTCAAATGTCTTCCTACAGCTTATGCAGTTAGACTCTAGTAGGTTTCCTGGAAATGTGTCTCACCCGAACACAAGAGTGCCGTCCTTCCTGATCCCGAACTGTGCGTTCTGCACTCCTCCACTGTCCTGGACCATTTCTCCATCGCTCACCACGTTCCCAAAACAGTCAAAGAGGCGCGTGTCAAAGAAGCCTCCATTCTGCGCGTACAGGCACCCCCTCAGCCTGGCCGTCTCTGCCACTTCGGCTGTGCTGCGCTGTCGGCAGCCCCCCCGGCCACCGGGCTCCAGCACAGACACGGTCCTCAGGGGGTCGCTCACCACCGTGAGGTGACCGCTCACCCGCCGTTGCGGCCAAGAATCAGAGACGTCCGATGTGAACAACCTGGACGTGGCCACGGGAGACGCGCTGCGGTTGTGGGCCGGCCAGGTCTCGTGGGTGACATTGCCATGGAAGACAGGCTGGCAGTTTCTCACGTGACGGTGGGAGTGGGGAGAGCCGTGGCGGGATCCAGGAGGGTAGGGGAGCAGAAGGTCATCGCCCAGAGAATATCTGAGGAGGGTATGGTTGATTACTTCAGGGTCAGTTCAGGGCTAATAGTTAACACCTTACCATGAGCCAAACACAGATGAAAAGTCAAGGTAAAAAAAATGCTGTCTGTAGTTAGATTTTTTGTTATTAAATATGCACAATTCGTAGAAGTAAGCTGAAAAAAACACTTTATTTATATGTTCCAATGCAAAGAACTAAAAGAATACAGCATATACCTATTGACAACACCACTGACAGCAAACTTAACTAACTAATCAGCCCAAAGTGAAACACAACCCACTAAGTGAGGTCACTCACATGGCGCCTTTGGTTGTGTAACTGTTAGGCAAGGCCTAACTAGCATCATATGACCATACAACAAACATAGGCAGGCAGTGTCACGGTTCTTCTTTGTAGACTGTGTACTGTCTAGACTATATCTTCCTGAGTGGTCTTAAGTGGTCTGTTACTGGACCTGCACTCTTCAGCCCGCCATCACAACCCCTGAAACCATTCTGTGCGCGCGCATGCCAACACTACCCTCTAGTGACCACCAATTACAGTTGTGCGTCATGCCGAGACAGTTAAACAATTAAGGCACATGATACTTCGTTTACTTTGGAAAGTTGCCACATTTATGAAATGTCGCTTTTGAAAATATGCAGTATTTAATGTCTATGGGTCATTCCGTGTCAAATCGAACGATGGCCGACAGTCACCCTCTCCAAAAAATCTGAAAAAAATCACAGCTGTTTGTACATCCAACCTATGTATGTATCAATTTAAAGATCATAAACAAAAGTAACAATATGCTATGCAAACATCAAGAATGTGAAAACATATATTTTTAATATTTTTCAATGTTTAAATTTAAGATGTGCATAATATGTTGTGATCATGAGTGTGAATGTCTGTGTCTTGCGTTTCATTACTTTAAAAATATGAGATCTTAGTTTTCACATTCTTGATGTTTGCATAGCATATTGTTACTGTTTATGATCTTTAAATTGATAGCATTCCTGTTTATGGTCCTTTTGTGTTTGTATTATAATGCCATTTTTTTCAGTTTTGCCTTGCTTTTTGTATGCTGTACAACAAAACCCTGCTCAAAAATGACCTTGACAGTGCAATTGGTTTAATTGTAACACAAAGTTTGTTTGGCAGCTTTTCCTGTAAATGACATGCTACCCTATCATTGACTTCCATTGTATTAAAAGAGCACAACATGTGGTGGAAAGAGGTACTGCTGATCAATCCAACTCCATGGAATTACTGACATTTTTTTCTCAAACATCATCTCAATAAAGAGGCTCAGCAACAAATCCAAATTTTGGACAAATGATCCTCACCTACAGGATGATTGTGGAAAATGTTTAAAAAATCCTGTGAACTGTCCACATGGTGAAATGACAAGATGAAGCCTTTTTGAAAATCAAGCCTAACTTCAAGAAAATACACTGACCATATGAAAACAATATTAACAAAGGTTAATGCATAGGCATGACATTATAATCCGTATGACTGGGAAAAATAGTCTGAGAAATTTGTGTGCCATACTTTTTGAACGAGAAGCCCTCAAAAGTGGTGGTGTCATTTCACATATTGAATCTATAGCCATTTTCACAGCTTTGGAGAGGAAGAATTACACAAGGTACATCTGATCTGATTTGATTTTTGAATTCTACAGGAAAATGCATTTCTTTTCACATAGTTACACTAATGTGTGTGGAATACTAAAAGAGCCAGCAATGTCGGAAGTTGAGCAAAAGGCTTGTTCACCAGAATTCCCAAAATGACCTGAAATTTCAAAGGGCTGTAGTTTTGGAGCTATTAGTGATACAGACTTAATATTTAAGATTTATACAGAGGTTGGATGTACAAACAGCTGTGATTTTTTTTTTTCAGATTTTTTGGAGAGGGTGACTGTCGGCCATCGTTCGATTTGACACGGAATGACCCCTATAGATCCTGAAAACTGTTTGGTTGCCTTAATTTAAATGTTAAACTATAGGCACAATGTTTAGTGCTTTGCGTCTGCATATCATATGCGGAAATAATTAGGCATAAGCCATTTAGGTCTTCTCTCTGTATTTGAAAAGACTAAATAGTTCGTGCAGCTTTTCTAATTGGATATCCTAACGGTGTAACACTTTAGATGCTTATTTCTTTCCCAGATCGGACAAGATTTCAGTAAGCGTCTAAAGGAGGCTTTTGGAATTGCCTAGCCGCGTTATTTAGATTTAGAATACGTTCTCCAACAGTTAGTTGCCAACATGCTACAAAGTTTCACGAAATGTTCACCTTACCGTGAATTCATACCATCTGTTAACCCTAAAGCGACGCATGACAGGATGACAAGCCATACAGCAATACAGTGTAATATTATTGCCATAAGATAGAGAAGATAAAATATACTTTGTCTTGATTAACATATCACACGTATAACCTAATGTTTGCCATGCTGAAATTTGTGTTTGCTTATCCGGGTCTATCACATGACAGACTTGTCAGGGGACGGACCAAAACGTTAGGGAGGAGGCAACGTTATTCGCACGATATTTTTACTGGGCAAAAATATCACTAGACTAATTTAGTTTACCCGTAAATCACACCACGATATGTGTGTTTTGTTTTATGTGTTAGCCTTAACCAAAACATGCTAGAAATACCAGAAACTTACCAAGCGGAACATACATGCGGCGTCGGAGTTAGAAATGTGTAACACACGGCAGAAGGTGAAAGGTGAAGGGTATGCGGCTGCTTGTCAACATGGCATCTATAAGTGCAAAGCATGGTATACTCTCTACTAAATCCTCCCTTCAAAAAAATATATTACCATATTCTATTTGCATACAAAGAGCGACAGAAGTGAAGTGTTTAAGAGCATCAACAAACTCAAGTAATCAACATAACGAGAAATACTGCATCGATCTTGTAAGGTAGGCTAATTACATCAAAACTCTTTCCAGCTTCTAGTTTTGGATTAAATAGTACTTTCTGTTTTGTGTCTCACCGCCCCAAACAAGGGTTTTAGCCAAAACGACAGGCCTTTAGAAACGCACTGCATTAACTGTCCTTTCATTGAAGTAGTTTAAAAGACTCATATGGTATTTATTCAAATTTGAGTTGGCTTACTGATCGATTATTGGCCTAAATAGTTTTATAAATGTCTACTCTACACATAGCTTAAATAGACGTGGATGCGTTCTATACTTCTGAGATTTGGTGGTTAATTAATGGTGGCTACTTCACTGTTTGTTAGGTCGCGGGACTATGACGGATTTCTGTGTTCACTTCTATTACCTGAAGCAGCCCGCCGATCCTCCTTGGCACTGAGGGCTTTTAATGTGGAATTGGCACAGGCAGGTATTCCAGCCTTACTGTATTATCCCTCTCCCCCAACATTGTTTATTAAAGAGTATGTCATTTGGCTCTTGTATACAGTCTATGTTTGGCTCGCGTTTTTCTCAGTGGTAGGCCTGCATTCAAGTCTGTCTGTAAAATTTGTAAAGTTACATGTGCTGTGCTGGAGGTGGATTTGTGTTTTTTCCTGATTTAGGTGAAGGACTCTGTTTCCCAAAAAACTATTGGTTTGATGCGTATGCAATTCTGGAAAACAGCAGTGGAAGACATTTACAGGGACGACCCTCCGGTCCAGCCAATTGGTATTGAATTATGGAAGGTTGGTGCAGTCTCTTTTGTAATCTCGTATGTCTGTCTGGACATATATTGATGTGTCTTGTTTTGTTGAATAAGGATGCATTTATGCTGCTAATATTTGCAGGCTGTCCGGAAGCATACACTGACCAGAAGGTGGATGTTGAGAATCATATCTGAGAGAGTAAGTAAAGAACATGTACACATGACACTTGAAATCCAGATTTTTTTATCAGCTCCATTTAAACTGCACTGAGTCACACATAAATGAACACTCCACCAAGATTCTTTGCATTGACTACAGAATTCAGAAGAGTAGATATATTATTTTTTATCCCTGCAATGGTTGTACGATTGTTTGATTAGTTGTCAAAGTTATCCCATTCGGATGTAAATAACAACTTCAGTTTGGCCATTTTTTGCACACAAGTTAGGAAAAAGATTGGCATCTTGCATCTTTTTATTCTCCAATAAGCACAGTTTCTCAGCACTGATAAATTGTGCTTATTTGATGTTAATAGGAGAAAGATCTGGAAGACCGGGCATACAGGAGCCTTAAGGAGCTGGAGTCCTACTCTGAGAACACCCAGTCTTCTCTTCTCTACCTTCTCCTAGAGACGTTAGGTGAGCTGACAACCCACAGAGTTCACTACTTCTTTTGTTCTGCTTTGCTCTTCTTTGAACCACCTCCAAGAAAAACTGTCTTGAAGAGGCCATGTTTTTGTTTTGTCTTTGGAACTACTGCATGGCAAAGCTTTGTTGTAGACCCCCCAGGCTAGAACTTATCAAATATGTAGGGATTATTTTCAAAACATGAAAGAACCCGTAGACTAAAAATTGTGGCCAAAATACTTTCCCCAACTTTCCAGAGCATTTGTCCCTGTCACTAAAAAGCAGGCTATGGTTTAAAGTAAAAAGGAAATGAATTGAATTACATGCTCAAGACTTGCAGAATATAAACGTAGAACAATACATGTATTATACATTCTGTAACTATTGTAACTAATTTCTAAATATATCAAAATCTGATGCAAATTTCACCAGTGTAGAGGGTTCAGTAGATTTTTTTTAATGAGGGTTAGCATTAGCATTGTCTATCAAAGTGGCCCTCATTTAGGCAAAGCAATAAATTAAGTAGAGATCGAATAAATTTAAGGCTCAACTTCTGCTTTTCTTTCTTTCTTTCTTTCTTTGCTTATCAGGTTTTATGACTTGGTTTTGCTTTGTTTAATCTGATATAGATGTGCCAAATGCATCCTGTGTTAATTCCTTACATTCCTCTAATGTTGTGCCCTGAATACAGGTGTGAAGGACGTACATGCGGACCACGCAGCCAGCCATATTGGCAAGGCGCAGGGCATCGTCACGTGCCTACGAGCCACGTCATACCACAGCCAACGCAGGAGGGTCTACCTGCCCATGGACATCTGCATGCTGGTTGGTGGAAAAGCCACATTCAGTTACAAACAGTAGCGTAGTGACTGCATAAGGAGAGTATTTATATGAGACATACATGCTAAGCACTCTCAGGCTTTGATAGCAGTGTGTGACTTAAATCCAGGATTCCCACTGGCCATGGAATTTCATGAACATCATGAAATGTCTATACAATCTGTTCCAGACATGGAAAAGTTGTGAAATTTTGAATTTGACTTATCAGTGGAAACCCCTGTAAATCGGAATGGTTAAACTGTGGAGTCTCTCTCTCTCTCACACACACACACACACACACACACACACATACATACAGCTTGTGCCACATCTTATCTGACTGCACAGTAGGAGACCCTGGTTTAAATAAAGAAAAGACTAGGAAAAATCCATATGGCAGCTGTAGCCAGAGCGATTGAGTCATAGTGGAACGCCCATGTGCAGGAATTAAGCCAAACCGCTGTCTTTGTTTTACACCATCTGTCAGCCTGATGACAATCAACGTGCCATAGGATGAGCCAGAGACTCGGTGTTGTCTGGAGGGTCATGATTTCTGATGCAGTGAAAAAGAAAAACAATGCAACCAATGTAATAATACCGCACAGTACGCCATCAACAGCACCCATCCTCCCGTGTGGGAGACGCTAAATGCAGGGCACATGTTTTGACAGCAGGGGGCACTGTTGTAACACAGTGGCTACATGAGCAGGGTCTATCACAGTTGGTCGCTGCCGAGGTGAAAAAACACGCTGGTCTTTGTCATTTGTCGACAGCGAGTGCTATTTAATTGCCCACTCATTTCCTTTTAATTTTTATGCGGAGGTCAGTTCTAAGTGTTAACCCAGAGTGTCTTATGGACAAAAAATGTCTTATAATGAAACAGCGGCAGATGAGCACAGCTAACAACTTCATACGGTACATCAGAACGGGAGTGTGACTAATTTCAGCTTCTTTGTATTAGCCATAATTGCTCTGCATACCACAGTTTTGTGACAGAATTTTAATTATGTTTTTAAGCGGACCATGCGTCCTTATTTTCTCTGTTCATCATATTGTTTTTTTTTTTTTTTTTTTTTTTTTTTTTGAGGTGTCCCAAAATGGATTGACATGCTTTAAAGGTCCAAAACATGTAGTCTTCTAACATTGTACAGCTCTATTCAGCCTCAGCCAGAAATGTTGTTTCTGGTCACTGTGTCCAGATTGGACGTGGAAGCAGTTGCATTCTGGCATTAAAACAGTAAAGAGCGATTTGACCGGAAACTGGAATGCCTTAAAACTGCTGTCCGCAGGTCTTCGAAATTGCAGGACCTTGGCCTGAAAATTCAAAAAGATACAACATCCAGGTCCCTTCCATACAATGCCCTACGCTCAGAAATGACCCTCTTGTCCTTTTACAGATGCACTAGTGCATATCACAGTGAGTGCACAGGTGAACGAGTACCATGTCCACAGCAATCGCAGCTAGGCGTTATCTATGCAAGTGGCACAAATGGCTCCTGAAGAATACAGTTACTCTGTCGGCTGTGTGTACTTTGGGTACTTGCACTGTTTAACGCACAAAAAACATAGGAGAAGATGGGAAAGCATCCCAGGTTCCTTTTAGTACATCAGTTTTTATGGAGACTGAGAACTGGCTGGGAATCTTGATACTGAATACTGAAAGATTTTTGGTACTCATAGCAGGTCTCCATTGTGAAATTATAATTGCTCCTGTTGTAGTCTCTGCATTCGTTTGACCTCTAGAGGCAGTGGCGTTTCCTTAATCTCCCAGTGTGCACCATCCTCTCGCCACGCATGGAGTTCCACATAGCAGTTCCAAAGAGATTTCACAAAGCATACAAGTCATGTGTTCCAGGAAAACGCATACACAACTTTTTATGGAGAGTGTCTGCTGGGCTGGCTCTTTTAAGGAGAACTAGAAGGTGCCTGTCAAGGGGAGATGGTCTAGGTGTGTGAACGGTATGACAGAGAGGAACCATAGATAGTCAGACAGGAAGGCCAGGCAAACAGAATAGCCATTTGAAAGCTAATGAACATTAGCCTGGTAAACCAGCCCCTCGTACTTCATTTCATTTTGTACAGAGGGTCTAGACCAGACACCATCAGAAACGATTTCTTCCTGGAGGTGTGGACTCTGCCGAAGTTTAAAACAAGCCTCTGCCTTTACCCAATCGCTAACGCCTGGTCGTCACATATGCAATTAGCCTACCTACGCACTACAATTCAAATGTAGCTCACAATGTCAACGTCATGGCTAACGAACACACCCTCTGTTCGCTGATTGGATCGGTCTTACTGTGGCCGACTAAATGACCCTCAAGAGATTCCGGCCCAGACCCTCTGTACAAAATGAAATGAAGTACGAGGGGCGGGTCACCCTAAATGAACATGGCACAATTAAATTTTTTCCAGGTCACAGACAAAGTAAGATTAAAAATGTTTATAAAGTGGTGTATTGACAGCATCGACATTCGTCAGTTCTTCTTTATTCTGCAAAAACATTGGTTGTTTCTCAAGCAGACAGTTCATAATATCCTTGAGGTGTTGTTGATGGAGATGTTTTGTCTACATATAGAGAAATCGCTTGGGGGTTGTCTGGTCTGTCACTCAGGCTGTTTCTTTAATGTTTTTTTTTTTTCATTTGTAAACACAACCTTACGTGTCCAGAGGCCAAAAGGTCTAATTTTACCCAAGAAGTTGTCAACCCCTATGAGGCAACACCATTCAAACTGTGTAAAAGAAACCCATTCCTCCAGACAGACCAGAACCCCCTGCAATTATTTAGCATGGTTATTTTTTTAAATGAATTCTTTTGTTCGACAGGCACTTTTTGAATATAAATCTGTAGTTATGTTGAGTTTAAAGGAGATTGAGGTTTTAAATCAAGAGCGAGAGATTGGATGGCACTGCAATTACAGAATGCCTATTATGGTTTCTAAGAGAATGCTTATTGTGCTGAAAGTCAATTAGCAGAGCTTCAGATGTCATTTTGTCTTCTGTTGCCTTCCTAATATTACAAAGCACTGGTCAAACTCTGCAGATCAATAGCTTTGACGAGAACAGTACCATGTAATTGAAAGGTTTTGAATGGTTAGTCATTTTCAGTTAAATCAACATGGCTCTCATTTTGCACATGCATGCAAAGAGAATTCTAGAAAACCAAGACAGCATCAAGACAGGGAATCAAGTGACAAAATGTTTTTTTTGTTAGCGTGTAGTGTCTAGCTGTGTAGTGCTGCTTACATATAAGTAAAGTATACTTGTGTTACTGCAGTAAGGTGTAGCATTACTTTTTACAGTATCCAGTATACATAGCAGTTGGGCTGCTAACGTTGACTTGATAATCATTCACTGGTGGTGCACCAAACCGGAGGAAGCGCACAGAAGCACAAGTTCCGGAATGTCACATAACCTGCTTCCGTCTTTCTTACACGAGTTCAAAATTTCCAACCCATTTTTGTGACACTGACATGTTTGCTAGCATGCTCTGCGCTATTGCTGATAATTATCTGTTGAAAACGGGCTAAATTTGAATATAATTCATACTACCGTGCAGTACTAGCATTGTATGCAAGTAAGTGGTAAGCTTATTTCAGCATGATGCTAAATTGTACATGGTACTTTAGGCATCTCAACTATATGTTTACCTGCTGATGATTCTCAGTGACTCTGCTAAGTGATGGTGGCTAATGTTCCTGTTGTCCCGTGCCCAGCATGGAGTGTCTCAGGAAGACTTCATCCGCGGGAGCCGGGAACAGAACGTCAGGGACGTCGTTTACGACATCGCCAGCCAAGCTCACGTACATCTCCAACATGTAAGCACCCCTACATACTCGTTCACACAGTTGATTATTTTTACACACACACACACACACACACACACACACACACACACACACACACACAATAAGCAGCATATAAATGTGCAGTGTAAGATCAGACGTTGGTATTAGTGGGACTCTGATACTGTCTTGTCAAAATTAAGTGCTTTCCAGTCTTATCAGCATGGCCTTATCCGGCCGACACTCCTGTAGTTGGCCAAGCTAGACCACTGCCATAGACCCCTCGAGCATGGTTACTTAAAGCTAATGAATACCAAATAATTAATTGTTGCCAAATCAGAGCCAATAGCAGAGCTTATCACTAACACAGATGGGTAGATTAATGAGTCTATGTTGTTGGAGAACTGTCAAGTGAGGCTTGCACCAAATTGTGAGCGGGTCGGATAAAGCCCATCTGCTCCCTACGGTTTAGACCAAGCCGATGGTTGTTTTTTTTTTCTCAGAATTGGATTGGCTGGATAGCCGTTCTGAGAGGGATCAAATGATCAGTCGTTGGGCAGATCAGAGGGTCAGTGCCTTTGATGGTAACATAAAGACCGGGTGAAAAAGCTTGAACCTCTAGGCCTGGTGGATTGAGAGGTGTGGTGGCTTATTTCTGTTTGAGTCACCACCGTGTGTAACTTTCTTTTTTATCTTTTTTTTTGCTGTTGCTCTTTGATCATTGTCTCATTGCTCCCCACCACCTACGGGCTTCCTCCTGCATCTCTGAGCTCAACTCTTAAAAAACTAATTTCTTGTTCCCCAGGCCAGATCATTCAGCAAGAGCGTTCCAGCTGCAGCATCAGCTGCCTTTCTGCAAACAGTGAGTACACACACACACACACACACACACACACACACACACACAGATACACAGACAACTTCCTGTGTTTCACTTACATCTCTCTCACTCATCTTCACTCAAGCATGTTTTTCTTCCTCCTCCTGCTCTTCCTCGGTCTGTGTTGGGAACGTTAATGAGCTGTGTGTGTGAGACTTGTGTTCTTGTGTTCCAGATGTTCTTTTTGTCCCACATCAAGGTGAACACTAACAGTCAGGCTCCAGATTCATTCATTCATTTTTTTTAATACACAGCCGCAGATTAAGTGACTAACTGAGGTGTTAACAGTGTTAAATCATTGGCTCCTATTTCGCATTGGTAATGTGGAATATTCAAAATGTTAATGTGGGTTTTGCAGATATTTGCCATTATTGCCATTATTAGGAGCTCTTCAGTCCTTAGTCAACCCTTTACATACATCTGAACAGGAAACCCACTCCCACATGTGGCATGATGCATAGACTCTGTACCACTGGCATGGTGTGAAAGAGTGGTGATTTCAGCTCTTCATTGATCACTGTGTGTGCTGAGAGAAGGTCCCAGGGGGGCAGTGTGTGCAATGTGGAGGAGTTCTGCCCTTTAAAGGAGAGAGAGAGAGGGAGATGAAGGAAGAGAACGAGACAGATCAGGTAGTTGTCCCCCTGTGAGAGTGCTCTTCACATGCACACACACACACACACCCAATACCTCACTCCTTCATTGAGCACCAACCTCACCCTTAGCTTCTACATAGAGCACGCTTTCATTCCATGTGTCCTTCTGTGTGTCAGAAGATTATTATCTTCATCTGAATTATTACCAAAGATTTTTATTTGCCTCATGAAATGGACATCGCAGCCGGCATGCGCTCTAACATAGACTTTACAATGAATCAGTCTGGCTTGGAGGGTCTGAGGAAAGGTGGGGAGGTATTGTGCTGTGTGACACAAAATAACCTCTAGCTGTGGATTTCTTTGGCGAAGTTTAACAAATACTTATACAAAATCACTTTAAGCTGTAAAATGTAAAATAAATAAATAAATACTTCATACAGTTAAAAGGACATGCAGTAAAGAGAGCACCACAGTGAATGGATCTTTTATTTTAGCCACTATAATTTCCATGGTCATTTAGTCTTGCACTTCTATAAAAATATCCAAACAAAACCTACGCCTGTTTCTGACGCATTGAAAGCACTCTCTTTTCTGCCCTGTCTTCTGCTGCACTCTCTCTGTCCACCTTACCTCAACTCATAATGCATTTTGGGTCTTGGGATAGAAACCTTCACCAGTTGCAGGGGCCTTTTGAAACACTGTTGAGGCTGACGGTAGTAGGTAAAAATATCTCCGAAGGTAAAAATATCTCCGAAGGAAGGTTTGGCTGCTCTGTAATAGTGGGTTCTTTGTTCTTCTTGGTTCCTTGGCTGCTCCCTTTAAAGAAGAATAAATGAAGAAATGTTTCAGAACATTTAAGGGTTTTATATAGGGATACCCATGTAACCTGGAGCATTTTGCATGCTCACATCATAGTGTTTGTATTTAACGTAGTCATAACAACATCCTTTGTTAAAAATAAATGGTTCTTCACGTGAAAAGGATTCAATGTACAGTAAATCCTTTAGATTCCGGATAAGGCTGTGTTGCACTCTGCATTTCACAGGCCTGACTTGGAGTAGGAACCGAACGCTGACATTAATCCCGTGTTGTTTACCTTAAGAATTGTGTTAAGATTGTGTGAATTATTTGCCTCTCCTGAAACCCACAGGTTGTTCTGGAGGACTTTCTGCAGAGGGTGAGGAAGGTGGACTTTGACGTGTTCCACCCGAGCCTACAGAAAAGAAACCCTCTGCTCCCTTTACAGCTGTACATGAGGTCATGGAAAGAGACATACTGACATCCGCAAGGACAAGGTGTTTTGTTTTTGTTTTTTGTTTTTTTGATAGGCAGCATTTAAGACTCATGAAGTTCTGATGAAACCGCACCAAGGCACTGACCAAGGCAAAATACAGCACTTCAATAAATACTATACATGGATCTATTTAGTTGTTTTTGTCATGTCTTTATGCATTAAAATCTATATTAGATTATGAAGAAATTTCCAAAAATTAACAATGGTGTGTACACAAAGTACAACAGTCTTTACATAATTATTGATACATAATTACCTCTGCCAGCGGAGGTTATGTATTTGTTTGCTTGTTAGTTAGTTTGTTAGTTTGTTTGTTAGTTAGCAACATAACTCAAAAACTTATGGATGGATTTTAATGAAATTTTCAGGGTAGGTCAAAAATGGGCTAACTTAAAAGGGATTAGGTTTTGGTGGTGATCTGAGCTGCCCTGGCGGAGATCTGCGCACTCTGAGTGCTTTTCTAGTTATTGATACATCAGATTGTCTAGCAAAACTACATTAAGTACCTTACCTGTGTCAATCACAGTGCAGTATAAACCATGTCGAGTTATTTCAGCATGCCCCAGTAAAACCACTGGATGGCTTACTTGCCCATCTACAAACCCTCTTGATTAATTATTGTGCTCTTGATCATAACCTTACACCTTTCTGCCATTACTTCAGTCACACTGAAAATGTCAGTCAAGCTCCCACAAATGTTTGGCCTCCATCTGGTGAAAATGAGTTAAATTTGAATTATCTCAGGAGACTAAGAAGGCTTTTGGTGTCCAGTCCAAATCCTGGAGCCCCTGAGCCTTACATGCTTAAATTAGCCACATACACATGATGAAGGAAACGCGCTGCTCATGAGACATTCCACTCTTATCATCATGCCAGTTTCAGAGTACGTAAAGGGCAGAGGGATTTGGGCTGGTTGAATGCTGTTGAGCTGTTTAGCTTAAACACCAACAACCTTTTGCCAGATTCACAGCCTCTACTTTGCGATGCATTATAATTATGTCTGCAATCAGACAGGCATGAAACGGCGATAGAATACAGATAGGGCATGGTCGGCTTCACAACTGGAAGTGAGAATAACTGCTTTAAAGCGCCAAATTACCAAGGAGAGTGAACAGAGTTCAGCCAACGATTGGCCGGTTTAACAGAAAAGTTTTCAAGACAACAACAAAGCAGGAAGCACTCAAGGCTCTTGTCCTAGACATTGTCAGTAATGGTCGCATTAAGGTCTATTTATAACAGAGAACAGCAGAGGTATGTTCTTGTCCTTTCACTTCTGCATTGAAGCAAAAGGGGGGGAAAGTATGCTGAATGTGCTGCTGCTGTCATATCATGGAATAAGACATGTAAAGGGGACATGCTCAGCACACACGGCCATTGCAGTCTCCTTTTTGTTGTTTCAGTTCAATGCTGTGGTGCACCATTAAAAGGCTTTTAAGATAATGTTTTCCTCCACCACCTCTTCAAGTCCTTACAGTTGGCTCTGGGCATGCACTCCATCTATTAGTGCAGTTTTAATAATTATTTATACGATTGTTTTTGTTTAGCTGATGCTTTTATCCAAACTGGTCTTAAAAGCCAGCCCTTACACATCCGCACTGAATGTCACTCAACACCTCCGACAGGAAGAAGTGCTGAATGCCTCTGAATTTACAGAGCATGAAAACATCCTCCCCAGTATCAGAGAGGACATTTATGTGAAATTTCATGGAGGGAAGATCAGTGTTTTTACAGTGGATTTGTTTCTGCTAGCCTTTGTAAATGCTTATCAAAGGTATAAAGACATATTGAAACCGAAAGGTTGTCGGTTCTATCCCTGACTGGAGCACGGCTGAAGTGCCATTGAGCAAGGCACGTAACCTTACACTGCTCACCGGGCGCCGCTGCAGACAGGCAGCCCAATGCTCTGGGTTAGTGTGTGCTGTAATTCACTAATACAAAAATTGGGTTCAATGCAGACAACCAATTTCCCTCAAGGGATCAATAAAGTAAATAAACTTAAAAACTAAATACGGATAGGCCAATGTAGATATTTGGGAAATAGAATGTGGAAGTCTTCAGTGTGTGATTTACACATGCACACTTTACAGGCCAGGAAAAAGACAAGGCCAGCAGAAATCTCAACTATCTCTAAAAATCAACTGGTCATCATTATGCTTTCTGTTAATTTAATTAAAAGGAACTGCAAGTTTTGAAGGATTGCCAAGTCTGATTGCAGTTAGGGCTATGTGTCTGGAAACACTGAAAGAGCAATTTTTACCTACAGTCCCTGACAAAAGTCTTGTCGCTTATCCATATTGTACAAACAAAAGCTTATAACCTGACTTTTAATTAATCCATTGGTTCCAGAAATGTCTCACGTGAAAGCTAAAACCCTCCCAAATCATGCCCAATATACTAAAATAAATTTGCTTCACTGAAGAAAGATTGATAATTTAATGAACACAGAAAGGTCAGATTTTGGCAAGACAAAAGTTTTGTTGCCTAAAGAAAATTGAACAAATAATGAACTTCAAATACAAAAATATGTTGCATAACATCAGTGAATTAAGTAGTGGTGCTGTGAGATCCATATTTAATATCTTGTATGACTTCCATGAGCTTGAAGGACTGCATCCATGCGGTTCGACATGGATTCATACAATTTATTGATGAAGTCATCAGGAATAGCAAAGAAAGCAGTCTTACATGCCTCCCAGAGTTCATCAAGAATCTTTGGTTTTGCCTTCCATGCTTCCTCTTTCATTCTACCCCAGACATGCTCAATGATGTTCAAGTCTGGTGACTGGGCTGGCCAGTCCTGGAGCACCTTGATCTTCTTCGCCTTGAGGAACTTTGATGTAAAGGTGGAACTATGCGATGGAGCACCATCCTGCTGCAAAATTTGACCCCTTTTATGGTTGGGAATGTAAGAGGTAGCTAATACTTCTTGATATTTTAGGCTATTGATATTGCCTTCCACCCTGCAAATGTCTCGCACACCCCCATACTGGATGTAACCCCAGACCATGATTTTTCCACCACCAATCTTGGATCCATGCGGGCTCCAGTAGGTCTGCAATATTTGCGGTGACTGGAATGTAATTCAACTGAAGATTCATCTGAGAAATCCACCTTCTGCCACTTTTCCAGCGTTGGCAAATGCCACACGGTTTTTCAATTGCCTTTTGTTTAGTGCTGGTTTCTGTGCACTGATTCGACCATGGAGGCCATTTGGAGACAGAATTCTACAAACTGTTTTGGTTGACACAGGGACTTCACGTGACCAGGCCTGGTGGACCTCTGCTGCAGTGGAAAAGGGGCTGGCCTTGGATTTTTGAACCAACAAACGGTCCTCCCGAGCAGTTGTCTTGCGGGGTCTGCCAGACCTAGGCTTGTCAAAACATCTCCAGTCTCTTCAGATCTTTTTCTTATTCTTTGTACTTGACACTGAGACACATTGAAGGTCTCAGCCACCTCTGCAGTGGATCTGGTTTTCAACATCTTGATAATTAATGCTTTGGTCTCAGGGTGAATCTTAGGCATGCTGTCAGAGGTCAAGTTGCAGTTGATGTGAAGGTCTGGTGTGCTGGAGTTCTTTTTATACACACCCACTAATTGATTGATTAATTAACTGCTCACAGGTGAGGCTGTAATCTAGGATTAGGTGCATCATATGACAAGGCGACAAGACTTTTGTCTTGCCAAAATCTGACCTTTCTGTGTTCATTAAATGATCGATCTTTCTTCAGTGAAGCAAATTTACTTTAGTATATTGAGCATGATTTGGGAGGGTTTTAGCTTTCATATGAGACATTTCTGAAACAAATGGATTAATTAAAAGTGAGGTTATAAGCTTTTGTTTCTACAAAATGGATAAGCGACAAGACTTTTGTCAGGGACTGTATCTGTTAAAACAGCCAGAGGTTATATGTGTGTGTGTACTTGCTTGCGGGTACACACGAGTACACACTCTTCTCTCCAGTAGGTGTTCCAGTATAGCAGCAGCATTAATTATAAAATTCAATTAGCATCCACCCAGGTGTGTCTAAAGAAAAATAAACAATTGTGGCAGACTCGACAGACCCAAATGATAAAAATAATAATTATGTTTACTGCATTTGTTTGTTGGATGTAGGATGTAGACTACTCAATTAACATTCTGTACCAAGGCTTTGACAGGCATTCACCAGGATCAAAATACTCGTTACTTTTTCCCCACAAAAAAGATTACACTTTACTGAGATTTACGTGGCTCTGTTTAATGATGGTGTAAAAACAGACAACAAAAATCAGAATAGATTTTTTTATCTTGCTTATGCCTTTTCAGACATTGCTTGTAGGATATGAAGTTCATGAAGATGCTATGCAATAGCTTCAGAGTCAAGCTCTAAATACAAAACTCTGACTTGTAATATATTCTTTTTTGCTTTACAGGTTTTATTTTACCTCAGCGTAGTACTATCATGCCGGTTAAGATGTATAGAAAAGGCTTATCACAAGCCAGGGAGAACTCGGCCCAAAACACAGTTGGTCATCTTACAAGCACGTGCCCTCATCACTCTGTTGCTTGTAGGACTTGTTTGGCTGGCTGTTTTCAGGTCCATAAAAAAAAAACATGCAGGCCAGGGTCAAAGGCAACAGGCACCATGCTCACTAAGACTGCAATGAGAAATGAGCATTGTTGAACCTTCCTAGAAACCCGGCACATTATAATCCCATTCAGCATGCAGTGCCACTAACCACTTGATAAATCCTCACCATCTCTCTCTACAGGCCCTCACCTTTCAGCCTATGGATCTTACTGGTGTTCGACTACAGCTACTACATGCCCCAGTATTGGTCTTTTAGCTAACTGCCATATTACTTCCTATTACCATTGTTGATTTATGTAACGGTTAGCCTAGCACTGTGAGCTCCCACACTTGGTTTTTGGAGATTGCTATCTTACATCTACGATGTTTGATGAGCATATCAACATAATCTGATATGATTGCTTAGTTTGTAGCACTATTTATGTTTTTTTATGATAAATAAGTGCTAAAAGTGTTTTTGCTTTGCGCGCTCGCATTAATTGTCTGTGCCCCAGTTGCACCCCAGTACAGTAATAGGACTAGTGACACCCCTGGATCAGGGGCTTTGTAAAGTGGTACAAAGCCAAGTCTGACCGATGGAGCACAAGCATGAGGAGCCATCGCTTCAAAATAGGGTTTTCAGTGAGGTGGACACCCAGCTTTTGAACCCCTCATTGCATCGAAACTACCGTTTTTCCATCTCCATTCCTGGAGTGTGACTTACATAAATGAAACACTGTCCCTAAATTGAAGTCTATCATCAGTGACAAGCCCTGTGGGCCATCGTGCACAATTCAATCAGTGTTAGTCAGGCTCGCTTACTGGCTGTCTGTTCTTGGCAGAACAACTGACTGACATCCAGTAATGATATCGAAGGATCATTATCTGCCAAGAAAAGAATAGAGAGCAAGTGAGAGTTTCCTTTCAGGGTCATTGTTTGCCCTTAATGATGAATGCAACTGTGAATATCATTTCCTGCTTTGCAAATCACCCGTCATTATGCTGTATGCGACAGTATTAAACCCCTAGAGGCTAGGTGGATTCGTACTGTGTGGGTGGGAGAAACTTAAACTACAATGGAAAGCATGCCACCTTTGTGACTTTTCATTACAACATTGAAATTGTTAACTTTGTAGTTTTTTTCTATGTCACCTAATCAAGAGCAAAAGGTTGTTTAGCCCATCAGGAAACTCCTTGCATCTCAGCACTGAGGTGTGACAGGAAATTAAATCCTGGATTAATTTGCGCTACCAGGAAAGAGAAAGTGCATGACCCACAAAGAGAAATTTGGTCTTGCTATACTGCTGCACTTATCTGCAGATTGAAAGGAAAGGCTATTTTCAGTCAACCTCTAACTCAGTGAAAACAGTGTTAACGCAAAACCTGTTCAGCTTGGCTTGCTTTGAAAAGAAGGGATTTTAAAAATGACAGTTTTAAAAATGGAAAATAAGCAAGATCGCACTTTAAACTTCAACTTTAGACCACATAGCACTTTTCCCTTCCACTGCCTCCTAACTATCCTAATCCTATCATCACAAGACAGCTGCCTCCAGCCAGTGTCATCCTCCTCCACTCACGCCATCAGCAAAAAGAAAGTTTACCAGTTTACGGACTGGTCACATAGATGCGAATGTCAATGTTTCAGATTTTGCTCTCCTGCTCATTATTGCACACAGTATTTACAAAGTTCAATAATTTTAATGATGATGATTAATGAAATTGTCTAGACCAGATACATTTTGATGTTATGCATTTTCAGAAAAAAAAGTTAAGTTCTTGTAACAAAATCAGGTGTACCTCTTGAAAATATATATCACAGCAAATATGTGCTCCCCACTTTTTCCTGGGAAGATGAGGACCTAGTTTTATCTGACTCAATCATTTGTTACACCACAAAGTAGACAGGACATTATTGGCAATTTTTTTAACTGTCATTGTTCTGCCAGAGCACTGTAGTGATTTGCTGTAGAGAGAATGAAAAAGAGTTAGTGCTGTGATGGTCAGACTGGTGATAGAAAAGATATAATTGGTCTCACACACTTCCACACACATGCCACACATCAGCCCCTGTACAGGTGCACACACAAAGCCACACAGCAGCTACGCGCAATGCAAGTCTGGCTCCCTAAATGATTTTCAGATTACATTATGCAAGTTCTGAGCATGACATCATTTTTCTCTGTTTTCTATTTTCATGCCCTGGCGTCAAGAGGTTGAGAGGTCAGCTGTGTTTTTGCGTCTGTCTGGAGGTTTTTTCTTTCTTTTTAAAAATATTTCAGCTGTGACAGATGTTGGAGATTTGAAGACACTATTGTGTATTAGTTTATTAACAAAGACACTGATAACTGACAGTGCAAGTTCTTTTATTTAAGAGCTGTGTGATTTTGAGAATATTCAAAGATGTTACGGCACTCATTTTCCAAACTAATAATTTCCCAGTGTCTCACGTTCAGAGCCGTTTCCTGTTGTTGTCCTTTGCTGAGTAGGATGAAGGGATTTAGTCATCAAAGACGCAGCACAAGAAACAATCAGTCCACTCTAGAGAGAGAAATTTCACAGTGACTCAATGTGGCGCAGACATGCCCTTTTGTGCTGTTATTTCTCCATGGTAGCAAATTGCCCATGGCCCGCGGGAGCAGTGGGAACAGATTAATGTAACCTTCCTTCTGGTTGGACTTTGTTCCACAGCTTTGCCATGGTTCCATCAGAAACCCCAAGGTCACGTGCTTCATCTCCAGGGAACGACTGCCTGTCAGTGTCGGGTGACAATGCCGTCAACATGTTTAGTGGGTTTGGAGAGAGAATCGCACGCCATAAATTAGCTCCCATGCTTCAGGATTCAAATACACCAGTACAAGAAGTAAACGTTGTTAGAAGTGTAAGAGTGGAAAAGATAACGTGAACTGAGTGGTGTACACCAAACATCATACATAATTTATGCATTAGGCTTTTTGATCTGAGAGTAGCATTGCTATTTTTTCCTGTTGCAAAAGCAGTCTATTCATATGGTGGCTTCTTGCAAATCCAGACTACATACTCCAGTTGTCTAAAAACAACATACCACTGAGACAAGCAATTAGTTACAAAAATACATGTATTATTTTACAATAATTTCATCCATATCCACCTCTTATGATGCTTACAAAATATCAAATGTTTGTGCAATTTTCAAAACCACCCTTATTATTTAGCAACATGTCTTCGCAGATTAGTAGTAGTTTAATTACTTTTTTCCCTGCACAAATTATATTAAACAAAGATGGTGGCATGAATAATAGATAAAATGCTCTTTAACAAGGGAGTTAGTAGAAGTCAAGATGTTACAGGTCAACATTTACCAGTATATGGTAGATTTGCCTTAGGGTAATCTTACACTATAAACCACTATAAAATTCCAACTCAGTGACATCTAGTGATGAATGGGCTACCTTTTTGCAGATGCAGATCAAAGATTTGACAGAATAATTCATCATTGCATAGCGATGTATCCATATTAAAGTAGTGAAAATACAACAAGCTCTTGCGAAATTAATTGGATACGTGCAGAACCACTTTGTACAACAATCTTGTTAGCTTTTGTGAGGTGTCAATTTCATTGCTATAGAATAACAG
Source organism: Coilia nasus (assembly GCA_027475355.1). Taxonomy (NCBI): domain Eukaryota; kingdom Metazoa; phylum Chordata; class Actinopteri; order Clupeiformes; family Engraulidae; genus Coilia; species Coilia nasus. The sequence goes on along the minus strand of CM050218.1, from coordinate 16,171,396 downwards.
TGTCATGAAAGGCAAGTGCTTAGGGAATCAGTTACATATGGGATGTTGTAACCTCCATGGAATTCGGCCACTGACCTAAGCCTATATTTTGGGGTGTCTTTTTATAAATATTAACATTTATTCTCAGCATTATTTTTTTGACAGTTTCTTTGTGAAAAGTGACGTTTCTACCTTACCAGCTAAAACATGTTTACTGTCATCGATGATGTCCATTTATAAGGAGAAGTGGAATGTAGTGATTGTCATGCCCTGATGAATTAGGCCGACACATGCTGGCTGTTTTTATCTTGTTTGAGTATGAACTAGCCTGATGAAGTAAGAGTGCCTTTGATTACCCTCTCTCATTGTCATGAGTTAAACAAGAGATTATCACACTTTCTTGGAAAGGCTTTGGCTCCAAAGAAGCACATGAAGTTACAAAACCACCACAATGTCCTCATATTTGGGTCCTGGAGGGATATAAAAACATGGAGTAGCACAAACCCTCCCTCGCTTCTATTTCTCATCTGGCCATCTGCTTTAACATGTGACTGTACGCCTTCTCAGGAGGATTTCCCCTTTACTGCAAACGTAGTAAAAAAAAGGGAAGGGCAAGGGCAGAAAAAAATGGATTTGCCATCAGTTTCAAGAACCCCAACGGGATTAAGTAGAAGATCTTTGCCTGCACAACCAAGACAGTGAAATCAGGGGTAAAAAAAGAGAAAAAAGGAAAAAGAATAGGACAGAAAAAAAGAGTAGAAATAAAAACAAAGCAGACAAAAGCTGTGCCATCTGCAGAGACAGAGCCTGCGGGCCTGTGCTGACCACTCCGGGCCCTGAATAACAGAGGAGGGACAAATGATTGGAGGCCCGTCTGACTGTAATCCTCAAATGGGATTAACATAGGTTTTGAAAGATTACAACTGGCAGCATGTACATACTTTGCCCCTGGACTTACCTCGTGCCAGAAGGCTGACAGCTTTGCAGTAGGCGCCTGTCTGCCAGGGACGTTACTAGGAGGAATTAAGCTTTGCTTGGGCACTGCCCCCCCCCACCCCCACCCCCCACCCCCAGCCCCAGCCCCAGCCCCAGCCTCAGCCTAACCGCCCACTCCCAAAACATACACGCACAACACAATTCTAGGAGACGAGGGAGCGGGACTGTTTAAGATTTAGGAATACAAGGACGCTTGCTTGTATTCTGAATTATGGATTAAGTCTTCACACTCACAGTCTTAGCCAAAATTAGAAAATCTCTTGACGCCTTTATCTGTGACTGTTTCCCTGCTCTCTGACTCCTCTCTGCGTAGTGAGAACAATTTCCTTAGTGAGAACAAATTCAATACAGTTTACTCCATGTAGAATAATGGGTTCGTTAAAATGTTGAATACTTTCAATGCAGGAACTTTGCGTTACCTTACCTCATCAGAAAGTAAATCTGATAAAAGTTAAAAGTACACTGTTTTCCTACAGCCTACTGTTTTGGTCAAAAAACTAGATTGTTACTAAAATCTTTAAATATAAAAGCCTCAGTAAACCCCCCAGTAAAACAGATATAGTGACGCCCATGCTGTCTGCTTCCTTGTGCGCACATCGCTTAATGGGTGTTGTAGTTTATTGCATATAGAAATTCTATATTTTGTTTTGAATATGTAACGATATGTTTTAATATGCCTACAAGAACATAATTGGACAAGTGAGCACAGCAACATACTTCATATTGGAAAAAATGTTTATTCTTTATTGGATTCCTCTCATGTAAACATTTCACAAAGTAACAATTGTCAAAAGAAAGCATGCCAATTACAACAGCACTGGTGCAGTTATCGCTTGCCAGCAGCCTCTTTCGCCACTGAACCATGCCCACTGAGTTGCACTTTTCCCTTTGATGTTAAATGCAGTACATATTTACATTACATATCCTGTAAAACTGTTAAATGCATTTGAGTTACTAAGCTCAGTCGCCACCTAGTGTCATGCACACAGAACAGTACTAAAAATCGTCAGCCTTGAAATGGAAATGGATATGCACAGAAAAAAACATAGGCAACACGGCAGTGCACATCAAACAAGTTAAGCGATAAAGCTACTTTTTATTATTGTTGTAAACGTTTTGTATTAGGCCTAATCATATAACTCTTAGGAACATTAACAGCATGCCCACTGACTTCAAAATTAATTAATTACCCTGAAAGTAACCCATGCAAATGAACGAACGGTGAATTAAAAAAAAAACTCCAGTAGAAGCCCTGTTTTTCAGGTAATCGATGTTATGCAAATGCAAGGCATCCATTAACATATTACTCCAGAATTAAAAAAAAAACATAGAATTATAGAAGGCTACTTTTGAAACTACATGCATTATTAGCTGTTGCTGGCATCAGTCTTTCCCCGCGGCGACGATAGCAGCTGGTGCGCACGATGTCTAAACTTCTGGTCTCTGACGCTGTATATTATAACGTTCCAGCAACTGTTTGTGGCTAATATCCAGAAAGCAAAAAACGAGAAATTGCACCACTCATTTCCGATTACATTGCCCACAACAAAGACAGCGATGGGAGTGAAGGATGCCGTGAAGGCTAAGGTCAACGTTCCTATGGTCTTTGCAGCCTTGATGTCGGAGAAAGTGGGTTTGGAGATGCTTTGGCAATCAGCCTCCGCTAGATGTTTCCTTCTCTTTGAATGCTGTCGGATGGTTGAGAGAGATATGATATTTATCACCACCGTCCCCCCAAGCAGAGTAAAGTCAAATGCTGGAAAAAGTAAAAGAATATTCCACGCTTGAGAGGGAAAGCCATTCCTCCCCACTGCGTAATTGCACATCCTGCTACAAGAGTTATATTCCAGTGCGATGTCTTTGCTAAATAAAATGGGAGTTACAGCAAGTAAAAAACTCCCTATCCAAGAAAAAACAATTAGGACACTTGTTCTCTTCTTTGTTATCACGGACTCCTTGTGTAGTGGCTTCACAACGGCGATACTCCGCTCAATAGTGAGAAGGAAGATAGTTGTTATTGAAACCAACGTGCATCCTGCAAACATTGGTCCGATTAAAATACACGGGTGAAAACTCATGTCCTGTGAATTGCGCGTTGTCCATTCTGGTGAGGAGCCATTGATCAACAGAGAAACCTCTGCGTAAACAGAGAGCGGCACCACGAATATGCCCACCGCTAGATCGGCTGTGGCCAGGGATGCTTTCAAGTAGCCCTGAGGAGTCTGGAAATGTTTGGTTCCTAAAACCACAGCTAACGTTACTGCGTTGCCAAAGAGTATCGCAAAGATCAATAAGATCATAAATACTACCATCAGTATTTTGTTGGCAAGCGTGCAGCAACAAATTGTACAGTTTGTTGCCTCCAGCCCAGGCAACATCTTGGCGCGTAAAAGTCCGTAGTGCCAATGGTGACCACCCCTCTCACATAAAGGTACGGAACGCTCTGTCCCCAAGCATCACTGCTTTTCCAAGCTTTGTCATTAACAGTTTACAAGGACTGGATTTATTTGGACAGGCAACCCCTGAAAACAAAGATTTATGCTCATGTCATGCTTCAAACCAATGGAGAATATGATGGATTGTATACAAGAAAGACACAGCCAACCCCTTCAGAACATACACAGAAACACTTACTGTTATGTTAGGGTGTAACTGGAGGAAATCAAATCTCCAGGTGCAACCGATGTGCAAACGCATGAGGTTTTGGCAACATACCAGTGAAAAGTAGATGATTAATGCTAGCCTATTACGCACATGTTTAAGTCCATCAAAAAAGCATCGATTTGTCCGGTCTTGCTTGTAAATATAAGCTCTTCCTCCTGCAATCCTTACATACAAACTACGTAAAACTCTAACTGAAGGAGCGTCTGCACTGAGGTGGAAACTCTGGCAGGTCCACTGAAACGCTATATAGAGTGTTATGACGTAGGATGTCGCTTTACTATTGGCCCCTCGGTTGAGATCATAGAATGAGAGAGTCAGTGGTTAAAATGGGGATACATTTCTTTCTTATTTAACAATTCTGCTATGATCGTTTAACCACCTCAAGGGATGTAGTGGAGGACAAAAGCAACTAAACAGAGTTTTCTCACCTCTCAAATTTCAAACACAATTTCTAACATCCCAAAATCACATTGCGTCGTCTATATCTGCACTAGACACAACTGAAATGCATCGGGACTGTTCAAACATGCATGTCTTTTTAAAGCATCCACCCACCCACCTCTGATTTTACCACTACACCCCTACCTGCTTTACTAACATGTAGTTTCATAGCAATATGGGGAAGTCCTTTGACGGGGATTAGATAAACTCGTATGTGAGGTTTTATCAGATGGTAAAGAGAGCAGGCATCCACTGGTGGAAGTGAAAAAACAAGACATGTTGACAGCCTCATGAGTCAGTCAACCTCTTGAAATAAATAAATCACTCTACATTTTCTAAGAAAGTCCAACACCTGGGGGCAGCAGGGAGTCGCAACAAAACTCATTTTAAAATAACCAAATTTGCTAGATTACTACTGGCGCTCATCGACATTAACGGCAGTTTTATGAAAGATAAACTTTCTATTTTTCCATTACTTTATTTTTTCCCTGAGATGAAACTTGTCAGTGTTGTCCTAGCTCTTACTTCACAGCACAAGCAACAAACCTGCTTCAGCCACTTCTTTGGGCGAGGAATTGATGCGGACAGGAGGATGTGAAAGAACAAGTAGGTCAGACAGAGAAACTGACATCCACAGACGATGTGAAACTCTTTTTGAACAAAGCTTGCAGTCAACTATACACTTTGCAAGAGCTGGAGAACATTTCTTAACAATAACGTGCAGGCCTAATGTTTTTTTTATGTTTGGAATTTTAAATACAATCTGACATATACACCAGAGTTTTCAAAATAAAACTAAATTATGATACTTTACAATAACTAAGAGCAGCTGAAATGTAATAGCCTCATACCTATATAATATTACACACTGAGGCTTATTTGTGGTTAAAAGGAGAGTCTTCCCAAATCACAGTATGAAGATCACTGTGTGCAACGTGCAATATACACATTGCTTTGCCCTGGTTACTCAGTCCCATGGCTTGAAACTTTATTGTTTATGCAGGCAGCTTTCTGGATTTGAAGCATCCCTAGTCACTTCACTAAACACCCTTTAGAGACAAATCATTGACTTCAGAAGGATAGTGGCATTATAGATTTACTACACTGACTACAATACAAAATAGATGATTAAGTGTAGAATATAAAACTGACGTTATGTACCATGAGTTATGTACTGACGTTATGAACTGTGCTCTCCCCTGTACTGTTCACCCTGTATACCACCGATTTCAGCTACAACTCAGAGACTTGTCACATGCAGAAGTTCTCTGATGACACTGCAATCGTGGGGTGTATCAGGGATGGACAGGAGGGGGAGTACAGGTGCCTTGTGGAGGACTTCGTTGGGTGGTGCCGAACTAATCAGCTGCAACTGAACACGACCAAAACCAAGGAAATGGTGGTGGACTTCAGGAGAACCGCCCCGCCGCAAGGTGCCTGTCACGATTGATGGGGAGAATGTCGAGACAGTCTGCACTTACAAGTACTTGGGGGTACACCTCGACAATAAACTGGACTGGTCTACTAATTCAGATGCACTCTACAGAAAAGGACAGAGCAGGCTGTACTTCCTCAGGAGGCTGAGGTCTTTCAATGTCTGCAACAGACTCCTGCTGATGTTCTACCAGTCTGTCATGGCCAGTGTGCTGTTCTATGCTGTGGTATGCTGGGGTGGCAGCACTAGGAAAAGAGACAATGGGCGTCTGGACAGACTGGTGAGGAAAGCAGGGTCTGTGGTGGGCATGGAGCTGGAGTCTCTAACTACAATAGCTGAGAGGAGGACCCTGAGCAGGCTGCACTCCATACTGGACAACGACCGCCACCCCCTACACACCACCATCATCAATCAGAGGAGTTTGATCAGCAACAGACTCCGGTCCCTCTCCTGCAGGACAGACAGGCTGCGGAGGTCATTTGTCCCCAGGGCCATACAACTGTATAACAGCACACAGAAGGAGCTGAGCATCATGGACTGGAGTGCTTGAGCACACACACTCACACACTCACACACACACACGCGCACACACACACGCGCACACACACACACGCACACACACACACACGCACACACACACACACACACACGCACATGCTGTCCCTGGTGGTGACTACTACACGACTATGGACAGCAATATACTGCACTACCCTGATAACTACTGCACTAAAGGACTCTTCTATGACTACTGCACTAAAGGACCCTCATATAACACTGGACAATTTTACTGGGACACTGTAATCTATCTACCACAAAGCACCTTATCACGACACTTGTTTACCTCGTGGAATTCTTACCACTGGACAATTTTACTGGGACACTGTAATCCATCTACCACAAAGCACCTTATCACGTCACTTGTTTACCTCGTGGATTCTTATTACCTTACTTATTATCATTACAATGTTTTTTCTTCCCTCTGTTCAGTGAATGTGGTATTATGCAGACGTGTGTATTAGGCTTGATCTGTTTTTTGCAATGTGTATTATGTGTATGCTACTGTGTGCAATAGGCTTGATCTGTTTTTTGCAATGTGTATTATGTGTATGCTACTGGACACCTTAATTTCCTTCGGGATCAATAAAGTTACTCTACTCTACTCTACTATGTAAATACTCAATAATGCTCTGAGTATGGGTCTAATAACATAATTATTATAATGAACTGGCAACTTCATACAATAGTGTTTCCTGCTTAATATTGTAATATTGCCACAAGGGGGGCCCTGGGGACACAACCAGCTGAGCAACCTACTTCACAGGGCTTATAAAAGGGATACATGAGTGTTAGACTCTCAAAAGTGGCGTTTCAATCAAGCCCCTCTTCATGACCATGACGGGCGAAATTGTTTGATCTTTAATCTACAAATAAGTACCTAGGCCTAAGTGTGTGCCACACATTTTCTTTGAAATTAAAAACAGTTTCTATTTGCCTGTCTTTTTATCCACCCATCTGTGTAATACAGTCTCCAGCAGCACAACTGGGTGATCACAAATAGGCATATGAGTAGGCCTAATCATTTTCCCCATCAATTTCCAACACATTTTTACATCCAGATTTACAGTTGCTTTCCAACCTTGTTTAGAGGTGAGCACCATTTGATTTCTTAGCCTACTCATTCACTCTCACGTTTGTTGTTCTTGGCATGCTGTGTTTAATGTTTTCCACTGTGCTCATAAATACCCACAGGGCTTTCGGGGGGAAAGAGTTGTTATACAGGTTGATCAACTTTGACAAAGACGCCAAAGGTCTCGAGGAAAAAAAGAGTTAAGTCGAAAGCAGGTTACTGACTGCACGACAATGCTCAGGTGAATCTGCCTGTCCTGGGAATTGTCTGTGTATTCTGTTTATTACATCAAATTAGAACGTATCTATCCCTCTCTCTCATCCGTCTCATCTGTCTTCAGAGAAGTGACGTTTCCACTCCTGCTAACAACTTTACGGAGCCATATTGTTATTGCCCGCAAAGTGCCCGAGGAAGCTGCTGCCTTGCTACTGATACAAGCAAAGTGTTAAGGGTGATAAATCTGGAATTTCTTTGGGAAGTTACAAGTCACTTCAACTTTACTGGCATACGTTTTCTTACCGAGGTATGTGTTTTCTGATTATATTGCCACGATTCCGTCTGTTTTCTCTGGGTGTATTTTCCAAGCGTACTCAGCCATTTGTGAGTTAGCATTAGCCTGCTAATATGGACTTGGAACTTGGAAATGGGCTTATTCGTTCTCGTGCTAATGTTAGCTTGAATAGGGATACAGTCGGGGGTTAAGTTACTTGCTAATATCAGCCAAGTAAGTAGTTTTGGAAAAGAAGCGCGTCCATCCCAAATCAACCCACTTTTCAATTAAAGTTTTGCGTTTGTTGTCGAAGTGTTAAATAAGCAGCGAAAGTATTCTGTTTACTTTACTGTGAATGTTATGCCGTGTAGCTTTTAAAAACTCTGGACCGTTTGTGAACTACCAGTTAGCAAGCTAACTTATACATTATGGAAACGGTTAGCCTGTCAGTCAGTAGGTAAAGTAATGTTAGTTTAACTAGGCATATATTTTAGCTGTTTTGTCACCCAAATGCAAGGATGTGAATGTCCAAAACGTTTAATCGTCTATGTAACAGGAGTTTATAAATGCAAAGTACGATAGCATTAATTTAGTTGTTAGTCACGTTAACTAGCTAGGAATGTTATTTCCTTTGAGCTATACATTGTCAGTTACCCAGGCTATTGTAAACAAGCTGGAAAATAGTATCTGGACGGCGGAGGGGATCAGATTAAAAAGAGTTTTAAAGTCATGGGCAGTGGCAGCGATATATAGACTAACTGAAACCAGACCGTAGAGAAATATAAGCTCGGGACAGCTGATGAAGGTGTTGGAGTTTTTCTTTTATTCGTTTTAATTACAGTGTTTGGAACTAGTGTATTTTTTTCTGGGTTAATAAACACGGTCGTCTAGTTATACGCCACAATAAGAAAGCTGTCAGACTGTCATTAACAGTCTGCTTAGACATCTGCTCGGCCTATTTCTAACGGTACAAGCGCGTCAGTAGATTAGTGCTTAGAGCTTTGTGGATACACTGCATTTAGGAAAAGTGTTTCGTTTCAACCGTTCCAAGTGTTCTGTCAAAGCGGAGGCATCGTGTAATTATGGTTCGAAGTTAACATTTCCGTGATGTATTTTATTATTTTGACCTAAGGGCCGTCATCAGAACGTGCACTTCCTTTAATGTGCTTCTTCCATGGGAAGAGAGGTTAAATCGGTAGTTTCATGTAGGAGCTCCCATGTGACGGTATGATTCATGAGATGAACCTGCCTCCCTTGTTGGACTTTACCTAACCTATACTGTGAATTTATTAGGAGCTTTTCTATGTGGACTATGTATTGCCAAACATATTTCATTGAATAGAGCCTACTTGGTAAATGTAATTGGAACCTAAAGCTGGTAGATTTGTTTTTTGGTTAGAAGCAAACATTTTCTCAGTTTCCAGATGTGACAGCACACTAATACTTACTAATACTTAAGTTAGTATCAGATACTAAGCATTTTCCACTCTGTATTCTCTCTCTGTCTTGAGCTTAGTTGCTCGCCTAAAATTATTTAATCATGCCTGATGCTTAGCCTATATGATGGCACTGATTTTCTTTCAGTAGTTTTTTGTCTTTAAAATTAAATGATTGAGGTATTGAGAATGGTTTGTGTTGTTTTTGAGCAACACCTCTTTGTTTTGGAAGGACTTGTCTTTAAAACCAGTTTAGCTAGAAGAGTAGATCATTTAAGCTGAGACCAGGTGGGAAAATCCTTGTCTCGCCTTCATCAATGATGCTACCAGTTCTTATTGCACTTAAATGTCAACGTCTGCATGTTTAAAGATTTTAATCAGTTCTCACTTTCTGTGATTGGTCACCCACCTTTCTGAACAGGAGAGCAGGCACACATGCAGAACACTGTGTTGCAATTGCCATGAACGATGGGGCATGAGGCTCAGGCTTAGTTTCCCTTTTCTTGTGCACAGCCAGTACTTTAGCTTTTTGCACAGTGTCTGGTGGGCCAGGGCTGAGGAGAATATGTTGAACACATGAGAAGGTCTGAATGAGAGAAACAGATGCTGTCACTCTAAGCTACCTTCTGTATCTCTTTCTCTGTCTCTCTCTGTCTGCCTCTTTCTGTCTCTCTCTCTCGCTCTCTCTCTCTCTCTCTCTCCCCTCTTTTTCTCTCTCTTTCTTTTTTTCTCTCTCCCGCTGGCATAATGCGAGCAGCTTTGAGGCCTCCTAAATCCGACCCTAGAACCTGGAAAATGTTTTGAGGGTCTTTTGTCTGTGTGCCTCAGGCATCTGGTCGTGTTAAAATTTTAATGTCGGCTGGATCGTATTTATGGGTTTCCAGCTGTCAGAGAGCCGTTGTTACTTATGTTTGTGTTAGGATGGCCTCTTTAGTTCTTAGGCTGCTTTGCAGTGCTGGTTTCAAACCGCATCTTAGGTTTGAGAATTGACAGAGTTCTCTCCTTCTTTGTAGTGTAAGCACTCAGGGTAATTCTCATATCCACTGTGTATGTTTTGGGGAACATTGTTACATATATGTTTTTTTCTGTACTATATATTCTCTTTGCTCAGTAGCCATAAACACTCCCTATTAGACTCTTTCTGTAGTAGTGCAATTGTGTATTTGACCAGAGCAGTGCAGAGCAGCATACCAGAAATGCTTGTGTCTGATTTTCGCTAAACTGGGATGGGATGTTGCAGTGGCCAGGCAGTCCCACCACCTCTACGACCAGCTGTAATTGGCCAGGCTGCCGTCGCAAGACCTTTACCCCCACCGAGGGCTCAGCACTTCCCGCGCCGTAAGAATGGAAATAGCTGAGTCAGAAGATGTGTTGACACATAGAACACAAGGTCTGACCATTAGCATCAGCAAAAAAAAAAGTGGAGGGAGGCTGGTTAGGGTGGGTTGCAAACGCCATGTGCCCTGTCATTCATTGTAGGAGTAAACAAGGGTATTTCTAAACTCTGCTTATGACTCAAGAATGCCACCATTTCACTGGGGTTATAATGAGTGAATGCCTGGCCCTACGCACTGAAATTGAACTTTTAGCACCAAGGTGACTCGTGCTCTGATGCCAGGGTATTAACCATGGTAAAAGCCTACTATTTGGCTCTAGGCTTGACAGCTATGCACTTATTGACCACTACATTTCAGTTGTAATTAAAAACAAAAATGTGCTGTCAAGAAAGAAAATAATTTTGATCAGTGGGAGTGGTTACTTCTGCAATTTTACGTAAGTGTCAATTTGGAGATGAGCCCTATTGTCAAGATAAAATCTCTCATCGGGCGTATGGTTATAACCATTGAATGTCCGTTACCGTCTTTACCTCGTCTTACTCAGTCCTTAGTGAGTGGTCGGGTTGTTCCATGTCTGAAACAGGCCGGCTGGTGACACATGGAAGGGAGGCACACTGTAACTGTGGCCTGGGGAATTTCCCCACATCTGTGAATTTGTGGCCACCCAAGGCTGGTGCACATCAAGGCATCAAATGTTCCATGGACCAGCAAGCTACTCGGTGTGTGTCCCTTCTGAGTCGGGGTTAATTTCCTTTCTTTTGAAGTAAAACCCCCTTCATGGGATGAAATAATTGGATAGTTGCGACTTACCCCGAAAGCCTCCAACCATCAGAGCGTCGGTGGCACGCCGCAACGGAACTGCTGTTAATGGAATGCGTGCCATGTGCCCTGATTGGCTGGATGACGTGTGTGATGGAAAACTGCGATGTTGACGGTCCAGGTCCTGGCAGGTCCTTGCGTGTAGTTGGTGCCTGACCTGCTTTTGTAGGGCATAAGCCCAGCAGTGGAGTTACAGTTTATCTTTGACGAGGAACATTGAACTTTGCCCAGCTCTCCTGCAGTTTCTTTCACATGGCTGGTTTGAGTGTGAAAAAAAAAGGGAAATGCAAAATCCAAAAGGCCTGTCTGTGTAGTCTAACTGGTATTGACGTGTAGGCTAGCAGGTTGAATGTAAAAGTGAAATTTAGCTTGGGGCAATGCATGCTGTAGGTGTCTGAAAGCCAAAGGCAGAGTCAGATGAAAGCAGTGCTGCTGAGGGCCAGGGGGTTTGATCTGTTGGTCTGTGGAGACCGTTATCTCCTCACCACCCGGTATTGTTATTGCATCACGGCCTGGCAGTCAAGGCAAGAAAAGGAGAAATGAGATGCGCTCTTGGTACAATTCAAGCAGACAGGAAGACACTCCCAGGGGATGGTGGGGAAATGGCAGCCTGTCAGCGTTAATGATTATCCCTTTGCTAATAGTGTTCAGCTGGCAACTCTTCAAGATCTAAAGCACCTTAGTGTATTCTTTCAACCTCTGTCCAGAGCACCTAGTGTAAATTCCTATTTGCAACATCACAATGGCGTTCCCTAAGACCTAGATGCCTAGGCTATCTGTGGTATCTATGTTCAGGATTAAGCTCTGCAGCAGGCCCTTTGTTTTGATGGTACATTCTCATATCAGGTGTGTGTGTGCATGACCTCTGCAGTCTGCGACAGTCTGTGAGATCTTATGCTCTGAGCTGTCTGTGAGCCGAGCTGTTCTTGTGTCAGAGGTAATCTGCGTGTCTCTCTCTCTCTCTCTCTCTCTCTCTCTCTCTCTCTCACACACGCTCTTCCAGTGTGGTGTATTTAGAACCCATGACCCAGCCCAGCATGATCGCCTTTGTGTGGTGGATTTGTGTCCAGTAAGAGTCCATACAGTGTGTTAGTAAAGAGACAGGGCATTTTTGATACTCCGGACCGTGACGTACAGGAGAGGTCTGGGAAGCGCTTGCAGGAATCTAGAGGTAAGATGTCCACGGGGTTGCCTCAGGGCAGTTACGTAATTGTTACCCAGTAAAAAAACTAATATAAGAACAAGATGATGTACGAATCCTTGGAGTGCATTAGCACTAGCAGGTGAGGAAATGACTAGAAATGTCCGGAATGTTTCTGTGGATTCGCAGCAGGTTCTCTAGTAATGAGGAACTGACCAAGGCAGTTCTATCTGGATGAAAAAAAAGGTCACCCTGGGTAACAGGAAAAAGTGTAGGGTGACAGGAAAGGGACTAGGATGTCACGTGACTGAAAGTTCTGCCTGCACCGCCTGTACCCACCTGCTGCTTCTGGTGGCTGTGGCAGAAGTGAAGGTAGATGTTATCAGCCTCTCGTGTACAGGATATTTGTCTTGGAGATGTGAGTGCTGTGGTTGAGGGCGTGCATGCAGCTCTCTCTCGCTGAGCTCCTTGCTGTAAACACGCTTGCTATCTAAAGTTGCTCAGGCGGCCAGAGCAGTGGCCCGTGTCTATGTGTGGAAAGGGACAGAATGCAGACAAGAGTTCAGGCGACATGACAAGTCGACCTCAAGCGCGCAGGATATAAATAATCACAGTCAAACCCGAAAATCTGCTTCCTCTTCTCCGAATCTGCACACAGCTGTTTGAAGTGTCTGTGGTACTCGGCGCATCCAGTTCTGCTCAGAGCCACTTCTGTGTTGCCCCACAGCACTACTTTCACGTGCTTACTACTAATGCTTTTCTTTCTGTAATTTACCGTGTCTGTTGCAAATGGCCACATTACAGTTGCCCTAGTAAGAGGGGTATAAAATGTGTTTGCTTTTGCAGCTATGTAGAAAAAAATGGCATGGAAAAACAGCTTGTTGCCATGACATAGTAAGCGTTCCTGAAGGCCTTAATTGGATTAGCGCTGTTTGAAGTAGGCTAGTTGTTTATTAAAAGGCATTTGAGGATCACGTCACGTGACGCAGTGGGCAAATCCACTGCCAATTTGCTCTGTTGTGGTATACTAGCTCAGATATTTTTTTCCCAAATTACAGCCATTCGTGTCTCCGGGGAGAATTACATGGGCATTTTTGGGCATTATGAACATCATAGGACAGCTTTAAGTAAAGGAAAAACAGCCAACTGTTTAGAACGGCTTTTTTGTATGTGATTGAGCTTCTGAGGAATGATTCCATTGTAGAATGTCTATAAGCCTCAGTAGTAACAGTGTGTCTTAGGCCCTGCACACGGTAAGCAGGATAAATATTAATACGTATTATATGCACGCCTGTAATCAAACAGAGCTGGGTCAGCAGATGTGACGTAACAATAAATACAGAACCGTAACTTTTAATAGCAGAAAATAATCCAAAAACGATAGTGTGGACGAAGACAGTTTTGACAACGAATATGCTTATTTATATTTATCCGGCCTAATGTGTACAGGGTGTTAGCCTCGTCTCAAATATCTGTGTGTCCAAACCATAAAGTTTTAGAAGATCCCATCTCAGTAAACAGGGAAAGAGTAAAGAAAAGCTACGTGATTAGATGGTTGGCCTGTTTCGCTCGTCAGACCACACTACAGCACGCCGAATGTCTTGATTTTGTCTCTTACTGTCTACCTCTTTCATGCCTACAGTTGCGGTGCATGTCATTGTCATCAGCAGCACGATCTGTTCTCTGAGTTTAAACTCTGTCAAGCCTTAGACATTATCTTTAAATTAAAGGGCAGTCAGGTGTTTTTGTTGTTGTTTTGTTTGAGGATGAAGCTCCTAGGGACATGGGAACCACTTTGATGTATAATGGATACCCACTTGAAAGCAATACGGAAGAACATGTGATCAGTGTAGGATTGATTTAAGTAATTTTAGATGACTGAACCATTTGCATTTTAAAACCCATTGCATTGAAAGATGAAGCCATTTCCTTCAGGTAGCTGTTAGGCTGGACAGTGATTGCCAGGGTACAATTCAGGTTGTGAAAGCGGCAATACATGTATATGCGTAGAGCAAAACATCGATGTACTTGAACGTTGACATGTTTGGTTAATAAAGGAATAAAAGAGTATAAAACGTCTACATGCACTGCTGAAAAATATTTATATTCACATTCATACAGAAATTCATGAATTATTTAAGCCGCTGACTGAGTACATCAATTTACATTTTAGTTAGAATTGTTTGCATCCCTGTAGCAAAACAGTGCTGTGTCGTAGTGGACCGAAGAGCCTGCCACTGCTGTGATGAGCTTCTCCGTTGCCATTTTTAATACAAAGTAGGAACTAGGTACTAAAGTTACACCGTTTGTTTCCTCGAACCCACCTGATTGTCGGACGTTGGTAAATCAATGTATTCCGATTGGTATTCGCGGTATTCTCCGAACCGCGTCATAGCTCATTACCATAAAGTTAACTGACTTTTAACTTCTCTTTTTCGCTCTGGTCGCCCAATTCGCTTCGCTGCCGGCGAATTCGCTTTGTTCGCCCAATTCGCCGACCCTCCATAGAGAAACAATGACTTACGTCGCTCTGGTCGCTTTGGTCGCTTCTGCTGTGAATGTACAGTTACGTCTGAACTAAATTGCAGTGAAGAACTTAATAATAACTGAATTCAACACTAAAAAAGTGGCTTTTTAAAGTCCCAATTCGTAACACAGTCTACCTACTTTTATTCTAGTCTCGACAGATGTGCTGCTCTGTCTAGTTCACACAGTTGGCCTTGAACTTTTTCTGATGCTGTTTGATTTTTACAGCAGAATCTTAGTTTTCGGTCTCCCATCTCTCTTTTCTCTCTCTTTCTCTCTCTCTCTCTCTCTCTTTCTCTCTCTCTCTTTCTCTCAAAATAAATAACTATATATATATGGGTGATTCTCGCAAAACCTGCAATCCTAAGATTTCTGACATACATTTTTTCAAAAGACGTTTATTACTAAATTTTCTTTTATTATATATATATATACATATATATATATATACATATATATATATATATATATATATATATATATATATATATATATATATATATATATAATCTGCTGGATGAATTCCTCATGACCTCATGCTGCTGGGCTTGCGAGGGATCATGCTTCCTTGGCGGCGGTGCTGAGGACACAGAGGCTGGCCGACGGGGCGCATGAATAAGCCATGAGGGTGCAGCTGACGAGGGATAGTCGAGCTCCCTGTCCGGCTCAGCTCGCTGGGCCTCAAAAGCAGCAGCACTGATTGGATGTCCGGTGGACCGGTAGCACCGCAGTGGACCGCAGGCTCACACATGGCGGCGAATGTATAGTATACAACATAACCTCACAGCCCAATTGATGTGTGATTTCACACTCTTGCCTGCACTCAAGCAGATCCTTTTAATACACTTCACACACACACACACACACACACACACGCATACATACACACACGCGAATGCACTTCCTCATCTCACTTCTGTTGCTACGTGTAAGTGTACTGCTTTCACTAGTAAAACCACAAGTTGCATGTGTTTGTGCACACGTGTGTGTGTGTGTGTGTGTGTGTGTGTGTGTGTGTGTGTGCTTGTGCTCACATCAGTGTGTGTATGTAAGTGTATGTCGTCAATAACTGAAGCAATAATGAGGTCAGCAGGCTGAGCTGCGTTAGGAATGCTATGTGAGGCATCCTCCTCTGGCCCTCCCAAGACCCTGTGTCGTCCCTGGGCCATTGTGTGCAGTGTGCACCAGGGCCCACGTGTTGCTCCCAACCCAGATTCTGTGTCAGCAGCCTGGAGAAGGATCCAGTTTCCTGCACTCCTCACAACACAGCTGCTGCTTCTCCATAGCACACTTGTGTGTGGGTTTGAGTGTGTGTGTGTGTGTGTGTGTCTTTAAGAAAGGGAGTATACTTGTGTCCCACACCTGCTGCTTTGACACCACCTGTTTTGTTGTATAACGCTGTCACCTAAATCCATCCCATATATGATACTGAGAGCATGTAAACAATGCTGAGCACAACAGGTGTGTGAGTGAGTGATAGAGAGAGTGAGTGTGAATGAGAGTGGGAATGAGTGTAAGAGAGAGAGAGAGAATAAAAGAGAGTGTGAATGAGTGAGAGACAGAGAGAGATGTAGTGGTTGCATGTGTCAGGGTATGCAGAGCCTGGGGTGTGTGAGCTGAGAATGTATTGCGAAGCATCAGTATGACTGACAAAGAAGAAACTCAGAACCGGATTGTTGGGACAGATTCTGGTAAATTCAGGCTTAATCTGCTGAAGCCAAATCCACAATAAATGACTTTAATTCCAAGTTTGGAGCATGCTGGGGTATAATAAAGCATTGTATCAATACACAGTACCTGCCTCTGTTGACAGCTGGTAGTCGACTTGCTAGCAGTGTCCACATACAAGCTCGCTATCTGAGATTTGTCATGTTGTGTGGTTAACCCACATTCATGGGTAAAGGACTGGCCTGCCCAATTTGCCAATGCAGCTACTGTGCCAGTCTCTCACTGCTATTCCGCCGAATCTTCAAGGCTTGTGTAACGCCGCAGCCACGTTTCCTGCCGAAGGATGTGGTTTGGCCTGCTGTGGGTCATTGTTTCTGGCTTCACTGTTAAGAGTCCTTTGAAACAGTTTCTTTTTTGGAGAGTGGCACCCATTAGCATCTCCTCATGCCAGTCGATCAGCTGCTTTATGAGGTCATCATCAGAAAGAGAACCATAGTGTGTGTGTGTGTGTGGGAAAGTGAGTGTGTGTGTGTGAGAGAGAGAGAGCGGTAGTGTTGGTCTGTGTGAAAGAGAGGGTTATCTTGTTTGTGTGTGTGTGTAGAGACAGAGGGATTGTGTTTGTGTGTATGAAAGAAAGTGTTATCGTGTGTGTGTGTGTGTAAGGAGAGAGAAATGCAGACAGACAAAAAGCAGTAGTGTGTGTGTATAATGTGTGCATGTATGAGAGAGAGAGTTTGTGGGGTGTGTGTGTGTGTGTATGTGTGTATGTGTGTGTGTGTGTGTGTGTGTGTGTGTGTGTGTGTGTGTGTGTGTGTGTGTGTGTGTAATGTGTGCATGATGAAAGGGAGTTTGTGGGGTGTGTGTGTGTGTGTGTGTAGTGTGTGCATGTATGAGAGAGAGAGTTTGTGGGCTGTGTGTGTGTGTGTGTGTGTGTGTGTATAATGTGTGCATGATGAAAGGGAGTTTGTGGGGTGTGTGTGTGTGTGTGTGTGTGTATAATGTGTGCATGATGAAAGGGAGTTTGTGGGCTGTGTGTGTGTGTGTGTGTGAGGGAGAGAGATGGAGAGAAGGAACCAGTGCTAAATGTTGTAAAGGGGCACTGTGCATATTTGCACTCCTTGTATCTGCTGTGTGATCCCAGCCTCTGTAGCTGTGCGAGAGGATCACTAGCCTGACTGCACTGTGGATCACTAGCCTGACTGCACTGTGGATCACTAGCCTGACTGCACTGTGGCGTTGTGGAGCAGCAGCCGCCCTGTCAGACAGATCATCTGACTGTGAGATCAGCTCACAGGGCGTGTGCATGTGGATGGGATGTATCTTACTGGTGAGGGAAATTGATCATCATTGGATCATGATCTTCAGCCGCACCCTCACGCTCTCTCTGGACTGTGAGAGACTGACTCAGGGCTAGCCTTGAGCTGTGTGTGTGTGTGAGTGTGTGTTTGTGAGTGTGTGTGAGTGTGTGTGAGTGTTTGTGTGTGTTTGTGTAACATGACTATCCACCCTGAGTGACTAGCAATTTTACAGTGTATGTTGCGTCATTGCAGGAAATCAGCTTGTGTGTGTGCATTCTGGCTTAGCTGGATGTTTCAGGCTTTTTGTTTGTTTATGTGTGTTTGTGTATTTTTTGTAAGAATTGTTTATTTTTTTCAGAGGACGCCCTCAGAAATGCAACTGGTTTTCTTTGTAGTGTCTGCTATGATATGTGTACAAGTGTGTGTGTGTGTGTGTTTGATTTTATGTGTTTGGGTGTGTGCTTGTGTGTGTTTGAATGAGTGTGTTTGTTTGGGGTGTTGATAAGAGCAGGGGTACATTTTCGAATGTGTCCATCCCTTGTACTGTGGTGGTTGGAGATTTTCGAGGAACAGTGGAACTCGGCTGCTGGGTAGTTCGAACTTCCTGCAGTCCAGTCCGAGAAGTTGCAATCCAGGTCCCAGTGGTAGCTGGTAGTTATGAACGCATCACACCGGCACACCACACTGTGTAGACTCCTGAGTGTGCCTGAGTGTACAGTGATGAAGAGTGGCACATGTCCTCTCCTCCCCCACTCTCCATCCTATCATCCCGCCTGACAGAATCAGAGCAGCGCTTTGCCCTGGGGAGGGGGGGAGGGGGAGGGGGGAAGGGGCTCCAGCGACAATGAGAAAAACACTCTGCCCCTCTGCTCCCCTCCCCACAGCGTCAACCCCATTCTTTCTCTCAACCCACTGCCATATTTTGTTCGTTGTGGTGAAAAAAAAGAAAGAAAGAAAGAAAGGAGATTGCCTCTGGTTTCCCCATCAGTCCGGTATGATGCAAAGTGCACGCTTGTGCAACTGTGTCAGTGCAGGCAGTGCACTGACCAGCTGTGGCCCAGCACAGGGCCCCCCAGCTCAGGGTCGGCCTCTCCAGGCTCATGGCTGACAGTCACTGGAGCCAGCAGCAGTAGCAGAAGCCTCCTGCTGCACCCACTCCTCACCCCCACCCCCCTGCACAGCGGACCCGTCGCCTGCCGCTACGGAGAGAACAGTGTGTGGATGAGTCATCTGGAACATGTCCCTTCTTGTTATGTGACAACGCCTCACCAGCCTTGGATGGATGGATAGGAGAGAGGGAGAGGGAGAAAGAGGGAGAGAGAGAAAGAGGGATCCTTTCAAGGCTTTTAGAGTCTTGTCTTTGCATCATGGTCTCACACTGTAAGAGAAGTGAGAATTGGAGGGCAGGGAGGTTTAGGTTTTATCTGATACTGATACACGCTATGTGAGTCATCCCTTTCCATCTATTTTAATTCCTCAGCTGTATTAAAAGTGACCAGCATGGTACATTTTGTATTTATTCAGTCTATAGGAACCTCAGTGTTATGTCTATGTCTATAGGAAGCTTAAGAGTATACACAGGGATAAGCCACATAGTACAGGCCAACACACTCAACACACTCAAAATAGAACTGGATTTTTAATGGAGTTATTAATGGTTGCGGACGGCCCCACAAACAACAGATGCAGCATCTCGATGAAGCAGCGGAACGCGTTTCAGCACGGACGAGCGTCACTCAGTTATTGGAACACAAGATGGGGGCGCACAGACACTTTGTTTCAAGCACCCTGAGCTCGCCTGCTGCTCACAGACCGAGCGAGGGAAGAAGAAAAGTGGCCAGTCGCACTGTAATGCAGCCCCAGCTTTGACTGTGAATGTACCTACCCACGCTCTTAACACACAAGCTAAGCTTTTCCCACCACCTGAGGCCCTGTACGGAAAAAGGCAGTGGGCGTTAGAGATGGGCTACTTTATGCCGTGACGGAAGGATTCCCAGGAAATGGCCAGAATTGTTCTGTCAAGGCCATCTGTTGTTTGGGTAGGCCTGTGTTTTCTGCCTCCATCTGAGACGTTATTGTTGTCGCTGAACGCTTTAGTCACTCTCTTCTTCCTCTTCTTCATCTGTGCACGCAGCACCCCTCTGCTGCTGTACAACGGATGAGTCACAGTAATGTTCCCTCTAATTCTTCATGTGTCTGGGCATACACACACATTCCCTGAGTACACTGTGGACCACTGTGAGCAACATCAGACCTGCACGCTGTGGCCAAACACCAGTATGACACCTGTCCAAAACCTGAGCTCATAGCACGTTGCATGGCTTATTAAATGAAATCACATTACAGCAGTCATTTCTGTTAGTTCACTTTTAATATAAGTGATTAGGGCCATTTTAAATTAAAAGACAAAACACTTGTTGTCTGAGCTCATAGCACGTTACATGGCTTATTAAATGAAATCACATTACAGCAGTCATTTCTGTTAGTTCACTTTTAATATAAGTGATTAGGGCCATTTTAAATTAAAAGACAAAACACTTGTTGTTGAGCGCTCTCTTCGTTGTGAACGTTCTCTTTTCCCTCTTCTTCATCATCTGCTGTCCTCCCCCTGTGCACGCAGCACCCCTCTGCTGGTGTAGAGCAGATGAGTCACAAGTCACATTGGATGAGCTTTAGAGGGGGTGTGTGTGTGTGTGTGTGTGTGTGTGTTTGTTTGTTTGTTCGTTCGTTCCCGCCCTGGCAAGCCTGGTCTTGAGGGGTTCGCTTCACTGTAGCGAATCCTTAAGCAGACGCCCATGAACCTCACAGTCTCTCCCTCTCCCTCTCCACTAAATAAAAATATATTTCAAGCTGATGTTGAGCACAGGGAAGGTGTCTGTATTGGACTTAAGTGGATTACGCCCAATCCAGTCTATCCTTTTTGCTTTCCCAGTGCTTAACTTGAGAAACATCTTAAACATTTACATGTAAAACTGTGTGATGTGTATGTTTACTTGGCGCTAATTGTTGCACGCTAGGCTACATACCGAGAGTGACATGGAGGTTGTTTACATTACTGCTTAATCCCTGCTGGAATTTTACAAATTTGTTTGGTGTGATTCATTGCTGCCTACAACTGAAGGCCTAAACCTCATTAGCTATCGGTGGAGTGGGAGAAGTGGGGGGGGGGGCGTTTAGCTGTACATGTGCAGTGTGAAGCATAAATCCATAGGGGGCTGTATTAGCCCCCTTTAGGTTACTGAGCCGCATAGATGAACCTAATTAGCGTTGTGTCTCCCAGATGCACGCCTCATCCCAGCTGCTGTCACCATACTGTCATACAGCAGCTTAGCGCATCTGTGCGGGACACACACACACACGCACACACACTCCCTCTCTCACACACACACACACACGCACGCACACACACCCCCTCTCTCTCTCACACACACACACACGCACACACACTCCCTCTCTCACACACACACACACGCGCGCGCACACACACCCCCTCTCTCTCACACACACACACACACACACACACACACACACACTCTCCC
>CM050218.1:15950000-16145000 GCA_027475355.1 Coilia nasus | reverse complement strand
CAACGACATCCTGGTGTACGGCAACATCGTCATCCACAAGAAGAAGTACAACAAGCAGCACATCATCCCGCTGGAGAGTGTCACCATCGACACGGTGGAGGACGAGGGCGACCTGCGCAACGGCTGGCTCATCAAGACGCCCACCAAGTCCTTCGCCGTGTACGCCGCCACGGCCACCGAGAAGTCGGAGTGGATGAGCCACATCGGCAAGTGCGTGTCGGACCTGCTGGCCAAGAGCGGCAAGGCGCCGAGCGGCGAGCACGCGGCCGTCTGGGTACCCGACTCGGAGGCCACGGTCTGCATGCGCTGCCAGAAGGTCAAGTTCACGCCGGTCAGCCGCCGCCACCACTGCCGCAAGTGCGGCTTCGTGGTGTGCGGCCCCTGCTCGGAGAAGAAGTTCCTGCTGCCCAGCCAGTCGTCCAAGCCCGTGCGCGTCTGCGAGTTCTGCTACGAGCAGCTGTCCATCGGCACCGGCCTGCACACGGCCCGGCCCGACCCCTACAGACGCTCGCCCGCCAACAACCTGTCCGACGACGACGACGATGACGACAGCAGCGACTGAGAGACTCGAAGCAGGGCCGAGATCCAGTCCCCACCCCCCTCACACTCACACTCACGCTCTTATTCCTTCCCACCCTCCAGCCCAGCCCAGCCAAGCCCAGCCCAGCCCAGCCCAGCCCCCAAAAGCCTGGCATATGGGAACTTCTATCTAACGTCCACTTGGAGCTTTTCCACTTAACTCTAACCCCAGCTCCCTCCCATTTCTTGACATTTACCCAACGCTCTTGCAACTCCCCCCTCCCACCACCTCCTTTAAGCCGGACTGCTCAGAGCCCGTCCCTCCTAAAACACTTTTTTCTACAATAAATGTGTAGTGAGTTGTTGAAGCCGAGCAGCCGTTAGGATGGCCTCCTTGTGCTGATGGGTTGTTGAGCAGGTGCGTTCCTCCATAAAGATGAAACACTAGGTGAAGCCTCTACTCACGCCGCTGCTGCTGCTGCTGCTTCCTCCCCAACTCCGTGATCCGCTTCAGCAGGCCACGCAGGCTCCCCACCACAGCCTTCCTGCATACAGCCACCACATGGCTCTCACTACTACTCCTAACGAGGACCCCCACTGTCGCCATCTCTCTCTCTGTGTTGCGCTCTCTCTCTGTCTCTCTTTATTTCACTTTCTATCTCTCTCTACCTCTCTATCTGTCTTTCTGTCTCTCTCTCTCCCTCTACCTCTCTATCTCTCTTTCTCAGTCTCTCTATCTCTTTATCTCTATCCCTCTACCTCTTTATCTCTCTTTCTTAGTTTCTCTATCTCTTTATCTCCATCTCTCTCTACCTCTCTGTCTCTCTTTCTGTCTCTCTATCTCTTTATCTCTCTCTCTCTCTCTCTTTATCTGTCTGTCTTGGCTGGCTCCAACCTGTGGCGTAGGTTAGGTTTCGCCCCAGTAGGCTGGTCTTTTTGTGTTTTGTATCTTCCCTCCCCATCCCGTCCCGTCCCGTCCCGTCCCTGCGGTCTGTCTCTCTGCCCATGGACCCTTCATGTGGTGTGCAGCTACTGCCGCCATGCCGGCACCACTGCAGGGAAGAGTGTGTCTGCGGTGCTCTGTCACAGGGTGTAAATAATCTCTCCACGCTCGGCATTCGTGGGTGTGTCGTCATAAGGAACGCTGCGCTAGATTCACTAAAGAATCGGTATTTTTGTACCCTCTACTTTCCTTTTAATATTAATTACAGGAGATCCATCCACCCCCCCTCCCCACCCACCCCACCCCAGCCAAGATGCCTACTCAGTCAACAGACCTACCTAGTAGTGTGCATCCTAGTCTGGGTAGATAATGCCAGCTAAATGAATGCTTCCTTGCTTGAGACAAATCAGTGTGTTGCTTTGGAGACTGTCTTGGCTCTTTAAATAGTTTGTGTGTGTGTGTGTGTGTGTGTGTGTGTGTGTGTGTGTGTGTGTGTAGTTGTTTTATGCAGATTCCCAAAACTAAGCCTATCAAAGGCCTTACCACCACTGTGCCTTCTCACTAGCAAACCCTCCAGGGGAGCAGATTTGTTGTTTTTACTCTCATATTTCAGGGAAAGTCCAGTGAAAATAGCAAAAGCAAAAAAAAAAAAAGCCATGTTTCAGAACTAGCAGAATTAAGTCTGTGGACCACAACACAACAGAGAGTGAGGGATTTTTGTGTTTTACAACCTCCTGTCTGTTGTGGGTGTAGATATAAAAAGGATTTAGAGATTTAAAGAGTAAGAGTCTATAAAAAGTCTATATTTAAAAGCACCGTTTTGTTGAAAAAAGTCTTCACAGTTGTCTGTGAATCATTAGAAAACTGTCAGATCTAATGCCTAAAGCTGGGAGGACGTCAGACTGTAGAGCTGAGACACTGGGCTTGTTAGTAAGCGGCGGGCTTTCTACCGTTTGGCTGACATGACATCACGCAACATCAGCATCAACATCAACGAGAGCAGCAGACGTACAGTGTATACTTATGCAGACGAACATGGGTGGAGTTAAAACGGACGGCAAGCCAGACACGTGAATACTTCCTTAATCAGGCGATGTTTTGCCATAATTTACTAGGATTCAGAGATGCAACCGTGTAGCTGACTGATTCCAAATAAGTAATAATTAAGCCAACTAACATTCATCAACCGCCTCTGCTACCATGTGGTATAGTGCCGTTTGAACGAGATTGTCACTATTTTAAGGCCAGAATGCATTGCTTTAAGCCAGCCAGTCACTTTGAAGCAAGCCTACTGTCTGACGCGGCTATGAGGCAATGGCCACGTAGAGAGAGGCTCCCGCTGTGCTCTGTTGCCTCGGCTACAAAACCTTGTTGTGGTCCTGCCCTCAGCTAGACCACAGGCCCTTGCTGTGCCCCCTCCAGGGCCCTGCTGCTGCATCACAAGGGCCTGTGACTCCAGAGGAAGTGAGCGTAGATCAGAGGAAGAGCTCAGTGTCACTCAGACGTCAAAGCACGCTCCCCCCTGCCCCCTTCTCCTGCCTCCATCCAGCCAACCCCCGTCGAGTTGGGGTGTGTGTGTGTCAGTGCGTGGTTTTGCATGTGTGTGTGTGTATATATATACATTTCTGAGCGAAGACATGGTCTTTCCCGTGACTCTTCAAACAGGAATCGAGACATGCAAGCAGATGTTGTTTTTGAGGAAGCAGCATCGACTCGCAAAGCCTCCACGCCCCCTTTTATTTTGAGTCCAACATTACTTCACTCAGACCACAGGTGAATGTGAACACCCAATACAGTTGTCCTTAGAGCGGAACAGTGCACGATGTGTGTAAATGTCATCTTCTTCAAACGAAAACTGACATTGAAAAGGGATTTTTTGTCTTCTTTAATGTAAAGAGCTATGACTGTTAAGACTTTCATGCAAAAAAAAAAGATGTTTGCATTAACACAAAACTGAACTCGTTTGCTGTTTACCCTGAGAAAGATTCGGGTTATGCTTGTGCACACAAAACCTCACATGGCTTTGTAAAACTAATCTACATGACTTTACGGAAATCGATCTGAGACTTGACTGCTTTTAATTGTAGTAATTTACTTCAGGTAATAAGTGTGGACTTTATTGGTCTCTCATCCAAGGAAGTCTTCAGGAACTGAACGCCAGGCCTGGAATAAATTTAGCCCTGACTGATTAGCTGTGCACCTGACACCATCCATACAGTTCCAAGACCAGCGTTTTTTTTTTTTTTTTTTTTTTTTTTTTTTTTTTTTACTCTATACTTTCACCAAATTCCTACGTTAACCTAGTCCTTTGTTGGACGTTACCTGTCTCAGTCTTGCCAGTGTTGTAAATTTTGTACAGATTTTTTTTTTGTTTTTCTCCTTAATGTAGTTTTAAGTTCTGCCCTTTGAACCGCCCCACCACCCCAGATTCTTGAAACATTAAACCAGCCCCTTCGGTTCTCTTTGGACTCGGACAGAGAGGTGCTCGGACCGAGGGACTGCTGTTGTCAGAAAGAACATTGGAGGACGTAGAGCGGCCTTCAGAGCTACCACCAAAGGGCAACTAGAATTGGGGCTGAGATCCAGTGGACTATATGGGCCCAAAGTGTAATAGGATGCTAGTCAGAGCAAAGGCGGAATCTACAATAACCTGAGATGTCGCGTTTTTGCACCCAGACAGCAAGCAATAATGTTGTGCAGAGAGGACGTGAGGGAAATATTATGTTTAAAAAGAGGAAAAGAAAAAAAAGTTGTAAGATATACTGAACAATATAATTTGTCTTTTTTTTTTTTTTGATTGTTTGGATTAGTTGGAGTGAACTATTCAGTTTTATTGTAATTTAATACAAAGAAATGCCTCTCTTTTGGGTGTTTTTGTGGACCATGGCTAAGGTCTGTTTCTTGTCTGATTTAAAACAAAAAAAAAACCTAATGAAAGGGCTTAAACCAGAATGTAATCAAGCATATCATTATTAGATACTAATTTTCTGAAGAAAATACAGTGCATTATTACAGAAACCATTGACTCTTGTGTTTTATTTACAAGCTCAGGAAACACGAAAGAGGCCTGGTGGTGATGATGGTAGGAGTAGAGATTCTGTATCTGCGGAATGGTTCTAAAAGCCAAAAAATGTATATATTGATAAAATATATTCTTCCAAATAAATCTTTATGTTTTGCAAATAAAACTCACCAAAATCCAGGCTTAGATGAGTTCCCCAAAAACACCAACTTGCAGCTTCTAAGTTGTATGTTTATTTATTTATTTATTTGTGGGAATATTTTATTTCAGTGCATGTGGAGGAAAGGGCATCGGTGTTGCAGAAGTTCCTGTTTTGTCACGGTGGTCATGCCCGGCCCCTCAGAGAGGCAGGCAGAGAGGAAATGATGTGAGCAGTGCATCCGGGATTATCGCGGGCTAATCTCCCACGCCTCCAAGGCTCTCACTCTCTCTGTTGGCAAGAACCTCTCTGCACGAGTTGGGTTGCAAATCCAATGATCAGTAGCCCTCTGGACTATTTCTGTTGCTTGGGAACATTACATTGAAAAAAAAAAACCTTTTCGTGGAAGAAGCAAAACCTCCTGTTAATACCAGTTAGGTCATACATCCCAGAGCCCTGTAAGCTTTCTACCTGGACAGAAAAGAGGCTGATGTCACTAAATAGGCCGGGTTACTACAGAGTTATGGATAAGAAGAATGCTCCAAATGGCTTTGCTGCAGGGTCAGGGAAACCTTGACAATCTAACCACCCCCCCTAAATTTAGCCAATCTGTGTCCACTGACAAACTCAGCACACAGCACAAATAAGCTCAATCTTGCAGGCAGTCGTTTGTGGGGAATGTTGCCTGCTGGTACCATTGTTGCTGTCCAAGAGGTTTGGTAATGTGTTGGTAACCTTTCACTGTAGTACCTTTGTCCATGGATGCATCTGGATCCTTGTTAAAATTCTTTCACAATGGAGGTCTGTCTCTGTGGGGAAAAATATGCAGAAATACCATTGTAGAATTATACCATGTTTTTGCCAGCAGTGGGGCTTTCTGGAAAGCATCATTTGCAATCTGCAGTGAGATAAGCTGAATATTAGGCTTTTTATTTTCGGGGTCATTCCAAGGCCAAGTACCTAGACCTCTTCACAGCTTTTCGGTTTTCACAACAGCTCTTATTTTTCTCTTTCTTTTTCTTCAGTGGTCCTCTGAATCCATGTTTTTTTCCCTAATATAGTGTGATTGAATTTAATGTGAGTGAGATTAACTATTATTTTTAAAAGTATTTATTTCAATTACCTGGCCACTAAATTGAAATGTGGTACAAACAAGTTCAGACCGAGTAGAAATTGTTAAGATATGTAAGACACTTTCCATACTTAATAAACCACAACTGTGTTAATGTTTGGCTTGCTTAGAAGAGAAACTTTAGTGGAATCTCGTTTCTGCAAACCACATTCCTTACAGCTCTTATTGCATGAAACAGTGAAAATAGTTTGAAACAGTTGCTAAGCTTTTAAACACTGGCTTAACTAAGTCTAAGCTAAAATTAATGAATAATGGGCCTGCTATTTCCCCCAAAGTCCAGCCTGGAACCTGACCTCTGGTTGTGTTGCCAGCCTGAATACTGTCAACATAACCTCTGTGCAGCGGTTGAGATCCAAACTCCAGGAACTAAAATCCTTGCCATGTGCCCTTTCTGTCTGTTCACAGTTGATTTCACTAATTGGCCGATATACCTGTTAGATGGTGTGTGTGCTCATGAGGAATAGCTGGTTCTGAAAATGACTGGATCAAGTAGCAGATTTTTACTTTCTGAAGCCAGGATCTCCACTTCTGGTTCTGTGGACAAATGATGTGTGTCGCCTGTGGTTGGTTGCTTTTGTTGATGGGCAAAGGAATAGAGAAATCCAAAAGATTGTGTCATATGTTGCTCGTTTATTTGTTTGTTTTCTCAAGAGTCTACCCTCTTTGCACAAATGTCTATTTTCTGCATTGTGCATGGTTTGTTCCAACATGTCCAAAATCTGCTCCAAAACAGACGTATTTTAAAAAATGAATCGGAGAGCTGCACTGAGTGCATGTGGGCCAGTTAAAAGTTGCTTTAAGTTAGCGATTCAGATAGCCGTCAACAGTGGAGTCAAAGTACGTTTTAGGCTGAGCACTTTAGGCCCTCGCTGGAGTACTGGAAATGCTGTGCCGGTCTTCAAATGTCAGGATACAGTTTTAGTTTTCTCCTCAAAGAGATGTTTTTACGAACAAAGAATATCCACTACAGGCAGAGACCTTACACTGATTTTATGCATTGTGTGTCAATAGGCTGGAAAATACCAACTGGCTGTCCTGCATGTTGAAAGAATGAATTTATATGTTAAGAAGAGTGTATTTACAATGGTCCTCTTGCTTAGACTCCTCAGGCAACATGTATCTTGCTCTAAAGAAAGGCAAAAGAGCACTCCCTGCTGGTGATGAGAACACATTTTAGATGACTGACCAGTGCATTCATCTCAGTGAATGTACAAGAGACATCTACATGTAATTGTCTGACCTCATTATCTGACTAACTGACAGGGTCATGTGTTTTAAACCTGGAGGGCAGTGGTGATAATTTGGTGCCAAGCTGGGTTTATCTTTAAAGCAGCTACAACTTGCCCTTCTACTCATAGGCATTGGAAATGTAAATGATGTGTAATTGAAGAGCTTTATGAATAGATGTATGCGTAAGGGAGGAACATTCAGTGCTTTCCTGTGTAGTGGCCTGAGTGTCTGGACAATGTGGAAGTAAACAAGGAAAGATTGATGTAAGAGCCTCTCTGTGAGGAGATGTGAGGCAGCAAGCGCTTTAACTTAAACAGAGAACACATATTGCTACTGCCGGCATCTATAAATAGGCTGTAGGACTGAGGTGAGAGAGCTAAAAGGAACCAGCCTTGTCACGATTGTTGTCCTTGTCTCTCTATTTTCCTCAAACCATATGGAGTTATAATCATTATGTGTAGTGCATGCAATATTCTGAGTCACTAAGGGTACAAATCAAGTGTCTATGTGCCATGGGGACAGTGACACTGTAAGTACAGCATGCATGTAAGCATTCCTTAATAACTATTATTAGGGCCTAGAGCCATACAGTGCCCTGTCTAAGCATACACTTAACCAATGCTGCGACTTCACCTTTGGAAGTTAGTTTACAAATTACATCCAACTTTAAATTAAAACTAAGAGTTTTAATACCAGTGCTGCTGTTTTGAAAGGTAAATTCCTTTTGGGAGGTGATTTAAATCCCAGATTCATAAACAAACTATTCTACAAATTTTAATCTTATCTTGGATGACTATTTCGTTTAATATTAATTTGGTTTTAAAATTCAAACGATTCCCACTGCACAACATGGTGCTTAGAATGACTGTGACTATCATATTAATGAGGAAGGTTGTAAATGTGAACTCTGGCTTGGGCGTGGGCATGGGATATGGGCTTCAAGAGACCATGAAAAGTGACGTGTAAGAACTTCCGGCATAATTCCCGCACACAATGCATTCATCCCCGAAGGAGTGGGCACCTGGACATGAAGTAAATATGATGGTGCTGGCTTTCATGGATTTGCTGAGGGATGTGAGGAAGTGCTCTTTGGTCCGCCCTGTGCCTGGGCGCTTTTCCCTCTGCCCTGTGTGCCTTGACTATCAATCAGGCCTGCTCGTGTCAACGAAGACAAATAATTTACCAGGAGGCAATGAATAATGGCACCACCATGAATGGAAAACAGCGTTACCAAATTAGTTATACAAATTTGGGTTTAAAAAAAACTCCATCAAAGCTTAGCAGTGCCTATACTACGCTTGTTTTTCTTATGTAATCATGAAATGGTACATAAATATGTGGCTTTTGATTTGTGAAAATTTGGATGTTTGATTATGCAAAGCACTATGTGTTATTGCTGATTGTACCCAGAGCAGTGAAGAGAGGATACAACTGAGGAAGCTCCATGCAAGTTGTATTTGCAGTCAGGCTAGGGTAATGCATACATTTTTGATTGCTTGTATAAATATTTACACCTTAATTACACTTGTACGACACATCCAATATTTCATCATTCTGTCTTTCTAGCTTTATCGCTGTCCCTATCTTCCATTATATCTATCAAATGAAATCAGATGCAGAGCCACCACAGATCCTGTCTCTTGCACTCAAACAATCAATGTAATGAACAGAATATAATTCACACTGAGAACATGTGATATTAGTATTGAAAACCATGTCTGTCTTATATATTATACTCATTCCATCCCTCCAACACCCCCAGTACATGCATAAAAAAAGAAGATCTGTCATCTTGCCTGATGAAGGCAATGTGCTTCAATCAGACAATCAGTGACCATTAGTTGGCCCTCGTGTCATGGAATGTATTGTATCTGACAGTTTAATCTGGCTGCATCATTGACCACACACAGTCTCCTCGGCGACCAGCGCTCCCACCAGAGACTTGCTTTTAACCGAGGGGATACTCCTGTGTCTGCGAGATGGCCATTAGCATGATGTTCCTGACAAGCATATTTAAATACTCTCATTACATCTTTGTAGAGTTCCGTAACCATTAGTTTGCTTTTCGATTGGTTTCTTTCACACCATTCTCTCTCCCCCTCTCTACTTCTGAAGGGTTTTGGGTCATCTTACAACTGCATGCCTTAATTAAAACCTCCTTTGTTTTAATCAGTTTTTCACTTCTGTCTGACTGTGCGTGAGGTCAAGGCCTGGAGAGAATCGGCGAGACTGGTGCAATATCTTAAGTTACAAGTTAAAAATAAGTGGAAGCACAATAGCAAAAGTAAAAGAAAGTTTATTCAAAGCAGACAAAATATATTAAAAAAACCTGAGTAATTCTTTTACCCCATGTAGACAGAAAGAACATGTATTTAAAGAATTCTAAAAAAGAAATATAATGTCACAGATGAGCAATTCAACAGAGAATTAAGAAGTAAGTCAGTGTTGGTTGTTTTTTTTGTTTTGTTTTTTTTCATGGATATTTTACAATTCTATCAAACGGCAGAAGGCCACCAATGAATAATGTTCTATTTGAGACCTGCTGTGTGCAATACCAGATGGCCCTGAGGCCCCCTGCTGAGACATCTCCTTCAGCTGAAGAGAAAACAGCTCTGCAGTGTGTGCTCGCAAGTTGCAGAGGGAGACGCAACCGAAAGCAAGAAGATGACGAAAGTGTTATGAGATGGCTTTTTATCTGTCTTTGTACACATCAACTGTGAGGTCTTTTCTGTGAGACATGGGGTGACAGAAAATGGTGGTAAGATACAGTATGTATTGATGTGGCCTTTTATTTTCATTGTGGATGAAATTTTGGGGACCCTGACGAATTGAATAAGCCCTTTTCAGGGTTCCCGACTTTCTTCAGATCTGCTCAAGTTTGTGGCCCTTTATTTGTATTAAAAAAGAGAACATTCTCCAAATGTCCCCATTATAAATGTTGATGGTTCACAACATAACAGCAAGGTGTTGATATTTTCACCAGAACAACTCTTTCTATACAGGAAAAAAACTCTGAGCTGTCTATTGTTCCAAAGAGAAAGAGGCATCAAATGAATGTAGTCACTCCACAGACAACAAAGTATGTGGGCTGTGTGGAACCAGGAAGGTCTTTTCTAGGTTCAGTCACACTGGTCTTGGAGGGAAATGATGCAAGTAACAGAGAAGGCTGTCAACAACAGAATATAAAAAACGCTGGTGAGCTTCCTGTGAAGAAGAGAGAGTGTGGTATTGGCTTGTTAAATTGTCACCTCTTGTTCATTCTGTCCCTTACTTACTAATGATACATTGCGTCACAAAAGGAATGCCACAAACACACATATTAAGACATCATATATACGCATATTTCTTATGATCCTGGTTTTTGAATAACAGTCTTTCCCCTGATGACGTCTGGATTGTTAGTGTTGGACAGTGCATCAGTCTTGTTCCACTGTAGACTTCCAAAAACAGCAATGACCCAAACCTTTTTGTCTGGGAAGATGTGCACCAATACCGTACCAGTAATGTGACCCTACAATAACAACCTTTTTTTTTATGGCTTTTTAGGGATTAAAGTGTTCTTGTTAATGACATTCTGTCCTTTTTTTTGCATCACGTCAAGATCCAGGTCATCACTCTACATACAATTTATTTGGCAAATTTATTTTGCAGTCAGTTTTGCAAGACTACTGCAAAAAACACTTGATTCTCATAGGCTACATTCTTAACTGTGTCATGTATTCCGATAAGTAAATAAGCTTAATAATGCAAGTCTGTTTAATAAAAAAAAGTGATTTTGTAATAGGTTGGTTTTCTTTGAAAGGTCAACCAGTGGCAGCAGTGAAATTGTATTTATTGAACTGAAGTGGTTTTATGCACTGATTTGCAACTCGAAAGTGTTTAGAATGCACTGGCATTTTAATAAATAGGCTACCACGTCAGAACGGGGTTTCTAGTCTTCATCTAGCCATGCATACGGTTTATAATGTACATTAAGGCAGGCCTTCGATGACACATAAGGCGTTGCTACCATTCACACAACCTACACTACGGGTAGCATTAGCTTGTCAAATCAGGTCGTTTTTTAGCCTGTTGAAGATTTATGAAAACTAAAACCTTGTCACGCAACCCCTTTCAAGTTGGTGTTTTCCAATAGTCGCTTTCTAATCAATATCTGACAAAGTGAGATTGACAAGGACAGCTTCGCAAACACCATGGAGTGGAGATCACGGCGATGAAGATTGACAGCTCTGTGTGAAGCTAGCCTTCTGATGAGACAAACCGGGAGAAAAACAAACCGGACAGTTTTTCCCCGACAAAAAGTATAGAATGATTGTGACGTCATCTGCATCGCGCGTGCCTTTGTATCACGTCACCTAAAATTATATGGACCTGTGGGGCTTGAACCACTCGGTGTTTGCTCATTATCCCAAAGGAATATGTCTTCAGGTAAATATATCGTGGTCATTTGATTACTTTTGAACAGGACAAATGCTGAACTACTGCGGTTGATAGTTACTGTCTTTTTTTCTGGTTATTCTTACATCAGAAAATGAAGAACCTCGCAAAGACCAGAACAGGGGTCAGGGTAAGAGGAAAAGGTCTCAAAACTCCAACGGGTCGTTGAGGAGGTTGGCACTGAGATGCAGCTCTACCTCCAGCTGCAGTTTCTCCGCTCATTCCCAGGCCAAAAAAAGCCCTGGAGGTGCCCGGCCTACCCTCTGTGGAGGAACCCTGAGGAGAGTGCAGCGATGCCCAGCCATGCCATCCAGGATGATTGGGAAGATGCATTGCCTCAGGAGCCAGACTGCCGACCTGGTGAAGAGACTGGTCGAGCCCCTTGCACATAGGCCCCACCTGGGAGATGAGACACCTGGCCCATCGAAGAGGTTCGGCCCCCTGACAGAGGAGGAGCAAACGAAGAAGATGAAGGCTGGGACGTCCCAGCAGTCCTGTGATCAGCCTGAAAGCGCGGTGACCTCTGAGGCAGTCAGACCTGTCAGAGCGGCGCGCAAAGGTCCTCATGCCAAAATTGTCTTTCTGCTTACCATAAATATGGCAGATAATAGACTACTTGTAGTGCAGAAGGAAACAGAAGGACTCTTCCACCATTTAATGCAGTGTTTGAGTTTACTAACTAATTACTGAGTTCATTGGGCTGATTCAAAATTTCTGTGTGGTTATTTAATGGCTATTTGAAAAAAAAAAAACATAGCATAGGCTCAAAAAATAAAAAGCACAGCATTGTATTATGTCATCTGGACCAATGTGATGTATGATTTTCACAGCACGATTGGAAAGGCTTTACCAAAAGGGACAAATACTGGGGAAAGGTGGGTATGGGTCTGTTTTCGCTGGAGTGCGGAAGTCCGATGGATTACCGGTAAGAGTAGCTCACCATAAATTCTCACACAACCCTTCCGCACACTGTTAACAGATATGGCCATTCTCTTGACAGCAGCCACAACTCGTTTAGTAGACTGAAAATGTGCAGAGGATTTGTGAATTGAAACCACCACCAGTTAATTTGTGTCAGTAAAGGATTAGTCACACATTACCTGAGCTGTATTGATAGCAAAGCCTCTTAATGGCTCTGTGGCTGTGAAACCATGTTCTTTGCAAAGAAACTTCTGGTGTTTCCCTGGATATTCTGTCAGAAAAGTGGAGAAGTGTTAACCTTCACAAACGTATATGTCATTTTCACATCCGTAGTCTTCTTTATAGTCACAGTATGCTGAAAAAAGCACAATTTTTAAAATATGTTATTCACTATGCCACATTTCACATGTAATCAGAACCCTTTCTTCTGTCAGGTGGCCATTAAGTTTGTGTCCAAACTTCATGCTGAGGAAGAGATAATACTTGTGAGTAATTCCTCTATTTTACTCTTACTTTAACTTTTACTCTCTTCAAATTCATACCAGTGTATCTGGACATTTATTGTTTGGAGTTACAGTTGAATATCTTAGACGTTTTTTTATTGCCCTCCCCATCTCATTGTACGTATATACCCATTCTCTTGTTGTTGTTGTTGTTGTTGTTGTTGTTGTTGTTGTTGTTGTTGTTGTTGTTGTTGTTGTTGTTCTTCTTCTTCTTCTTCTTCTTCTTCTTCTTCTTCTTCTTCTTCTTCTTCTTCTTCTTCTTCTTCTTATTTTTGTTGTTACCTGTTGTATGTCCAGCCTGAGTTTGAGGGCCCTCTTCCCCTGGAGGTGGCTCTGATGAAGCGGGTCTGTTTGGCTCCGGGGAGCCCCTACATCATCCACATGCTGGACTGGTTCAACCTGCAGACCCAGTACGCCCTGGTGCTGGAGCGGCCCGAGCCGTGCCAGGACCTCCTGGGTTTCTGCCTGGACAACGGGGGCTGTGTGTGCGAGGGCTTGGCGCGGAGGGTGATGGGGCAGCTGGTCCAGGCTCTGCTCCACTGCACCAATCGCGGCGTTCTACACCGAGACGTTAAGCCAGAGAACATCCTGATTCGCACGGACACCCACGACATCAAGCTGTTTGACTTTGGCTGCGGAGACCCGTGGAAGAGCGGTGCCTACAAGGATTTTGCAGGTTGCTGTTATGATGTGGTGTGATTTTTTAAGTGATGTTTTTAATCTCTCTCTCTTTTAAGTGGATCTCCAGTGTAGAGTTTCATCTTTTTCTACCTTGATGTGGGGATAAAAGGGGTATTGACACAAATCAGATCAGACAAGCCAAACTGCCTAATGCTGGAAACCTGGCCTCTCTCTGTGCTGTTTTAAGAGGCCTGGGTATCTACTGTGGCATTCAACAGTGTCCTGCTGCCTCCACATATTTGCCTTGTAAAACCCCCCAAAAATTGATATTGTTTCTTCTTTTTTATGTTTTCTTTTCTCTGTTTACAGGAACTTTGGACTACATTCCTCCAGAATGGTTTCTGAAGGGGAAATATCACGCTGGCCCGGCGACTGTGTGGTCCGTGGGCGTAACCCTGTACAGCATCGTTTCTGGCTTCCTGCCCTTCGGTAGCCCCAGGCAAATCATTAGGGGCAAACTGAGGTTTGACACGTTCCTATCGCAAGGTGAGGCATATAAGACACACAAACACACACACACACACACACACACACACACACACACACACAAACGACAAACCATCAACAAACGAGAACAGACAATGCACTGAATTCATCCAGCAGACAGTGGATATACATACTTCTGTTGACACTGAAAGTTAGGGACTTAGTTTGGGACTTAGTGACATAGCACAGGATCCATGTTACATTATTAAGACACTTTACAGAAAAAAAAAAAATCTTTATTATTATATGGTCTCATATGTCCTTGGTTGGGTTCATGCTCCTTCTGGTAGCTACCGCAGCACATGAAACATGTAGTAACCCCAAATCTACTGGGATTTCTTTTTTTATGATCATTTTATCGATTTTCAACAGGGGGAGGGTGGGGTTACAGACATATCAAAAATCACTATATACAATAGTGAAAGTAAACAAACAACGGGAAAAAAACAAAAAAAAAAAATATATATATACATATATATATATATATAGCCTATATAAAACCTACATGACACAGATTAGTGAATGAGCACGGTGATATGAGCTATCATCTTATCCAAGTATTTATATTTGATGAGAAGTGTTCCCAGGCTCTACAGTAGCAGGTCGAGCTTTATTCAGTCAGGGGCTCATTTCCACCAAGCACGTGCCAGTTTTCTGTTAGAATGCACGTTAACAGATTAGAACATTTCCACCGCATGCATGATCTGAGCGTATTCTGTCCCTATACACTATTGTACACGGATACGTGCTGTACACACTCAAGTCGGTGGAAATGAGGCCTTACAGTAGTAAGTTCCATATTAGCAATTTTAAGAAGGCTTGGTGCCCAGAAGGACTTCATACAAATATCAGGTGTAAACCAATCTACTCAGATTTCTTACAACAGTTTCTCTTTCCAATCTGCTTCATGTTTGTGTGTGTGTGTGTGTGTGTGTGTGTGTGTCTGTGTGACGGAGGGTGCAGAGTGCCGTGACCTCATCCGCTGGTGTCTGAGTCCGAAGCCGGCCGACCGTCCCTCCCTGGAGCAGATAGAGCTCCACCCCTGGCTGCAGTAGAAGGGCTATGCATCCATCCAGCCACCAGGTTAATTAGCGTCATCTTTTCTTGTAAAATGCAGCCAAACTTTTGAGCGCTTAAACTGCGTGGGTGTCATGTTTCCTGCTGACTGCACGTCACTACACACGTTGCGTAACTTGTGTAAGATATGTGATGTTAGTCATGCCCGCTGGAATCGATAAGGGAATCGTTTGCAAAACTAGCATATCTAAGGATTCTAAGGAATTGAAACACAGGGAACTGGTTCTCAACAAGAACCTGTTTTCAATTCCCATCCCTGTTCACAGTTCACCATTCACCTTAACACTCACCACTTAGGTCATCTGGCATGCAGGATTCGTCACAAAGGAAAAACACCATTCCCAGTTACTTGACAGAATACGGTGCTATTTGAGTGCATGCAAAGCAATATTTACCTTAGTCTTCTCCCTTTTCTTACCGATTTTTGCATGCATAACTCAAGAATACCTAAACTAAATAACTAAAGACCTACTTATTCAACCTTGCCTATACCTAACTGCTCGGATCAAAGTCCCTTCAGACAGACTTCCCTGCTCAGATCGAAGGCCTTTCAAACAGTCAGAGACTTCCCGTTACCAGCCCCGGCAGATGGGCTCCCCTGGGCGATGTGGTTCTGCCTGAGGTTTCTTCCTTAAAAAACAGGGAGTTTTCCTCACTGATACCTGAGGTTTCTTCCTTGAATTCACACAAATCAAACAAACAGGGAGTTTTTCCTCACCCCTGTTACTCCTTGGACACACTAACAACCTGACTAAATGAACTTCCCTTGTTCTAGCACCTCTGGACTACAAAGTCTGTTGACCTGTGTTCGCGCAAGAGCCCGCACCAACGGGTCATTGCGTCGTTCGAGTGCCTCTGGCCTACAAGGACTGTTTACCCGTGTTCACGCAAGAGCCCGCATTTAACGGGGCATTGCATCACTACGTCATTTTGTTACTGTTATCTTCCACTCCAACGCCACTGGACTGCAAGAAATGTTGTCTTGTGGTGACCTTGCCAAACCGTAAAGCACTTTGAGCTGCATCTTGTATTTATGAATTGTGCTATACAAGTAAAGATTATTATTATTATTATTATTATTATTATTATTATTATTATTATTATTATTATTATTATTATTATTATTATATAATCTCTTGCATAATCTATGCATTTCCTATCTCAGTCTTTTTATGTCTCCCTCTCTTTCACAAAATATCTTTCAATCTCTCTCTCTTTTTCTGTTGCTCTACTTGTTTGTCTGGTTGTTTGTTTCTTTCTATGTGTCAAAATATCTAATCCTTTATTCCTCTTACCACTTTCCTATTCCTCTTTCTTTGCCCTTAGATTGGAGTCATTGGTGTCCTACCCAGTCTTGGTCGAGGTTTGAATGGTGGCTTTTGTTAAGAAGAGAAGATTTAAAGTGGAGACATTAAGGAAACCAAAGACAAGCACACTGGGAGTAGGCCTGCCCAGGAAAATGATGCTACTATTAGGGTATGAATAAAAAAATAAAGAAAGCAATAAAAAGAAAGAAAAGTACTGAAGAGATGTAATTTCAAAGAGAACATCGAGTCCACTGACTTTACAGAACATTTCCTTTCTAATAAGAGGCAAATAGAGCACAGTATTCTTTGATCTACATCGTCCTCCCTGAAATTACTTAGAATTAAATGGTGGCTCTATTCTCCTTGCAATCTTGAATGATCTCATGTTTTAAAAGTCCACATCACTGTCTTTTTTGCTAGTATTTTTGTTGTTGTTGCTTTGGTAGAATTACATACCATGAGCTTTTTTTTTAATCTGTGTACATTGTTACATAATTTATGGTGCATTCTCTTCCTGACAATAACCAACAGTGCCCTTAACACTGCTGTATCCAGAAATTGCTTAAAATACCCTCAAAACAGACAGAGAGCAATGTATTTGCCCTGGCTTCACCTTCAACCGGCTCTTTTGTGCCAGCAGAATGCCTCCCTGACATGCCTTGCCACCTCCATTATAAGCCTGGCACAGGCGTCATGGTCTTGCTATTGCAGTGGTTTCCAGAAACAGACACATTCTATTCTGAACACTACGCTTATCTTCCCTAGTCTGCTGTCTTTAGACTGCTCACACACTGGCACATCCATGCCCATGCGCTATTTGGGGCAGCTGTGGTCTAGTGGTTAGGGAGTTGGTCTTGGGCTTGGAGAGTTGTAGGTTCAAATCCTGCCCTACCCATGGCAATAACCTGCTCATTTGAAATGATTTCTTGGCTTTCACTGATAGCACTTTGTCATGTTAATAAAACTAGAAGCTGAGTTTTACTTATTTAGGCTACTAATTCAGGAGTTTGACTTAGGGAAAGCTTTCTCTAGGTTGAGTTTGAATGAAGGGTGACTTGCCAGAATTGCATTTAGCATTGCCAGAAATGCATTTAGATTCTCTGCTATTATTTTACTAGCACATATGCTAGTAGGGTTATAAAGAAAATGACACTGGCAAACTCATGGTCGTCATTAAAATTAAAAAAAAAAAAAAAAAACACCTGACTGCAAACCTGTTATTACACTGTCACAACGATGTTGTTGATAGGGCTGTTCCAAGAATAGTTGAATGGTTCATCCGACAATGTGTCATCACTGGCACAGTAATTCTTACCTGTCCAGGCATCCAGGAGAAATGCAACTTGTTCTTGAAAGGCTGACTGTTGTATTGCACTTCTTCAGAGTTGCACAAATATCAGCGTCTAAACTCACCAGGTGTTAAAGCAGGAGAAAGCCAGGCTGATTGGAAACAGCAGGGGGTGGTGTTGTGGATGTAGCGATTGGGGTGGGGGGGGGGGGGGTGATGGATAGTCACACAAAACAACAGGTGTCAGATGACACCAAAGAGCACTGCTAACACCCATCACTCTGCCATCTGCAATTGGCAGTCTATCTCTCGACATGCCAAACATGTTCTGACAATCCTCTCTCTCTATCCGCTTATTTTCAGGTTTCATTTCATCATCACTGCAGCGACAACAGCAAATGTCTGAGCATACTGTGCTGTTTCATATGTTAGCGAAGGACTGAAGGCAGCCACATCAGAGGCAACGTCTTTTTATATTTTCAATTAGGGGTGAATTGTCCTAATGTGGGACACTGCTTAATGTGGGACACCTAAGCTTCTTTCGTTTCCAAAACTAGTGAAATTATTAACAAATCAAAACTGTACTTCCATGTGATCAAAAATGTGGATTTACCATGTTGGCCTAACATTGAAATACACTACAGTCCGAAATACAAAGTCTAAAAATACAACAAATGTCCCACATTAGGGCAATCCACCCTACATTTAGCCCAGAGTGAATGAATTAGGTACAGGGACAATCCCGCTGGAGCAACGTGGAGGCATGGATGAGGGTGCAGGAGAGCTCATTCCCCCATGCACATATTTTTTTTATACTGGTATGGGAATCAAACCTGTGACCTTCCGATCACAAGACCAACTCTGATTCTAAGACCAACACCCTAACCATTAGTCTACATGTGATGGAGTGAACAGTACTAGAGTTGTGGGTGTGCTCTGACTGCCATACCATGCCGTACTTTGCTTTTTGGCGTTGCGGTCAGAGCACACATTTGGTACCTCGGAGACCCGGGTTCGAAGCCGGGTGGGGTGACTTCTCCTCCCATGCCATTTGTAGTGAAGGGGAGGAGAAGTCATCCCACCCGACTTCGAACCCGGGTCTCCGGGCTACCAAATGTGTGCTCTGACCACAAAGAAGGCACTACAGAGGGTGGTGAGAACTGTAGAAGAGAAATGTTGTCTTGTGGTGACCTTGCCAAACCGTAAAGCACTTTGAGCTGCATCTTGTATGTATGAATTGTGCTATACAAGTAAAGATTATTATTATTATTATTATTATTATTATTATTATTATTATTATTATTATTATTATTATTATTATTATTATTATTATTATTATATAATCTCTTGCATAATCTATGCATTTCCTATCTCAGTCTTTTTATGTCTCCCTCTCTTTCACAAAATATCTTTCAATCTCTCTCTCTTTTTCTGTTGCTCTACTTGTTTGTCTGGTTGTTTGTTTCTTTCTATGTGCCAAAATATCTAATCCTTTATTCCTCTTACCACTTTCCTATTCCTCTTTCTTTGCCCTTAGATTGGAGTCATTGGTGTCCTACCCAGTCTTGGTCGAGGTTTGAATGGTGGCTTTTGTTAAGAAGAGAAGATTTAAAGTGGAGACATTAAGGAAACCAAAGACAAGCACACTGGGAGTAGGCCTGCCCAGGAAAATGATGCTACTATTAGGGTATGAATAAAAAAATAAAGAAAGCAATAAAAAGA
Source organism: Coilia nasus (assembly GCA_027475355.1). Taxonomy (NCBI): domain Eukaryota; kingdom Metazoa; phylum Chordata; class Actinopteri; order Clupeiformes; family Engraulidae; genus Coilia; species Coilia nasus. Next base: position 16,125,593 of record CM050218.1, on the reverse strand, counting down.
AAGAAAAGTACTGAAGAGATGTAATTTCAAAGAGAACATCGAGTCCACCGACATTACAGAACATTTCCTTTCTAATAAGAGGCAAATAGAGCACAGTATTCTTTGATCTACATCGTCCTCTCTGAAATTACTTAGAATTAAATGGTGGCTCTATTCTCCTTGCAATCTTGAATGATCTCATGTTTTAAAAGTCCACATAACTGTCTTTTTTCCTAGTATTCTTGCCGTACTTTGTTTTTTGGCGTTGCGGTCAGAGCACACATTTGGTACCTCGGAGACCCGGGTTCGAAGCCGGGTGGGGTGACTTCTCCTCCCATGCCATTTGTAGCGAAGGGGAGGAGAAGTCATCCCACCCAGCTACGAGCCCAGGTGGTAGGAGGGAGAACAGTTTGTGTGCTGTGTGGGTAGTGTCCTTAATGATACTGATGGCTGTCTTGGAACAGTGTGATTTGTATAAGTCCTGAATGGCTGGTTGGGGTGATCTGATGATCTCTTCTACAGTCCTCACCACCCTCTGTAGTGCCTTCTTGTTCGCAGCTGAGCTGCTGCCGTACCAGACAGAGAGGCTGCTGGTAAGGATGCTCTCAATATCACCCCTGTAGAAGGTGGTGAGTGCAGAGGTGGGGATGTCAGCTCTTCTGCGCAGGAAACGAAGACGTGTCTGTGCTTTCTTGACCAGGGAGGTGGTGTTGATGGTCCATACGAGGTCATCTGTGATGTGCAGGTCAGAAGGCTGCAGAAAGTTCCAAAGTGTATTGACTGGACTAGACAAGATATGGTGCTGCATTCACAGTGTGGTACTACATTGTCTACTTTGAGCTTACTATTCCCTCTGAAGATGAGATGTAGGAGGAAGTCTACAGAATACAGAACCAGTAGTAGAATAAGGTAATATGGCTGTCAAGGACCTGTGTGAACCAGGGCTGAGAAATGTGTCAAAGTCTCTGTATCAGTATACTTAAGTTGGACTTTGGTTTTTGAGGACGGTATTGAAAACTGCTGTAGGAGTTATCTAAAGCTACTGTACCTAAAAAGATTGCATTAGCTATGGTTCTTACAGGTCACTTTGGGAAACAGAATAACCTGAATTGGCTCTGACGTAATGTGTTTTTGGAGTGTAATCATGGGTGCCAACATCAAGACTGGCTGGTTATGTAGCTGGCAGGATCATAAATGGCCACAACAACACAAAGAGAAGACCACAGGTTTTGTTTGCATTTGTTGGTGCCTGTGTCAAAGCCTTGTGTTTACTCAGGGTATGTTGCTGATTGAATCATAAACAGCCACAGCGATGAAGAGGAATGACTGAGGAGGTTGCTGGCTTGCTATTGCTAATTGGGTTATATATTACCACAGCAATGAAGAGGAATCACTGAAGAGGTTGCTGGTATTTGTCAGGGCCCTCATCAAGGGTTTGCAGTTTGTCTAATAATGTTGCTGATTGGATCATAAATGGCCACAACAACAAAGCTAAATTTTGTTTGCATAAAACCCTTCATAGTCCTTCATGACGTTGAGTGTGTCTGGGATGCCAAAGCCCACTGTTGTGGCTCCTGGAGATGTTGTGGGCCTAATTTAAGATACACAGATGAAGGCAGGAAGGTGCTAGCCTGGTAAACCCGCTTGTTCCAGACCCTCTGCATGAAATGAAATGAAGTACGAGGGGCGGGTTTACCAGGCTAGGAAGTTCCCTGATTAATAATCCCAGATTGCCCCCTCTGTTGGTGATGGTGTTTCTTGCACACACACCCAGTGCTATAGTGGAGGGTGAACACACACAAACCTCATTTATGCACCTTTTAAAGCCACCATTTTGTGATTGCCAATGTTAAAGACATGAAGGCAAGGCATGTTTATTTTTGTATAGCGCATTTCATATACAACGGCAGTTTAATGTGCTTAACAAAACCAAAAAAAAAACAAAGGACAATATGTAAAAGAATATATGAATGAATAGGTTACCCATTGTTTTTACCACTGTGCATATATGTATCTTGCCCACATTTCCTTATACCACTATACCACTGCACCCACCAGTTGCTCTGTTGGTGCTTTTATTCTGTTGCTTTGATTCTCAGGTTAAGTAATCAGACTAGCAGTACTAGCAGCATACAGTACAACATAGCAATTTTAGCCTTTTCCCTATGTGACCTAAATGAAAAATGTTGTCCCACTTTTTCATTCAACATTACTTAATGGAAAATAATCAAAAACACAGAAACAAACAATTTTATCTGCCTGATGTGCCTATCGAGTAGTGCTGTCAACAGCAAAGATAAGCCTCCATGGAAAGGATGTAGTTGAAAGGATGTATTGATTGTAGTGTCAATCAAACTGTTGACTCGCACGCACTTCAGCATCTCAAATCTGAGAGTGTGTAGTCTGTCAGTAGTTGAAGGTAGGCATGTGTAGTGTGGTAATGAAAAAAAGATGACACTTTAGTAAAGACTTGTTGACTTTGCAACAGAATGGGCTTGTTTGTTTACCACAATGAGTAATCTCCTGCCTGTATGCAGAGTTAAAATGAATGGCCATCAATCTCTCAGCCAAGAGGAGGACACTCTCACATCAAAAACACTGCAGGAATGTCAAAAGTGTCTGGCACCATGCTTAGATATTCATACATTCATAGACATCTGACACAGCCAATCTGTATCACAATCACTCAGGATTGCTGCCGTGGTTTTTGACCACTCATGTAACACGTCGAGTGTGTCACATACAGAGCTGCCACAGAGCTAGATGGTGAACAATTTCCCTGAACAATCTGGCATAAGTTCAGACTGATAAATGCTCCACTCAGGCTGGTCGTCACTGCCGTGTCATCTCATGGAGCTCATGCCAAGTGACTGGACTACTCGTTCTGCAACAGATGGACGTGTTCACCTTTGGAGAAAAAAAAAGTCAAGGATCCTATGGCTCGAAGGGTAGCAATGGTATCTTCTCCTTGCTGAACAGGAATTAAGTGGCAGAAATAATAAAAAAAAAACATTAATTCAAACCCTTGCCAGACCATGTTTTGAACAATTTATACAATTGAGCCTCCTTCAATTACAGATAAGAGTGAAAAATAAGAGAGCATTTACCACTTCCAAAGAAAAACATTAAAATAAGAGGTTCATATGACTTGTATAAGTATGATACGACACATCACGGAGGAACATATAAGTGAAGATCAAAAGCGAATACAGAGCACAGTTATGGAATATACTGAAATATGGTTGTGACAACGGAGATTCCAAGACAGTAATCAGGAGACATTGATCCTGAGCAGCAGATTTCTTGTCCTTTTGTGACAGTAACTGAGCTCAGTTAGGGCTGCATTGGCTATGAATAGGTTTGCTCAATGCATTTAATGAAATGGTTCCCATCTGAAATACTTTTTTTACATTCACTTAATTACGTATTTTAATTAATACTAGATATAATAATTATATATAGGTTGATCTTTTTGCCCCACCATTTGTCCACTGGCAGTCCGTGTATTAATTGAATTTTACATTAAAATATTTGCATGTATGATGATGGACAAAGGGCATATCATTAGGTCAAGGATATTCATTAAATTTTATATCAAATGTAAATTGATGTGATTCTGAAGAGGTCTATTATGAGTTCACTGAATAAATGGGAGACTTTGAAATATCTCCTCTTTTTTTCTCAGCTCTTATAGTGCACGAAAACAACTACAGTCAGTCCAGTGTTGAGTTAAAACATTCTGATTTCTGACCAAGCACCCCAGATAGCTGTTTTCAAGTATAACAGGTGGTGTGGTTTTGTGATGTTCACAGAGGGAGATATCACAAACAATTAACTAGATACGCACTCAGAGAGGTGCTACACCTGCGCCACCATGTTTTTGAATTTGTACTCAATTACAAAGTATTCCAATGCACTTAGCATGGGGGCAAAACTTTGACCTTGGCCTATGACCATGACCTTGGACCAATTCCAAAAAAAAATTGATAGCGCAGGTCCTGACCCCAACCCCAACCTACCTACCATGTTTGATCAAAATTTGATCAGAACTGTTCCAGTTTTGCTGTGACAGACAGACAGACAGACAGATAGACAGACAGACAGACAGACAGACAGACAGACAGACAGACAGACGCCCGTGATTACAATAAACCCTGCATCGCTATGGTGTGGGTGTAAAAAAGTTTTAAAAAAGTAATACATTTCTTAGGTTATTATGATCATATGAATATTGCCTAACATTTAACATAAGGTCGTGGTAGTTCATCAGAAACGAGCAACAGTTTCCTTAGTAACTGAAGTAAACAGGCACAGGTGTATCTCTGCGGAGTTCCTTTTCGTCTCATCACACACTTCCAATAACCTTGTGAGCCCGTCACTGACAGGGAATAAGTTGTTCACTCTGATGTGGATGCTTCTCTCACAGCATTACATGCAAGAATATTTGGACCAAAAGAGATGGGCAAATAGAGCCCCCAGATTTATACACAAGTGACCATACACACACACACACACACACACACACACACACACACAAACACACACACACACACACACACACACACACACACACACACACACACACACACACACACACACACACGCACGCGCGCGCGCGCGCACTTACTAAAAAAAGACAAAATCCTCTCTTATGCGAAATCTCCCCCCATCCCATAAAAACTAAACCCATGTTTTAGCAGGATCAGGATAATATATAAAATATTGAGGCTGCTTCGAGTTTTATTTTTTATTTATTTTAATTGTTTATTTATGCCTAAATGTAGTGTTGAGAGAGGATGGCATAAGTCCTCAAAGTTCTGAATGCATTTGGAACATCAAAGGCACGCAGAATCAAGCAATTTAGGCCTAGACAAACTCTTCATCATCTCACACTTAGAATAAGTCTGTTTTCCAGTCTGGCTGTCACACAGCTATGGGGCCCGAGGGCTGTCGACACTGTCTGCATTTCAAACACCACAGCCACTTTCGGCCAACAGAGAGCACCTGGACTCAGCCTAATAGGCACTGCACCAACAAGGACGAGCGCTGTTGACAAACCACATGCCTGTTTGGAAAGCTATATTCAGAGGCCAGACAAAGGCTGGTGTGATGGGTAGAGAAAGAGGCTGCAAATTGAAAGTTGCCCCTGTGCAGTCGCTCATGTGATAATTATTGAATCACCCACATCGTCTTCCAGTTAATTGACTAAACATGCTTTTGGATATCATGATAGGTTGACAGAGAAATGGCTTTGGTGCTAATTGTACACATTACCCTGCTGGGTTTGCCAGACAGGAAGGACTCACAGTTAGACACCAGTACGCTCAGCAAATTATACCTGACAGAAGATCTCCAAAAAATATAACTAAATGAGTCATTCCACGCCAACTCAACCTATACTGAGAAAAGTTCAAATGGTCACAGGTCAGAAAATAACCTTCAGACCCCCTTTTCCGGGGGGGGGGGGGGGTTGACCACATAGAGAGTAGCTCAGAGTAATGAAACTTTCACCACTTAATGATACATGTCTTGGCATTGCCTGATGTGAATTAGAACATCTCAACTCCACTCTTCATATTTTACTCAGCTTGTGGAAAGAAACAGTTTTTCTGTACACAGCCGGCCTGAGCCCATGGTCCGACGGGTATTTTCTGAGCTGTGACCATTTTCAGTACCCTTTAAAAACATAATTTAATGTTTTATATCAAGATATTTTGTTTCTACTCAATGCTTCATTCCCACATAACAATAATCAAGTGAATAATTAGGTCTTGGTCAATTGGGGTCTCACAGCTGATGATCAAAAAAGTGAAAAATATATATGTACAGGAAAACTGCTTGATCTGAAACTTAGGGATTTTTCATTGCTCCCATACAACTATTTGGTGCAATTTTTAAAGACAAAAATGATACTGCTTGTTATGTTGGTCTGTTATATATTGTTACAAATGCTACAGACTTCATGGTCTGGAAAAAATCCCCTTCAGTTCTTTTTTTAATTTCATTTCTCTGTTGTCTTTCCTGCATTATGTAAGCTATTCCAAACTGATAACTTTCAGATATTCATCACCATTTTAATTTTTATTTCCATGTTTATTCCGCTAATGTTTATGGTCTTTGCATAAACAGCTGCAGACTATTCCCTGACAGAAGACAGAGAAATCAGATCCATGCTTCTGTTTATTTAAGCTAGCTCGTTAATCTGCTATCACTCAAGAAAATGCCGCTATTGAAATGCAGCACTGTTTCTTCTATCCTCTCAGAAACCATTGGAGTATCCTCAAACCATCCGCTCATGAATGCATAACAACACACTGTCTTCCACTATTGTCACAGCCACATACTCAGCTTGCTAACCCCAAAGAATGCCAATCTGTTGATTAAAAAATGGCAGTCCCTTTTTTTGTTTTATTGAAAAAAAAAAATCCATTGTTTACCTCTGATTGTGATTAGTCCAAATGTGCTCTCAGCCAATGTCTGGGGGATGATAGAGGGAACAGGAAAGGTGGATGTGTACTGGTGATTTGCCCGAAGAATGTAATTAGTTGGTTAGTTAGTTAGTTAGCTAGCTAGCTAGCTAATTAGCTAGTTAGTTAGTCAGTGCTACTGTTTATCACGTTCCTTTCTGGCTGCCAACCCTAGCCAAGATATTATGGTATAAAAATTACTGACATATAGAGTATGATAATATATAAAAGTCATAGCTTTCTCATTGACATTTTCTTTTCTTTTCCTTTATCATCTTTGGGATCATTCTTGAAAATCTCTATGACAGGTTCATACTTGACCCAAAGGAATGAGTGATTCGCTTTTTTAATTTTGTCAGGCTGTCATTCAGTTCCTGAGTATTTTTGTATCATCATAATAGCTTGTAGACATTAGCTCACAGAGTTGCTGTAACATTGCCTCAGACAGTGAGGCACAGAGGTTAAAGTTATACAATGGATTTATTTTTGACTCAATTTATCCACTTGTCTGTCTCTCGTTTCTGGAATCGCATGATTCCGCAACGCCCTCAGACTGGGGGTGGGGGTCTCGCCCACTTGCATGCTCCATTATCTCTTTTATATATATGCATAAAGCATTACACACATGCATCACACACACACACACACACACACACCTCCCTCTAAGTCTCTAATTCTTCAACTCCTACCGTCCATGTGTATAATACACATGCATAAAACACACACGCACACACGCACATACACACACACACACACACACACACACACACACACACACACACACACACACACACAGAACTCTCTCTAAGTCTCTTATTCTTCAACTCCTACCCATCCATGTGTGTAATACACATGCATAACACACACACACACACACACACACCTCTAAGTCTCTAATTCTTCAACTCCTACCCGTCCAAGTGTATAATATATATGCATAAAACATGCACATACACACACACACACACACACACACACATACACACACACACACACACACACACACACACACACACACACACACACACACACACACACACACACACAGACATACCTCTCTCTAAGTCTCTAATTCTTCAACTCCTACCCATCCATGTTCACAATACACATGTATAACACACACACACACACACACACACACACACACACACACACACACACACATGCACACACACACACACACACACACACATGCACACACACACACACACACACATACACACACACACACACACACACACACACACACACACACACACACACACACACACACACACACACACAGACATACCTCTCTCTACGTCTCTAATTCTTCAACTCCTACCCATCCATGTTCACAATACACATGTATAACACACACACACACACATGCACACACACACACACACAGAACTCTCTCTAAGTCTCCCTACCCCTTCACATGTGTGTGATACACATGCACAACACACTCACACTAACACACACACACACACACACACACACACGCACACATGCACACACACACACACACACACACACGCACACATGCACACACACACACACACATACGCACACCTCTCTAACTCTGTAATTCTTCAACTCCTACCAGTCCATGTGTATAATACACTTGCACACACGCACACACACACGCACACACACACACACACACACACACACACACATACACACACACACACACACCTCCCTCTCAGTCTCCAACTCCTGCTCATCCCTGTCCATCCGCCGCCTCTCTCTGTTTCAGAGTCTCTCTGCTGTGTCATCAATCATTCGCCTCCTTCTCCTCAGACAACCCTCTCAATGTGCCAACATTTAGTGAGACTCATCCGAGTCAGTGTCGCCTCCCCAAACACACACACACACACACACACACCAGAGGTGAAAATTTACTTGGTAAAATGTGAACCTTTACCATCCACTGACAAATTAATGGTAAAACTCACCAGGTAAATCATTATTCTGTGTTGAAATCTACCAGCCACTTATATATTTTACCAGCATTTGGCTGTTGCCTCTGTGCCAATTTCCATCCCTGTCACACACACACACACACACACACACACTCACCTGCACACACACACTCACAAGGCGAGACAGACACAGAAGCCTGTTACTGGGAGATAGCTTTACATGAATTGCTTTGGGCGCGTTAAAATGCTCTCTGTCTATGCAGGATACAGAACACTTGTTGTGCAGAACTTTTAAGTGAACATTTTTATTACAGTAGTCAGTGCTGAGGAGAGAACGGTGCTTTTTAATTCCCTCTAGCCTTTTCATTTTGACGGGAGTGTTTTTGAATAATACATATTTTATGGTTATCTCAGCTGAGTACAGAAACTGTCAAGAGATGATGACATGTCATTAAACTCATTCAACATGAACCCCATACCCCCCCAACACACGTACACACACACACTCTCTCATACACACACACACACACACACACACACACACACACAGAGCGAGCACACAGACTAATTAGCACAGCAAGCCACACGTGGGAGATTTACATATGAATGAGTTGACTGTATGTTTTTTTAAAGTCAGTAGCGTTGCCAAGAACGACACTAAATCTCTGGCAGTCAAACAAGTGACACAAGAGTCGATCTTAATGCTGTCTAATATAATTAATGTCTAATATAATTAATATCTAATATAATTCTGTGTGGGAGGGTGTCCGAACTGGTGCTCATTCAAGGGGGTGGGAACCAATTTCTCAGGCACTTGCCATCATGATCATCAGCAGCTTCAGAAGTCAAGCAGAGGCAGTTATGAAAGCAATCACAACTTTTAAATTAGAGCAGACGTCAAGTAGCTTCAAACGAAATGACTTCCTCTTATAGTGGCATAGTGGAAGGAATTGAATGTAGGGCAGGTGGGCTATTGAGCTGCTAATTTAATACTACTTAATTTCATGGCAAAGGCTACATGGCAAATAGAGGCTGCCTCAGACGCATCTTTTTTTACTTTTCTCTTCCCTTTCTTTCTTTCTTTCTTTCTTTCTTTCTTTCTTTCTTTCTTTCTTTCTTTCTTTCTTTCTTTCTTTCTTTCTTTCTTTCTTTGTTCGACACACAAGGTGATCAAAGTAGACAGCTCCTCTCTTTTCGTTAATAATTCATGTGGCAGGTAGGGCTTCCTCTTCAATTTTTTTTCGCCCCCGTGTAAAACCATGTACAGTATTGAGGCTGGATTTACGTCTCATTTGGGCTCAGGGCTTTTATTCGTGCAGCGGAAAACTATTATTATTAGGAAGAGAACAGCCACAGTACGATGGCACAAATGTATCTGATTGCTTTCTTTGTCAAAGAAAAGGATGCATTCTGTACTGACAAATGTAATACCCAGACAGTAATGATGCTCATCGACGGTATTCTTTACTTTTACTTGTCAGTGATGTGATTGCCGTCTTAGAAATGCCATTGCGTCTATGCAGCTCTGGAAGAAAAGCTTGATTAGAATCCTTCTCAGTGGACGATACAGAAAAGAATGCTGTAATAAAGAAAAACTAATGAGAAGTCTGTAGTAAAGAAAAACTAAGACAGAGGGAAAGAGAGAGGGTGGTGCACTGCAGTGGACTTTGATGCTGGACTTCTGTGATGCTGGAATCTGTTCACAAACCACAGAAAATGACAGTGCAAATTGTGAATACCTACTGATAACGATATTGGCTTGTAATGTCATGCTTTAGGTGAATGCTTTTTAGACAGCTCCTCTGATTCTATGGCCGAAGGCTGAATGTCAAGGCAGATAATATGTAGCATCAGCGTGTCAGACCAGTGCTGATTTTTGAGCAAGTGAGTACACTATTAATGGATGGTAGAATGACAGCAATCGTACCTTACAGAAAACACTGGAGTTATGAAACTGTAGTACAAAATGTACAGGTACTTTTATTTTGAAAAGAGAGGATATATGCTTGCACATGGGAGGAAGTTGGGCTATTACTGTGTAGACAGACGATTGTATGCACGGCAGAAGTGCTGAGGAGCCCAGTGGTTTAAAGGTGAAAGTGGGGAGTTTAAGTAAACCTCTACATCAAACAGTCCAGTCTGCCCATTACAAAACTGACATCACCATTATAATCATCCACTGTTGCCGAGGCTATTGTTCAGTTAAGCAATACCACCAGTTTAAACAGAGAGTTATAACAGTAACTGTCATAACAGTAGGCATCGGAGGTACTCACTGAACTTAGTTATTCTTGTCAAGTTGATCCCAGTGCAATTGAAACAGTCAATTATTCGGCACACTGAAGAGAGATGAGAGCAGATAAAGCTCTAAGTCCAGATGTGGTGAAATAACCACAGTTGGTAGAGTTGGGGGGAAACTAATCCGGAATTAATCAGAAGTAATGTTTTTAAGCAAAATTTCAATACAAGGTGTGAGAGTAAAATTAAATACATTACAAAACTTGTCCTACTTGCCCATGTGCATAAAGCATAACATATACATGCATAACACACAGACACACAGACGCACACAAACACACACACGCACACACACACACACACACACGCATACAGACGCACACACAAAAACACACCCGCACATGCACACGTACACGCACACGCACACACACACACACACACACACACACACACACACACACACACACACACACACACACACACACACACACACACACACCTCCCTCTCAGTCTGCAACTCCTGCTCATTCTTATCACTGTCTCTCTGTGTTTCAGAGTCTCTCTGCTGTGTCTTCATCAGTCATTCACCTCAGGTGTAAGAGTACATTTAAATACGTTACAAAATGCATTTGTCCTACCCGCCCACATGCATAGCAAGCAAGCATAACATGTACATGCATAACACACACATGCATTATAAAATGCATTAATGGAAATGGAAATATAGGAGGTACAGATGGTTGAATATAGATAAACAAAGCAGCAGATAAGAAACAGATGAGCAGACAGATAAACAAAAATAATAAAACATGATAAAAATGCAAAACAGAAAGGTATGTCTGACTGCAGCAACAGCCTCAGCTCCTGTAATGCAGACAGAATAGACCAGACACTTGTTGCTCCACCATGTCCACTTGTCTTTTCCCTGCTACAACTAGGATAGTATCAGTGAACCTCAGTGTCTTTGATAGCCTTCTTATTAAAAGCATGTGTGATAAGCAAGGGTGCTGCTACCTTGCGGCGCCCCAGAAAGAGAATAATGTTAGGCCCCCACCTCAACCATATCGTAGTCCTCTGTGGGCCACTGTGGAGCTCCGTGCCCCCTGAATCGTCCCGATGAACGCCCTATTAGCAGCACCCCTGCTGGCATGAACTGAGGTGCTAGTCCACAAAGCGATTTGAACTAAAAGGATCTTAAAAGGATCTCCTCTAAAACTGACAGACAGCCAGAGAAGAGACTTTCATGTTTTATCCCCTCCTGGTCTGGGTTCTGAATGATTTGTATCTTGTTTCTAGCTCTCTTAAGTAAACCAGACGTGATGGCATTACTGTGATGAAGCACGCTAATGATAAAAGCTTGCACAACTTCCTCATTATCAGCCAGGGAGAGAAACCGGTGCATTTTAGCCAAACATTTCAGAGATGATTAAAAAAAAATTTTAGTGACACTGCTGATGTTTGATTTAAAATTCAAATCAGGGACTAGAGGCTTGCTGAGACTTTTTCCAATTAAGGGGCTTGGAATTTTGTGCTAGAGATTTAGTGTAATCTTTTTTATCTGTTTTATTTTGTTCAACAGCAAGAAATGATCAGACAGACAGTAGTGGATATAATCATTGCTCTAAACCAGTTTTCTTAGTACATAATATGGTTTTATAATTGCAACCTTTACTAGTATTGTCTTTGCACTGTGGTGTGAATGAAAGCCAGAAAAAAATATTTTAAGTAATACAGCTGCCATTTAGATAATTCTTTAAACACTATATCTCTACCTGATCTCAAAAATCACTATATTGTACCTGATCTCAATACTGTAAATCTCAACAAATTGCACTTGAAAAGTAAAAGGTTTGAAGGTTTGGCTTTTTAAATTAGTATTTAAGGACTCAGGTGGGTGACATTTCCTCAGGAGCGGTTGTACAGCAGCAGTTTTCAGTACTGGGAGTAAAGTGACTACTGACTACAGGAACTTATCTGCAATTATTAGCACTTCATTCAGCAGCCATTTTAACCAAGTCTTGAATGGAGTCAATGAATGGATTGACATAAGCAGTCAGTATTTCCATAAATGTTTCTTCTAAGTATTTACTATTTGAAGTATCCAACCATAAATCTATGTAACTTTACCATAGCCTACCAACATTTTGCAACTCACACAGACTAATGAGTTTATGTTTCCTTATATTATTTAAATAGAACCTGAGGACACATAACTTAAAGTGTTAATGTAAAATGTCTTGTGTCAGTTCGAACTTTATTGTTTTTTGAGGACATACTTCAGAAGCAGAACACCATTTGCATACAGTACATCTGTTTGGTGAGAGCATTTCCGTGTCAGATGAGGTGTGCTCAGTGTCTGAGTGGCTTGAAGTTGGCAGGACAGATGAAGAGCCCTTCTGCTTTACTGTCTAACAGATCGCAAGTAAACAGCATTAGTCTGAGAGCAGTGCGGAGTGGGACTGTGACGTGTAAACACCTGAAGCTTCTTGAGAATGGAAAAGAAGACATAACAGACACATCCGTTTTTTATTTTGCGTCTGAGAACAGACACATGAAAAAGTAATTACCTGTCAGCAGTAAAGTTTCTCTGTACAGAGATGGGAGAAACTTCACATGGGACTGACAGCTGAAATACGTCGAGGCTAAGCTTTAAAGTATCTGGTTGAGAAACACAGATTGCGTGGTTGTTCTTCAGAACAAAATCCTGAAGCCATGTGATGCAAACAGCCAGTAATAAAGCTATTGGATGTTACAGGAGTGAATGCCTGGCATACTGTATTTATACAGCTGCATCACTAACTGTGCGTCCACACCAAAAGCGACCAAAGCGACCAAAGCGACGGAAGTCATTGTTTCTCTATGGAGGGTCGGCGAATTGGGCGAACAAAGCGAATTCGCCGGCAGCGAAGCGAACTGGGCGACCAGAGCGAAAAAGAGAAGTTAAAAGTCAGTTAACTTTATGGTAATGAGCTATGACGCGGTTCGGCGAATACCAATCAAATCATTGATTTACCAACGTCCGACAATCAGGTGGGTTCGAGGAAACAAACGGTGTAACTTTAGTACCTAGTTCCTACTTTGTATTAAAAATGGCAACGGAGAAGCTAATCACAGCAGTGGCAGGCTCTTCGGTCCACTACGACCCAGCCCTGTTTTTCTACAGGGATGCAAACAATTCTAACTAAAAAGTAAATTGATGTACTCAGTCAGCGGCTTAAATAATTCATGAATTACTGTATGAATATGAATATTTTTCAGCTGTCAGTGCATGTAGACATTTTATACTCTTTTATTCCTTTATTAACCAAACATGTCAAAGTTCAAGTACATCGATGTTTTGCCCTACACATATACATGTATTGCTGCTTTTACAACTGTTGGTCGGGGAGGTTTTTTTTTTTTTGCTGCGGCCCTTTAAATGACTAACATTCCAAATGAAACGTCATGAGCGAACAAAGCGAACTCAACGGCGAAGCTTCTTCAGCGACCTCAGCGACCTGGTCGCTTTTGGTGTGAACGCACAGTAAGAATGCTAAGGCCCAATCTATATTATTACTGTTATTTGTGGTTATTTTATTATTACATTATTACATTACACTTAGCTGACGCTCTTATCCAGAGTGACTTACAGATATTTACAGGGTTTTAGTTACAGTTCCTGGAGCAGTGTGGGGTTAGATGCCTTGCTCAAGGGCATCTCAACCATGGGTAGGGTGGGATTTGAACCGGCAACCTTCCGATTGCAAGACCAACTCCATAACCACTTGGCCACAGCTGCCCCACATTTTACAGGCTCTTCAGTCTCCTCAGGTTTGTGGGTGTTTGATCATGAACATAAATATGTGTTTTTGAACAAATATTCTTTCATGCTTATGTTCTGTATTTACTTTGCATAAACACTTTGTGATTTAATTCAAGTTAGCCACTTAGTAGGGATGTAATGACAGATATTTACACTGGCTTTATCACCATATCTGCTTTCTTCACAGGTGCTAAACACAGCTTATCTGAATGTAAATGTGGAGGCAGCTAGTGCTTGATTGGATTCCCTTCACTGTTTGCAGGGTTATAACCACTCATGTTCTCCGCACACTTAATTTAAAATAGAGTCCGACCTGTTGTAATGCTAGGTCCTCTGTGGCGTGTGCTCAAGATGACATTTGCATGTAATTTAATGAGCAAATGCATGATGTGCACAGCAGAGGCGACTTTTAATCAAGCCATTACTAGGACTTAATTATCTGAAGCCAAGTGGTAATCTCATGACACGTTGAGGAGCCAGAAGAAGAAGAAGAAGAGGAAGAAGAAGAAGAAGAATATTGCATGTTTTATCAAATTCATGGTGTTGAAGTTACCAATGCTGCTGCTACCCCTTGAAACACTCAAATTGTTTAAATTGCACTGGACCGTTTTACTTTTCTCATTAATACGTTTGAAGAAGCTCCATACAGCTGACGTGTTAGCAGTGTCTGTCTGGGCTCGCATTTAGGCTGCTCACGTGACGCCACTATGTCACACTGTTCAGACTCGGGTTATGGCAAGCAGTGGATCGTATCGGTTCGGATTAATTGTTTTCTTCTTTTCCGTAATTTTTGCAATTATCCGACCGATATACCGGTACAAAGTATCGGATCGGCGCATCCCTCCAACAGACCGTCACTTGATACCACGCCACTACTTCTTGTCACTGCATGAGCACCACTCTTCCAGCTGCTTGTAACACTCACCACCCAGTACATCTGTTCTTAAAAGAAAATATCTATAAATATAAAAAAAACATCAGAACATTGGCAGCCCCTGGCCCAAAAAGGGAGTCCAAATTTGCACTAAAACAGTGAAGACATTTTCTGAGCCATATCTGATGTACTAAACAGTGTATTCAGTATAATAATCCTAAAAGCAGAGGCAGTGGAGACGAGAGCCGGGGAGAGAATACACATGTCCAAGTCATCAATGTCCATCAAACATCAAAGCCCCTCAGATCAGTCTATGGCACAGACCTATCAGATATGCACAAATCTGCTCATTTGTTAGACAGACGTACAGACATGCAAACACAGACACACTCACACACACACACACACACACACACACACACACACACACACACACACAGTCAGTCAGAAAGACAGACAGACAGACAGACAGACAGACAGACAGAATGACTATTAGATGCCTATACAGACATGTAAACACAGACATACACACACACACACACACACACACACACACCGTCAGTCAGTCAGACAGACACACAGACAGATAAAATGACTGTTAGATGCCTAAGCCTCATGTGCATCAGAGACTTCACTAAGTGTACCATCAGTGCTCACTCTCACGGTTAGGTGCTGTCAGATAGTGACAGGTGTGTGACTCACAGGTCTGATTCACTGTCGGCACACACACCAGGTGGTACGGGGGTGGGTGTAATTGCACATTTTCTATTAGATTTGCTATTTACCTTTTCCACCATAATGGGTTTTTTTTCTTGTGCATGTGAACTCCAGTTCATTAGGGTGATTACATTACTTTCAAGCAAGTTAGAAGTCTAACTAACGGTAACTTTTGGAAGTCAGAAAAGTTAAACTAAGTATACTGTGGTTCTTGGCTGAATTAAAAACTATTGCCTGAATTAATTTACATGCTAATATAATTTTCTATATTTCTCACAATTAGAGATAGTTGTACATTGCTCGTAAGGCTATGGATTACTGTCTTAAGGCAGAAAGTCAATACATTTGGCCACAAAATGATTTCAGAAGAAAGGAAGACGACGATCGATTAAGGTTTACGATTAAAGTCATTCTTGTGATAGTCTCTAGAGTGTTCTACCCTAGGATGGTCCTGGAGTATGTTCTGTATTCTTCGCTGTCATTATTTTACTGAAATCTTGTGAATTGTTGTAATGTCTTTAAGAGTTTGAGAAGAACATCTTATGTTACACATAACTTTTTTAAACTTAATCCCCTGAGGAAATGTTACTATACAGGCAGCAACGTCACATGGTGACCAGCATGGCCATGAAGACTCAATGTGTTAAAACAACACTACATAGTTTTTGGTCGCCCTACAGTTTGGAAGTGTAATTGTCTTTCATTCAAACTTCAGAGAGACAGCCTGCTCCCCCAAACTTACTTAGTGCAGTTATAGCCCATTGGGGGTGGTAAAACGAATTCAGAAGTGCTGTTTATGCTGTTACAAGTTGATGAACAACTAAAACAATTTTGGTTGAAAAAACTACTTAGTGTTGCTTTAAGCAGAGAACAATTGGTCCCCTACAAATTCCCACTTCATGTTAGCTATTCGTGTGGGTGTATTTGTGTATGCTGTAGCAAGTTTGTCCTTTCTGGAGGTGGGAACAGTGCAAGCACACAGTATAGACGAAGAGGGGCTGTTGACTATAACCTGCTGTTAAAAGGTGTCTCCACATCTACATGGAGTGCCTAGTTATTTACGGGTGTGGGCCTTTGGTGCATAAATTACATGTGCATCATTTGTCTGAGGGAAACATGCAATTATGAGAAGGTCAGAGACATGCTCCGCCATGCATGTGTATTTATCAACAGTCTGTGGTGTAGAAATGAAATATATTCAGTACATGGGTAATGAAAACTCAAGTGCCACTCCTTTAAGGTGTCTCGTTGCCCAACACCCCCACCCACACACACACACACACACACACACACACACACACACACACACACACACACACACACACACACACACACACACACACACACACACACACACACACACACACATTTTTCTTCATTTATCTCTTTTAGAGGAGGTAAATAACAGAGGCCAAGAGTTGGGGGTGGGGGGGGATGGAATAAAATGAATTGACTGAAGTGATTGTGGTACTAAATTGTAATATAAAAAAGAGAGTTAAAAGGTAATGTAATGAGATCTGTTTGTGTGTTACATTTCTGCAGTGCTGGGGTGTCACCTCACCCCCGGCTGTGTCTGTTTCAGGGAGGCCTTCTTTCTCGGGAACCTTCACGCATCAGCACACCACATCCTGTCGAACTGTGTCTCCCTCTACGCAGTTGCAGAACACCTTGCACCCTCACCACACCGCGTAGGGGAAGACCCTCTGTGTATGTGTGTTGTGTTGAGTGTGTGTGTGTGTGTGTGTGTGTGTGTGTGTGTGTGTGCGTGTGTGTGTGTGTGTGTGTGTGTGTGTGTGTGTGTGTGTTGTGTTGTGTGTGTGTGTGTGTGTGTGTGTGTGTGTGTGTGTGTGTGTGTGTGTGTGTGTGTGTGTGTGTGTGTATGGGTGTTGTGTGTGTGTGTGTTGTGAAGTCTCACTGGTTGACTGTGAAGATCCGTCAGGTCCTTTCTTCTCTGCCTCCTAAAGGTTACAGTGTCAGAGGTGCGAGTTGTTGTTGGCTCTGTCTGACATACACCTACAGATGGTTTGTATAGTAAACAGGATGAATCACTTTACCATTTGGTGGACTTAACCAATTGTACACCAGAAGGGTTAGTAGCTTCATATAATATTCAGGACAACACAAACAAATCAATCAGTCAATCAATCACTCAATCAGTCAGTCAGTCAGTCAGTCAGTCAGTCAGTCAGTCAGTCAGTCAGTCTGTCTGTCTGTCTGTCTGTCTGTCTGTCTGTCTGTCAGTCTGTCTGTCTGTCTGTCTTTCTATGGTGGTGTTGACTGAGCAGAGTAAGCCTGATAAAACTTGTAATGTAACAGACATTGAAAGACACCAGAGAAGATGGTTGATGTCAACTTTATTTGGTAGTGTCTTCTTTGGGTTAATAGGGAGGCATCACACTAACACTTAAGTCATGGAGGCAGGTAGCCCATGATGCTCTGTACATTCACAATATAACACAACAGGTTAATAATAATAATAATAATAATAATAACAACAATAACAATAACAATAACAACAATAATGGTAATAATAATAAGTGTTATTATTTTTATTATTATTATTATTATTATTTACTATAATCATAATGAATTTTCTTTAAGCACGTTTCAGAACTCTATGGGTCAATTTATATAAAACATATTAAATTACATAAGATAACATATAACCAAACAGAGTAAACAAAATACTGATTTTAAAAAGTAATACTAAAAAAATATTGGGTACTCAAGACATATAGCCCATCATGCTGTGAACTCCAAGGTTAATGCACACACACACATTTGTGCTAAATGAAATAGCTGGTTGATGTTAAGGGCCAACTACCACACTCTACAACCGCCAAATTAAGAAAGGAGTAAACAAAACAATGTGCTTGTTTCATTTGACCAGAGGTCACGCAGTGGTTGGTATGATTCAGATTTTTTATTTCTAGACTCATTATTTTGTCATGGTTTGATGCTAACTTTGGACAGGAATTAAACAGGGTGAATAAGGTGAAGGTGGAGCACCCTTCTGGCAGCTCCTGCATGCCTGTTGGATTCACAAAGCACCACACATGCCTTCTGGCCTTTGGTGACTACCCAAACACTCAAAATGTGTCTTATTAACAAGGCTTCAGCACACCTGCACTCACAGAAGATAACACTAATGTACCTTGAATGGCTTTTAATTAAATTTTAAAAACATCCTTTTAATCAAATTTGGAATATAACAGACTTGTGCCTTACAGTCACTGGTAAAACACTCCTTATTAAAATGTTTTGAAATATTAAGATAATGGTAGCTTCTGGAGCTAGTAGCATTAGTGACAGACTTTATTAGTTTGCTTTTAATATCTGTCACATAAAACAGAGGAGGGATGTAGTATATGTGCAAACACAGATCATCTTCAGGTTACACCAGGTGTGTGTGTGGGTGTGGGTGTGGGTGTGTGTGTGTGTGTGTGCATGTGTGTCTGTGTTCATGTTCAATGTAAGTGGCACTCCGGTGTCCATCTATGCTACAAACAGAGCAGTTGTCTAGCAACCAGTCTGATGCAAGTAATTTCTCAAACTCAAAAGTCAAATCAAATACAAAATACATAGCTCCGTGCTTTGTCCATTAACAAATGATAAAAAGAGACAATGACATTTATAAATGATGTTGGTATGTGAACTGGTTTTTTTTCATTTCTATAAATCTAGTACATTTGTACAGGGTAGGTTGACAGATTGTAGAATGAAGACAGTTGTATAATGCAGTTGGTGTACAGTTGCAGTAACGCTCAAACAAAATTAATTGGATGTTTGAGACTGCAAAGCCTCCCACCCACTGTCATCTGTAATGTGAGTAAACACACAGCTGACCTTTTCCCCAATTTATTCAACTGTGCTCACACACTGAACAATTTCCATAGGCCACAGACACCATTTAAACCATCTATTTGAGAGCATTACAGACACTGTTAAGCAATGGCTTTAGACATGCAGACGCAACACACACACACACACACACACACACACACACACACACACACACACACACACACACATTTACAATCAAAGTCTTTTCCTGTCTTAGGTAGCTTACATAATTCAGTCTGTCACTTGACATCCCACTATCAAAGTACTTTTTTTTCATACTGAGCATCGTCCTGCTGGAACTGTCAGTGTGAATCCATAACAAACACCATGTCACTAGTTAGTGAATGAATCAGGCAGAAGTAGGGATGTGACAAAGCTGAGCTCAATCCCTGTGGTGCAATAGGAGGCAACCGCCCAGGTGACCCCCCCTCCAGCTGAGCCCCCCCCCCCCCCCCCCCCCAAAGGTCACCCCCCCCCCCCCTCAGGGAGTATGCAGCCGACTCTGAGAACCATCACATAGTTTGACATAGTTTTATGTTCACAATTGTCCTCAGTATGCTGTATATATCAAATATCTTCTGGCTTTTGCTTGAACTGCTCAACACAAACATAATGCCACCACAGAGATTTTAACAAACGGTATACATATTACTAAACTCTACTGAGAAGTGTTTTCTCTGTGAATGCTGAAAGATGGGTTATTAAAATGGGCAGATACAGTACAACAGTGCCCTCTACTGGTGATGCTTCACATAGCTAAGGACAGATTACCTCTGATGTCACCACCACTGCGATGCCTCACCACGCCCCCTAATGAAACTCAAGGAAGCAAGAGTTAATGTAAGGACAGCCTGTATTTCAAAACCTAGGCCAAACATGGAGCGAATGGTTTGTATACGGTAGATACATGTTTCTGGAAGGTGCCATTTCTCCTAAGTTCAAGTTCAAATTCATTTTCATTTGTCCTTGTCAAAAGGAATGTAGATGTCATATTTAGTTAGGAAAGAGTAATTAATGACAGTTATGTAACATGGCAATTTATTTTTGGCCTTCATGCAGGCCAGTGTGTGTTAGGAAAGAGGGCTATTTGTTGATGTGAGACATTTATGTAATATTCATGCAGACATGTATAGGCTTTACCCAGATATTTTTCAGATGGTCTGACAAATGTAACTACAAAACTGTCCATACACAAAGCCGCCATGACACATCTACATTGACTAATATCATAAACACAATGAACGTGTGTGGGCATGCACACTACACAGACAAACACACACACACACGCACACACACACAGGGTTACTAGGTAACACACACAGGGTTACACACACATACATACACACACACACACACACATACACACACACACAGGGTTACTAGGTAACACACACAGGGGTACACACACATACATACACACACACACACACACACACACACACACACACAAACACACACAGGGTTACTAGTGAACAAACACAGGGTTACACACATACATACACATACACACACACACACATACACACACACACAGATACACACACACACACATACACACACAGATACACACACACACACACACACACACACACACACACACACACACACACACACACACACACACAGACATACACACACACACTAGGGTTATTTAAAGGACCTATAGTTTGGTACCCATTCTTCCAAGTACATGTACTTCACAACAGTATTGGGCTGCTTTAAGCATCACTGAGGAGTACTTGTCTAAACTAAGCCAACCAGTTCACTACCTCGCATGCAACAGCATGCAAACACTAGTATCCACACAGCTGGGCTGGCACAAACATAAGTTTGTGTCTTTTGGGTGATACACTTGGCAACATCATGGAGTGCAGGTTGTTTTCTTATGTTTCTGTGCAGTTTGTTTATTTCAACAATGAGCCACTGAACAAAACTATTTATAGGTGGCTTAGAGGTTTTAAATTTACCATCAGTAGTAAAATGACTAAGACACCAAAAACCGCACTTTGAAAACACCCCTGAAAAACAAAATGCCTGCATACTGTAACATTTAATACCAGTTAGAGCTGTAAAACGTGCATTATATCAGTATATGTGTAGTCTCAGTATATGTGTAGTTTCAGTTAAAGATGTGACCATTTTCGCCCTAGCACTGCTAAGGTGAGTTTGAGTGATTGCTCGTCTGATAGCAACATGCCAAAGCCCCGAAGTGAAAACCACACAATGCAGTTGCAGCAGAGCTAGAGTGCTCTGTGTGAGTGAGTGCTGTGTGTGCGTGTCGCTTTCTGTAAAGTAGCAGTGTGTGTGTGTATGTGTGTGTGTGTGAGAGAGGGTCATGGTGCTGCTTGCCATGTGATTACAGATATGGTGGGTTGTGCAGAGCTGACTTGTAAAGAAGATCAGAGGAGACACATGAAGTGAAGAGAGGCTGACTGAAATGGAACTGCTGACAGCCACCATTCTTCTACAGATTTTGGGTGCTTCTCAAGGTAACAACATTTTGTACATTTTTTTTACAGGTGACACAGCTTCTTCGCATCACATAGCACCGTAAGACATTCAACAGTAGCAGAATATCCATTTCTCACTTGTACTTCACAAACTAGTTGACATAAATCTTTCCGGTATCTCTAAATCTCTAAATATTCAATTGAGAAATATTGCTGACTTTACTCGATGGCAACCTGGAACAAACAGATAGATGATATACAGTATGTCAAACATCTATAGTGATTTTCAGATGCAGTAGGTCTTCAGGTACTCTGTCACACTACAAAGTGACAGTCTTAAAAGTAAAAAAATATCTGGTAACATATTCCGTTCCCCCTACTACACACAGTCCAAACTAAGCTCTTAAAACTAAGCACGTTCGTGTCTGCGCTTAGAAAGTAAAACTCAGTGTTCATTTATGTGCAGTATGTAGATTTCAATAAATGGATTCCTTTTTCTAAACTGTGACACCAGTGTTTGTGTACATAATTACTTTTCCAAGCAGTTTTTGTGATTTTGACAGTTTAGGGGGGTGTAATAACATCAAGTCTGACTTAAGATGGTACACACGCTTTACTGCAGACTAGAATCATCAAGTCTTATATTCAGAAACATTTTTTACATGAGAGGAGGCCTACATGTTTGGATTTATATTGATCAATTTTACAGCGGAACACATTAGCACATATAATAAAATATTTGACAGTTTTTTTTTTTTATGTACAAAGAAGATTAATTGACCACTGACTGATTGATTCACACACAATTGCTCTGTCCTCTCGGTATTACCAACCAAGTAATAATTTAAGAGTGTAACAGAAATACTTTTGAGATGTGTATGGAATTGACAAGGACACTGGTGCTTCCTGCACATGCCCAAAACTGATAACTCATGACTAGGCCGCTTAAAAAAGACAGTCAGTTAAAATACAAATGGAGGACACAGTATCTTGATTGTGGATTGAGGATTGAATCATTATTATGGATAATTTTTTTTAATAAATAGGGAACTTTTAAAAAATAAAATCCCAACATGATTTTTCTGTCTAGCACCCAAAACATTTCAATATGTAGTTTCGTGCTTAGGATCAGAAAATCAGCAAAACCTTTAAACCTTTTCAGCATCACATTGCCAGTTATACCACAAAAAACGTTACTTAGCCTTTAGCGTCCTTTAAACAGTACTATTTGTGTTGTGCTGTGTTGTTGGTGTATATGCTTGCCTGTTGGCTCTTAGCTAATTAGCGCGCTAGTCAAAATTCTGTGATGCCACTTTTTCAAAGGCCATCTTTGCAGCTCCTCACAGATGGAATTTCTTTTTCCTCCATTTTAACCTAATTTGTAAAGCTATGCAAAGATCTGTTAATCTCATCCGTATTCAGTGATGGTCTATTATTTAACCCACAAAGCCAAGGCACATTTTGCCCATTACTTCTTCCACGCTCCATCCACACTACGTCCACTTTTTCAAAATGATCAAGGCTAAATAATGTGTGTTGTTTTAGGATGGCTGAAATGGCGTGCACACCATTGGAGTACTACAATACCAGACTACATGCAGCCGCGCCGGTAATGTGAACTGCTTCTAACGCAAAATATTCTTTTCTCTCTCAGCCTCTACAATTCCGAGGTACGCAGGGAACACCACTGAAAATCCAATTAAGAAGCCAAATGAAAACACAAGTGAGTGTTTGCTGACTGATTATTGCTCCTTCATTCTCTTCATTTTAAATTCCATTCCACCCAAAGTGATAACAATGCAGTGTGACTTCTGAGGTAATATCAAATACATGGAGTTACAATAGTAAGATTGTGCATATCCCGTGTCAAGGTCAGGACAAAATTCGACCAGTAATTCAGTAAGGAAAAAAGTCTGCACAGTTTTTGCTTTATTTCATGGCACAAAATGACTGGTCTAGATGCCTGGTCTTCCTCAGATTCCTTTCAAACACAAGCTGACTCACTTAAATAAAAATCACACCTGGCCTACAGGGGTCTGGCCAGCTCATTAGCCAATTCCACTTCTGCAGGGAAAACAGACACAGAGTCCTGTGTTGTCAAACAGTGCCATGTATATAAAAATGCAAAAGTTACATCAAATTTTGGCAGAATATCAAAAATCAAATGAACAAATCTAATCGACGCAATATCAATGTACTTGCAAAAAGCACATTGAAGCATACACTGACAGAAAAAGGACCCAGCAGATAGTTCATAGTTCATATGGAGGAAAAAGATGGTGTTCTTGGTTTACATAGAGGGTCGGATATCTAGCTCTTCACTGAGTCCTTTTGGTGTAATAAATCCAGAAACTTTCTCTTTTTAATAACTGGTTCTCTGCGTCCCCTGCCTTTGATGAATTTTGACTTGTTCTATCCCAATGGACCGCAGAGATGAAAGTTAGTGTCGAAGTCTTTTGAAATGGATAGCTAGTGTTCACTTGTCCTGGTTTTAAGAGCCCAGCATGTCTTGCCCACGTAGGCTTGCCCACATGGACATTTAATGGTGTAAATTACATTTGTGGAGATGTATGTAATTCTGCTCTTGGTATCATTTTTTTGTTGGATGGGTAAATTAAATATCAAATACAAGCTCACAACACTACTAACTTAGTTAGTCCCATAAGGGTTAGCTGTGATTGTTGTGGCCAAAACTAGGTAAATATGTTGAAAGAATTCCAAAAGGTTGGTGTGATTTTCTCTAAGAATTTGTCTGTAAACTTACCATTTGCGGAAATTGTCAAAGACCTTGCCTAAACTTGTGATGGTTTTAAGTCTTATCATTTGGAAATAATACAGAAACTTCATGACAGCTGTTAATGTAGGTAATCCTTGTATTTGCATGACTATACATAATTGTAAGAAAGCGAAACCTTGATAAATAAGTAATTCTAATAACCCATTCGTGATTGCAGTCTATACAAATACATGCACACACAAACACACACACACACACACACACACACACACACACACACACACACACACACACACACACACACACACACACACACACACACACAAACACACACACACACACACACACACACACACACACTCACACCAATTGAATAAAACCCATTGATGCAAGCTTCTCTGAAACAGCATTTTTTCAGATGGTCTGACAAATGCAACTACAAAAACTGTCCATACACAAAGCCGCCATGACACATCTACATTGACTAATATCACAAACACAATTCAAGTGTGTGGGCATACACACTACACAGACAGACACACACACACACACACACATACACACGCACACATCTGCCAAGACAGACAGACAGACAGACACGCACACAAACACACACACACACACCGACACACACACATCTGCAAAGTCTGGTATGGACTGTAACAGATGGATTTGTAAATAAATAATCATTACTTGGCCAGTAGTGGGAAGTGTGTGCCCTGCTTCATCCTTCCCCTGTCCCAAATACCATACGTATCCTTGGGAAGACTACAGTGAAGGCTGTAGACTAGAGGTTCTGTATGCTGTTCCTCTAACAAGCTTGATATATTTGCTCTAAAAATCTGAGAACACCCCCTCCCCTCCCCCACACTTCAGCACAAGAACGGCACAAAAAAATAATTCAGTGGCGGAGTATCTAAAGATGTTCTTTTTTTAAACTTTCCTCGGTGTCCTCTATAAACAGCCACAACCCTGATATTTCCACAGGAAGTGAGTCACGGGAAGTGGCTGTGCCGTGCTTTGCTGCCGTGCACGGCTGTTGCTTCACAGGCTTACAGGCAAACACAAACGTTTTTTTTATGTGAGTGTCTCAAAAAATCACCACATACTATAAAATTGATTATGGTTCACCAAAATACAAAAAAATAGCAGATACCACTTTGTGGTGATTTCATTGAGAGACTTTATTTAAACTTTTGCTGCACAATGTCAGCACCTGGGCCTCAAGGCTGGGCAAAGGGCTTTCTTTGAGTTCATTTATTTTTAATGTTGCCACATTGCGAAAAGGGCACCCACTGTGTACACCTAAGCAGACGAATGCCACATCTATAGGCAGGTTGTTGTTAGCAACAATTGTGGAAAAAAACATTCCCAGATCTGTCGATCTGACTGTTTTGTTTGTCTGACATCTGAAGTCACAACACCAATGTGCAAAGACACACGCTCAACCATTTCAGTTCCACGTGGGGTGTCATTTTATTAGAAGCCCTCCATTGTGTAACCTTCCCTTTTAAATTTTCCTCTAACTTGTTTCCATGTTTAGCTAAACCTGGCGCTTTGAAGCTGAATAACAACTGCTCTGGGGTTTTAATGATGTACACGCACTTCCACAAGTGGATACCAGCTGACCTCAGTCCGACCAATCACAGCATCGCGGCTGGGCACATATGCAGACACCTGGACTGTGGGGATGTGTTTGAGGTCACGCAAAACTTAACCGCAGTCAGCAACACCTGTGTCTGTAACTGCACCTACAAAGACCCCGGGCAGCTCAGCTGTGCCTCCAACAACACCTGCTCAAATGTGACTGAGATATACTGCGGTGAGTGCACACTGTACTGCAGCATACAGATGGTGTACTCTTTACATTACATTACATTACATTACACTTAGCAGACGCTTTTATCCAAAGTGACTTACAACAAGGAGGATACAGCAAGCTAAGGGAACACAGAATAAACAAAGGACATAGCAACCCCCCCCCCCCCCCCCACACACACACACACACACACACACACCCCACTCATACAAACAGAAGGCACCTAGGTAAAGACTTGGTTAGCAGTGTTTTTAAGTGTTTTTGTGGGCTTTTATTGCCTTTAATTGTTGGGACAGTGAAGATACGTAAGGAAATAAAAAAGGAGGGATTAGTCTCCTCCAGGAAGAAATCTGTCTCGAGGATAGGGACACAGCAACACCATAAAAAAAACACCCTAAAAACACAACACAGTCAAAATAAATAAATACAAACAGTACAGACATGGCCTCAGGTGAGGTTTGAACCTGGGTCCCTGGGTTGGGTATGGGTGCTTTAGCCAACTGTGCCATGGGAACCTCCAGATGATGCAGTTTGGGGTTAAAGCAGCAAACACCAGGGTAGGTGGGTCAGAGAGAATTCATTTTTATTTCTGTGAAAGGCCAACACTCTAATTGGACAGGACATCTGTCCCTCAGGGCGCTGGGACATCCGATTGGCCGACGGCTCAAATCCCTGCGAGGGCCGTGTGGAGGTGTGGAAGAACGGATGGGGGACGGTGTGTGACGACGGGTGGAACTTAGAGGCCGGGAATGTGGTGTGTGCCCAGATGGGCTGTGGCCCCGCCCTTAATGTCACCGGAGAGGGCGGGCCCTTCCCCCCCGGCAGGGAGCCCATCCACCTGGACAACCTGAGCTGCACGGGGAAGGAGGAGTACCTGTGGGAGTGCCAGGGACTCAGGTCTGGGCAGCAACAGGCACACGACTGTGGACACAAAGAGGATGCTGGAGTGGTGTGCAGGGGTAGGTTTTAACTCCAACATGTTCCAACATGTCCAACATGTTCACCCATTTACTATATAGTGCACCATGTAAGGTGTAAGTGACATTGGTTTGTTCCCTGCAGTACAGCATATGGTAGCAACATTTATAGTAGTCAACATTTTGGGTTTTTGCTTATGACATTGCACTGTAAGAGCATATAGTGGTGGGTAACCTGGTTTCAGAAGCTACAATCCAATACCACATAATGCTTCAGTCATTCACTAAATCAGCTGATTATAATTAGCACAAGTCTTTAGCCTAGTGAAAGGGTTAATCAGTAAAATCATTCACACTAAACACACAAGTGAAACCAGGTCATTTGGAATATGTGGTATGTACTGCTATACTATAATGCTATACAGAACAACCACAGTTTAGAGTTG
This sequence comes from Coilia nasus, assembly GCA_027475355.1. Classification (NCBI taxonomy): domain Eukaryota; kingdom Metazoa; phylum Chordata; class Actinopteri; order Clupeiformes; family Engraulidae; genus Coilia; species Coilia nasus. The sequence goes on along the minus strand of CM050218.1, from coordinate 16,097,397 downwards.
GGCTCCTCTTGGTCTCACTACCCTGACCTCTGCTCTCTTACTTTGTCAAATGTCTTTTTCATTAGCCCTGTGTCTTGTTCAAGTGGTGGCTATTGGCAAATGAATTAACATAAATATTGAATGCAGGCCATTTTCAACTGTCTTTTGCAAGACTATGTTGCCTAGGGCGGTCGATATTCAGAGCTTAAGAGATTCCCACACTCTGACAAATGAAACACACTTTCTGCATAGTTATTCTGCTAACGGATGTTCTCAGTTAAATTGCCACAGTTTAATCGCCTATGTTTTATGTGGCCTGGTTTTATTTAGCAGTTCCTCAGAAATGACACTTCACATGTAGGCCTATTAGTGTGAAACCACTGAGCTTACCAAGCTGTGTGTGAAACACTGCAGACATTTTCACAACACTGATAAGGAGGGACACACACACATCGGAAATGTAATTACAACTCTGAATGTAAACTAAAGAAACAAAAATAGAAACAGTTTTGTGAAGGATATGTGTAACGAATTTAAATTATTCCTGCTGGAAATGTGTCTGTACTTTGTTTTTGCACAGGATCTGCATACACTACTTTTTCACCTGCCAATCACAGCCTCTGGACACAACCACCAATCAGTCTTACCAGCGCCACAGGTACATGTTATCCCAATTTTTTTGTAAGATTGGATTAAAGTATGTATGCCACATGTGTATTCTCCATGGCTGCATCAATTCGGTTACCTTTTTCTTCTTGTGTTCATTTACACTCCAAACCGTGACTAGTAGATAAACTACTGTAAACCTCAGTCCTCCAACGGCCATGCAGCAAACGCAGCATTGGAAAGTGCAACAGTAGCAAGAGCTGCAGTGTCTGCATGCTGCAAATGCAAGCTGCTTCCTTTCCCATCCTAGGTGCCGCAACCCTGGCCTCTCCGGGGGAGGCTGCGCCCGGTCTGCAGGCTGCAGTGGCAGGCTGCATCATGCTGTCGGTGGCTCTTATCTTGGCCCTGGCCTCCAACATCATACTCTGCGGTCGCTACAGAAGGAAAGCCGGTGAGATTTACTGTAGTCTCTGACCTCCTTCTGCTGCAGATGAAGCCTCATGAGAGGAGATGGCGATGATGTTGGCATGATGAAGGCAGCCATAGAGACAAGCAAAAATGTAAAATGTGTTGTAGTGCCTATGTAAGTAGTTCTGATTAAAGAAACCCAGTCATAGCAGTTCCTCACAGACTGTTGACCTTGGAACCACATCACCCAGGGGATAAATGTTATTTAGCAGCACACTTCAGTGTTGGCCATTGGTTGTTTTGATTAACTGACATAATAGCTGGATATTCGTGGGTTCGTGATTTTTTTCTTTGCATCTCATAGCTCGTAGGATTCATCAAACACACGGTGGTTCCACCCCAGCCATCATAAGAGAACGGAGCGAGCAGGGAGAATCCTCCCAGAATATCCCTCTGCTCAGAGTCCCAACAGAAGAAGCTCTTAGTGAAGGTCTGTCCTTCTGCCTTCTAGTTAAGCTGGCAGCCCAAACACTGTTTTTTTCAGCTACATAATAAGAACAACTAAGAATCAACTCCACTAAATGTTCTAAAATATATTATTTCTTGCGTTGTTCTCTGAAACAGTCCCAAAACCTCCTGTTTTGCAACATTCACCATCGACAGACGACAGCCTTACCAGCTCGTGTAACTCAGAAGACTACTACACACAGCCCACTGCTGAGATGCCAGACTTCCGTGGTATGCATCCATTCATTCCAAGACACACACACACCCACACACACACACACACACACTTTCACAGCACCTTGCATAAGAAAGTTGGGTTTTTATCAGTGCCTTGTTTTATTTTTGTACTTTTCCTCCAAGCTATAGAGGCTCCAGTAAGCTCAGGCGCAGTATCAGATGGAATGGACAGAGAGAAAAATGAATCAGGAAGTGGTGAGCTTGTCTTTTCCATCTCCAAAAGAACAGTTGTACTGCTTTTATGGTTATATCTGGAGGTTAGAGAAAATCAATGCATGAGTTAAAGAATGATAGCATGTACAAAATAAATATCAACTCTATGTGTATACACATACACACATACACGCGCACACATGCGCACAAACACTCACACCCACACTAAATGACAGTGAATCACACCAGCGACCTCAGTGTGTCTTTCTTTCAATGTTTAAGATTCAAAGGGTGGAGAAGACTATGAAAACACAGGCAAAGAAATCCACCATCATTTGAATACAGGTCAGTTTTGTCACACACTAGTGACCTTGGGATCAAGGATGAATTTAATTAAAAAACCATAACAAAATAGTGGTGCACTTTGTATTGACCCTGTTTAAATTACTTAACATACCACTTTCCCATTTGAGTAGAATGCTAATTCATTCACTCATTGTAGGTGAAAGGAGGTACTGTATGTTCTGTTTCAAAGTTCAGCGTAGCAGTGGGTGCTTACCTGCTGAAAGACATGAATTTTCTTTGTTCCTGGTAGCACATAGGACTCAAACCATATGAAAAGTCCTCTGTGGGCATTATAAGTGAACAGGGTGAGCAGCAAGAATCTAATCTAAACATGCTCAGAGTTGCAGCACAATACACTCCAAGTGTATATCTGTCCTTGTATGTGCTGTTATTTCACTGGGTTGTGAATTGGGTTATGAAACATTACATCTGGCAGATGCTTTCATCCAATCCAGAAAAAAAAAACATTAAGCTACAGCAAATATAGGAGATTACAAACATTGTGCAAGGAGAGCAGGCTTGAGAGAAGTGCTTGTAGGTGTTGGTTAGATGGGTGTGCCCTTGAGTTGTTAGGAAAGGAGGTCCTTTTGGAAGGGAAGCGTTTCAGGAGCTTCTCGAGGAGAAACGAGGAGATAATGAAAATACATCATGAGAAAGCCTGCAAGCAACATGGAGCCTGCAGAGGAAAAGAGCTGAAGGCAGACATTAAGACCATGGGGATGACCAGGAGCCAGAAAGTAGCCCAAGACAGAGTTGCCTGGAGAGCACTTGTTGACGGCCTGTGGCCCTGAAGCGGCTATAGTAATGATGATGATGATGGTGATGGTGACGATGATGATGACGACAACAAGCTTTACTAAATGTTACAATTAGTTTTTTTCCTGTTGCTACTCAGACACAACCCCAAATCTTTCCGTTGTGCACCGGTCACCATCGACAGACAGCTCTACCAGCTCGTGTAACTCAGAAGACATGAATTACTACACACAGCCCACTGCTGAGATGCCAGGCTTCCATGGTATGCATTCATTCATTCCCAGACACACACACACACACACACACACAAACACACACACAAACACAAACACACACACACACACAAACACACACACACACACACACAAACACACACACACACACACACACACACATATGGCGCCTTGCATAAGAGAGCTGGGTTTTCACAGGTGCCTTGTTTTGTTTTTGTACTATCCCTCCAAGCTACAGAGGCTCCAGTAAGTCCTGGCTCAGTATCAGATGCAATGGACAGAGAGAAAAATGAATCAGGAAGTGGTGAGCTTGTCTTCTCCATCTCTGAAAGAACAGTTGTACTGCTTTTATGGTCATATATGGAGTTTAAAGAAAATCAATGCATGTGTAAAAAACTATAGCACGAAATAAATAACACACACACACACACACACACACACACAAACACACACAAACACACACACCGTGATAGTGAACCGCACTTACAACCACAATGAAATGTCCTTTTATTACTTTAATCTCAGAATCTGAGAGTGGAGAAGACTATGAAAACACAGGAATAGAAATCCACAATCTTTTGAAGTCAGGTTAGTGTTTTTTTTTTAGATATTGACCTTGAGAGCCCATTACTGATGAGATTAATTTAATGCAGATCAAACTATATGCAGTGTTAATTCAGTCACCTGCTGCTGTTTTAATTGCTTTACATACGAGTTGCTCTGTTGCAGATATGTTCTGTTTAATGTCAGAGGGAGCAGTGTGTGTTGATTTCCTGAAAGGCATGGATTTTCTTTACACTTGATAACATGTAGCATTCATCAAATGATTAAATTTAGTCATTTTTGTTAACAGAGAATAGTTTCACTCGGAGTGAATCAGAAAACCTTTCAACTGTCCACAACCTGGGCAATTCACTGAGGGCAGCAAGCAGTAAGTATGACTAAACTCAAAAAAATGATGTATAACACTTTCAGCATTTCGATATTGCCTGAGAAAAAATACATTCATTAGTTTCTATCCTGATTTGATATAGTGACATTGTGAAATTGAATTGATTGAAAGTGTTAACTTTTAGTTCTGTTTTAGATTTTTTTTGTATTAATTACTTTGTAGAGTGCATTGTGGGGCACATAATAGCCCATACTAAATGTCCATAATTACACAGCCAAAATAAACTTTACCTATGTCAGTGAGACTTCACATTAAGCACAATGAGTATGAATGAGTTATAAACTTAAGACTAACAGCAATGCTTGTTGTCTGATAAACTATTGACAGAATGACCTTATTCACTGTTGCACACCTGCAGGGTCGAGCAGCACGTCCTCTGAGGACGACTATGAAAATATGCCCTTTCACAGGGAGTCTCAGCTTAACCCAGGTGAGGCCCATAAGAATCAGTAGGCTATGACATCCTAACTACAAAACACACTTTCTGCTACGGTATGCATACATACATACATAACAAGGTGTTCTGATAGGTTGCTTCTGCTTCTGCTTCTGTTCTTCTCAAGATGAGGTTATTCAATGAAATATAAGTTTATATTCCCAGTTATCTTTATATTACAGGAGACAACGATGGTGAAGTCAACCACTACAACAGAAACTACCTCCCTGCAAGCAACTGTGACCAAGGTCTGTGCAGTGTACACCCATTCATCATGGAAGGTCTTACTGCTGTTTAATGTTTAATGTCTAATGTTTAAAACTCATCTCTTCACTCTCTTTGTATGTGGTCATTATACTGAGGCCTGGTTTACAGTTGTGTTATGCTACATGAAAATTAACTATGGCATCAACAATACTATCAAGGCTTAGAAAAACTAACTGTGGCTTATGGCAATTTTTCATGGCATAGTCATTCAAACAACTGTCTGGTCCGTGTCCATAATTAAATAACAAAGGCATCTAAGAAGTCACAGCCTTAGCCAATTACCATCCTTATGCAGTGAAACACATTTACTTCATGCAGTTGAGTTTATTTGCGCACCCAGACGTTTTGAAGTAAATTAGTTAAGCAGTGAATGCACTTCCTTGCCCAAAATGACAAATGTGTAATGCTTTTTCTTAAACTGACCTTTCCTTCTTTTTCTAGGTGACTCGGGTAGCACTTCCTCAGAGGGGGACTATGTGAATGTACCGGCAAAGCACACAATGTCCAGCTCTCCACGCACACTTCAGGACCCAGAAAACCACTCCTCATCATCAGAGAGTGACTATGATGAGGTGGCTGTATCTGACTGAGTTTGGACAATAGCCTCAGCTCTGGCTTCGGCGACGAAAATGGGCAGCTGACACAAAATGGAAGACAGGAATACCCAGGAGTGCTCAAGTACTGTTATGTATTGAGTCACACAGTCATATGGACCAGTCTATTTTTCAGTCCACTATTCATAGACTCATGCACTCTGACAGTCACACATACACACGCACAGGCGCGCGCGCACACACACACAGTGAAATGAAAGCTGGCCAGTTTGGTCTTTGTCTTTGGATTTTTTCAACAACTCCCCCTTTTTTTTTCAAAACACACACACACACACACACACACACACACACACACACACACACACACACACACACACACACACACTCGCACAGAATTTCAGTTCTCAGTGAAAAAAAAGTATTACACAAATACACCAAACACATCATATGCATTTCTGAAATTCTTTGGTCCAATAAGTTCACTTAGCTGAATTGCTGTCTATCTATCTATCTGAAATACAGCAGCTTAATCTATCTCAATACAGCACCTGGCGTGCTGTGTTAAGAGGAATTAACAGAGAGAAAATACAACACCACCACAAGATTGTACTGTCTATCTCTTCCAGACAGTAAAATTACCCTTTTGTAAAAAAAAATACTGTGAATGTTTTACAATATATCACTGTATAGTGAGACTCTTCCCCTTTTCTTGTAATTGATTATAATATACAACATCCTTGCTATCACACAAGACAATAGATTAAGTAGGTTAACGCACCTTGTTTTCTTTCTTTTTTTGTGGACGGCAAGCCTGTTTTCATTGTTCTTCATAGCAAGCAGCCCTCATACATACTCTAATAGTACAGTGAGCTCCGATTCTGCTGCTCCTTTTAAAAAAGGAGTTCATTTACTGAGAGATGTATAAAGGGATTGGTAAAAGAACAAAACACACAGCAAGCTGCGACAATTAAAAAAAAATCATACTAAATCTAATCACTGCAACTCTTCACTGCGTAAGTAAAACACAAAAGGGGAAACAAATCTGATGGTGCCAAGATATGAAAATTTTGAAGCCCGCATCAAGAAATGAGAAAAAAAAAAGCCATACAAAAGAACGTGTGTCGGAGAGGCGCTACGCTTTTTTGTAATGGAGAAGAATGTCGCCATGTCCGGCGGGGGCTTTGTCACGTATCGTGCTTGCCGCAGACCCATCTGAGCTGGGCCTGGGCTCTGAGGTCCGTGAGGGCCACGGCTGTGTGCCAGCTGCACTGGCAGGCGTACGCCCGCGCCCCCTTACACTTCTTCAGCTTGGCCCGCAGTCGCTGGCAGTCTGGCATATTGTTCCTGGAGACAAAATAAAACAAAAGAAATGAAGCTTCCTTTCATCACAACCTTTCACAGATGCAGTAGTTTACTTCAGTGGATAATGTTTGTTATACCCAATGCCTTGTAATGATATGATGTATGATGTATGATGACAAGTATTCTATTGTTTTCTCAGGGAAATTCTAGATACCACAGGAGTGAGTAAAGAAACAAATTATTATAAAATGTAATATACATGTCAAGTTTACAAATAAAATAACAGTTGTGGCGCTATGCCTTCTAAGAATACCACTTTGTTATTTATCCATGTGCTAACATGTTATCATGAACTTTACAATTACAGTCATAACAACTGTTAATTCAAATAATTGTGTCTTGCCTTCACAACTGTGACTGAGCTAAACTTTGAGACCTGCTCAAGTTTACATGCCGCCTGTGTGTAGCACAATTGCCCTGTACAGACAACAATCTACTCCCTACTTTGAAGTGCCTTTTTTTTCTGTTTGTTAGCGAGCTAGTGCTTCAGTGATGACACACATAGTATGCTCTGCATTTTGGTGCATCAGTGCAAGCAGCGGACCTGCAAGTACAAGGCTCACCCACATCACTGAGTGAGTGATTCACCAAGTGTTTTATCACACTAGGCGAGGAGAGACAGCCTAAACAGAGCCCCATCTACGAGGCAGTGACAAGTACCAAGGAAGAGAGGCAAAGAGATGGAAAATACAATGACGTATAAAAAATAAATGCATGGGAAAGTGCTAGACATGAGAGTCTTTGGCCTTTTTTTCACGACAAGACATTACAAAGACCAGATACCACAATCTATTAAAAATAAATTTCAACAAAGAGAACTGTATAGCTGTTAATTCACATATCTTCTCCATAACGAGTAAAAAAGATTGTCTTCTCTGCACATGGTTTGTAGTTGTTCTCACCATTAGTACAAACTCTATGCAGTTATTACCGCTGCCAGTGAAACACTCATTCACACCAAACACCATCCGTATAAAGCGCGTATACAGCAAGTGCCTGTTTTCTGTCCATATTCGTTTAGAATGCATATTAACAAATTAAACTATTCACACCGCATGCATGATCTGAGCATATTCTGTCACACATACACAGATATTGTACACGGTTACTTGCTGTACACGGTCAAGTTGGTGTGAATGAGGCCTTAGACACTAAGCATTCAACTATCTTCTGTGTATAAGATGGGCTGTTGGTCTTAAATCTATTAGTAGTGTGAAATTTTAAATTAAAATTAAATTAAAAAGTTAAATTGAAATTAACCGAATAATTTGTAAGTAGACACTTGTGTGAGTGTGAGTGATTGTTTGAGTTAAATGATGTGGAGGCTGCCTCTTATTTTGAACTGAAAATAAAACACTTATAAATTGTCTGATTTTTTAAGCATTACCACAGCCATATACACTATTCAACACTGCTCTCTTGTGGTAAAATTCAGGAGGGAAAAAAACCCTGATATCTTCATAGCAGATTGGAAATGGCACAAATGGTTTCTTTGTTGGTCTCACCTGAAGAAGAGGTAATCACACGTGGAGTCCCACTCCTGGTCGTCAAACGAAGCGATTCGGAAATCACAGGAGATACACCTCAGCTGGTCACATACCCTGAATAAAATAAGACACAGATTAAAAAAAGAAAGACTCAACTGTCCACATGTATCCCTCAACCGAATACAGTCTTACTGTTCTACTCAAGCCCTAGTCCAAGCCACTAGTAACAGGTGAATTTATTTAAACATGGTCTACCTGACTGGATGTGATTCTATCATTACTGATTCTGTGCTAGAGAGCAGCAACCCATTCTTTGCTTTTGGAGCTCATTAACACTAGATAAAACCAAAAAAATTGCAGATTTGAACTCCGAAGGCTGTTGTTTGCTGTTAAGAGAGTTTCTGTCTTGTTCTGATAAATTTAAAAAAAATAATGATTGGTTAAAAACTATAATTTAAAGAATACTGTAGCAGGCCTCAAAAACTATATGCGACTACAGCTGAATAAAAGAAAATTCCTCTGTGACTGCTTGTCAGACCATTTTAGTATGTGTTTTGCAAACTATGTAAAATGTTCAGGCAAGACGTGCAATTATGGTACTGCTAAAGGTCATCTGCTGACAGAATTCGTAATTCAGGAATTTTCGTTTTCCTGTTCATAGTACACCACTGGCCATGTAGGCTACCAGCTTTTGAATGTCAGGTCACGAGGCTATTCTCTTTGAACTGAAAGGTTGCTTGTTTGCGCATGCCCATGGTTTGTGCAGAGAGGAGAAAAATCTCGTCAGTCAGTGATGATCGAAGACGAGTTTTGAGGTGATTGCAGTGGGTTTATTTTGTTAAAATGGTTCGTATTTGTGCAATGCCGCATTGTGGGAACAGAATAAAGAAGTATAAGCTTTCGTTTGCCCCTCTACGACCCCGACAGGTAGGAAGGCTATGCTTGGCTTTACAGACCCCGTGCATTTTGGATATGCTAGTTTGTTGTGGTCGTTGTTTTTTCCCTCCTCTCTCTCTTTCTGTCTGTCTTTCTTTCTAACTTCGTATTTTCATAGTTACTATTATCAATCAATATCTTCGATTATTTGGCCTGCTTTTACATCTTGACTGTCTTTTCTTTTTGATAATGTTATACATTATGAGAATAGTGCGTGGAAACATCCTAGCATACCAGCTGTAGCCTTCTCTTATGCTAGGCAAATTGTTAGCTAGACCATATTTTGATTACCGAAAACCAGGACATAACCCCCCTACCAAATGCCTTTACACCAAATCTAATATAAAATACCCAATATAAAACAATGATCATGCTTGCATCATTTTCATACTAAAAGCAAGCATCCAATGTATCAAAATTGTGATTTTTATGTATAACAAACATTACGTTATTTGTTAGTTAGGGCGGCTATCACAAAATCAGTAAAGTAATGTTCTGTAATTACAGTAAGATAACTTCCCCAGCTAATGTAGACTATCAGCTGTAGACTGAATACAGAATATTGTACTCTCCTGTGTAGCGTAGCATAGTATGCAAACGGCTAACAAACAAGCTGTATGCCCAATTTGTCATACATTGAGAATATGAGACAAATCAACAAAACACCTCTTCCAGTGAATGGTTAATTTAATATAATCAGTAATAATCAGTATCTACTAGGCTGTCTACTGATTACTATACTGCGGCTAACAAACCTAAACACTAGTTATAGCTTTCCCTTAATTATATTATCTTGTGTAAGGATACACACATAATACAAATGAAATGAAAACCAAGACATTTTCATTACTTTAGAAAAAATATGGTATATGGTAATCAAAATATGGTCACCCTAGTTTTATATTTGCCGTTGAATCCATTGTGAATTCCTGCACTTAAGGTAATGAACGGCTAAGAAAGAAAAATGTCAGACCTATGGGCTGAAAATGTATACATTTACTACCTTTTTGAGTTGCTTGTTCCTACACCTTGTGGTATGGCACTTCCACCTAAAAATACTGGACAGCACCTGTAACGAAAACGTAAAATATTCATACAACACCATGAAAAGAAGACAAATTCGTGTCTCCTTTAAATGTGTGATAGCGTGAAAATCACTGCCTTACTTTCTTTTAACAACCTGTGACGCTGCCTCATTTCCACCTCTGGTTGATTTGTCAATCTGTAAAACAATTAGACGATGTAAAGGCGCATGGGAGCCATTTGGTCTGTCAGACAGTAAAGATTCATATGACAAGTTGCATTAAAGTTACATTAGAAATTGTTGGTCTGTTCTTGGCATCGTTGTCGTCATCAAGTATCTCCTCAAGGAGGGCATCGATGTCATCATTGTCAACTCTCTTGGTTGCATCTTGCTTGCTCTTGCTGCAAAATTAAGTTCCAAGTACAGAGATATCAATTACAAAACCCACTTAAGATATAAATAAACTTACGTTGCCTTGTTTGTTTTTGGGGAACTGAGACACAAATGAATGAAACCGCTTTTAGGTCTATCTCGTGGGAAACTACACATCTGCCAGACGACCGCGTTGCCTTGCAACTAGAGACGCTACCCAGGTTCTGGACTGGTGACTCAGGCTAGCAAGTGTAGCTGGGTTTAGCTTAGTTGGCTAGAATGAAAATAGTTCTGCCTGATGGTAAACGTTAACCAAGTTCGCCGTGGTACGGAAAGATTGTTATAGCAACGATGTATTCACCCTGTTTAAATTGCCCTAGGTCACTTAAGAGGTTCAGTTTAGTGTGGCTACTATATGGATTGCTTGTCAACGACAGCTTGTTTTGAAAAGGTAATCTCCCATGATGACTTGCTCAGTCAGTTGCCAAGTTACCCAGGGCTCTTGCTTTTGTCTTGTACTTGGTCGCCGACTTGGTCCTCTTGGTTGCGTTGTTGTGGTAATGAGGTGTCGCGGCAAAACTTTGCCTCCACTTCATCAAGCAGCTCGTCCAGATCATCTGCCATCGTTTCGTGACGCGAGGACAAGCAGAACGATTATTGTTGCCACATGACCAGCTTCAAATGTTCGTGCGGGTAAATGCTGACACCTAGTGGACTGACTGCACAACAGCTGTCCCACCAATTTAAGTCAGATTTGAGACGCTTGAACACAATACAGGAATTAACGCAAAATGCATCCAGTGTGTGTGTGAGGCCAACCGCTTAACAACGTTGTATAACACTAATATAGTTTGGTAACATCTGAAATATAGTCCAATTAACACTGAAATTCTCAAGCCAGACATATTTGTAGGTAGTAGTCACGTTACTAAGAATATTATAATGTATATACATATTATGCTTACCACAGCTGCCACTGCTTCTATTCACAATACTGCCCTTCTGATGTGACAGAAACTGGATGGAAAACATTTCGTTGTCGGCAGGATTCGAACCTGCGCGGGGAGACCCCAATGGATTTCTAGTCCATCGCCTTAACCACTCGGCCACGACAACTTGACACATAGTTACTCGTAACCGGAAGTCAAACGTGAAGAACCATATAACTTCCCCGTTTTATTTCACCCTCATTCTTCTCGTGCTAGCCGTTCGCTAGCCTATCTCTTTAGAGCGTGTGTGTGTGCGCATGATTACAGATGATCTCATTGTCAAGTTTACTACCATTTACCCACCTACTTTGGCTACTCAAGTAACGTGAGATTCACCAGACACTGGTGTTTGTATCTTTCTGTTAAGATACTCTCAGCTATGAAGGATAAATTACCTCCCATAACGTCTAGGCTAAATAATGTTCAGTGAGTCACCTACTACTTACATTGATTCCTAATGTATTAATATGACGTTTTTTTCTGTAATACACTGTGAATGTGAGAAGAGTGGTTTGGTTAAGCGTTTTGCTTTTCACATGATTCAAAACTGTATTCCCTGACCGGGAATCGAACCCGGGCCGCGGCGGTGAGAGCGCCGAATCCTAACCACTAGACCACCAGGGACTGGAAAGCCACGGGGACGTGAATTTATTTGTAGATAAAATGAGATGACATTTGTGAGATTACCCAACAGAAGATGCTTTTGGTAGACCTATAACAAATAGTTTCTTATATGACCGCATACATATCACGATATTGAAACAAAATAGCCGATGATCTTAGCCAGCCATATTTAACAGGGTAGTTCAAGGCCTAGCCTATAGATGGCGGTAGGTGACCTCACACTGCGCATTGGAAGAGGATGTAGTGTAAAGTTTTTCCTGATTCTGACAGCTATTCACTGAACTATCTGATTTTAACTGTCGCTCTTCAAGGAGCTAAAGAAGTGAATTTAGTGAAATTAAGTACTAAGTATTACCGACTCTCATGAATCAGGTGACAAGTCACGCAATGGTCTTTTTTTTCATGCACTTACGCGAAGCAGCTATATTTCTCAAACAGTAGTAGGTTCATGCATGTGGCAGTAAATTTAAATGAAATAAAATTGAGTTAAATTAAAATTAACATTTAAGTATTTCTATGTCACAATTGGCAGCAATGTTAGTGCATATTGCACATTTTCTGAATGCAGCCCTAGATCCAGAGTGTTAAACATGCTTGCATGAAATCAACTAAAGGGCTCCTATATGCAGATTAGGATTTCTTCTGCTGTATCAAATGAAATATCACCCACATTTTTATCTTAGCCTATAGTTTAAGCTGCACTTCAATTTTCAATGATACTGTCATTATCTTCAAGGGCAATACATATTTAAATGCAGATATGAGGTAGATTTATATGTAACCAGCTACACATTCAAGAAGAATTCATTACATTACATTACACTTGGCAGACGCTTTTATCCAAAGCAACTTACAATAGAGGACATAATCACAGCGTACAACACTTGGTGCACAAGAGTGCACAAGAGATATACAGAGCAATAAGTGCAAATGCCAAGTGGGGTTAATATTTTATTTTTTGTATTTTTTTTAAGTGCATTAGTAAAGGGCCAAGCACACACACAACATGCCTTACAGCCAATCCCAGGTCTGGGCCAGCTCAGGCATTAGTGCAGTAAGTAGTCATGGAAGAGGAGAGTCTTTACCTGCTTATTGAAGGTTAATAGAGTTTATGCTAGTCTTGTAGCTTGTGGAAGTTTGTTCCACCACTGAGGGACAATTACAGAAAACTGTTTTGCCCGGTAACGCTTAGAGCGAGCAGGGGGCACGGCTAGTCGGTTTGTGTTGGAGGAGCGCAGCTCTCTGGCAGGAACGTACGGCCTTAGTATTTCCTTCAAATAAGCTGGGGCTGATCCTGAGATGGTTTTGTATGCAAGGGTCAGGGCCTTGTGCTTGATCCGGGCAGCCACAGGTAGCCAGTGCAACTGGATAAATAGAGGAGTAATATGGGCCCTTTTGGGTTTAGTGAATACCAAACGTGCTGCTGCATTATGCACCATCTGCCAGTGGTTTTATTGCACAAGCAGATAGACCAGCAAGGAGGGCGTTGCATTAATACAGGCGGGAGATAACCATGGCCTGAACTAGAAGTTGCGCTGCATGTTGTGTGAGGTAGGGTCTGATTTTCTGTATGTTGTACAGCATGAATCGGCAAGACCAGGCGACTGATGCAATATGGTTGGATTGAATTCAAGGAATTTTATTGATAAACTTTCCTATATCTACAGGACTACACAATAACTTGGACAACAGTAAATGTAGACAATACAGTAAATATAGACAAACAGAATAAATACACAAACAGTGAGACAACAGACAATAAAGTAGGTAGTGCAAAAAAGTGTCATAGTGCAGTTGTAAACAGATAGTACAGTCTAGGCTTGTCCCGATCCAATATCGGCATCGGATCGGCCGCCGATATTGGCAAAAAAATGCGGATCGGTATCGGCGCGGCGGCACGGGAAAAAATTTGATCCGTTAAAAAAAAGTCCGGTCCGCACCTATTCAGATAATCCATTCCAGTTTTTGCTGTGGTTTCGCTAAAATCCGGTCCGCATTTTCCAGCACACCAGCATTAGCGTCTCCCAGTTTGTAGATAGAGATAGAGCAAAAAGTGTGGAGGAGATTGGGGAGTAGAGGGCATTTTTGTTTTTAAATAGTTATAATAGATATTATTTGCACTGGTTTTTAAAGCCTTGGTTTACACCTGCTCAAGAGCAGAGTACTGATGCTGAGTTGATAGACTATTTTACACAGAGGTTATTTGTTTGTTTTGCTTTTTTGAGTTAATAGACTATTTTACACTCAGGTTATTTGTGTGTTTTTCTTTTTTTTCCATACAGTTTACAGTCTGATTTGCACTTTTACTGACCACTGATGCCATCCCTGTTTGTTATTTTTAATGTTGTCTATTTTCTGTTTATCCCTGAATAAACAGGTAAGTTTCTTGTTACCAACCATTGTGTATTCAAACTCACTTAAGTCAGCTGGTTAGTTGTTATCAAGAGTACTAAAACCCTTTTCAATATGAGTCTAATAACTAAGTAAGAAGGCTAAATAACTTTAATACATGCTCGATTGGATAGGCCGGCATCGGTATCGGCCACCAGTATCGGTATCGGCTCGGAAGTGCAAATACAATATCGGTATCGGATCGGAAGTGCAAAAAGCTGGATCGGGACATCCCTAGTACAGTCAGTGTGAAATTATGTGAAGGCATATTAAGGGCTCTATTTTCACGATCATATGCGCACTGTCTGAAGTCTATTGCGCAAGTTGCTTTGGGGGCATTCCCAAGACAATATGCTATTGTAATGATGGGAAAAGTGAACATTGCGCCTGGCACATCGTTAAAAATGGTTGGTCTTAACTTAACTAATTATTCATAGGTGTGTTCAGGGCATAACATGCAATAAACCAATCAGAGTTTATACTCTCATTCCCTTTAAAAGTCAGTCACGCTTTGTCCATGGCCTGTTGTTATTACCATGGTGGGTTTCCCTGGACATAAGGAATGTTTTTCTTTGAAGACCGATCTGCTTGTGCAGGAGCAGTTAATTTTGGGGATGAAAGATATTTGCCAGTGTTTATGTCTTTGCGCTTAGTAAATCATTAGATTAGGCTACTTGAAAGAACTAAGTCATATACAACTGGAGCTTGAACTGAATCTTTTTGGAGCTTGAAGACATTTCACCTCAACAATTCATGCACTGTTGTTGGCATGATGTATGTGTCATTAACCATGCCTTTAGTGGACAGCCATCGTCCCCTAACAGATGCTCATCAGGAAGAGCATCCCTCTCATTATATCCGTGCGCTGTGGCATTATATGGCCCTATGTGTTAGGAATTTAAAACCTTTCTTTCACAATTGAGTCTCATACATACACTGAATCAAGAGCTTTTAACCCATTCTTTCCCAAAACATAAACAATGTTTCCTTCTTGGTGAGAAATTTTCCAAAGGTTTTCCTTAATTAGCTTCTTTTTGCTGCTCTTCAATACATTCCTGAGAAAAATCTGTGAAAAACAATAAAGTTTAGTGTAATTTATTAAATGTACACGTTATGTACTTTGTTGTTTGTAAATGTAACTTTTATGTGAAGAAACTTGATGAGGGTTATACTCACATAGCTCATGGTGAATATAAGAAGTGAAAATAAAAGCACAGCAATGGCAATGAACAGCTCTAAGCTTCTGAAGTCTATTGAGTTTACTTCAGGACAACCTGCAGAAAAACAGCCATGATTACTCTCTCATTACGTTATTCTCTCTGTTTCTCTCTCTCTCTCTCTCTCTCTCTCTCTCTCTCTCTCTCTCTCTGTTTCTCTCTCTCTCTTTCACACACGCACACACACACTCACACACACCCACCCTAAAACATATTAACACCTAAACACCCACTCTGTCAAACAACACACACACACACACACACATACACACACACACTCCCTCCTTTCTCTCTCACCATCAACTGTAAGCAAGACTTCTCCCTCTTGATTTCGATGTCCCAGGGGAGCTGCCAAAAAGCAGATGTATTTCCCATGGTCCTTTGCAGTCACGTTGGGCAAGATTAGGTTTGATGAATTTTCTGATGCAAACTCCACATGTCGGATCACATCCTTGTAATATTCAACTGTATTATTGTGTGGTGCTAGACGCTTTCTCGCAAGCCCACATAACTTATTGTCTTCATCAATCTGCAAATAATGAAAACAGAACTCTTTAGTTAGACAAAATATTTTACATATCAATCATAAACTCTCCTCAACTCTCATCTTCATTTCTTAAAAATAATCTGTTTTTACTTTGTTTACCAACATTACCAACATTTTTTTTACCAACATTTTCAATCTATTATAGGAGTAAAGTGAAGACTACAAGAAATTATTGTTTAATATCACAGCATCTGCACTGCAACCTAATGAGAAGCCAATTAAAAGCAAGTTGTGAAGTCTTTGCTACATTCACAACCAAAAACATAATATAAAATATACGCTTTAATCTTTTATTTATTATTTGGCTGGCACACTAAACTACAGGATTTATCCATCAAGTGAGTAAACTGTTACAAGTTGACTTCATGATCCTCTGAGTTAATGCATAGTCACCAAAGACATCTTTGGACAAAATGTGTCAGAATTAAACCTCTAAATTACCCTAAATTAAACCTCTAAATTACCCTAAATGACCATAGAAAAACCTCTGAGTCAACTCACCTTGTACCATCTAACAGTGCGGTAGTTCACCCCTGGTTCAGCTGAGGCCACACATGTAAGCTCTATGACCTCTCCACATGTACAGGATTTCTCAGTAGCTTCCCCCCTGCTTGAGGAAAAAGCTGCAAACAAATAACACAGCTTGAGCACACACAAACACAAATCTATGGAAGCACATTCTTCTTTAAAAAAAGCAAGACTTTATTTAAAGAGATGTGGATAAGGCTGACATTCAACTTTCCTATAACACCTGTTAAGAACATGATGAGATCTTAATGAAGACCCTACAAAAACACAACCAATGTAGTCCTGCTGGTCGACAGTGATGTGGGTTAATCTATTCTACAACAACCATAGTGTCTGAAGTCAGATCTGCTTACCTAGTACCATGAGAAGACAGACGGCCTTTACGTCCATTGCGACAGCCTTGCTTTCACAACGAACTTTCAGCGTCTGCTTATATTTATATGCCTACGAAAGTGGAACTACCAGCTTCCAATGCGGGGATTTCCCCCGCTCTCCAGCAGTCTCGTTCACACACACGCTAAGTAGGCGGGCCATTGTTTCTCATTAACACCGCTGGAACAACAAATGCCCTGTGGGTTGCAACTACCACTGTCACCAAGCCTCCTCCAAATGAGCTAAACAAATTCTCGTTTGGAGGAGGCTTGGTGACAGTGGTTAGTTGCAACCCACAGGGCATTTGTTGTTCCAGCGGTGTTTGAAAATGTTCCGTATATTGATGCTAACTATGTCGCTTCATCGGGGTAAGTAGTTGTTTCATTAAGAAGCGAGAGTTCGCGTTTCAGTGTGCACAAGTGATAGCCTGGTAAAACAGCCCCTCGTACTTCATTTAATGTGCAAAATGATTTCATGTACAAAATGAAATGAAGTACGAGGTGCTGGTTTATCAGACTACTCGGGCGATAGTCTGTGCAGCTGTATGGTCGAGGTTGTCAAACAGTATACACAGTATAACCTATAGTACTCAAAGACGTTTTGATGCGAATAAACTCGTTGACATTAAATCGCATAAAATGTATTTTTCCACGACGATTTTATGTTGGCTAATGAAAGTCCAAATGGAAGCAAAGCCCGTGTAAATTCAGTTCGATTATGGAATTTCAAGTTGTAGCCATTTGCTTTAAATAACGTCTAAACAGCATGCTCTGTAGTATTTATTTTACAAGAGCTTGCTAAAATGCGAAAACGTTGTAAAACAGTCAACATCCAAGGGAATTCCCCCTGGAAAGTACAACGCAATCAAGGGAAAGTCACGGCCTTATAAGGGAATTCCCCTACGTCACGCCTGTAGTAGCCTACAACCACAGGCAACCACGTGCTTTCTGCAAAGAGAACAGGTAGAATGAAAAAAAGACCACGGTGTCTAAAGTATGGGACATTTTAATATGGACACTATGAGAGCTGCATTCTTAATACGAAACCTTATTCTAATTCAATTTGGCTCAGATTTAAGAAGACTGGAGAGGCATGCAAGGTTACCCATCAATTCTCAGAATGACACTATACATACATATGTATATATGTATATATGCTACTGTAAGCCCCATCCTACTTTTTTCAAATACTGCCTTTAAATAAACAGTTGTATATGTGTATCTGTTGTATATGTCCTGCTATAGGCTAGTTTATTTGATTAGGTTTGAGTACACTTGGGGAACTGCCAGCTCTGTTTTATGCTTTCACTTTCAGTTTCACTTTCAAATAGCTAATGCCTGTTATTGTAACCCTAAACACTCACCTCTTCTTGGAAAACACCTGGAAGTTGGCTTAGTTTAGGATGATCTCTGTGCTGACAACACAGCTTTTAACAGCACACATGTCTCACACATGCCAAAGGTTATGTTTCCATTTATAAAGGTATACCTTTAAGACTTAAGAGATGCAGGGCCAAGTAAGAGGTTTAATAATTAGTGTATGCTAAATGTAGACTGTGAAAGAGCAAAACACACATCGGATTTCTGATTGGTTTTGCAGCCTTTGGGACACAAGTCTCAGAAACCTGGGCAGAGTATCAATGTCCTGAGATGGCCCTGCATTATGATGTGGTAGCTGGATTTGGTGGCAATAACAAGACGCAGTGCGAACAACTCTGGTCCCTGAATAAAAGGGTAAGTGGCTACCCATAAGAAGGGAACATCTCATTGTAAATCCAGAGTCTGACATGTGGTCCATCGATCCCCAGACCTTTGCCACCTACGCAGATGGAGAGGTGGGGTGTCATGAGCCGTGCATTGTGGTGCAGTCAGGAAACATCCGTCTGCGCACCTGTGTGAACGTCACATTGACTATTCTATGCAGCTTCCAGGTATGCAATGCATTGCACTGTTCTGGGCAGAGCATGGGTCAAAATCTAACGTATATCATGTCTCTTAACCACATATAAGTTGCATACATCTTATTTTCTCTGGTTTCTGTTTTAACAGTTTCTTGAGGAAAGCAGGATTTATTTCACTGGTAAGATCCAGCATAATTTTACAGGTAGTAACTTACAGCTCACAACAACACATTTTTGCAATTCCATTGCTATGTATTTTGTCTGCATTTTAATCAGGGAGAGTATACCAAAGTCCAGTTGCCATCACAGTAGGATTGCCACACCAGGAGGGGACAAGGAATGGATACTATGGTAATAAGAACAGGTCTTTATATATAGCTCACAGGTCGTAACGTGACCCTTGGCCTTTAACATGATTTAATGATGGTTTAATAAGGGTGCAGTTACAAGACTCAAACTTTGCTTATTTTTCAGGGTCTCTGGTGGCGGCCGTGATCCTCCTAATTGTGGCTATATTAGGATTCGTGTGGAAGGCCTTGAACAGCAGGAGAACCTCATCAACTGTTTGAGGTCGAGGCCTGCATTTGTGAGACCATAGTAAGAGTTTGTTTTCGTTTATATATAAAGTTGAGCTGCTACTAGAGGTATTCCCTTTAGGACTGTTTATTCTTTGCTACTTCTCTTCACATTTAGAAAATGTTTCTAGAAATAAACAGAAAAAAATGGAGGCACTCCGATGTTAAATAAAAGTCCTTTAATAAACAGGGACAGATAGCCATTGCATTTCGGTTGCGTACGACCTTCTTCAGGGCTTAGTAAAACTAATGAGGCACAGGTGCGGTTAAAAAGGTAGGATCAGGCATGTGGTGAAATCACATGAAAGTTCACACATGGCAGTTTAGACAATTGACATAATTTACTTAAAACAAAATGTATGCGGCAGTTTATGTAGCGTTAGTTATTTAAACTGCCCTGAACTAAACTATTGTATTAAAGGACTTTTATTTAACATCGGATTGCCTCTGATTTTTTTTTTATTTTTATTTCTAGACATGTGCTCCCTTAGATCCTGATGAGCACCTGATTTGGGACTTTTTTCACCCACTGAAGCAATCGCCTTTTCTACCTCTTTCATGTTTCTAGAAATACTGTATATATTTTGCATGGACAGACACCACTTGTGGCGTTGAGCTGCTAATGTAATGGCATTAGTGTAGGGTACAGTTTACGCTGCCATTAAAAAAAATAAAATACTACAATATTACAAGCCATTAAAATATGTTACGACCAACCTCTTAAATTCTTTTGCACCTCTCTGACCTACAAAGCCAAAAGGCAGTAACTACATATTTTGTCAACTGAGTTTAGACTGGAAATTGACTTCACCTCTCTTGTGACTAAATGTCTTACTTCTTCCTATAAAGAACATACATAAAACATTACCACTAGTATGGCAACAACATGATTCACTGGGCATTATGACAACTTAAAAGGCATTTTCTCAGTTTCAGTGTTTATGTAGTTGCTGCACTTTGCCGTTGTAGGGCAGTTCTGTTCTCTGCACTTTCATGCCTCTAAAAATAATTGTGTAATTATAACAATATTTCATGTGTGAATTAAATGAACTGTAAAGAATCAAATATTTTTATTATTAGTAGTAGTATTTGTATTTCACCCTTTTTTATTCATTTTTTATTAATGTTTTTTTTTTATCTTGTTTTTGAGTTGTACTTCTTTACAACAAAATAAAATTGTTTTTGAAACACATGGTGTGGGTCATTCTGGTACCTGGCAAGAGCCAAAATAAAACAAGAGATGGAAAATGGTTTCAATGGTTTGAAATGCATTGAAACAGTACGTTTGAAAAATAACAGTGATGTCTCATTCTTTTGGTTTCGATAGCAGGTAGGAATCGATAAGCCAGTTTAAAGAATTGAATCAGAACAGGTGGGTTTATGTGAGTGGGTAATGTAAATAGACCATTTTTTGTCATGAGAAGTTTAAAAATGAAGGAACTCAAACTAAGATATCATTTCACCAATAGTGTCGCTAATTACATTTCATTTAAATACAGTCACAAGCAGGTGTACTAAAAAACCGAAGGGTCATTTTGTTTGGAAAAGGTCAGACAATGTTTATCTTAAACAAGTTATCTCAGAACACACAATACATGTACATAAGATGCTTTACAAAATTATTTACACGTCTTTATTTTGGTGTATCCACAGCATTTTTTCATTAATGACTAAATAAAACAGAAAAAAAAAACAGACAAACTCTGGACATGGGGTATTGGCTGGTATTTTGTGCCACAGAAAATGATAACTTAGGAGTTAACTCCCAGCAGTGTAAAACAATAGGATGTGCTGCACATTATGTCTTAACTGAGAATCCTTCAGTCTTTAGTACTGCTCTGCTCCAAAAGTCTTTTTGTTTCTCTTTTTTTCCCTCGTGTTGGTGCGAGCCTCGCTTCGAGTGAGCCGAACCTCAGAGAAGCTGTTTCAGTAGACAACTTCACAACGTCAGACTTCTAGCTGGACTCTTGGGTGTTTCGAGTCTCCAGATCGACCTTACGCACACTATCTGTGTCCTTCCTCTTCCTCCAAATCCTCCTCCTCTTCCTCCGTTCGGGATGATGTTACATCTTGGTGCTCACGGGGCCCTTCACCAGGCCCTGCTCTTTGCGCATGACGGGCGCGTGGATGCTGCAGTCTCGTGCCTCGCACACACCCGGCACACCTGCCTGACCACCCATGCCAGGCTGACCAACTGGCCCAGGGAAACCGCGGGGGCCCTGTGGGCCCTCAGCTCCGTCCTTGGGAATGGCAGGGTGACCAGGCAACCCTATTAGACAGGGGGGTGGGGAGGGGGGGTATGACAAGAAAGGTCACATTTATCACATGAGAGTTGAGAATCATCCCAAACGACTGAATGTAAAAAATGGCTTAGGTGCAGCTGAGACAGTCAGGTAAGTGTGCATGTGTGTAGATGTCAAAAGAGGAAAACACGCACACTGCTCTGTATTACATCAATTAGGAACAGACACTGGCCAAAAGATACAGAAATGATGAGAGGGTTTTGTGGTCCGGTTTGTCAAAAGGTGCAGATATACCTAATCTTTTTTAAAAGGTTGGATTTTTGCCTTACATTGTTCATGCTAAGAACCTCTAAGGGATGCTACTACAAAATCAAATGGGGAAGTCACCACACTAAGTGTAGATCTCATCATAAGTATGTAATGAATTCTTAAAAATGTCATGTCAGTAAAAGCACAGCTATGTAAAAACACTCTAGCTAGCTCTTTCAGGAAGAAGGTTTGTAAGGTAAGGCAGGCATTATCAGATGTGGCTACAGATCAAGAAACCCACCTCTGAGGCCTTGGGGTCCGTCGTGACCACGGAGGCCTTTCCCACCATCGCCTCTGTCTCCTTTGCGGCCCTTTGAACCTTTCAGAGAAAAAAAAAAACAGTTCTCATAACACATCAAAGGCAGTCAGTAACCTGTAGTCAACCTGCTAACAAGTACAAGAATTGAGACAAGCAGAATGTCAAGCTACACCTAAATGATAAAATATCTTACGTGGTAGCACCTAAATCAACAATTTTGAAATAAGAAATTGATTAAAGCTTGCACATGACATGTTGTATTCAATCGTGATGATTTGAAGAGGCTTTAGATTGTCAGTGTTTTGTCGTATATACATTCTAGGCATTGACTAATCCAGCTGGTTTCACTTGGCACAACACTTAAGTGAGCTAATTAGTAAAATCTCCAGTGATATCAAGTGCAACGTTAGAACCAACAGATGGTCGGATGTTTAAACTCTATATTGAATCCAGGCTTTGCCCCTAGTGACAGTAGGTCAGTCAGATTATCTAAATGTGAAGTGCATTGCTGATTGCTCAAAGTAGTTCTAACCTGCATCTCCATCCACACCCTTTGCTCCCTCCACCCCAGTTGCTCCTCTGATTCCGCGATCTCCTTTGGCTCCAGTCTTGCCAGCTTTACCCTGGAGGGGGGGGGGGCATGTACAGTATAAATGAGAAAAAAGTAACAAACATGAACATTTAAAATATGGTCGTACATAAAAGGTTGTGGTGATGCACATGATAGTTGTAGAAAGACATGACATTTTCGACAACGGAGAGCCATCCTGTTGCAGAGTTATTAACCATAATGACATGATGAGCAACTTCCGGCACTGCACCACGGTGACGAGTGCCTGTAAGCTGAAATGGTTGATTGCTATCCTGTCTTGTCTAGTAGTGAGTTGTCTGCCTTGTTTTGTTTTGTTTAGTCTCCTATGTTGTATCAGATGTACTGTATGGCACAAAACAAGTTTCTGCAAGGAAAAATAAACATCTATCTATCTATCTATCTATCTATCTATCTATCTATCTATCTATCTATCTATCTATCTATCTATCTATCTATCTGTCTATCTGTCTATCTGTGTCTGTCTGTCTGTCTGTCTGTCTATAGCATAATCAAATGAAATTTGGAAACGAGGACAGCCTGAGGATAGCTGTAGACATTTAATGCATCCTCATCATCATCCTACAGTCACATAGGCAATGGAAGAGAGTGTCAAAGTGACGAGTTGCCATTCATATTTTAAAGCAAGAGTGACGAGACAATTGACAGCTGCACTGTCAGCATGGTGGGCTGAACAGAAGTCTGCAAGTGTATTTTGTGACAATACTAAGTGATGCGACACAGTGAAGGACATGGGAGAAAAGGCAGTGTCTTTTAACCCAGCCAATGACAAGCAGCAATATTTGTCAGTCAGTTGCCTGTGTGACTGTGAGGTAAGTTACATACCAGGAATTATGCCCTTATGATCTGAGTGTTTGTGAGAGAGAGAGAGAGAGTGTATGTTTATGTGTGTGCACATGTATGTGTGTATGAGAGAGAGAGCGAGAGATAGAGAGAGAGAGAAACGGAGAGGGAGAGAGTGTGTGTATGTGTGCACATTTATGTGTGTATGTGTGTGTGAGAGAGAGACAGCGATAGAGACAGAAAAAGAGAGAGAGTGTGTGTGTGAGTGTTTATGTGTGTGTGCATGTATGTTTGTGTTTGTATCACTCACAGTCTTGCCAGGAGATCCTGGGGGCCCTCTGGGCCCTGGAGGGCCGATGAGGGTGCGGTTGTTGACGGGGCAGCCCTGGGCGCACTTGGAGCGGATGGAGGCAGCGTACTGGGAGATCTGAGCGGTCACCACTCCCTGGCACAGCTGCAGGATCTGCTGGTCCGTCAGCCCAGGGCCCTGAGGGGACACAATGGCCGGTCTATTACTTTACATGACTTGGATGTCTGTGCACCAAATGTGCTGCAGACATGGAATTAAACCAAAGAGGCTAGACTGCATTGGTAGACTGCAAAGCAGAGGTCCCCAACACAGTGCCCATGGAGAGTTTGTGAGGTATTTAAAAAAAAACAAGTATTCTAGTCATCATATTTTTGTGTTTTCATATTTCAATGTTTAAATACCAGTTGATTTCTTAACTGTCGTTAAATAAAAGAAAACAATCATACATAGTGTTATTTGAAAAGGATGTTAAGACTTTCATTTATTCGATTATTTTGAATGAGTAGCCCTCAGCACAATGTCTCATCCTTCGGGTAGCCCTCAGTCCCAGAAAGGCTGGAGACCCCTGCTGTAAAGTGTATTGACACCATTCCACATGGTGATTTTGCACTGTAAACATTGATTAATACATTAATACAATACATTGATTAACTGAGTGACTGATTGACTGACTGATTGTTTAACTGATTGATTCATTGATTGATTAACTTCCTCACAAATGCAAACACTAAATCTGTCACTGTCACTCAGTCAGATTTAGTCACTCAGTCAGATTTAGTCATATGCTTGTTCTCCCAGCCAACCACACACCCGCCCACTCACTCGCCCACTCACTCACCCACTCACTCTCCCACTCACTCTCCCACTCACTCTCCCACTCACTCACCCATCCACCCACTCACTCACACGCTGACCCACCCACTGACTGACTCACCCACTCACTTACTCACTCATAGCGTGTGCAGATTGGGGTGTTACGGTGTTAAGAGTTATGATGTGTTTTTGAAACAGATGAGCATCTTTCAGGAGCATCTTGGTTTGTTTGTGTTTTTCACTCGAAAAATTTGCACATTTGGAAATTAGAACATTTCTAAATCGGTGGATTTGGATACGCACAGGTTCACCTGGCACGCCCTTCGGTCCAGCACGCCCTTTGACCCCTGCGTCTCCACTGGGGCCGGTATCTCCTCTCTCTCCAGGGATGCCTGGAGGCCCCACACGGCCCACCTTCCCAGAGGACCCCTGGCGACCCCTCTCTCCTTGCTGGCTCAGGTCAGGAGATTAAAAAAACATATATCCAATATATTCATTATTCATCTGATACATTTGTTGTTATTTAAGTCTTTACTGCTTGTTTCTTTCTTTTTTTCCTATTAAGTTTTTTATTGCTTTTTCACAGTCATAACACAATAACATTTATTATATTATATTATTATAACAACAATTATATACATTTAAATATATATTAAGGTTCTCGTGAAGTCCAAGGATCCTTGCAGAGTACTAGGCCTCTCCAATGGATTGAGAGAAAGGGCAGCCTGTTCCATAGCAAGGGTGCCCACAAAATCATTTCGCCAGAAGCCCCTACTGAAACAGTAATAAGGATAGTCCGTATTGCCACCAAGAAAGCAAGTGAGAAAATATGCTGTATACTCCTTGTCTGTATTAATGGCTGGTTTCTATTGCTAGATTTTGATCTGGTTCCTTTTCCATTGCATCACTGATCACGAGAACAAAGCAGAGGAACAACACAGAGGCGTGTCTGCGTCTCTGCGTCTCTACGTAGGGAACAAACCTGTCCTTTGTCTCCGCGGTCACCGTAGCTTCCCTGTAGAAAAAGAGGAAGAGAAAGAATTGTGAGGGGGAGAGTGCAGATACGTATCTGGACTGGAAACTACACACACTCTAAAAACAGCGTGGTTTCTGAATGTCAACAGAAGCACATGACAAGATAGGGTACCTTTTGACCTTTCACTCCCTTAATGCCGGGCCTCCCCGCTGCACCCTGAGAGATAAAC
This sequence comes from Coilia nasus, assembly GCA_027475355.1. Classification (NCBI taxonomy): domain Eukaryota; kingdom Metazoa; phylum Chordata; class Actinopteri; order Clupeiformes; family Engraulidae; genus Coilia; species Coilia nasus. Next base: position 16,071,108 of record CM050218.1, on the reverse strand, counting down.
ACAGCCAACCCAAACATGGGTTAGAAAAACATGCGTTTGCTCACAAGTCTATAAGTTAATAATAGGTCATTGATTATTATTATTATATTGTCAGTGAGTGTTTTTGTATGTATGTACATGTAGTGTGTGTGTGTGTAGTATAAATACTATAAATACTATATCCTATCAGTTTTACTACATGAAAATGTACCGTCTGCCCATCTGGTCCTGTTTCTCCTTTGGATCCCTGCAAAGAGAGTAACAGATAGTTATTGATGGTTATTAGCTCTGAGTAGTAGCCGTTTCCTCATTTCTGTTTCTTCATTCATATCATAAACAACAGCACAGCTCACTGCAATTCACTCTATGACACTCTTGGGTATTCCACTTCAACCTCAACATTCACAAGTTCACAAGAGATATTTGTGAAAACATTCCCCATCAAATAATTTACTTGAAACACGGTTTTCTAGCTGTGAGTAACATATTACAACAATAAGAGTTCAGGGACTTTCACCTTAAGCAATGTTTACATAGTCGACCCTTGTTGGACCTATGTCATGTTTCATTTCTACTATGATAAGTTGAGAGAATGTGATTGACAGGTAAGCGAGCCACTCACTGGTTGGCCTGATATACCCTTGGGGCCGGGCTGTCCTGGGACGCCAGCATCTCCTCTCTCTCCCTGTGGGCCCTAGGATGCAGATACAGCAATGAAAAAGCATCAGTAAAGTATAGTACAGTACATAGGGCTGGGCAATTAACACCTGGGCATATGTAATCGCTTCCCTGAAGCTGATGTCATTGTTGACAAAAAGGTTGCAAATCAGTTGTCAGTTGTGTGGTGATGGTTTGTCCTTGGCCAAAGTGACATGGAGCAAAGAAAGTCAATATGTGAGATATGTCGGACAAGTTCTATTCAGATGCTCTCAATCTGTCAAAATGAGTTGGGAAACAAATCGTGATAAAAATTGATATCGGATAATATGGAAAAAAGGGATCATGATACATTTTGCCATGTCACCTAGCCTTAACAGTACCATATAGTACAGCACAGTATATATTACTATAGTATTAGCCCATTTTTCACAAGCCTGACAAGTGTATATACTAACTATAACTACATGAATGAGGAGTATAATATAACGGTAGGTAATTGTGTTGTGTAAACTTCACACAAAGACAAAGACATTACAAAGACATTAAGGTCTATTTGTATTGCCTTTCAGTTGTTTTCTAGCTCAGCCGGTTTGGTGTTGTATCATAAATAGATTTGCTTTCGACGATATCAGGGGACTTTCCCCACACATCAACACTTCCCCATTCTGAATGTCAGAGCCATTATTGGTAAAAGCCAGAACGCCCACACAGTCTGGTATAGTGTTACTGCCCAAGTGTAGCGCCATATCCAGGGAGTTTTTTAGGCAATGCCACCTTCACCTTGGCATTTTGTAAACGAGACAGTGGGACTTTCGCATGTTTTTCACGGTTTTTGCATAACTTCCTCGTTGAGCAACTGCAGGCCACAAATGAAGGGACGTGTGCTTGTGCTTGTGTTGAGGTCATGGCGGTACAGGTGCCAAAGACTGACGGCTCCTTACCCCAGCACCCACTCTTCCTCGTCGCCCCCTCTTTCCACGATCACCTTTCACCCCCTGAGACAAAACAAAGACACATAGCCTAATATTAGACCTGAGTAGCAGGGACATTTCATTGTTCTCATCACAAGCAAATATGTCAGTAGTTACATCTAAAAATTAGGCCATACTGTATGTACAGTGTACAGTGACAGTGTAATGCTAATTTGTATATGTGTAGAGAAGGGGAGGAGAAGTCACCCCACCGGGCTTTGAACCGGGGTGTCTGGGGTACCAAACATGCGCTTTGAGCGCAACGCTAAAGAGCCAGGCTCGTTGATATGGCAGTCAGAGCACACCCACAACCCTAGTGATGGTCACTTCATCATAATATGTATGTATCTTTAGTGAATACAACGACTTTTTTTTTGTTTTTCCCATACCTTAGGTCCAAAAGGCCCAGGCACTCCACTGACACCAGGCACACCAAGAGGACCCTAACCCAAAGAGAATCAAAACAAGAAGCATTACAAAACAAATCCATACCTGAATACGAAAATAACTTTTAATTCTGTTTTGTGTTTTCACAAACACTTACATCTTCCCCAGGCTCGCCGTCGCTTCCTGGCAGACCACCGATACCCCTGTTCCCCTATGGCAACAACGTCACATGGCAACAATGTTGAACAAGTTACGTCTACTAAAGGTATAAATGCAGTTCTAAAACTACGGTGTAATAATATGACTACTCAGCCCTAAAACACTGTGTTTTTAGTCATATGAATGCTTACAGATTACACAATAACATCCGTGCACAAGGAAGCACACACTTTAGGCCACCTAGGACCTTATGCAAGTCATATGTTTCCCTGGAAAGTACTGTAGTCATGTTACAGGTACAGTTGTCGCACTACCGCTTACCTTGCGACCAGCTGGTCCTGGGTCACCTGGCACTCCAGGATACCCCTAAAAACAAACAAACAAACAAACAAACAAACAAACATACAAACAAACAGACAAGTGATGTGTCAGTCGTGGAAAGCGAACCTATGTGACACACAGTGATGTGTAGTGATGTGCGAATGGTGCGTTAGGTCATCCCATACAAGGTAGCCTTGCTCTCCATGGTCTCCTGAGAACCCAGGCGCTCCAATTTGGCCCTGCAATTAAAGAGTAGAAATCAGTTAGAAATCATCACATTACAAATGGAAGAACACTTTTGACAACAAACACATTTTTATGCATTTGTCCATTATCTTAATGTAATCGTAATAGGCCTTGCAGTATAAATGCTCCCTTTGGGGTGGGACCTTAGTTACAGAAGGTCCATTCAACCTGTCTGTGTCTGATGCTTTACTGTGTCTAATTCACCAAAACAAGTGGGTCACCTATACCTTTTACACTAACTGACACGAGTAGGTCAAATTGACCCACTAAATAGCCCACCTCTGGGGACACATTTAAACACGGATCAGTTTTGGTGTACACAAGTCAACGCAGGTTGGTGGGCTGGAAATAATGATTTGACGATCTACCAGGACGATGTATCCGCATGTAATGTTACAGCACTGCTGTACAGCCAGTAAACAAAGATGAACCCCGTGCTGTCTCATTAGTCATATGAGATTGAGTATGGATGACTCACGAGGGTAACAAATGTCATGTCATGTCATCACCCTCCCTCTATGACTTGCACTTTTCAGTCATATGCTACCTTATGCAGTGTGCAAATAAACAACATGATTTGAACACTGCATAACTAAAATCATATTTATAACCTCAATATAAATTGTGACCATCAAGGGAATGTACCCACTGCATGTTATACTAATGAAGTTATAATAATATAATTCATTTTTTCGTAATGCTAAGTCATTCAGAGGAAGCTGATTCATCTCATCAGCCTGATGTGTGTTGTTGCAATCACCGAGTTTAGCATCTTACCTTCTGTCCCTGTCGCCCATCTGGGCCCTGCTTGCCCTGTTGGCCAATGGATCCCTGTGGGCAGGCAAGGTTAATTATATACGAGGACTTTCAAAGGCTTTTTGCAACATCTCGAATTCATAAGTCTTTTTATGTTCATGGTAACCATATAGAGACATATTGATACATAAAAAGTCACTAATTCATCAGGAGGACCGAGATTAAAAATGTGTGAAGTAGCTTTGAACATGAAGTATGGTGTGTACAGCGCTATCCATCTTAATGCCTTTACTCACCTTTGGACCTTTTCCTCCTCTTGTTCCGGTGGTCCCAGGTGGACCGATTGGACCCTACAATCAGAGGAGGGTGACACAGTGAACTACAGAACTAAGCGAGATGTAAGAAATACTTTAACAAAACATATTAATGTTGTGAAAAAACAGCAACTCCATGTGCTAAGCTTCATTTGGTAAGTGGACACTAGTGTAAAATTATGACCAGTGAGTGCGCAGTCGGGATATGGTGACCTTAGGAGCCCAGCAAGTACAGGAGGCCCACTGAAGACACTATTCACATAATTATGGGCATTAATAGGTAGCCTAGTAAACCAGTCCCTCGTATTTCATTTTGTACAGAGGGTCTCGAGTCGAGGCCATGAGAAACAATTTCTTTCTGGAGGTGTGAACTCTGCTGAAGTTTAAAATAAGTGTCTCTGCCTTTACCCAGTCGCTAACATCTGCAATTAGCGTACCTACGCACTACAATTCAAATGTAGCACACAAAAAGTCAACATAATGGCTAACAAACACTCCCTCTGTTCGCTGATTGGCTAGGAGTTGCTCGGTCCTCATACATGAATTTCAATGGCCTTGACTCCAGGCCTTCTGTACAAAATGGCTACACTAATAGGCTACATAAATAGGGCCCAAAATTGTATTCTTTTACAGGGCCTAGAATTTTTAGCACCACCCCAGGTCCCGACTTCATGACTCTGCAGTAGAGACATACTAATATAGTAGGGCTGTCTAAAAGGCTATACAGTACTCACAACATCTCCAGTATCACCAACTCCTCCTTGTGGCCCCTCCATGCCAATGTCACCCTACAGACAAGAGATGCGAAGAGAAGATTTTTTTTATCAAGCACCAGGTATAATGGATTCAAAGTTTTTGATAGTAAATGTCATTCATTCAAGTCTGTATTTCATAATCACTAAACTGGACAAGTGCAAACAGAGATGGCACCCTGGCCCCCCATATGGGCGGACAGATACATACACACACAGACAGGCACACACAGGCGGACAGGGTCATTGCAATAATGGTCAATCCCTCCGGGAACAGGTAATAATTTACAATATATCAACACATTCCATATACTCTGAGAGACTCTGTCTAACCTAACTTGAGTAAAGGCCTGTTGTGGTTTTATAAAAAATATGATTCACCTTCAGGCCAAGGATACCAGACTCTCCTCTGTCACCTAGTGGGCCAGGCAAACCCTAGAAAACAACAGTTGAGGAAATGAGGCGGGAAGTCAACGACATGAAGATACATAAGAGCGTACAGAAGATAGTGGTTTTTTTTTATTTGGTTCTCTGAAAAAAAAATCTTATTTGGTTTGCTCACCATGGCTCCAGAAAATCCAGATGCCCCCTCCTCTCCATCAAGCCCAGGGTCTCCCTATGGAAGGGTCAGAGGGTCAAACAGGGCATTGTTTCATAAGGCATAGGAGCACCCACAGGGGGATACAAACACAGGAGCTGATGTATCTCAGAGCTTCCAACACATTAGCTACCAGGGCTGGATTAACAATGTCCTTTGCCATGGGCAGCTGGGTGTGAGAACTGTGTTTATAACGTGATCAAAATTGACGATAGCTAGGGTCCTTTAGATGTTTTGTGCCCTGGGCAAGTGCCCTAATGGTTAATCCGACCCTGTTAGCTACCATCCAACATATATAACCTAGCCCAAAATGACATGGTGTTAAATGGTGAATAGTGTTGTTTGTATCAGGGTTCCCACCAGGGTTCTCTTGTTCACTGACAAAATTTCTAAACTTTTCCATGGCTTTTGCATGACCAAAATGAATTTTCCATGACTTCACGGCACCTCACGTGTGTAGAACTTAGCATACTTTTAGGGCTAAATATGAAATGTTTAACATTCAAAATACTGTCAATGCATTTATTGTCAACTCTAGGCCTAATGATAACTTAACAGAACGCTGTAGTTGCGTTAGGGAGAAACTAAACCCAGAAAATTACATTTTCAATTTCGATGACTTTTCCAGGATTTCCATGACAGTGAAAACCCTGTTGTACAGTATGGTTTTATTGGTGAATGTTGTTGTTTGTAGCGTATCACCTACCACAGGACCAGTGTCTCCTCCTCTTCCCCTCACTCCCTTGGTTCCCTTGTAACCCTGGTGACACAGCATAAGGAGCATTTGCACCAACGGCCGAGACACTTCACTCTCAAACCAGCAGCACTGTGTCTGTAGTCTGCATCACTAACCTGACGGCCCTGAGGGCCAGGGAATCCTGTTTTTCCTTGAAGGCCCCTGGAGCCCTGCGAGAGCAATGCATTACAAGTTACATGTAAATACATGCTGTAGATCACTACTGATGTTTCATTTTTCTAGACTATTGTACTGTCTTTATGGGATTGAATGAATCCTTTAACGGTCCAATTGATTCAATTGAGGGTGCTGGCTGGGGGTTTGGGGGAGTTGAGTTAGGCCTCATTTCCTCCAACTTGTGTGTACAGCATATAACCGTGTACAATATGTGTGTATGTGTGACAGAATATGGTCAGATTACGCGTGCGGTCGAAATGGTCTAATTTGTTAACGTGCATTCTAAATGAATACGGACAGAAAACAGGCACTTGCTGTCTATGCGCTGTATACAGAGAGTGTTTGGTGGAAATGAGCCCTTAGGATGATTCTAAAAGCACTGACAGATGGCCCTTTGAAGACGCCATAAATATAGAGGGATATTCTTTCACAGGGCCCTAAATGTCTAGCGGCAGTCTTGGATTGACCTACAAAGGCCAGATTTTTAGATTTTTAGATCATTTATCCTAGGACCTCAGTATGTCCAAGGATTTAGAAAATGACAGCTCATCATGTTTTTATTCCATTTATCCCCTAAGCAGCTGATTCCAGTTGGCATAACTCTTCAGCAGACGTAGACAAGCCAGTTAGTTAAATCAGGTTAACTGCACAGGTCCATGGTAGGACTTGAACTTTCTACACCTAGAGTTTTCAACCCCAGTGTATATCTAAGATCTCCACAACAACTGGACAAAAATGCGGATGGCATAAAATATTTATCTAGTCTGTAAATCGTCCTTATATGCTTCCCTGAAATCTGTGTAAATGAACAAATTTAATCCAAAAAGACAGAGAATGAGCGCACATCCGTAGTGCAGGTGCTGGACCAAACAGACTAAAATTAAAGTAATAACACTGCTGTGTTATTAGCACAACGTTTCGGACGCTCAGTCCTTCATCACAGTGCAACTGTGAAACGTTGTGCTAATAAAGTTCTTGGGAGCTTTGATCAGTGTTGCGGACCGTTGTTATTACTTTAAATTAACAAATTTCAAACATGCAGCCTTTACATGACTGCGTCCGAGGGTTTTAGACACATTCACAGAGTGTTTGACCTTTGGTCCTGCGAAACCAGCGAATCCTGGCTCTCCAGGCTGGCAGTCACATTCCGTGGGCCCCTCCTCCTCCACCACCTCTTCGCTGGAGTCTCCGCTGTCATAGGGCACCTGCAGGGGCACAGCCAGGGGTGGGACAGTTAGGAGCATTCTTAGGAGCATTCTAAGGGCCCAGCATTCACAGAGGGGCCCTTAAGATGCTGCCCTCAGCCCCTCTCCACACACGTTTTGCCCAACCCCACCTCAGCACTGTAGGCTGCACAAGCAGCATCACCACACCCCCCCCCAAACACACACACCGCCCATCATCTGCCACCACAGCTAGTCCTCCCTCCCAACCCCAACTGCACTATATGCACTTTATCCCATACGCAATCACCTATTCTACCTCTGCTCTTCATCTGGTGGCTATCCCCCCAACTGCATTCTACACACTTTACTCCCCCCTCCCCATGCACAGTTCAGATTAACAATCAGCAGTTGCACTGCATGTCCTACTCTACCCAGTATGTCCATGCACGTGACAAATAATTATCCTTGTATCCTTGTAAGAACACTACTGAAATTGTTATTAATGGAAGAGGTGGGGGGGCAAAATTGTGTTCTTTCAAAGGGCCCAAGATTTCTAGCAGTGCCTGTGCCCTGGGCACCTGGGTCGTGTCCGGTTTGTCCTCCTTGGCATAGTCGTATGACTCGGTGGTGGTGCCGTAGGGGTAGTACTCCTCGGTGATCATGGTGACCACGGTCGGGCCAGGGGCATAGGGGTCATACGCAGAGGCGGTGTTCTCCTCCTCATAGCTGTGGGTGGGCTCTGGATGGTAGTCTGTGAACAGATGAGGTAGCAATACAGCCAAGTTTTGCTTGACAAAACACAACACATCCACATTTTTTATTTTCCTGAAAGAATATTTAAGGCATGAGCAGGGGTGTCAGTCCCGGCTTTGGAAAGTAAAAACCCTGTGCACCTAACTCAGGTCATATTAGCTGATCTGCCTGTCTGATGGTTTGTGTGCTCATTATCAGCTGGTTGAAAAAATGGTTGGATCAAAGGTGCTTTGTGAAGCCAGCACTGACACCTCTACATATCAGTATATGGTGTGGCCTTCTCCTGTGTCTTCAATGACAAAAAAAGCAAAAAATAGGAAAAAAAATTACAAAATGTACATTTTTCTTTATTGACTTAACAAATAAAATACAGTATATGCATGTGTTCATGCTGTTTATTCATACTAAAGAAAATAATGAATGAAGAGATATGATTATGACCCCCAGACCGCCTTAACAACTTAGGTAAATTTAGACAAAGGCATAACACTCTCATTGTTACGAGCTATTCACATATGATTCTGCACCCGTAAGAAATCATGAAAGATGATAAGCGCATTGCATTAAAATTGGGAGTGGAAGTAATATTTCAGTCAGACCAAGCTCCTGTTCTACCTGGGCGTGGGTATGTAGAGCGGTCATCGTATCGGTCAACCAAGGAGCTCTCATCATAGCCATGCTCCTCTCCTGGGTCAAAAGAGAGGGGTTAATGAGGCACAGTTTGACTGTTCAACAATGTTTCTCAACAACAGCTGTCAGCCCTGATATGAGTGTAATTAATATATTATTATTACTACTACTATTAACACTAGGAATGTTTAGCCTTCATGACTCCTTTTTTTAGAATTTGAAATACTGTGGTGTTTTTTGACAGTGTATGGGTTTGACAGCACTGTAACTGACGTGAATTTGTGGGGGGGGGGTTTGTGGGAAGATTTTCAGTGGGAAGAAACTCAGTAAATTTGCAAACTTGCTTGTCTCTTGAATTCTCTCAGCTATTTCTGTCAGCCTGTGGCTTGTCAGTTCACCACCACACTTTGCATAAAAGAGTTTTTGAAATGATTCCATCAATATGTGATGAAATGAAACCGTCCTGAAATGAAAGCCTATGGCATTGAAAAGCTGCATCAGTATCCTCTGCCACACCCCTATTACAGCTCCCATCCTGAGGAGGAGGACTAGACGTAAGTCTGCATTCAAAACATATCAAAGAAAGTGTTTTTGCTCTGTTTTCCAAAAGGTGGTACCTGAGTCGTATCCAGAGTACTCATCCTGAGCGTAGCAGTGGAGAACACACAGCAGGAGCACAAACCACCGGGACACAGCGGACACCTGCTGCCAACAAGAGACAGATACAAAATATGACAATCACCAGCCACACTGTTTGGGACTTACTTGTGTTGCACCTGAAGAGTTTAGTTTAGTTTAATTAGTTAAGTTGACATGGACCATGTACATAAATGCTGAACCAGAGTTACCTTTGTAGCTAATTTGCATCAGTGGTTCCTAGGCAGGGAGCTAAAAAGGATAATATATAGACAATACGCTCACGTGTTGCACATCATCATACCTGGAGCCCAGCCCCCCAAAATATTGCAGTATTTCATATTTGGTTGAACAAAACATTTTAGTCAAGGAATTTAAATCACGTAGAACTAAATTGCTGACCAATGGAGTAAAAACCTGAGACAAACAAAAGCATTCTCCATGAACTTGAGTGTAAATGTGTTTTTCACAGGTGTATACAGAAACCTAAGAAATATGTCTCCCTCTAGTGACCCTAACATATAAAGTAAAATTAACATAAGAATTTAAAATTTAAAAAATATGACTGATAGCTGGAGTTACTCTGTAATAACAGGACTAACAAAGTCATCTGTGAATTGGCTGACATCCAGATGTGTGATGCAAGGAGATGCAATTGAGAGTAGCCAACTCATTGAGAGCTGTTGACACTCTGCACTTTGATATGGCACGTTTTGTTTTGATAGTAGCAAAGAAAATGAATCACTCCATGTTGAGTCACTAAAATAACAAGGGGAGATTTTAAAGATAGCTGCTCCATTTCTGGTTAATGTGTCAACACACAACATGCATGAAAGTCTGTGCAATCTTTATCACTGTTGGTAGGAATAGTCCCAGGATCACCTTTGGACAATGCCCAGAGGCATTTACAACCTGACAACTGATTAGGTAATATGAGTCATGTTTGTCTCCTTGTTTCTACTGAGTACCTCATGAAAGTATACACATTGCCACGTGGCTAATACTTGGGCTTAAATGTCCATCTAAACACGCCCTTCTCTTCTGTACACCTTCAGCAACATGTTGGTCAGCAGCAGCAACCAGTGAGTTGACCTGAGATGCTTCGTTTTGTTTCCATGTGCAAAAATGGCAAACGTTTTCAGTGCACACACAGGACAGAGAAAACCAGAGGAATGCGTGGGGAACATCGCCAAGTTCAACAAAACGTATCATGAATTATGATTAACCATACCGTTAACCGTTAACATATTAATAATAATAATAATAATAATAATAATAATAATAATAATAATAACACCCAACATTTCTAGTGGTGGCCCTGCTGCACCTGCCTTTTTGTACACTTTACCCTGTACATCCACTGCCAGAGATGGGCAAAACCATGTTGGAAATTCTTTATACAGTACATAGCAATACCACACTCTGTTGCCTTTATTATTGTGAGATGTTATCCAGGGGATGACAGAAAAGGGAATGTGAGGCATTTTGTCCATGACAAGTAGTAACTCAACTGTGTAATCTGAATTGCATTGCCTTGGTATGACTCTTACAAAGAAGTACTTAAGGTACTTCTTTGACATTGCAACAAAAAAAAGTTTAGAAAACATGTTGAAAATGATAAACAACTGGGGTATTACCAAGATGGTTAGTAATACCACTGCTGTGAATCACAGAGTTTGTGTTTCTGTTTTACTTCAGATGTCTGGTTGGCTGAAATGAGTCAGTGGTTTCCTTTGCCTTCATCATTCACTCTCCTTTTCTCTCTCTTTCACTTCGCCTTTCCCAGGAGAACCCACACCTTCAGAGCTGAGAGACTGATTAGAGTAACAGTCATACACTGGAGATAAGTCTCAATCAGGTCTTTGTCCTACAGCCAGACATTTACAGCATTCACAGCACCACACCACATCTCAGGCTGGTCTTAAATTCCAGAACAGCCTAGAAATGTTCTCCTCACTCTGAAGTCTTTTGAGGAACACACACACACACACACCCTTCTCTACTGATGAAGGCTGTGTGGGGAATGTTGTTTCTCTGTAAGTACAGAAATTCCCCTACACTGAACTGAAGAACTTCACAGAAATTTCACTGGAACACCAGAGGCATGGAATAAGTAATGGTATGGTTCCATATTTGGCAGAAAGAGAAGTGGTGAAGTTCTCTTCCATGTTAGCCTCCCTTCCATCAATTCCACCGAAGCAGAGCTGAGTGACCAGTCAATATGCCACTTAAGGGCCGGTAGATAGAATTTTGTGAAACGTTGATATGATGAGGGCGGGGCTGAGTTTTGATGGACAGCAGGTGGGAGGATCCCCACAAGCCCACAGGTCCCCTGGGATAGAGTGGTGCACCATCACAGTACAGTTCTTTCCTTACATGCATTGGTACGGTATTGTACTCAATTTGTGCAGCAGTAAGAGACAGACATTTTTTATTGGTTCATGGGTTAATTATAGAATTATTAAAAAGAATAAGCATTACTACCCATTCATTTTATCAACACAGCCAATACAACAGAATAAAACACACACTTCAAAGGTGTAGTCAATTTGAAAAGTGCCGCATTTGCTGTAAAGAATCATGTTGTTTACATGTGAACTGCTAATGAAAATCTTTTCGGTCATTACCTTCTAACTGCCATCTTGTTAACAAGTGAGGTCAAACACTGACAGGGGTAATCCTTACAACAAACAAACCAGTTTTGGGATCAAATAAGAAACACCGCTACGATGTAACATCATCAACAAATCAGTGTTTCAATGTACCAATTTTCTGTAAATATGCTCTTTATGTTAGCTAGAAGCACAATCAATCCATCATTAACATGACACAGTTCCATTAGTTAAACCAGTTAAGAGAGCACTTCCACCCTATGCAACAAACAGCATACGCCACTAAAAAGCAGAAATGACAATGTCTCGTCAAACAACTCTCTGCTGGCATGAATCCATACTCATCACAAACTCCTGGCATCTGCAGCATACTGCCGTCCATCTCTCAAATACAAACTACCAGGAGCGCCACCAACAAGTCCCCTGGACGTGCTTACCTTAGCCCTGTGGACCGCCATGGCTGCTGTGTCTGCTTTCTACAGTCCAAACCCGACGGGCCTCCACTCACCCTGCACTGAGGGAGCCCAGAAACGTCTGATGGGGAAAACTTTTTTTTCTTCTTCCTCTTTGGTTGACTTTTTTTTTTACCCCCTTTTCCCAGGGCAAATGGGACCCTGGCGTGGCTGCGTATATGTGTGTTCAACGCAGAGGGTGCCTTCACAGCATTCTGCCTGCCCACCGCGGCCTTACGCTGGTCCCCCCCTCTGTGAGTGAGCACACCAGAGCTGGGCTACCTCCCTCTGCACCCTCCAGCTCCCAGGGCCACCGCGGGGCTCAGGGTCCCCTCCCCTCCTCTTCTCTTTTCTCCACAGCTGGGTGAGAAATGTCTGAGCCCACCCAAAAACAAACACGCCAGCATCACAGAGACGACTAGTAGATTGGGGAAAAAAGAGAGATGGGGTCAAATGGGAACTTTGATCCTATTGTTAAAATGTTAAATGAACAAACACTTTAACATCATTATAATTTAAGACACGTGTGCAATATATATTTTTTAAATACCCTGAATCTGTATTGTATCTGTATTGTATGTGAACGTATTGTACGTTCACATATAAATTCTCTGTGAATGGGTTACAGAGATTTAGCAGAAAAATGTAGCCCAATCCCTTGCAAAGACATAAAGTTAAACTAAAAAGTTCCAGTATCAGTGGGTATTGTATAGAACGGTTGTAAAGTGCATTTACGGTGTATAAAATAACTGCAAGTGGAGTAATTCGGGGTTCAAGATGGAGCCAAAAAGACAAAGCAGAAGCAGACACATCAGTGCATCTGTGACCTTTTGGCTTGCTGGTGAAATTGTTGAAAAGTGTGACACGGCCGCTACAGATTCTTGAGAAATCTTAGATGGGAATGGGAGGGGTCTGGACAGACCCGCCTCACTGCTTCTCATTACCCTACGCATCCAAGGAGGACCCCAACTCATCCAGCTGACACAGTACTTCCTCTAACTACCCCACGGGTTGCTCAAACAACCTCCACTTTGCTTTTTAAATACCAGTTTAATTATATTAATGTGAGGGTGTGCACTTCGATAATAACAAAACTTAACTCATTACTGATCAACAAATTGTGAATTGATGAGGAAAATAAATAGGCTTAAGGTCATCTGTTTTTTTGTTAAAGTTCTGAGACACAGCCTAAACAGAGGAGAACAAATGACGTCACTTGAAACCGAAACCGTGAACTTTATTAGTTTTAATATATATTTGTATATTTCTATACATGCCGTCAGACTCAACTAAAATTAAAAAAAAAAAAACAACAGTAGTAGTCTACCACACTTGTCTAATGGATCATGGCCTCGAACTGAAACCCATTTACACAACACCAGAAACTACTCTTTCTTTTTCTTCTTCTTCTTTTTCTTATGACGGCGTCGTTCCTCTGGAGAGTGTGAGTCCCTGTAAGAAGACAGACACTTACAATGAGACAAGCTGTAATAAAGATTATGACATGATTGTAAAGACCCTATTCTGTCTATCTAGCTTGACGTCAAGTCTTTAACAGTTCTAAAAATGCTGCCTCACCTATGCAGAATAAGAAAACCACAAACGAAAAGTCTTTTAAAACACCCTTTCAATACCTTTTTTCCCCAAACTACTGGAAAAAAACATGACACTGGACTCAACACAATGCTATGTTAGCGATGTGTGGTATTTTGTTTACTTGAATAATCTACCTGCACACAAGTCCCACAAATATAAACCTGTAAACACAGTTTGGTCCTTTCGACATCACGAATTTCGTGTCATGATGGTGTGAGTCAGCAGAAGTGTGGCTGTGCGATACTGATGTTAGCTGTTCTGAGGTACACCTCTAAAGCACATCTGCATTCACTGCATTAAACATCTTCAGTTTGAACACACTGGTGCTCAGCGCCTCACCTCTTCCCCTTGCCGTCATCGTCCTCCACGCGGCTGCGTTCTCGGCTGCGCTTGCGTTTGTGTCGAGAGCTGTGGCCGTGTCCGTCTCTGTCTCTGGAGCTGGCGCGAGACTGGCGCGACTCTACGGAGGTGGAACGCCGCTCCTCAGACTGCCTCCTGCAGAGCACACCCACATGAAGGCTAAAACCCTTCTTGCCTACTTAACATATTATGACAAACATCCCGGCAGGAAGCACCTACTTAACATATTATGACATGTCGTGTACGAACGACGTCACGCCAGTTTTGAGGCCACTCTCCCCCACCCACCTATCTGGGACCAGTTAGTATCAATTGTAATGGAAAAAATCAATCGGTACTTGAAAGCCGGTAAAGTAGTGTAGAGTAGAGTAGAGTAGGGCAAAGTAGTACTAGTATTGCAGTGGAAAAAGGGCAAAACATCCTGGCCTCACACAGCAGTCAGGCCAGATCTTGCCTCTACATACAAGCTGTTCCGCTAGTCTAGTGTAAAAAAAATTTTTTTTTTCTACCTTACATTACTACTTTTGTTACAAAGATTGTTTACTAATACATTACAACTAGTGCATGTCTTCATGGGAAAAAAAAACTTAAAACAGGGGTCTTTGAGGGATTGATTCTGTTTCTTGGAGAACTCCCAACCAAAGTGAAGGAAGTAGATGAAATACCTTCTAAGAGGCTTGTAAAACACTGTTGCCCTCTTCCTGTAACTTAAAACAGTGCAAAAATGGGTTTATCGTTAATCTTTTTTCCCCCCTAACGTTAAGGTAAAGGTTAAGTCACCTGTGAGAGGAGTGTTTGGAGGCTTTGGCCTCCTTCATTTCACGTTCCTCCTCCTGCCACAGCTTGGAGAGCTCCCCTGAGTGGACGTCTATCACCTCCCGGATCACCTGTATCATGGACAAAAATCACAGTAGCATGAAGTCATGACTGCAGCCAATGCGATATTTTTAATCTGACGTGGTCTATGAAAACCTGACTGTGCACTGGTGTCTAGAGTTAGTGATTTAGGGGACAGGAAACACATCATGGGCAAACCTCGGTGTAGGACTTCTTGGTGATGTGGACATTTTTGGCGCGGTATGACTGACGTCGCCTCTTGTAATCCCTCATCTCGGCCAGCACCTCCAGGTGAGACTTTGGACCACTCTGACTTTCATCTGCACACACAAAGCTGTGTTACTGACCACTGCTGAAGACACTGCTGTCCAACACGCTTAGCACAATTGCACATTAGCACAGTATGCTCAGTATAGATGAAGACATAGATAAAGATTTGTTACTCTACAATGGAACCTGCATTAGTATGATGTTTATGTTTATTAGCATATGTACAAAAGAAAAATGCCACATTATAAACAAAACTACTTGGCTAAAATATTAATGTATGCTCTAAACATTTAGAGTAAACACTAAATCTCAGCTGTGCTCCAAAAAAGTTCAGTAGAAACAGAATAGGCTTACCACCTTATAAATGCTAGTAATAGTCAAAACATACTAATCTACTACACCTCACAATTATGACTATGTTAAATGACTCTGTGATAAAATATGCTTTAGTTTCTAAACTAACTAAACTAACTAAGAACTATGAGCACGGCACCTTTATTGAGCTTGGCCACCAGATCCACATACAGGTCCTCATTGCTACCAGCTTCTGCTGTGGTCTTCTGCTGGCTCTGCGTCTCTTGGATCACATGATCGTAAATAGCCAGCCGGTCAGCCACTGTAAGGTCACATACAGCCCTCTTGTGGTTCTGAGGGACATCGGTGGGATCCTTCGAGTAATCACCTGGGGGTTACAGACATGAATGTTTAATACCTACACATGCTGAAATGCTCCTTCTCAAGAGTGAAATCTAATTTCTGACCAAATATACCTCTGGCTAAATCAAATTTTGAAATGACTATGTGATTGGAGGAAAAATTAGTTAATTTGAAGGAAAAGACTAAGATTTTTAATGACATGGTTTGCTTTTTAGCGGATGAGGAATGACCACATGACTTTGAAACAACTCTGTAAATGTGTTTTTAACCCCGGAGAAACAAAACAAATTCCCAACACGTAATGGGAATCTTGAGAACCTAAGAAAAAGAAGTGCTGGTGTGGAGAAAGACACTATCTGCTCCTTTGAAAGGATATCGTAAAAAAGGATACTGCAAGTAATCGGGTAAGCCTGAGAGAGAAGAGAACTGTCTACAGTATATCAGCCCTCCTCTCATACTCACCACAGTTACTGGAAAGAAATAAACACAAGCATACTTTAAGAAACTAATTTTTAATTTTTGCATTTGTGTAAATACAACACTTAACACTGGCAAATTCAACTATTCAAACTATTACCAGTGAAAAGGATGATTTCAATTAAATAAATACACCCCAAGTCACTGTTTTGCCCATTTGTGACCTTACCTTGGCTGTACTGTTCCTCCATTTTCAGAAGAGGTGCTTTTGCTCTTGCTTTTAGAATGACGTCCTGCTGTGTGTTTTTATCTGTGTAAAGGCAAGACTGTCATGAACCAGGTCCTTTGGTACAAATGTAATAACGGGATTGTATTAAAAATGACCCCATCCATACTTGGGGTAGTTAACCAACTTACCCATAATTACACATGGAATGCTGGCTTTCTCGTAGCAGAATGAGGGCTCATACATCTCAGCCTACAACAGTGACAAAGCACCGTTTATGCATAGCACATTTGACTCATATGTTAAAGCTCATAGCGATTTGGCTTACATATGTTAATATAGCACAGCCTGCTGTTACCTGTTCGTCTTTGGAATAACCCATCTGGTTAAGCTGACATTTTATTGTGTGTCTTTCCATGCTTCTTGCTGGAACATGGTGGTTTGGGTCGTAAGGACATGTTTTCATCAGCTCCTAATTTACAGAAAGAAAAAGGCAATGTATCTACATGGTTTTAGACAAGATGCCTCACCGCGGCATCAACACAAACTGGTTAATGTGACCCAAAGAACAACGTTGGTAATCAGTCAGGATCTCCCAATATTCTAAAAAAAAACAAAAAAACAATTAAACATCTTAACATTGCAAACGTTTAGGAGCTGTACTTTACAAGGTAGCAAAGCAGAACAAATCGACACAGGTTATACAAGTCATCAAGTCATCTGTTTACCTTGCTGTTATTTTCGTTCTCTTCTTGGTCCCATCCAAGAGTATCGAACAGTTCTTTCAGCTTTGTTTGGCAGTTTTCTGTGAATTCAGTGAGCTCTTGAGTGAGTAAAGTTTGCAGTCGAGCTTGGACGGTTTCTGACAATTCCGTATCTGCTGTTTCCGACATTGTACTTATAATAACAAAATAATCATTATTACTTCGTAAAACTGTTAGCGTTCGAGATGTATTAGCTCTGGTAACACAAATACATACTTGTGAGATTTACAGGCGTGTAGAGATGACGTATGGACGCAAATTGATGACGACATCTTCGATGGGTACGTTCTTCACGTATGAGGCTGCGTAACATGAATTTGATTAAATTGTTAGCATAGGCCTTTATTATGAGCAAAAAAAGTATATTGTATGACCGTATATAAAGAACTTTGCAAATAATTTGAATCCTGAATTTAATTTCTTTTCCCCTATAAGTTTGCCCTTTTATTGCAATCTTGCTTATACACGTCCTCTGTATTTGTTCATGATTTTTTACAGATGTTTGTTGGCACTCTTGAGACTGTACTTGATAATGTATCCATATTTTGTTGATAAAAAATAATGTATGACGCTGTGTAATCTGGTCATCATTATGGTTTGCAACATTGTTAATGATCTATAGGAACAATGTGTATAATGTCTATATGCAATGTGATAAATAATTCCAGTCAGGGGCCTTCATAAAGAAACACACTGTAGATCCAAGTCATTTTAATATCTTGTTAGGCCACATCATATACATTATATTCAAAGCAAACAGTTGACAGAGCAAAGTAAAAAAAAAAGTCATTCAGGTGTATTACAGAAGCAGCTGGTCTTCATGAGTTAGTGTACTCTCCGTCAAAACGTGCTGGGACAACATATCCGGCCTGAAACATAAAAAGTGCAGTCTATAATGGGTAATTTATATCAATGTTTGAATAATATAACAACTCTGTAAATCCTGAGTTTTTCTGCCAATCACACTGTCAAAGAGATAGACTTACACAACTGGCTCTTCCAATACCTCTGTGTCCTCAAATTCCAATTCTTCAACAATGTCCACCTCAACTCCGACTAGCAGTGTTTTACTCACTGTGCAAAAATCATACATAATCAAACAAAACCACATTAATACAAACAAAAAAACAATAACAAGATTTGGCTAACAGAATATGACAGCTCACTGAGAGGCATTAACCAGTGTGCCCCTCACATTGAAGCAAAATGATAAAGTCATTCCAATTTCTCATTGTGATTACACAGCATGCAGTTAGCAAATATTTAAACAATAATGGATCCGTACATTCAAACACAACAATACGGTCCTAAATTCTTACCACTAAGACAGGGGAAAGGTGAACAAGTCCATTGTTCCGAGACACCCTCACAGCTGTCTGTTGGCTTGCAAAGACATGCACAGCCATCTTCCTCACTCCTGTGTGCGTAGCCGCAAGAATGGTGAACGCCATGGCCGCCAGTGTGCTCACAGTAGGGGTAAATATGTCCATTCCACATGTCAGGAGTGTCCTGGTCATCATCCAAGGTCCTGAGAATGCGGAAGTCTGTGGGGTCTGTGATGACTGACCCGAAAGCTTCGTCACCACCTTCACAAGGGCAGCATCTCTGTCTGTATAGATGTGTGGCTTCATCACCATCTGCTGACACATGGAAGGGAGGGAAAACACTGGTGGGTGTGTGTGTGTGTGTATGTGTGTGTATGTGTGTGTGTGTGTTAGGGTTGGCACCTATGTCTGACAAAAAACGGGACATTTTGGCAACCAAATCAACCTTTTTGCTTATAAGCAGCAACACAGGTGTTAGTGTCCCGGGAGAATATTTTTTCCCTGGGACAGACCATTAAAAACCGGGACAATCAGGTAAAATCGGGACAGGTGGCAACACTAGTGCGTGTGTGTGTGTGTGTGTGTGTGTGTGTGTGTGTGTGTGTGTGTGTGTGTTTGTTTTGTGTTCTCAAAGGAAACTGAAGGATCATTATGACATCTTATCCCATACCAACTGATTGTAATAAACCTTAATAAAATTACTCAAATCAGTAACTCCCACTAGGCCAAACACAAGTCATCAGTTTGCCGCGTGGCATTAATTTATTAGTAGGTCATTTAGCAAACAAAACAAAGCAAAAAATTACAAAAAAAAAAACTAAACAAAAACAACAAAAAACTGTAGCTATCTTTGCACCATGTACTGTGGGTGTATGGGATGGTGTGTTAATGTGTTTGTATTGTAGGTGGGGCCTCTACGTCTGTCGTGACATCATGTGGCTCCTGCTCCTACTCTTGTGGATGTGCCAGGGGCCTGCTGTGGGGGAATATGGCTCTGTGCTGCAGGGCATCTGCTAATGCTGGCAAGCGCCGAGATGAATGCAGAGAGAACGAGACACTCAACACCGCAGGAGCCTGTTACTGAACAGCTATAACGTGACCAGCTTCACACTTGAAAGCAAAATAAGAGAAGGCCTAATACAGAACAAAAAAAAGGCCCTAACAAAAAGAACAATAACTAGTTGGGTATTTTCTTACACCAGGTTTTCCTCAGTATGCCATGTTTTTCAAAAATGTATTTAAGGTATAATTTATTGACATGGTACAAGTATATTCTCCATATGGGACAAATATTATTCAGTCTTACATACCTGTGTAGTAAGAGCCACTTGGATTGTCCTCTGTCCATAACACAGCGCCGTCCTCGTCTTCATGCCTAAGAGGACGACAGGTGAAGCTGCTCTGATCCCTCCTGCACTGACGACAGCACAGAAGCGCCGTGCTTGACATCAAACAGCTCTGCTGATCCATCTTTGGTGCACCTCAAAAACAAGAAGCTGCACAGAAAGGCTGTTGGTGGTGAGCAGTGTGACTGACAGACGAGCAGAGTGACTGAGTGTGTGCTGGGTGATGGCGAGTGTAGCACCAATGCTGGTTATGCGCTCTCTCAAACTCACACCCAGATTAGGAGTTCCTGAGCGGAGAGGAGAGTAGAGGAGAGAAGATGAGGCACCTCCCATCCCTCTCCCCCACCCTCACCTGAGGGCTTGCCCTTCTATTGTCCAGTATATCATCATCACTAGCAGTGGGCTTATTTATAGCTGTTTTGGTCTCTTTCCCAGTCATCTCAACTAGCTTGTTAAAATATCAGAGCAATGGAGACCACATAACAGATGATCTCAGGTCAGGCACACTGCATAGACCTCTTACAGTTGAAAATTGAACTTAATGAGTAGTAGAGAATAAATCTTGAAATGAAAATTCAAACTTTAAATCCTCCTTATTTAACTTAATGTTGCCAAAACTAAAAGTATTATACCTTCAACAACTACAAATTAAACTCTCACTTGCAGTGACTTAAATTACGGTGTTTTCATTGTAACTGATCAAAGTAACCAGTGAATACTAAAGTAGTCGCATCCACATCCAGGTAAGTAAAGTCAGAATTTAATGTGATCCAGCTTGTTACAATTATTGTCACAATTGTCACTATTCAAGAATGTGAGTCTGAGGGTGCATGCCAGGACCGACACCCAGATATTGCAAGTGTGGTATTCTGTCCATAGAGGCAGTCTAGAAAGTCTTCATTCGCCTGGTAATGACTCATTTAAGCATCTACTTATTAAGATGATTAATTAACACGAAAAAGTTGCCTAGTGCTGCCTTAAGTAAATAATTCCAAATTTCTTGTCATAGGTTTAAAGTGAATGTATTATGCCATCTAGTGGACAATTGTGAACTCTTGTGAATTCTTCCGACATCAGAACATTAATGTTATTGTTTAGAGTCTGTCCGCAGACCAAGAAGAATACACCAATATCAGCTTTTGTAGGCGTAGTTCCACTGACACAAGTTTATTTGACTACTCGCCAATCCTTTTGTTATGTGGGTCTACGTCTTTAAAACCAATAGCTTAAGGAGGGGCAGCGTCCAGGCAGCGTCAAAGATGAAAGATAGGCGGGGCATCCTCTAAGCTTCCGTACCTGAGCGTTGACACAAATTCTAGCAACATGAGCTATCCAGGATATCCCGGAGGGGTATGTAGCCTATAAAATATAATCTTTTTGTGACTATGCCTACTCTCATTATTAAGCCGATCATTTACTTTGTTTAGAATGCAAGTATAAAATTAGCTTTTGTCGCCCGTAACGGGACGTTTAAGAGAACGATGGAAACATTATGTTCCTGTTTTCTAAAACGAGGCCTGTTGTTCTCCTACCTTGATTGCTTTTTTATTTTAAATTTGTAGGAATATGCAGCACAAGATCTCCTTTCTACGTTTTTGGTGTAAGAACTGATTATATTTAATGGCATGCAGGAAATGGCACGGCCTTCCAGGATGTCATTGCCAGTAACCGACGCCAGGGATTGAATTCTCACGCACGAAACAAGCACAGAATTGAACATTTAAACAGTAGAATATACAGGAAGGTGGATATATATTCTACTGTTAAATGTTCACTTAATGTTCAGAGACGCTTTTAATGTTAATCATATCTTTTATCCAGCTCAATATGTAGCTTAAACATTTATTTTGAGCTCCTAAAAATTGCATATAGACAATCTGTGGAGTTGGGAGAAGAGCAAGGCAAGACCAGTTCAGTTAAATACCACATTGTCAATTAATGTACTTCATATAAGAGTCAAGTTAAAAACAAAGACACAAAAAATTGTGTTTCTGACCAATCCTTATACTTTATTTGGTTTTGTAAATAGACCAAAACATGACAGGGTTGCTTGGTCATTCATTTTAGACAGCCCTGCAAGTGGCTCGTTTGTGTGGGCCACCACACACCACACACATTCCTGTGTGTTTGTCTGTAGATATGTTTATATGCAAATAACTCTATTGGACAATGGAACTTTTCATCGCTTTTGCACTAAAGAGATGAACAAAGTATTTCACTGACTACCATGCACATGTGTCCAGTATGCAACAGGTGGGAGTCTTTGCAATGAATGTGCAATGAATTTACCTTCACCGAATCAAGAAGGAATTAAATAAAGGTGTTGAGAATATTCGTTCATTTTTTTACGCTTAGTCTCTATACATAAATCTTGGTGATGCGTTAAAAGGGGGCAACAGGCCTGCTTGATCCTCATGATTTTCATCTCCTGTCTTTCTTTTAGTATGGAGGAGCTCCAGGAGCCCCAGGATATGGAGGTTTCCCCGGCCAGCAACAAGACCCTCTCTTCGGATACTTCTCTGGTGTGGCTGGCCAGGTGAGGAGGAGTGGGTCTGTGCATCTGTTTGGTTCACCTGCAGAGGCAGGCATCCTGGGTTCAGAAAGTAGTAGGAGTCCTGCCACATATATTTGTTCCTACCACTTCACTGGACCGGTTGACCCTAATGAGGACAACCTTTCAGCCAGATAGATTAGC
Organism: Coilia nasus; assembly: GCA_027475355.1. Taxonomy (NCBI): domain Eukaryota; kingdom Metazoa; phylum Chordata; class Actinopteri; order Clupeiformes; family Engraulidae; genus Coilia; species Coilia nasus. The sequence continues at coordinate 16,048,310 of CM050218.1, read as the reverse complement.
TAATTAGTAAAATTGTCTAGAGCACAGGCAGAAATAAATACATGGCAGAACTAAAGTTTCTCAAGCTGGTTTGTCCATCTCTGTTTACCTGGTCACATTGGTAACACTAACAGTCTTTAGTTCCTGAGATGTGGACTTTGAATCTCCTCCGATTAGATAGCAGTAGCCTCTCCTTTCAGTGTCATTTTGATCTTTTGTGTGTGGTGATTATTGTATGCATTCAAATTTGTACCTTTGTATTTGCAGGATGGCCAAATATCAGCTGAGGAGCTTCAAGCATGTCTTACCCAGGCAAACTTTTCTGGAGGCTATAAACGTAAGCATGTACTTATCTTGTGACAGATATTGCAGTCGGATATTTCAGACTGATCACACAAGGGATTTGTCTTCATAACTTGGTGGTGATTAAACTGAAGTATGAAGCATCTCAGATGGAAGTAGTTTACTCTGTACACAAGATACAGAAGGACTACTTAGCAAAAATGTAAAGTGTAACTATTTATTGTTGTATTACCATGATGCTTATTGCCATTTGTGTCAATGACAGCTTTTAACCTGGAAACATGTCGGCTGATGATCAACATGCTGGACGTATCCTTTTCTGCTACTCAACACAAACAAAACAGGGCAAACAGACAAAACCCCTCTTTTTGTTCAGACCTATGCTTACTCATTTGGCATTCAGGCTCGGTACTAGGGGGAGAAGTAGTGTCCTGTCTGAGTAATGTGTGAGTGTTTTGTTCAGACATACAGACTATCCGTTTGTTGCTTGGTAGATGTCTGCTTTTTGTCATATGTCGGAAAGCAGCTGTTGCTGTGTAGTCCTGGGAATGTCAGCAAGTCTTCATACAATTGTCATTACATTTCACTGGCTTAGATTTTTGTCCATCATGTTTCACCAGTTCAAGACATGTCAATGCGCACATGCTATGAAGACGATGGCCTCGATTTTATTCACAGAATGTACAGAATTTAGTTTATTGGCTTAGAATATATGTAGGTAGATTACATTTCACGACTTCTGTTTTCTGTGTACACACACACTATGAAGACGATAACATCAATTTTTAAAGTGAAAGTCTCCTTTTTGTCATTGTTAACACACGGCACATCACAGCACACAGTGCACACAACGAAATTCACCTCTGCATTTAACCCATCACACACGTGAGCAGGGGGCAGCCATGACAGCAGCGCCCAGGAAACAGAGCGTGGGGATGGTACCATGCTCAGGTTACCTCGGTGGCACTACTGGTGACCCAGGATTCGAACCTGAAATTCGAACCAGGTCCGATACCATAACCGCTAGGCCACCACTGCCTCAAAGTGCTCCTTAACAGAGCGCTGCCCCAGAGGGACATGTCCTGCACCATGGGCTTTAATGAGTTCAAGGAGCTGTGGGCGGTGCTCAACGGCTGGAAGCAGCACTTCATGTCCATCGACAGGGACCAGAGCGGAACCGTGGACCCTCAGGAGATGCACCAGGCCGTCACCTCTATGGGTATGGTCCACCTCAGCTGGTTTGACCAGACAGCATGTTTCAGTTGATGCTGAGATAATAATAATACATTTTATTTGCAGCGCTGTTCACGGTACCCAAGGACACTGTGCAGTAATTAAAATAGTAGCAAGACAGACTGCAACATACACACACCAAACGCCACCACCAAAAGCATACACAAACAATAAAGCAAGAGATAACGTCTGTGTCCGAAATGGAAAAAAATGCTGCCTTCGAAGAGAGCATTTGGTGGCAGCAAGGCATCAAGGCTGTCCGAATTGGATAAATGCATAAAATGCTGTCTTTGAAGGTACCTTTGTTTTGCCCAATTTTGAAGGAAGCATAGATGCTTAGAGGCAAGTAACTAGCTTCTCGTTTCAGACGTAGTTGCTGAGGTAATGTCTCTTGCTTACTCTGTTCTCCTCTGCATATCTGTAGCCTGCTTTGTGTCCTCTATTGTAAGTAGCTTTGGATAAAAGCGTTTGCGAAATGTAATGTAATGATTGTTATGGAGTGCTGACCTTTTAGTATGTGTGGGTGTGTTTTTTTATTTTTAAATGTCATAATCATTGGTGCATGACTCAGAACTGGTGCCGTTTGTTTTGTTTAGGCTACAGACTGAGCCCTCAAGTCATGAACTGCATTGTGAAGCGCTACAGCTCCCAAGGAAAGATCTCATTTGATGATTACGTGGCATGCTGTGTGAGGCTCAGGTCCTTGACTGGTAAATATGATTTTTGCGTTCAATTCAGAGTTCCTCTCAGAAGAAAAATATTTACTGAAAGTGAAATTGTTGTTCCTCCAAGGCCCAGATGGTTAACCACAGTCAGTCAAATGCTAATGTGAACAGATGTTGACATGTAACTGCACTTGCATTTGACTCCTAACTGCATCTGTATTTAATGTAGATCTGTTCCGGAGGAGGGACCAGGCTGGGCAGGGTACAGCTACATTTCAGTATGATGATGTAAGTTTCCAGTTTCTATGGTAGCATATCATCGGAGTCTAACTGAAGTGTGGTGTGTGTATGTGTGTGTGTGTGTGTGTCTGTGTTTGTTGTAATGAAGCTTTGTTGTCTTAAAATAGTTTGAAGTACAGACAAGGGTACGGACAGTTATACTGTTGTTTTCTGTTTTTTTTTCTACAGTTTATCCTGTGCACCATGTCTTCTTGAAGAGGCTATGTGCATATGACTGCACATCTACTGGCAATTATTGTTGTATTGCATACTACAATACCACTTACTGATATAACTCAGTCTCTAACCATGTATGAAAAATGACAGCATCTACTAATGAAACAAATGTTATTTAGTTTTTTTTTTGTACTTTTTTAATCTTTTCACTATCACAGACTACGTTTGTATTCATCTCAGTTTTTAATGTGTTTATGTTATTCTAATCAGTCTATCAGTTATTCTAATCATTCATTCTATCAGTACAGCAGGTAGTACACACTTCAATGTGCCTACCGTAATCCAAAGTCTATGTGTAGAGTGTGTAATAAAGTGTGTAATAAAATATGCACTAAATACAATTTTGTTCTACTCTGCCTGTTCTCTCTCCCTTCTCCTCAGAACTGTGTGTAGCCTTCATATCACTATGCACTGTAGTGCCAAAAGATGTCAGTTGGCACCAAAACCATGCCAGGAACAGTCTTGCTTTGACATATGAAAATGGGGCTTCTAGTAATCTCTGTGTGTTACATAGGGTAAGGATAACATGTCACCAGTGGTGGATTTAGCAAATTGGGGGCCCAAGGCGAAGGTATGTATAAGGACCCCCCCTCCCCCATACGATTAAATGTATGAGGAGGTAAAGGTTGATGGAGGTTGGTTGGGGGCCCCAGGCAGGTGGCTACCTATGTTAAACCTCTATGTTAAGACCGCCCCTGCGTGTCACCAGGGTAGGCTTGACCTAACAATTGTTTGCTGTGAGGTAGGAGCAATTCAGTGACTTGGCTACCTGTAACACAATGCCTCGAGTGGTGTTTCCAGTACCTAATTTAGTGAAAAACCTGTGTAAGTTAATTCAGAGTCAGTAGTAAACCAAAATAGAAGAACTCTATTGCTTTTATATTGCCAAAATATAAAGGACAACTTATGAGAACGTTTGCCTCTCACTTTGTGTAAATTTACTTAGGTTAGACACTAAAGTATGTACTGTAAACAGGCCTCTGCTCTGCCATCTGATTTTTGCATCAGGGCTCACTAGTTTTCAGTGGGCAGCACCTCACTGGCACCACCATACAGGCTGCCCTCTGTCTATCAGACAATGTAATGCATGATGTCCTTTGAGGGCGGTTAGGATAAAAGGCCAACAGTACACTCAGTGGCACAGCTTGCCATCCCTGCTGATCGAAATGAATGATTAGAGTCTGTGAAACACTGGGGTTTTGTTTACGCATACACCATTCCTGTCAGTAAAGGCTACAAGAAAAACCTGTTTGCATAAAGAAATTAGCTTTTTGTATACCAAGTAAAAGTAGTTTAAAGTCGAAATTTAGGTTAGACTGTTTGTTTGGTGAGAAATGAAATCAGTGATCCACTTCAGTGCATGATACAAAATCATAATTTTTGTGAGCTTATTTTGTCCATCTTTTATTGTGTCGGTGTACTATTTTTATTTTATTCTTTGCAACCACACAACACACACAACTCCACATGTAAGCTGTAACAAATCATCGTGCACCAAGGGCAAATAGCAACTGACCTGTGGGTGCAGGGCAGGTTTCAGTTGTTGCGGCTCTAACCAGAGCCCCCAAACAGCAGAGCCCCCAAAAGTCTACTTCTTTCCTGCTGAGAGCAGGGGCATCATGGAGGAGTAGGAAGATTGTAAGGACCCAGTATTGACAGGGGCCCTTCTGAGGACTACTATTATATAATACTATATAATACTAAGTATATACTTATAATTATATGAAATAGTATTATATAATACTATATACTACTAAGTATATACTTATAATTATATGAAATAGTGGAATATAGCACTTTGTGTGCTATTTGAATTGTAGAGCATAGGTAGGCTAATTGCATACGTGACGACCAGGCGTTAGCAATTGGGTAAAGGCAGAGGCGCTTCTTTTAAACTTCAGCAGAGTCCACACCTCCAGGAAGAAATCGTTTCTCACGGCCTCCACTCCAGTCAGTCTGTACAAAATAAAAATGAAGTACGAGGGGCTGGTTTACCAGGCAAATATAATACTATAGTAATATTATTATTATTAGTGGGAGGGGTGAGAGGGGCTCTAAAATTGTATTCTTGCAGAGGACCTCAAATTTCGGGTGGCGCCCCTGGCCATGCGCCCTCCTGCAGCTTGATTACATCAGCGTGTTTCTTAGTTCTGTTTGGAGGCCATTTCACCCACTCCTGCTTAGAGTCTACTGTATAGGCCTCAAGAGATCAGTTATTAGGCTGAGAGGCACAGCACAGCTACAATGAACTTGCAACATGTGTGCTTATTTGACTACTTTTTTTGTAATCTCAGTAACTACGCTGTGCTGAATATCCAAGGATATTCATATGAATAGGTGCCAAGGATATAAATTACAGGCATGATCTCATTGATGACAACAATGACCTGAAACTTTCTTGTAATATTACAATTACAACAATTATCCAGCTGTGATTCATTACAACCTTTTGTAGTTTAGGTCTAGCACACTAGCTTTGTAAATATTATAACATATGTAACATAACTATGTAACTTATAAGTTAGTTTTAAATAACACATAGGCCTAACTAAGCCAAATATGAAAAAAGTGTATCTGCCAACTTATCAATGTCTCATTTGTACGCTACTTTTCTTCTTGCTCTCAAAACAAACACTCTCTCTCGTATCCTACTGTATGTAATTTGGTTGTTTGTATTTGGCTAGCTGTTCTGTTTAGTTGCGTGTTTCTACATGTAATGCATCCTATATTCAGTTGTATTCACTGCCACACTTTCTGTATTTAACCGCATATTTTGTCAATGCTGGACGTTTTAAAACTAATGTGCAATTGGTAATTTGTGTTTAGCATCATTTCGCAAGCAATATTTACCTTACTGCTCAGCGTATTGCCACATGATGACCCATATTGACACATGGCCTTTGAGCCCAATGGTGTTTACTCAATTAAGCAGTATCATTACTGCTGTCCCACATTTTGAGCTGTATGAAATATGCATATGAACACAGAGTCCTTAAGGACATCACATCAGAAATGTCATAATCAGTGATGGAGGTTATGTAAGTGTGGACTGTTTAGAGAAGGATATAGTGAAATGCCTAACAAAAAAGGAGGGCAAGATTTCTGTACCCTGCCAAGAGCTCTCCTGCGGCTCGATTACATCAACATGTTCATGTCGTAAGAAAGTGTTTGGAGCCCATTCCCACCACACGTGTACCCTATACCATACAGCCCATAAGATAACAGAGATTAGGCTTCGAAAGCACAGTACAGCTACAATGAAGCTCCTACAACACGTACTTATTGGACTTCTGTGTGCAGTCTCGGTAAGTATGACGATGACGACTAATATCTGTTGCCAAGGAAAAACTTGCTCAGAACACTCATTTTACAAAGATAACACTTCATATTTTCATGTGAAGTGTATGTTTGTGAGAGCAGGGTTATATTTCAGCTGAAAGAATACTTGAAGAAGTTGTGTTGGGTGACATAGTGTTTAAATGTTTTGGCTACCATAAAAGAAAATGCAAAGTCAGAAAGGGAGGGCTACGGAATACACATGCAAACATATGGCAGTGTGGTTTGTATGACACACTTTATGACACGCTTTAGAGAGCTTGTATGTCGGTTACATTCTTTTGACAGTGAATCATGTCTGGCTTGCATTGTTTCACGTATATAACAAACAACAAATGTGTTGTTATTTGCTAATTATGTCCAATTACCAGGTTTTTTTTGAAAGAAAGCTAGTGTGCAAAAGTGTTGACTGCATACATAATTTAAGACATTTTGTATGAAGAATTCTGAAGGGCTTTGAAGTAGAATGTTTTGTCTTGTGTCTCATGCCAAAAGACACTTCTGGTAGTATCATCAAGAGCTCACTACATTATGTTATTCTCCTTTATCTTATTCTCTGATGACTTATATACTGTGAGAACTGAGAGAAAATCCCAACTGCATAAAACAAGACTCTTGGTTTATCTTTATAGGGGGAGGGAGGAAGAGCAAACCTGACACATCCACTGGATCATGTGAACCGATTGCAGTGCCTTTATGCACAGACTTGCCTTACAACCAAACCATCATGCCAAACATTTTGGGACACACAAACCAAGAAGATGCTAGATTGGAGGTACACCAGTTTTATCCTCTGGTGAAAGTCCAGTGCTCTGAAGCGTTGAAGCCTTTCCTCTGCTCACTGTACGCCCCTGAGTGTGAGTCTGGAAGAGCTCGTGCACCGTGCAAGAGAACCTGTGAGGCAGCAAGACGAGGTTGTGAGACACTGATGCTGAAATTTGGCCTTCAATGGCCTGAGAGTTTGCACTGTGACAAGTTCACTGAACAGTCTTGTGAGGAGGACCGTGTTACATTCACTGTAAGTCTATATGCTTATGTAGTAAATATATCCAGCTTAATGATGACTAGGGCTGGGCGATATATCGATATTATCGTAATATCGATATATTTTTAAAGAAGATATGTATTTGACACTATATCGCCATATCGATATATTTTCGATGATACAATACCACTTTATCAAAACCACTTATCCTAATGTGTTCACACTTTTGCCGGAGCTTTCTCGGATCACTCAGCTGTACCCCTGCGTATGTAACTGTTTACTTTTTCATTTGCACAGCTCTTTTAGAGCAGTCTTAACTTAACATGAAACACTTTGCTCATCCTGTTTTTGAAATATCGATATGTATCGTATATCGCCAGTCAGCCCAGAAATATCGTGATATTAGTTTAGGTCCATATCGCCCAGCCCTAATGATGATTATATTAGCAAAATAAAATGTAATATATAACAAACTGCATATGTCCAAAGAATATCAAAATTTCAGATCTGCCCTCATTTCTAAATGAAAAACGCACTGCAGAAGGAACAGAAGGTAAATTGTGTAATAATTCCGTAATAATATCTATCTATCTATCTATCTATCTATCTATCTATCTATCTATCTATCTATCTATCTGTCTGTCTGTCTATCTATCTGTCTGTCTATCTGTCTATTTTTAATATGTAGTTTAATTTTATTTATGTATTTGATTTCAGTTTTGAGTTCTTCGACCTGCCGCACTCTATTTCTCTGTGTGTGTGTGTGTGTGTGTGTGTGTGTCCGCCCAGTAGGGGGGGCCAGGTGGCCATCTCTGATTGCGCTTGTTGGTGATTGCCATGTCACCAGGGCATATGATTCTCTATGACAAAAGGAGTGACAGTCCTGTTACCTTATATTGCACTTGATGGCCACAATCGTGCCAACTTAGAATTATGTCAACAGTGCCTAAGCAACTTTATTACTTTCATGCTCATTGTTAATGCTATTGCTTCCTCAATCCACACTGCTGAGTCTTTGTGAGCTGTGTTGATTTACCATACACATGTTGGATTCCTTACAAACACGTCTCAGAGAGATGGATCGGGCGATCTGAATGCTGAAGAGTACAAGGCACTGCAGAGCTATCTCTTTACCCTACAAAAACTATTCACTGATCTATGGCTGCCTGGACGTCAGGAGCATGACAAGTTTGTGCAGATTCTAGAGCGTCGTGGTAAGATCACCGCCTTTTGGGTAAAGGGATGGGCTTACTGAAGGAGTGTAGCTAAAAATGCAGCCAAGAATTATGTAGGTACATTGGTAATGTAGACTTAAACAGAGAATACCAAGCTGGCTCAGTGTAAAATTATGAAAAAAAAAAAAAAGAATCATTTTCCACACTGGTGGAAACAGTTACACAACAACATGAATAACCTACAACTGAGATATCCATTTGCTTCATCAGCACTATACTTTTATTTACAGGTCTGCACTTAGGCCAGACAACCACAGAGAATCTGTTCAATGCTTATGGCATTGGAAAGAGAACCACGTATGATACATTTGTAAGCATTTTCACAAAACTTGAGACCATGGAGGGTAAGCGATTCAAGATGTGGGTTGTGGCATGTTAGCGGGTGTTTATGCCTGACATAAATGTCATTAAAGACGCTAATGTTTTTCCTCAGGACGATTTAACGCTAAGATCTTGTCTGGCTTGCCTTGTGACTGCAAGATAGCTGGATTTACCTTTGATGAGGTGAGCACCTCCACATCCCAGTGTATACAATATAAATACACATAAATCAATATTATATATATAGTACTATATATAGTACTTGAGTAATAAGGAATCATTATTCTCACAGAGTTATTTTTCATGTCTCTTTTTTCAGTTCATCTTGAATTCAGTCCTCTGAATCACAAGTTTTCCGAAGACAAGCCATTTTTATTGGGTAGTGATTAGCAGTGATCAGTAATGTAGCTATGGTCATGGTAACTAACCTTCACAATAAAGATTACGGCTTGAACACCTGTTTTGTGTTATTTTATATAAGGGCTAATACTGCGATTATCCTGTGCTGACAATAACAGTGGCAGGAGACATTGTGTTCCAACCATACGTCTGTCTATCCTCTCTATGTCGTAAATGTAATATCTCAAGAAAGCCTCAAGCCTTTGGCATGAATTTTTTCACTTAGACTCGAAGATGAAGTGGTTCAATTTTGAAAGTTAGTGGTCTAACTTTAAAGTGATTGTAACCCTATGTTTTTTTGTGAACACTGTAAAGGCCTTTTCACACTGCTGAAATTGTGTGTGTGTGTGTGTGTGTGTCCAAAAGCTTCAGATAATTCAGTTCAACTAACCCCTGACACCCTGTTGTTTGTTTGTGTTCACACTGCTAGCAGGAGCCTATGTGGGTTGTGGGTCACTCAACATTTGCATAGAATAGACTTCTCCTGTATTTTTGGCCCATCTACCTGGCTACACATTGCTTGTCGCTGTTAAAAGCCTACTGTCAGTGACAATGTGTGTGTGTTCGTCTGTGTGTGAGAGAGAAGAGAGAGAGCATGAGAGAGGGGGCATGACAGATGGCACCAGTTTCTCACAAGATGTCCTTTCCAATGTGGTTTTCAGCTTCAGTCATTGCAACTGTGAAAGGAATTTAGTTTCTTTTTAATTTATTTCCTTCTGTTTACTATAAGCCTGTCTGAGAAAAAAAATGAAATAAAGTAAAAAAAAAAAAATCTCCGATGTGCCTTAATCTGAGTTTTTTTTATTTTTTTGCTTTATTTCGTTTTTTTCTCAGATAGGCTAGGTTAGGTTAGATTAATAGTCTTCTCTTCTACTGTCTATGGTCTGAACGTGCTGATGATTGACGTCAAGACGTCGTGGTATTCCAACGTGCCTGTCACAGTTACTATAGCTATGGAATGTTTGATATTTTGGAACTTTCAAACTAGAACGTTCAGAAAACACCACTTTTGGAAAGTGACTTTGATAAGAGGCATTACTGATATTTTCTCCAAGCGACTTTTCTCGAATTCAGCTTTTACAGACATCACCACATTTGTCCTGCTGGTAAACGCCCTCAGAAAATGCAGGACAGATCGGCGGTAAGAATAAAAAATGAATGACACTTGACCGTTTAAACTTGAAGCCAAATGTGATCCTAGCCAAAAGTAGCCTAGCATCTTAACTAACTGTGTCATAAACTATGTACAGTTTAAATTTATATTATATTAAACATATATTTGCATCAGCAGACTATGTGCGCTAATTGTATATTTACTTAAAGCTTATTTGACATGGACAGTGCACATTCTGCCCTGGGGATGTGATCTAACAACGTGTAGCTAATACTGAAAATAATGCCCAGGCAAACACAGTACACTTGACTGGAGGTTCACTGAAGACTTGTTCCAAATGTACAGAAGCTGTTTCGTCTTAGTAAAACCAATACAAATGTGTATACTATTACTAATGTGACTGCTGGTCAATATGTAGCTTTATCAAACAACTAGCAAGACTAGCAGGCTAGCACACATACTAGCAAGCTAGCACAACGATGGCTAACATGGAAATACACCGGTAACTTGTCAAACTTAAGATTTGCTAAATCATTATGTTACATTTAATTATGGTAACATTCGCACAACGACACTCCTAGCCAACGAACAAAAACATCACTTACGAACATAATTATCTACTGCAGAGATCTATGAGAGAAGGCTGCATACATTGAACTCCTGAGAAAACTAACGTCTTTATGATTCTGATTGCAGTACCAACATCTATCTGTAGATGGCACCTGAGTACTATAGATGGCAATATTAAGACATGTTGCTAATGCAAACAATTAAATGCTTCAGAAATTACACTTCTCAGTCAGAACATAGAAGAGTGATAAACATAAAATTTAAATATGCCAGAATGAGCCAAACTGGCTTTTTGCATCTATTGTCCATGGACTGATGTTAAAAGGTCAGATATGTATTGACATCAGTGTGAATATATTGTTTGTAAAGGACACATAGCATATAAAACATATAACTACAACACAAGCTTTTCTTTTTTTGTGCCATTGTAGTGTCTGCCCTATTGTCTTTGTGACATGAGGAAGGTCGGTTTCTGTGTGGACAAGATGACCTACGATGACAACGTAAGTTTTCTCTATTTAAAAAGACATGAAAAGAGAACACAGTGGAAGTATCTTGCTCATGCTTTACTTCTGTCTTGCAGAAAGCCCTCCTGAGGCTCTTCATCACCCTGATGGACCAGGGCTCAGTGGACCCCTACATTACTGTAGAGGATGTGCTGGAATGGATTTTCCGCCACGCAAAAAAGATGTTCAAGCAGTGGTGAGTAGTCCATTGTGTCTTCTGATCCAAAGATGTAGGCCTTCTTTTATTAACCAAAAATGCAGGAAATATGACACACCTTTAATTATTGTTCAGGTTTCCTGATTTAAAGTATGACGACGTCTGTCTGGTAAGCAATAGAGGTTCAATGTTGTGCTCCCCTCACATTTCATAATATCAGTCGTGCATTTGCATGATTCTTTGTTTTACATTGTTGTGTTGTTTCAGGCCTGGGAGGTGAATGCTCGTTTGAAGATGCAGGATGTAGAGCAGGAGGTCAGGAAAGACCTCTTGGAGAGAACTCCTTCTGATCCGTGAGTCACACTCAGTCATTTAGTATGCCTTCATTTGGAAATCCTGCCCATTTAGTTCATTTAGATATTAATATTATGTTTTAATGTTGGAAAAAAATCAAAGTTTTTTTAACAATATAAGTAATAAGACAGTTAATTAGAAACAAATACGTTAAATTAATGTTATAGAAATAATTGCCTACCTGTTTAAGTCCTGAGAACAACAGAAGATAAGTCTGTATTAAGCAGACTGATATCCTGAGGGAGAAACCCTTCCTGAGTTGCTTAGTTCTTGACAATGGACTGTAGAATCTTCTGGCCGATCTCAATAAGCTAAACAAACAGTTGTGTGAATGAGTGAAGTCTTTTTTAGGATTTTGATAGCTCTTGTTTGGTACCATTTGGAGTAGCCTAGATGTCCCGAAAGAAGGTGGAACAGTCATGGAAAAAAAATTGTACTGAACTAATTAGTTGTCTCTCCCCAACAGAGTGTCCCCTGCCAGTGGGCATGTTGACACTGACGAGATGACCCCAGATGAACGTAAGATGCCAGTTGTGAAGAGAATTGTCGGTGACCTACAGCTAGAGCTGAAGTATTATCAGTGCTCTCGTCTGCAAAACTGCTCAGAGGTAGTGGCAGACATTGTCACCAGGCTCTTGTTCATTATGAAGACAGACCCCAAAGGCAGTCCCTACAATGGCTCTTCCATGCACCTGACTGAACTGGCAATGGAGGTCGTGAGGGCAGTGCTCAAGAAGTTATCCTCAGTTTCACCAAGCATGCATGCCCACTACTCCCGCCCAGCAGTTGCAAGGATGGCATACTCTATCCATCAGAAACTTGTGAGGTCTCTGTACACATCAGATGACATGAAAGATTTCTTGAGCACAAGAAATGGGACTCTGATGACTGCCATCGCTGAGCATGTGTCAAGGAAGATAGGCAAACTTTTCCAGCACCCATTTCAGCATCTAAAGCCACCATCCATTGTGAGACTCTTCATGACTGCCAGCAACTACAGAAGTTCACTCAGGACTGGTGAGAGGCTGGTGGTTGACATTGAGGCAGTGACATCAATTGTGACACTTGTGCTACAGCAGCTGTACTCTGGAAGAGACACAGAATTTGTTTTTCAACCTCGCAGTTGGCCACTGGTGGATCATGTGGTGAACAGACTGACCCTTTCTGGTATACAGGTTACCAAGAAGAAGAGCAAAGTCACCTGCTATTTTACCATTAATGACATGTTCAGTATGGTGAACGCCATTTGTCAACGCCTTTTGGCAATGTACGACACCATGGAGTCTCTTATGGAGGCATTATCATATAAAAACAGGATGGTTTCCAGAGACATTAGCCATCTGGTGTCTGAACAAATCAAAATGGTGTGCCAAAGAAAGAAAATGGATTTACAGCCAAGTAAGATGCCACATACCTTTGACGTGGAAAATGTCATATGTAGTGTAGTGGCAAGATTTGTTCACATTCTTGTCCCTGTTACCATGGCCGACAAAGAAGACCTGATCATGTGCCTTTTGTAGGCGGACCAGATACGCTATCTGACTGAAGTGATTGTTTACCAGTCCCAAGAATCTCGCCATCTTTCTTTGTACCTCAAAGAACTGTCTCCAAACATGATCGATGAGCTAGGTGATATGGCTTTTAATGACTACATAGAGACCTTTCCTCTGTACAATGTCCAGGAACAGTTACACATGTTAGTGATGGATAAAATACAGAGCTATATGATCAGTAACATGATTGCAACAACACTGCTGGATCATGTGAAACTACTCGCACATGAGGAACTCAAGGAGTTGCCCACCTCAGGAAGACTACAGCCACTTGCTGAACTCGCTCTTGCTAATGACTCGCCTGCAGTAAAACCACCTCCTGGGTTTGCCCTTCCCAACACCTCACCTACAGTTAAGCCACCTCCTGGGTTCGCTGTACCTGGACTGAAGCCACCGCCTGGGTTTGCTCTTCTGAACACCTCATCTACAGTTAAGCCACCTCCTGGATTTGCTGTACCTGATGCCTCACCAGCAGTTAAGCCACCTCCTGGATTTGCTGTACCTGATGCCTCTCCTGCAGTAAAGCCACCTCCTGGGTTTGCTGTACCTGGACTAAAGCCGCCGCCTGGGTTTGCTGTACCTTGCGAATCAGCCGCAGTAACACTTCCTCCTGGATTTGCTCTTCCAAATGCTTCACCTGCAGCGAAGCCCCCTCCAGGGTTTTCTGTACCTGATACATCGTCTGCATTGAAGCCACCTCCTGGGCTTCCTCTACCTGATGGGTCATCTCCAGTGAGGCCACCTCCTGGGTTTGTTCGTCCTGATGCCTCACCTGCAGTGAAGCCACCTCCTGGGTTTGGTTTGTCTGATGGGTCATTTCCAGTGAGGCCACCTCCTGGGTTTGTTCATCCTGATGCCACACCTGCACTGATGCAACGTACTGGGTTTGCTTTGCCTGCATCATCAGAGACATCACCTTCTGGATTGCCATCACTTGCAGTGAAACCACCACCTGGGTTTGCTCTACCCAACATCTCACCTGCAGTAAGGCCACCTTCTGGGTTTGCTGTACCTGCTGCCTCACCTGCAATTAAGCCACCTCCTGGGTTTGCTGTACCTGCAGTGCAGCTACCTCCAGGGATTGCATTACCTGATGCCTCAGCTGCAGTTAAGCCACCTCCTGGGTTTTCTGTACCTGCAGTAAAGCCACCTCCTGGGTTAGCTTTACCTTGCGAATCAACAGCAGTAACGCTTCCCCCTGGATTTGCTCTCCCCAATGGTTTACCTGCAGTGAAGCCACCTCCAGGGTTTTCTGTACCTGATACATCGTCTGCAGTGAAGCCAGCCCTTGAGTTTGCTGTACCTGATACCTCACCTGTACTGAAGCCACCTCCTGGGTTTTCTGTACCTGCAGTGAAGCCACCTTCCAGGGTTGCTCTACCTGCTGCCTCACCTGCACTAAAACCACCTCCAGGCTTTTGTTTGCCTGATGCACCATCTCCAATAAAGCCACCTCCTGGATTTTGTCTACCTGTTCTGCCACCTCCTGGGTTTGATCTACCTGATGCATCCTCTCCAGTGAAGCCACCTTCTGGGTTCGCTCTATGTTACGAATCAACTGCAGATACTTTTTGCCCCGGATTTGTTCTCTGTGCTACACCACCTGCAGTAATGCCACCTCCTGAATTTGCTTTGCCTCATGCATCATGTCCAGTGAAGCTGCCTCCTGGATTTTGTGTACCTACAGTGAAGTAGAGCTGTGCGATATGGGAAAAAATGAATATTCCGATACATTTTCTCCATTTCACGATATACGATATATATCTCGATATTTTGAAATATCCTTTATAGGACCCTATGAAATCACACTTTTACTTTTTACTGTTATCACTACAATCCCGGCCGATTACATACCATTCATGGTTAACTTTAAAGGTGGTATCCAGGAAAACATTAAAGATTTTCATAGTGATTAACCACAATTGACTTGAAATAAGACTGTTTTTTTTTTTTTTTCAAATAAAGCACAAAGTGCAAAAACAATCTTCAAAATTACAGCAAAGTGATAAATGCAAACAGAGCTGCCCAGAACTGTGCAAAAACCAAAAAGTGCAAACTCAAGTAGAAATCCTGAGAGACAAGTACTTTTAAAAATATAGAGACACATTTAGCCTTGTGTGTATGCGCGTGTGTATGTGTGAGAGAGAGAGAGAGAGAGAGAGAGAGAGCGAGAGAGAGAGAGAGAGAGAGAGAGAGAGAGAGAGAGAGAGAGAGAGAGATCTGCACAACATATTTCTACCTGCACAATTTTCAACTGTACTGGGCTGGTTTAGGGGTTTTAGCAGGTGTGCATGCTGTTCGGAGTTTGACGGACTCTGCATACTCTGCCGGGTAGGTTTTGGGGTGGTGAAACATGTTTGTGGTGCTGCTGCCTTTCGTCGGGACAGTTTTTTTGCACACTTTGCATATTGGGGTTACCTGCTCCACGTTCCCGATATCCATAAAACTTCCGGATTACTGATCCCTTATTGCCTTGTTTAGGAACAAGCTGTTCGTCCGCTTCCATGTTCTATTGCATTAGGTAGGTATACTGTAGGACAGCTAGTGTTCGCGCTGCCTGCATACCGAAAGAAATTACAAAATGAAGTTCCCTCCGTTCCTCACCTAGATGTCGCGCGGGATTGGTTGGTGAGTGTTTGACGAGAGTGTGCGTTTTTTTAACCCCTCACTCGCGTTACTGCCTGAGGGAAATGGAGAAAGCCACAAGCAAGTTTTAAACATGAAAGCAAGACGAGTCTCGGCTGCTGCTTGAAAAAAAAAACAGATGACCATAAAATACTCGATACATACGATATAATAATTTTATGTATCTCACAAATCTATTTCGGAGATAATTTCGTATATTCGATATATCGCACAGCCCTACAGTGAAGTCACCTCCTGACTTTGCTATACCTGATATCTCACCTGCAGTGAAGCTGCCTCCTGGATTGGCTTTGCCTGATGGCACACCTGCAGTGAATCAACCTCCTGGATTTGGTTTACCTGATGCATCATCTCCATGGAGGCAACCTTCTAGGTTCCCTGTACCTACAGTGAAACCACCTCCAGGTTTTGCTCCACTCAAGGCCTCACCTGCACTTAGGCCACCTCCTGGGTTTGATCTACCCAATGCATCCTCTCCAGTAAAGCCATCTCCTGGACTTTGTCTACCTGCAGTCCTGCATGCTTTGCCTGATGTCCCAGCTGTAGTGGAGCCACCTCTTGAGTGTGATCTTGGTGTGTCATCATCTTCAGTGAAGTCACTCCCCAGACTTGCTCTTACTGAGTGTTCCAGAGATCAACTGAGGAGGACAGAGGAGGAGACTCAAGACAAGGACAGACTTAATCATTCGGTAAGTACTAATGCTTTGTAAACCTAAAATAAACAGTAATGTTATTTTTGTAATTTAAGGTAATGTAATTCTAATACATTGTTTTTTACTTATTAGTTTACTTTCAGTGTAATGCCTACTGTTTATTTGTCCTCTGCAATGCTGGGGTTTTTGTAGATGAAAAAGAAAAGTTGTAAAGAAGTTAATGTAATTAAAAAAAAGGTATTGTGTTGATAACATCCCACATGCTATGTCATTCTTGATTTTAGTGTGTCCAAGACAAAACGATGATGGCAGCATCTAATAGTTCCAAGGATGATCAGAATCAAGCCCATCTAGCACCTGGTAAGTTGCATCCTTTGACATCACGTAATTTAATTTCTTGCTTTATAAACACATAATTAGTAATTAAAACTCTACTATTGCTACCCTTTTTCAGAGCAAGTCAAGTCCACCAAGAAACGGGGGTTTAAAGGCTTTCTGCAGAAAGTACGGAAAGCACTGAGTTGTTGGCCAGCATCCCGTGAAACAGAAGCACAGGGGACAGAGCTATCTAGAAATCACTAAAAATACATAAATACATACATACATACTTACATACATACATATACATACATACATACATACATACATACATACATACATACATACATACATACGCACCGACATACATACATACATACATACATACATACATACATACATACATACACCAGTATAGCAATTATGACACTATAGGAAAATGCACTTTATCACATTATCATTAAATTATAACATTATCAGGTTCTACAAGCCTTACACAGTAGGAAAATGCAATTTGTGTAGGTGCAGGTCTATTGACTAAAGCCATTATAAGCCATTGCAGTTGTAAATGGAAAATGTGTCTTGCTCAGAAGTCATCTAATTGATTTGAGGTTTAACTCAGTATAATTTGTAAAAAGCCCCAGAATGTCTGGAACTCCATATTGTCCCTTTAACCAAGTATGCATTCATGTATATGAAATTATTTTTCATTTTTTTTATTTTTAGAATTATCATTGACTTTTTTTATTTTTAAATAAAGTATTTCATTACAGTAAACTGTGTTCATACATTACTCAAATACTGCAAGCCATTTGGAAGTTGAAGTTAGACTCAAGACAACTTAAGTCTGTTTTTGCTGAAGCTAATATAAGAAACCAAGGTAATTAGAAGCATTGCTTTTTCCATAAGTGAATGGATGGATGGACTAGTCAAGCATTACATTACATTACACTTAGCAGACGCTTTTATCCAAAGCGACTTACAAAAGGAGGATATAACTAGATGTACCGCATAGCGGTACATGGTATGACCGCCGCAGTATATTGAAATGTGGGAACTGTTGGTGTGATGAGTGTGTGGTAGAGCAGTGTTGTGAGGTGAGAATTTCTGTGGAAATGATTTCCTGGAAGTGGGCATGGATGTGGGTTTTGAATGTGTAGTGTGTAGGAGTGATTTCTGAAGGCAAGGAATTGGCAAAATGAGATTCTGTAAAATTACAGCGCCCCCTATGGACCAAATGTTATGGCATGTTCTGTGGTGTTAGAGGTCTTTGTGGTGATCGTGCATGATGTATTTTGTGCAGTTCCCACCTTCTCGGTCCAAGATATTGGCAACTCAAAATCCCAATTTTTGCATTTACCCTTATCACTAGGTGGCGCTATGCTTCAAGTGAGAGTTTATGGGCTGGGTCAATATGCCTCTGTAACACCTACATACTAACACAAAATCGTTGTCTTGGGCAAAATTGTTGACGAGTTATTTAACAAAAACTGTTTTTCAACACCTAGCTTCGGCGATAAACATCGCCCCCTATGACGAAATGTCACAAAATTTAGTACACATGAAAAGAAAGATGTTTAGAGATGGCATGTGAACTTTGACCAAATTTGAGCAATTAAAAGCCAAGATACGGCCATTTGAAGAATTTTAAGCTACGTGTTAAATATTCATTGACGTGTAACTTCGGAACGGTTTATCTCAAGATAAATTCTTTGATAACTTTTTGTCAGCATTGTCTGTAGATGACATATACCAAATTTGGTGAGATTCACATGAACGGCCTATGACGAGTTCGTTCAGATTCGTTTTCGCAATATTAAAATTTCACGGAAATTGTTCTCGTTGGAAGTGGGCGTCGACCAGTGTTTTCAATGCGTGAGCGTCAATAGATTTCATGATAAAAAAAAATTGGTTGTAAACGTTAGCATTCTCTAGATAATAGGCAAAATGACATTTTCTACAATTACAGCGCCCCCTATGGACCAAATTTTATGGCATGTTCTGTGGTGTTAGAGGTCTTTGTGGTGATCGTGCATGACGTATTTTGCGCAGTTCCCACCTTCTCGATCCAAGATATTAGCAACTCAGAATCCCAATTTTTGCATTTACCCATATAACTAGGTGCCGCTATGCTTCAAGTGAGAGTTTATGGGCTGGGTCGATACATCTCTGTAACACCGACATACTAACACAAAATCGTTGTCTTGGTCAAAATTGTTTGATGAGTTTTTTAACAAAAACTGTTTTTTGACACCTAGCTTCGCCAATAAACATCGCCCCCTATGACGAAATGTCACAAAATTTACTACACATGAAAAGAAAGCTGTTTAGAGATGGCATGTCAACTTTGATCAAATTTGAACAATTAAAAGCCAAGATACAGCCATTTGAAGAATTTTAAGCTACGTGTTAAATGTTTATTGACGTGTAACTTCGGAACGGTTTATCTCAAGATAAATCCTTTGATAACTTTTTGTCAGCATTGTCTGTAGATGACATGTACCAAATTTGGTGAGATTCACATGAACGGCCTATGACGAGTTCGTTCAGATTCGTTTTCGCAATATTAAAATTTCACGGAAATTGTTTTCGTTGGAAGTGGGCGTCGACCAGTGTTTTCAATGCGTGAGGGTCAATAGATTTCACGATAAAAAAAAATTGTTGTAAACATAAGCATTCTCTAGAGATAATAGGCAAAATGACATTTTCTACAATTACAGCGCCCCCTATGGACCAAATTTTATGGCATGTTCTGTGGTGTTAGAGGTCTTTGTGGTGATCGTGCATGATGTATTTTGCGCAGTTCCCACCTTCTCGGTCCAAGATATTAGCAACTCAAAATCCCAATTTTTGCATTTACCCATATAACTAGGTGGCGCTATGCTTCAAGTGAGAGTTTATGTGCTGGGTCGATACATCTCTGTAACACCGACATACTAACACAAAATCGTTGTCTTGGGCAAAATTGTTGACAAGTTTTTTAACAAAAACTGTTTTTTGACACCTAGCTTCGCCAATAAACATCGCCCCCTATGACGAAATGTCACAAAATTTAGTACACATGAAAAGAAAGCTGTTTAGAGATGGCATGTCAACTTTGATCAAATTTGAGCAATGAAAAGCCAAGATACGGCCATTTGAAGAATTTTAAGCTACGTGTTAAATGTTCATTGACGTGTAACTTCGGAACGGTTTATCTCAAGATAAATCCTTTGATAACTTTTTGTCAGCATTGTCTGTAGACGACATATACCAAATTTGGTGAGATTCACATGAACGGCCTATGACGACTTCGTTCAGATTCGTTTTCTCAATATTAAAATTTCACGGAAATTGTTCTCGTTGGAAGTGGGCGTCGACCAGTGTTTTCAATGCGTGAGGGTCAACAGATTTCATGATAAAAAAAAAATTGTTGTAAACGTAAGCATTCTCTAGATAATAGGCAAAATGACATTTTCTACAATTACAGCGCCCCCTATGGACCAAATTTTATGGCATGTTCTGTGGTGTTAGAGGTCTTTGTGGTGATCGTGCATGACGTATTTTGCGCAGTTCCCACCTTCTCGGTCCAAGATATTAGCAACTCAGAATCCCAATTTTTGCATTTACCCATATAACTAGGTGGCGCTATGCTTCAAGTGAGAGTTTATGGGCTGGGTCGATACATCTCTGTAACACCGACATACTAACACAAAATTGTTGTCTTGGGCAAAATTGTTTGATGAGTTTTTTAACAAAAACTGTTTTTTGACACCTAGCTTCGCCAATAAACATCGCCCCCTATGACGAAATGTCACAAAATTTACTACACATGAAAAGAAAGCTGTTTACAGATGGCATGTCAACTTTGATCAAATTTGAGCAATTAAAAGCCAAAATACAGCCATTTGAAGAATTTTAAGCTATGTGTTAAATGTTCATTGACGTGTAACTTCGGAACGGTTTATCTCAAGATAAATCCTTTGATAACTTTTTGTCAGCATTGTCTGTAGATGACATGTACCAAATTTGGTGAGATTCACATGAACGGCCTATGACGAGTTCGTTCAGATTCGTTTTCGCAATATTAAAATTTCACGGAAATTGTTTTCGTTGGAAGTGGGCGTCGACCAGTGTTTTCAATGCGTGAGGGTCAATAGATTTCACGATAAAAAAAAATTGTTGTAAACATAAGCATTCTCTAGATAATAGGCAAAATGACATTTTCTACAATTACAGCGCCCCCTATGGACTACATTTTATGGCATGTTCTGTGGTGTTAGAGGTCTTTGTTGTGATCGTGCATGACGTATTTTGTGCAGTTCCCACCTTCTCGGTCCAAGATATTGGCAACTCAAAATCCCAATTTTTACATTTACCCATATCACTAGGTGGCGCTATGCTTCAAGTGAGAGTTTATGGGCTGGGTCAATACATCTCTGTAACACCGACATACTAACACAAAATCGTTGTCTTGGGCAAAAGCTGTTGACGAATTATTTAACAAAAACTGTTTTTTGACACCTAGCTTCGCCAATAAACATCGCCCCCTATGACGAAATGTCACGAAATTTAGTACACATAAAAAGAAAGCTGTTTAGAGATGGCAGGTCAACGTTGACCAAATTTGAGCAATTAAAAGCCAAGATACGGCCATTTGAAGAACTTAAAGCTACGTGTTAAATGTTCATTGACGTGTAACTCTGAAACGGTTTATCTCAAGATAAATCCTTTGACAACTTTTTGTCAGCATTGTCTGTAGATGACATATACCAAATTTGGTGAGATTCACATGAACGGCCTATGACAAGTTTGTTCAAATTCGTTTTCGCAATGTTAAAATTTTAACGGAAATTGTTTTCATTGGAAGTGGGCGACGACCAGTGCTTTCAATGCGTGAGGGTCAATAGATTTCATGATAAAAAAAAAGTTGTTGTAAACATTAGCATTCTCTAGATAATAGGCAAAATTACATTTTCTACAATTACAGCGCCCCCTATGAACCAAATTGTATGGCATGTGCTGTGATGTTAGAGGTCTTTGTGATGATCATGCATGACGTATTTTGTGGAGTTCCCATCTTCTCGGTCCAAGATATTAGCAACTAAAAATAGCATTTTTTGCATTTACCCTTATCACTAGGTGGCGCTATGCTTCAGGTGAGTGTTTATGGGCTGGGTTGATACGCCTCTGTAACACCGACATACTAACACAAAATCGTTGTCTTGGGCAAAATTGTTGACGAATTATTTAACAAAAGCTGTTTTTTGACACCTAGCTTCGCCAATAAACATCGCCCCCTATGACGAAATGTCACAAAATTTAGTACACATGAAAAGAAAGCTGCTTGGAGATGGCATGTCAACTTTGACCAAATTTGAGCAATTAAAAGCCAAGATACGGCCATTTGAAGAATTTTAAGCTATGTGTTAAATGTTCATTGACGTGTAACTTCGGAACGGTTTATCTCAAGATAAATCCTTTGATAACTTTTTGTCAGCATTGTCTGTAGATGACATATACCAAATTTGGTGAGATTCACCTGAACGGCCTATGACGAGTTCGTTCAGATTCGTTTTCGCAATATTAAAATTTCACGGAAATTGTTCTCATTGGAAGTGGGCGTCGACCAGTGTTTTCAATGCGTGAGGGTCAATAGATTTCACGATAAAAAAAAAATTGTTGTAAACCTAAGCATTCTTTAGATAATAAGCAAAATGATATTTTGTGCAATTACAGCGCCCCCTATTGACCAAATTGTATGGCACATGCTGTGGTTATAGAGGTCTTCGTGCTGATCGTGCATGACGTATTTTGCGCAGTTCCCACCTTCTCGGTCCAAGATATTGGCAACTCAACATCCCAATTTTTGCATTTACCCATATCACTAGGTGGCGCTATGCTTCAAGTGAGCGTTTATTGCCTGGGTCGATACGTCTCTGTAACACCGACATATCACAAAAATTTTATGTCGTTGGGTGAAACGTTCACTGAGCTATTGCCAGTCACTAACTTTTGCCGGTCTCCCCCTCTTTTACGTACGCTGGCACAGCGGGGGGGTGGCCCCGGGGGACCAAAAGCTTCTATTCGCTCGAAATGTTCAAGGGCTACATGCCTACAAAGATTCATGTCCCCCCGAGTTTCAGTGTCCCGGGAATCGTTGACGGACATTCACTGAAAAAAAAAAAAAAAAAAAAAAAAAAAGGAAAAAAAGTAGCGGCAACTCTATAATGACCGCGGCGGTCATAATTATCATGTTGACATGTTTAACATGAGCAACACAGGAAACACAGCCAACTCATTTATATCTCTGCTGACCCCAATACATAAACCTCAAAAGGCTTACAACCCCCACCCCACCACAGGTATGTGCCTGTCACATAGAAGCACTGCAAGCTCTCTGTACTACAGTAGTTGCCAGTGATACAAGAGAAAGCGGTTCATTCTAACTTGGTGGAAAACACTGTCATAAGGTAAGCTACAGCAGTTGGTCTGGCTGCACCACGGAAACCTTTCTGCTTTTACTTTATGTAGAGGTTAAGTCAGCAGTCATATATTTTTTTATTTTAGCCTGGAGATCAGTAACTGCAGTTTAGTTTTGCTAAATACAGATGTAACAACACATTATGTACCCGCATTATGTGATAACTAGACAACATGTAATACATATTCACTCCATTATGTAACTCAACATTTTGTAATAAAGTGCCTGAATGCAATATGTAATACATTTCCTGCATTTGTTGTGGAGGAAATTTGGAGACAGCAATTTTATTTTTATTAAAATGTAATATTATGGCGCATTAAGTAATAGCCAACCAAAATGCATATATTTTTCTGTACAGTTGTTTTATTTTAGTATTAAACTTAAAAAACATGCAAAATTTTATTGGCATTAAAATGTACTCCTATTAAGTAGGCACACACTGCCTTAGTAGTGACAATGCCAGTTTTTCTATACAATACAGCAATGATAGGATTAATGGTGAGGACTGAGTTACATCCAGACCCAGGGCAGAGGCCACAATCTACACATATTTGAAAACTAAGGGTTAAGATGTTATAAGACAGATTGTTACAATGCACATTGAGAGCCACTGTGTGAGTAGTCAGTGACTACAGCATCAACCTAAAATTCTCAAGTAGTGAAATTCCCATGTTAGCCATTCTTTTATGTTGTAACAACAAGAAAAGTAAGCTTCAAGTGTAAGATACTTGAATCACCCTTAGGGGAAGATGTGACATTTGGTGTAAAATTAACTTTAGGTATGCTAAAGCAGCACAATACCACTTTTTCCAGTTAATCATCTTCATAAGCCCGTAGATGCTTAAATGAGTCATTACCAGGTGAAGCAAGACTCTCTCGACCGCCCCCACTGACTGTGAACAGAATACCACATTTGCAATATCTGCGTCCCTGCACCCTCAGACTCACAAAGTCTCGAATATCTGACTTTACTCACCTCGGTGGAGTAGAGTAGAAGTCTTTATTGTCACTATACTGTACAAAGTAGTGAGATGTCATTTGGAGCAGCCAACAACAGATGCATAGAAGATACAGTACATAAGAATAGAATGAAATAGATAAATAGTGGCTGGGTGGAGTTAAAATATAGGTTCAATTTACAGCAATATATAGAAGTAAAACTATATAACAATATGAAAAACAATATGAAAATTTGTATGTACATTTACACTATCAAGCCATGGATAAATAAATAAGGTGCAGGATATGCTAGCAGCAAAGGTGGAGTGTGTGACAGAGTCAGATAGCACAGAGACCAAGTAATTGCACAACAGAGTCACATTGCATGGGGTCCAGTATAGTCCCTGGCAGCAGGGATTTAAGTACTTAGGGCAGGGGTGTCAAACTCATTTTCACCAAGGGCCACATCAGCATAATGACTGCCCTCAAAGGGCTAAATAAAACTGTAAGACAGTATATATGCAGCGGAAAGTAACTAAATGTAAAATAAATGCAACTAATCCTTAATGTTAAATAATGTTAAATAATATTTTTTTACTTATTCAAATTACAAATATATTAATGGGCAATGATTCTTGGTTCCTCCATCCTCAAGTAAATCTTTTCTAGTTTCCTTCATGGGAGGAGGAGCGAAGGAATATGAAATGATGGAGAGAACGAGGAAAGAATGAACAAATTAAGAAACGAAAAGCACCCTAAATCTCAACAATGTCTTGAGGCACATAGCTTCAGTTTGGTGCGAATGCTCAAGGCATACCACTGCAACATAGCAAATGTGTCTTTTTTTCAGACTGTATTCTGAAAACCATTTTGCCACTCTTGCAACTGTTTAGTCATTTTAAGTGTGTGTAACTCCCCAGCTGCTGTCATGGCCACCTCTGTTGCCCCCGCCAGTGGGTTTGTTGTTGTAACTCATGTGTACCCAGAAGATGTCCACGATGGAACTTCAACCCGTAGCGGGTTTGCTCCGACGATCTTCTCTCCGCTTGGTAAATTCCACAAAGGAGAACCAGCAGCCCTGGGGGTATGTCCCACCCAAATAAATAACAAATCCCAGACTGAATCATGTTCACACTACTACAAATTTACAGGAAACAAAGAAATGTTAACATAATCTGTTTGCTTTTACTTTCCACAGACAGTTCAAATAATGATAGGTGTGGCTGTACTGCTGTTTGGTGTCGTGACTGCGTTTTATGCCATAACTATATCCACTTTCTCTGGTGTCATGTTCTGGGGAGCCATCATTGTGAGAATTATTCATCATTACATTACTTTTTCTATTTTCTATTATTGTATAAGTATTCTATGTAAAATGAAAATGAAAAAATGTGGTATATTTGATTACAAAATAGCACAAAGACAGCTTGTTAAAAGTTGAAACTGGGAAACTTAACTTTTTTAGGGAAGTGCCCACACCTTCAGAGAGAGGTTAAGGTGCAAGAACGACATAGCGTTAAGAAGGCCTCGGGACACCGGGCCCTGAACATTATCATCACATTTCTATTCATGTTTTACACAGCATGCAAAAATGCCAGATAGGGCTGTATAAACTTAATACGTTTGTTTGAAAAAAGTGCCACATTAATTATTTTTTGTATGTTGCAGTCTGCTTCTGATTTGTAAAAATTAAAGTCTAATTTTTATGGTATTGGTATTGGCGTTGCTGATGAAGTATTTTTTGTGTCTTTTCAGTACATCACCGCAGGTTCTCTTACTGTCAGAGCCAGTAAGCAGCTCAGTTTGTGTTTGGTGAGTATTTAATAGAGGATTTGACCCTGAGTACACTTCTCATTTCTACATTAATGCAACAGTAGCTACTATTGTATTACAATAGTAGAACAGTAGTAGTTATTTTTTGTACAACTTTACATTTTTGCTACTTTTGAAAACCTAATACCTGAAACCCTGATACACAATTAGCAGGATTGGCTAGAGGCTTAATGTATCACTGACAATGGGCCCAATGGTTCTGGTTACAGTTCTCTGTTATTCTACATTTTGATACATGTAGAAGCACTGTATGTGTGCTGGTTGACATTGTATAATGTAAAATGACTGCTATTAAAAGTAGTCCTACACTACATTAAGATAATTAATATGAATAATATGTTAATGGACTATCTTCTCATATACTGGTTTGTAGTAGATGTCATTGGGGAGTGTTTTCTTAAAGCCAGGCTATGCAACATTTTCCAGGTTAATGAATCATCTTCGTACGTTGGTATAGTTGGTTAAATGACTCATTACAGGACAAATGAACGTTCTCTCGGACGCCCCAGCGGTCTGTAGGGAAAAGAACACACTTGCAAGTTGGCTTTTGCTGGGTCGGCACACGTTGGCTGACGAGTCTCAGGCATTGTGAGAGAGCTCAGGCTTGCTTGATGGCTAGTTGCTAGCTACTGTATGCATGTAGACATGTGGTTTCATCATGACAGAGCCAGTGAGAAAATAGTGATTGCAAGTAACATTTTAATGATTTCTCTCTTCCTCTTTCTGTGCAAGTTTGTGCTTTCACTATGGTAGTCATCGTTTGAAAAGGGGGTTGTTTTACTTGGCTAGTGGCTAGTGAATATTTGGCAATGAACATTTAATCCTGGCCTGTAGGGGGAGCCTAGTAAGAAAACCAACAGAAAGTTGCAAAGTGTCGCTTTAAGTATTATTGTAGGGTGACTTCTGAGATATGCATGGTATTACAACTGTCAATATAGTTCAGGTCAAATGCAGAGGTCCATTTCACTGTCTGTTATGTAATAATAATAGTAACTTTGTATGTAGGTCAGAGCATCACTGGGGATGAACATCTTCAGCACGATAACTGCAGGGATTGCCATCATTCTGCATAGTATTGATTTTTATTTTAATTCAATAGCCTACGGCTATGAATGCTACAAATATAATCAAGAATATTTCGATGGCTATGGCTACTACGCTTGCCAAAGGACCTTGGTAGGTGCATTGAACATAGTAAAATTTATATAAAATCTATCATTTCTAACAGTTGCAATGTGTAGTAGTTTATTTTTCTCCCCTACAAAAGAGCAGGGCACAGGGTATTGCTGGAGTGATGCTGGTGCTGTCAGTACTGGAGTTCATTGTCTCCATTTGTGTATCTGCCTTTGCCTGCAAAGCCACCTGCTATCCTAACACGGAGGTGAGAATCACTGTGGTAAAACCTGAGCAGTCCAGCAGCACTTTCTGCTGTCCACATCAGTCACATAGTCAACTGCATGTTGAATAGCCTGTTCCTCTTTACCTGTTTGTATTCTGTTCTGTCGCAGGTGAGATACATTTCAATCCAGGCGCCCTCCACTATTCCGACAACCCATCAGGCCACAGCTTCACTCAACCCTGAGGTAAAGACGGTACAACATTTAGCCCATCAGGCCACAGCTTCACTAAACACTGAGGTAAAGAGCGTACAACATTTAACCTATCAGGCCACAGCTTCACTGAACACTGAGGTAAAGAGCGTACAACATTTAACCCATTAAGGGCAGGTGCAACTTGTAGTTGCCTCTCGTTTTAAGACATGTGTGATATCTAAGTGTTTATTCCTTTGGAGCTGAACGCAAACTAAATGTGTTAAAGCACCTAAATGGGTTAAATGGGAAAGATGATTACGATCAAACTTGTGATATAAAAAAGATAGAGAGTTGCATGTAGTAATTTTGACAGGTACATCTTTCCTAGCGTTGTCTTTCCAAATGCCTCTTCTGATCTGTGCCACTATGCAATGATATTAGTCTGTGACATTTATTATTATTATATTATTATTATTATTATTATTGTTGTTGTTATTTGTTTTGTGCTATTTTGTAGCAGCTGATGCACATTTCAAATCAGGTGCCCCCTGCTGTTCCGACCTCCCGCCTGTCTGCAGCTCCGCTCAACACCTTTGAGGTAGAGAGCCAAAAACATTTACATGGGAAACATCAGCCCACCTTTTGATAAATAAATGTATGCCTGTGGATCCATCTGCTTTCATTTCTATGCATTCCTCTTCCCATTTTCCAACCAAGGGTGTTTCCTCCTGCCTATAGCAGCAATGCTGAGGGTCTGAGGAGGGGCAGAGCTGAAGATCTGCCCCAAACCGCACTGCTACCCAAGAACTAGTCATATGACTGCATATGGAGCTGGGGGGGAGGCTATGTCTTTTTGAATCATTTGTGCCTTCATTATACTTTAGAAGAGCAAGTATATAAATGAATACTAGTACAGCTAAGTAGCATCTTTGCAAGCCATGAATATACAGTCTACAAAGACTGAAGGTTGTATGAACTTCATTAGCTTTTTTACACTTTAACAATGCATAGAATATATTATTGTCAGCTTTTAATACTGTTTAGGCCGACGATATTTAGACCTTGATAAGATACACATAGAAATTACAGATAATATGGCGCTGTTGTCTGCAATGAATTACTGCCTTTGCATTTCTAATATGTACATTTTTATTACACTGAATAAAATATTTTACATTAAAACGCAAGGCGCCATTCCTGTCTTTGAATTCCTGTGATGTTCTTTGTAATGTTCTGTAATGTACCCACACTGTCACCTGTTCACATCACAAAGGTCTGCTAGGCCAAACCACATAGGCATTGTTGAGTAACCAAAAACACAAATTAGATGCCTTTTTACTTATATCCTCTGGAGTGCCTTTTTTGCGTTTTCAACGTTGAGGTTCCTGAGCCGAACAGCACCAGAAGAACTCTATACTCCACAGTCTAGTAGCAAATGTTCATAGTATAATCATGTTTGTGTTCTTGAAGCTGTCATGGCCACTCTACCTCACCTCACGGCTGCATCACCACCTCCAATGTGCACTGACATCTGCTCCTCGATTGTCGTGTCGGCCATTATCCCTTAGTGTATGGTGGCTCTATGCAAGCATGCTCTCCACAGATAGGCCTACACTCCTGGGACTACCTGGGCTGGGGTATGAGGGAGGGGGCAAAGTAGCCTACAGCATAATCAGCAAAATCATAAAGTATTTACATTCTCATCGAACAGTGGCTAGAGCACTGGTGGGCAAACAGATTGAGAGCCCATTAGTTATAATCAAGTCTTACTCTACTCATAATGTACGTGGGTACACAAAGTCCATCTGTACTTGCATGTACATGTAGCTTGTCCAGTCTCTTAAGCAGCCTGTTTGACTGGAAACATTTTAGCAAAATAACTGAATAATAGTTCATACTATAATATAGATGCTTAATCTGCTTTGCATATAAGCAAGACCAGTTCATATTCTAACCAAAGGATGCCACTGTTTTAATAGCCTAGAGGACAGAGTAGATGAGCTAACCAATCAGAGCACACTGGAGGGGGTGGCAGGAGTTCTGAGGACACATTTCAAACAGATGGTGAATAGGTGTGTCTAACATTAGACAGGTGTGACAATAATCTTTTTTAGAAGATACCAAAAATTAAAATAGCCTAATGACAATGACATTCGCACAACGTTTTGCTTTATGTTTAGGAGAGCACAGAAACGCCCAAGACCTTTAAAATGTTTAACTACTATTAGCAGGTATTTTTGGTGTTTTTAAACTTGTGTCAGTGTAGGATTACCAAATCGAGATGAATTTAGGCTAAAATAATGACTTATCATTCATTGTATCTCTTTAATTAATTTTTTTCTCATTTCTATAAGCCTGTCTGAAAACAAAAAAAGAAATAAAGTAAAGAAAAATCTTCGATGTGCCTTCAGCAGGTTACTAGGTTACTAGTCTGGTGCGCTGATGATTGACGTCAAGACGTCGTGGTATTCCAACGTGCCTGTCAGAGTTACAATAGCTATGGAATGTTTGATATTTTGGAACTTTCAAACTAGAACCTTTAGAAAACACCACTTTCGGAAAGCGACTTTGATAAGCGGCATTAATGATATTTTCTCCAAGCGACTTTTTTTTAATTCAGCTTTTACAGGCATCGCCACGTTTGTACTGCTGGTAAACGCCCTCACAAAATGCAGGACAGATCGGAGGTAAGAATAAAATATGTATGGCACTTGACTGTTTAAACATGAAGCCAAATGTGATCCTAGCCAAAAGTAGCCTAGCCTAGCTCTTAACTAATTGTGTCATTAACTATGTACAGTTAAAATCTATATTATTTTAAATATGTATTTGCACCAGTAGACTATGTGTGCTAATTTTATATTCATATAAAGTTTATTTGACATGGACTGTGCACATTCTGCCCAGGGGACGTGATCTAACAACGTAGCTAATACTGAATATAATGTCCAGGCGAGCACAGTACAGTTGACTGAGGTTCACTGAAGACGTGTTCGTCCAAATGTACAGAAACTGTTTAATCTGAGCGTAAAACTAAAAGCAATACAAATGTGTATAGGATTACTAATCTGACTGCTGGTCAATATGTAGCTTTATCACAACCGAAGAGCTAGCACAACGATGGCTAACATGGAAATACACCGGTAACTTGTCAAAGTTAAGATTTGCTAAATCATTATGTTACATTTAACTATGTTAACATCTGCACAACGACATTCCTAGCCGATGAACAAAAACATCACTTACGAACATATTATCTACTGCAGGGATGTATGCAGAGACACAGCCGCATGTATTGAACTCCTGAGAAAACTAACGTCTTTATGATTCTGATTGCAGTACCAACATCTATCTGTAGATGTCACCCGAGCACTATGGATGGCAATATTAAGACATGTTGCTAATGCAAACAATTAAATGTAAAGTTACGCTTCTCAGAACATAGAAGAGTGATAAACATAAAATTTAAATATGCCAGAATGAGCCAAACTGGCTTTTTGCATCTGTTGTCCATGGACTGATGTTAAAAGGTCAGATATGTATTGACATCCGTGTGAATATATTGTTTGTAAAGGACACATAGCATATAAAACATATAACTACAACACAAGCTTTTCTTTTTTGTGCCATTGTAGTGTCTGCCCTATTGTCTTTGTGACATGAGGAAGGTCGGTTTCTGTGTGGACAAGATGACCTACGATGACAACGTAAGTTTTCTCTATTTAAAAAAGACATGAAAAGAGAACACAGTGGAAGAATCTTGCTCATGCTTTACTTCTGTCTTGCAGAAAGCCCTCCTGAGGCTCTTCATCACCCTGATGGACCAGGGCTCAGTGGACCCCTACATTACCGTAGAGGATGTGCTGGAATGGATTTTCCGCCACGCAAAAAAGATGTTCAAGCAGTGGTGAGTAATCCATTGTGTCTTCTGATCCAAAGATGTAGGCCTTCTTTTATTAACCAAAATGCAGGAAATATGACACATCTTTAATTCTTGTTTAGGTTTCCTGATTTAAAGGATGACGATGTCTGTCTGGTAAGCATAGAGGTTCAATGTTGTGCTGTACCTAACTCCCCTCACATTTCATAATATCAGTCGTGTATTTGCATGATTCTTTGTTTTACATTGTTGTGTTGTTTCAGGCCTGGGAGGTGAATGCTCATTTGAAGATACAGGATGTAGAGCAGGAGGTCAGGAGAGACCTCTTGGAGAGACCTCCTTTTGATCCGTGAGTCACACTCAGTCATTTAGTATGCCTTCATTTACAAATTCTGCCCATTTAGTTCATTTAGATATTAATATTATGTTTTAATGTTGGAAAAAAATCAAAGTTAATTAGAAACTAGTTGTGTGAATGAGTGAAGTCTTTTTTAGGATTTTGATAGCTCTTGTTTGGTACCATTTGGAGCCTAGATGTCCCACAAAGAAGGTAGAACAGTCATGGAAAAAAAATGTACTGAACTAATTAGTTGTCTCTCCTCAACAGAGTGTCCCCTGCCAGTGGGCATGTTGACACTGACAAGATGACCCCAGATGAACTTAAGATGCCTGTTGTGAAGAGAATTGTCGGTGACCTACAGCTAGAGCTGAAGTATTATCAGTGCTCTCGTCTGCAAAACTGCTCAGAGATAGTGGCAGACATTGTCACCAGGCTCTTGTTCATTGTGAAGACAGACCCCAAAGGCAGTCCCTACAATGGCTCTTCCATGCACCTGACTGAACTGGCAATGGAGGTTGTGAGGGCAGTGCTCAAGAAGTTATCCTCAGTTTCACCAAGCATGAATGCACACTACTCCCGCCCAGCAGCTGCAAGGATGGCATACTCTATCCATCAGAAACTTGTGAAGTCTCTGTACACACCGGATGACATGAAAGATTTCTTGAGCACAAGGAATGGGACTCTGATGACTGCCATCGCTGAGCATGTGTCAAAGAAGATAGGCAAACTTTTCCAGCACCCATTTCAGCATCTAAAGCCACCATCCGTTGTGAGACTCTTCATGACTGCCAGCAACTACAGAAGTTCACTCAGGACTGGTGAGAGGCTGGTGGTTGACATTGAGGCGGTGACATCAGTTGTGACACTTGTGCTACAGCAGCTGCACTGTGAAAGAGACACAGAATTTGTTTTTCAACCTCGCAGTTGGCCACTGGTGGATCATGTGGTAAACAGACTGACCCTTTCTGGTATGCAGGTTACCAAGAAGAAGAGCAAAGTCACCTGCTATTTTACCATTAATGACATGTTCAGTATGGTGAACGCCATTTGTCAACGCCTTTTGGCAATGTACGACACCATGGAGTCTCTAATGGAGGCATTATCATATAAAAACAGGATGGTTTCCAGAGACATTAGCCATCTGGTGTCTGAACAAATTAAAATGGTGTGCCAAAGAAAGAAAATGGATTTACAACCAACTAAGATGCCACATACCTTTAACATGGAAAATGTCATATGTAGTGTAGTGGCAAGATTTGTCCACATTCTTGTCCCTGTTACCATGGCCGATAAAGAAGACCTGATCATGTGCCTTTTGTTGGCGGACCAGATACGCTATCTGACTGAAGTGATTGTTTACCAGTCCCAAGAATCACGCTACCTTTCTTTGCACCTCAAAGAACTGTCTCCAAACATGATCGATGAGCTAGGTGATATAGCTTTTAATCACTACATAGAGACCTTTCCTTTGTACAATGTCCAGGAACAGTTACACATGTTAGTGATGGATAAAATACAGAGCTATATGATCAGTAATATGATTGCATCAACACTGCTGGATCATGTGAAACTACTCTCACATGAGGAACTCAAGGAGTTGCCCACTTCAGGAACACTGCAGTCACCTGCTGAGCTCACTGTTGCTAATGACTCACATGCAGTAAAACCACCACCTGGGTTTGTCCTTCCCAACACCTCAGCTGCAGTTAAGCCACCGCCTGGCTTCGTAGTACCTGGACTAAAGCCACCACCTGGATTTGCTGTACCTGATGCCTCACCTGCAGTTAATCCACCTCCTGGGTTTGCTGTACCTGGACTGAAGCCGCAGCCTGGGTTTGCTGTACCTTGCGAATCAGCCGCAATAACACTTCCTCCTGGATTTGCTCTTCCAAATGCTTCACCTGCAGTGAAGCCCCCTCCAGGGTTTTCTGTACCTGCTACTTTGTCTGCAGTGAAGCCACCTCCTGGGTTTGCTCTACCTGATGGGTCATCTACAGTAAGGCCATCTCCTGGGTTTGTTCGTCCTGATGTCTCACTTGCAGTGATGGAACCTCCTGGGTTTGCTTTGCCTTCTAAGTCATCATCAGACACATCACCTTCTGGATTGCCATCATTTGCAGTGAAACCACCGCCTGGGTTTGCTCTACCCAACATCTCACCTGCAGTAAAGCCACATCCTGGGTTTGCTCTACCTGATGCCCCACCTGCAGTTAAGCCACCTCCTGGGTTTGCTGTACCTGCAGTGAAGCTACCTCCAGGGATTGCATTACCTGATCTACCTGATGCCCCATCTGCAGTTAAGCCACCTCCTGGATTTGCTGTACCTGCAGTAAAGCTGCCAGGGTTCGCTTTACCTTGTGACTCAACAGCAGTAACACTTCCCCCTGGATTTGCCCTCCCCAATGCTGTACCTGCAGTGAAGCCCCCTCCAGGGTTTTCTGTACCTGATACCTCATCTGCAGTGAAGCCACCTCCTGGGTTTCCTCTACCTCATAGGTCATCTACAGTGAAACCACCACCTGGGTTTGCCCTTCCCAACACCCTAACTGCAGTAAAACCACCTCCTGGGTTTTCTGTACCTGCTGCCTCACCTGCAGTTAAGCCACCTCCTGGGTTTGCCGTACCTGTAGTGAAGCCACCTTCCAGGGTTGCTCTACCTGATGCATCACCTGCACTGAAACCTGTCAACCTGTCACCTCCAGGCTTTTCTTTGCCTGAGGTACCATCTCCAATAAAGCCACCTCCTGGATTTTGTCTCCCTGCAGTTCTGCCACCTCCTGGGTTTGCTCTACCGGATGCATCCTCTGCAGTGAAGGCACCTCCTGGGTTCGCTCTATGTTACGAATCAACTGCCATAACATTGTCCCCAGGATTTGTTCTCTGTGATGCACTACCCGCAGTAATGCCACCTCCTGAATTTTCTTTGCCTCATGCCTCATGTCCAGTGAAGCTGCCTCCTGGATTTTGTGTACCTACAGTGAAGTCACCTCCTGACTTTGCTGTACCTGATATCTCACCTGCAGTGAAGCTGCCTCCTGGGTTGGCTTTGCCTGATGCATCACCTCCATTGAGGCAACCTTCTAGGTTCCCTGTCCCTGCAGTAAAACCACCTCCAGATTTTGCTCCTCTCAAGGCCTCACCTGCAGTGAAACCACCTCCTGGGTTTGCTCCTCTCAAGGCCTCACCTGCAGTGAAACCACCTCCTGGGTTTGCTCCTCTGAAGGCCTCACCTGCACTTAGGCCACCTCCTGGGTTTGATCTACCCAATGCATCCTCTCCAGTAAAGCCACCTCCTGGATTTTGTCTACCTGCAGTCATGCATGCTTTGCCTGATGTCCCAGCTGTAGTGGAGCCACCTCTTGAGTGTGATGTTGGTGTGTCATCATCTTCAGTGAAGTCACTCCCCAGACTTGCTCTTACTAAGTATTCCAGAGATCAACTGAGGAGGTCAGAGGAGGAGACTCAAGACAAGGACAGACTTAATCATTCAGTAAGTACTAAGCCTTTGTAAACCTAAAATAAACAGTAATGTTATTTATGTAATTTAATTGAATGTAATTCTAATACATTGTTTTTTACTTAGTAGTTTACTTTCAGTGTATTGCCTACTGTTTATTTATCCTCTGCAATGCTGGGGTTTTTGTAGATGAGAAAGAAAAGCTGTAAAGAAGTTAATATCATTAAAAAAGGAAATGTACTGTATTGATAACATCCCACATGCTATGTCATTTTTGATTTTAGTGTGTCCAAGACAAAACAATAATGGCTGCATCTAATAGTTCAGAGGATGATCAGAATCAAGCCCAACTAGCACCTGGTAAGTTGCATCCTTCATTTAATGATATCACATCATTTCATATCTTTTCTTGTAAACACATAATTAGTAATTAAAACTCTACTATTGCTACCCTTTTTCAGAGCAAGTCAAGTCCACCAAGAAAAGGGGGCTTAAAGGCTTTCTGCAGAAAGTACGGAAAGCACTGGGGTGTTGGCCAGCATCCCGTCAAACAGAAGCACAGGGGACAGAGCTATCTAGAAATCACTAAAAATAGACAAATACATACAGACATACATACATACATACATACATACATACATACATACATACATACATATATACACATATACATATATACATACATACAGACATGCATACATGCATACAGACATACACAACGACATACATACATATATATATACATACATACATACATACATACATACAGACATACATACAGACATACATACATATATATTTTTTGGGGAATTACCTAATTTTTCATCTCCCCTTAAGTTACAAACTTTTTTCTTTCTCTTTTAATGCATCTAACACTGAATATCACTGATTACTGATTACTAGTATAGCGATTATTACACTATTGGAAAATGCACTTTATTACATTTTCAGGAAATTCTAACATACATGCATGCATACATGCATACAGATACACACACATACACACATACATACATACATACATACATACATACATATACACATACATACATACATACATACATACATACATACATACATACATACATACATACATACGTACATACATACATACATGTTTTGAGGAACATGTTTGTATGGCTCATTTTCCATCTCCCCTTAAGTTACATTTTTTTTTTCTTTCAATGCATATGATACTGAATATCACTGATGACTACTGATTACCAGTATAGCGACTATTACATTATTGGGAAATAATTCATTACATTATCATGAAATTATAACATTATCAGGTTCTACAAGCCTTACACAGTAGGAAAATGCATTTTGTGTAGGTGCAGGTCTATTGACTAAAGCTATTATAAGCCATTGCAGTTGTAAATGGACAATGTGTCTTGCTCAGAACTCATCCAATTGATGTGGTTCTGCCCCCAACTCATAGTTTCAACTCAGTATAGTTTGTAAAAAAACCCAGAATGTCTGAAACTCCAGATTGTTCCTTTAACTAAGTATGCATTTATGTCTAATATGAAATTACTTTTTTTGTGTCATTATCATTGACTTTTATATTTTTAAATAAAGTATTTCATTACAGTAAACTGTGTTCATGCATTACTCAAATACTGCAAGCCATTTGGAAGTTGAAGTCGGACTCAAGACAACTTAAGACTTTTTTTGCTGAAGCTAATAAAAGAAACAGAGACAAATCTCTGAAATGGTGGTTAGCATTTGTTTATCCTTAAATGAATGGATGGAGGGTCTAGTCAAGCAGAACTAAGCCTGCTCTTCAGTAAAAGGTATCTGGATATGCTGTAAGATAAGGTAGAATCTACACACAGCAATACATTGACAGTCAGTTATATTGCCAGTGTGGGCCAATGCATTGCTTATGATTTTTTAATTACTGGTAATATGAAAGTCCAGGCATGAAGCATAGCGTCACAAGACAATGGTAGTTCATTAGGCAGATGACCGTAAGGACTGATCTGTTGTAATGTCTTCAGCAGCACCCCTCTCTTCTAGGACTTTGCAAGGCACCAGCATAGGCCAGCTAGAAAAGTGTCACGTATTGTTTCAAAGCTTTTGTTCCA
Organism: Coilia nasus; assembly: GCA_027475355.1. Lineage (NCBI taxonomy): Eukaryota > Metazoa > Chordata > Actinopteri > Clupeiformes > Engraulidae > Coilia > Coilia nasus. The sequence goes on along the minus strand of CM050218.1, from coordinate 16,010,930 downwards.
ATAAACTGCTGTGGGATAAAACTCACAGATGCAGAAGGATGCAGAAAGATCCAGTGTTCCATTTGGATTGTCATCTGAAGCACACACACAATTTCAATTGATTTAGTTTAATTAAAAGGGTCAAAGTGACCTGAGTTTTTTGTTTGTTGGTGGGGATGGCATGAATGTGGTTGAGGTAATTCTTAGGCTAAGTGATGTAGTAGTAGTAGTAGTCCTCTATTGTCACTAGTCAAAAGTACCAGCGAAATTAGCCATCAACCCATCCATACATAAATGCAAACACACATGATGTGACAAGAGGGGAGACAGGACGGGAAGTCAGGGATATAAATAAATACAGCATCACATGAGCAAAAGGGAGGAGAAAAAAAGCCAACCCCCAGATGTGTGAGAACAGAAAAACACACCCTAATATGTACTTTCTTATCACACTGGATAAAATATTTTATATTAAAACGCCATGGTGCCATTCCTGTCTTTTAATTCCTGTGGCGTTCTTTGTAATGTTCTGTAATGTAGCCACACTGTCACCTATTCACATCACATAGTATTATCATCGAAACAAAAATATCCCAGGCACTCAAACGCACTGACGTCTGCTCCTCAATTGTTGTGTCGGCCATTATCCCTTAGTGTATGGTGGCTCTATGCGAGCATGCTCTCAACAGATAGGCCTACACCCCTGGGAGTATATGGGATATGAGGGAGACAAAATTACAACATAATCAGCAGAAGCATAAAGCATTTACATTCTCAGCGAACATCACTCAACATCACTCAACATTTGCATAGAATAGACTTCTCCTGTATTTTTGGCCCGTCTGGCTACACATTGCTTGTCGCTGTTAAAAGCCTACTCTCATTAAAAATGTGTGTGTGCGTGCGTGCATGAGTGGGCATGTGTGTGTGTGTTCGTCTGTGTGTAGGAGAGAAGAGAGAGAGCATGAGAGAGGAGGCATGAGAGGGCACCAGTTTCTCACAGGATGTTTTTTCCATTGTGGTTTTCAGTTTCAGTCATCTTACGATTTACTGCGCTATTGTTTCAAAGGTGATGTTTTGGGTCCCACATTCAAGTTAGGCATGTGTATAACAGAGTATTTCATAAAAAATGTATGCAGCAACAAGTAGTATGAAAAACGTGTCTCTATATTTATTTCCAAAACATTTCTGAACACAGACTTGCCATTCGCACTGAAAAAGTGGAAGTTTTCCTCAAAATGCTGTGGCTGTGTCTTGTCAGTGAAAATCATGAACTATCCCTTTTTTCAGGTGCTAAAACTAAAATAGCAGGAGGCACATGGTGTGAATGTGTTTGTTTTGGAATATTCTAGATTCCAATAGAGTCTACCCTGCCCTTTCAGCTGTCGATTCACAGGTCATTTTCACAAACGTTGTGTCTCACAAAGGTCTACAGTACACCTCCAGGCCCCTTTTCACAACTGTGAGGAGTTTGACTGAAACCAGTTTGCCAAATTTTACCAGGTCTGACAGACAAAAATGTATAGGATCTGTGTCTAAATCTGTAACACTCTCATAACAATGCTTTTTCACCTGGCAGGCTGGTGCCCCTTCTAACACAGCAAGACATTTTCTTGTTGTGGGTTCTGGACATCACATTAGAAATAGCTGAAAGAAAGTTATGTAATTAGGTATTAAACCACTATACTGTCACTATACTGAGAAATGAATGCGAAGGTTAAGGAAAAGATTTTAGGATGGCACTGATGTGGTGTGCTGTTTACTGTCACTGTCACTGTCACTGCAATAAATCAACCTCAAAAGGCTTAAAACCCCAACCCCACCACGCCTACGTGCCTGTCACTCAGGAGCACTGCAAGCTTTCTGTAGGCAGTTAACCGCTGGTCATGGCTAGCTTACAGCCATGTTAACCCTGTCCAGTGGAACAATAGCCTAAATATTATCATGTTAACATGTTTAACATGAGCAACACAGGAAACACAGCCACCTCATTTATATCTCTGCTGACCCAAATACACAAACCTCAAAAAGCTTAAAACCCCAACCCCACCACAAGTACGTGTCTGTCACACTCCAGTAGTGTGCCATGTAAATAGTAGGCAGCTGCTGGTCCGGAAATCCGGACCAATAGCCACTGCCTTTTCACAATGCATAAAATGTATACAAGTAGTATGAAAAATTTGAATCTATACCTATTTCCAAAATAGACATGGACATGCCATTTGCATTGAAAAAAAGTGAAAATCGTACTATTTTTCCTCAAAATGCTGTAGTTGTTTCTTGTAAGTAAAAGCATTGTAAGTAGCATTTTTTTAGGTGCTCAAAGCAAAATGACGAGGTATCTGGTGGGAACATACATGTTTTAGAATGTTAAGAGTCTACACCACCCTTTCAGCTGTCGATTCACAGGTCAATTTCACAAAGGTTGTGTGTCTCACGGATCTACAGTAGTACAACCAGGCACCTTCTTACAACTCAGATGAGTTCAATCGCAACCAGTTGTGCCTGCCAAAACATTTTAGGATCTGTGTCTCAATTTGTAATGCTTTCATTAGAATGCCTTTTCACCTGGCAGGTGTACTTTCTAACACCACAGGACATTCTCTTGTTGTGGGTTCTGGACATCCCGTCACAAATAGTTGAAAAAAAGTCATGCATTAGGTATTAAGTCACTGAGAAATGGATGCATAGTTTGAAGAAAAGAAAGATGGCATTGATGTGGTGTGCTGTTTACGGTCACTTACTCCAACACAGGCAGTTAACCTGTGGTCATGGCTACCTTACAGCTGTGTTAACTCTGTCTAATGGAACAACAGCCTAAATATTATCATGTTGACATGTTTAACATGAGCAACACAGGAAACACAGCCAACTCATTTATATCTCTGCTGACCCCAATACATAAACCTCAAAAGGCTTACAACCCCCACCCCACCACAGGTATGTGCCTGTCACATAGAAGCACTGCAAGCTCTCTGTACTACAGTAGTTGCCAGTGATACAAGAGAAAGCGGCTCATTCTAACTTGGTGGAAAACACTGTCATAAGGTAAGCTACAGCAGTTGGTCTGGCTGCACCACGGAAACCTTTCTGCTTTTACTTTATGTAGAGGTTAAGTCAGCAGTCATATATTTTTTTATTTTAGCCTGGAGATCAGTAACTGCAGTTTAGTTTTGCTAAATACAGATGTAACAACACATTATGTACCCTAATAACACCGCATTATGTGATAACTAGACAACATGTAATACATATTCACTCCATTATGTAACTCAACATTTTGTAATAAAGTGCCTGAATGCAATATGTAATACATTTCCTGCATTTGTTGTGGAGGAAATTTGGAGACTCCTATTAAGTAGGCACATACTGCCTTAGTAGTGACAATGCCAGTTTTTCTATACAATACAGCCATGATAGGATTAATGGTGAGGACTGAGTTACATCCAGACCCAGGGCAGAGGCCACAATCTACACATATTTGAAAACTAAGGGTTAAGATGTTATAAGACAGATTGTTACAATGCACATTGAGAGCCACTGTGTGAGTAGTCAGTGACTACAGCATCAACCTAAAATTCTCAAATAGTGAAATTCCCATGTTAGCCATTCTTTTATGTTGTAACAACAAGAAAAGTAAGCTTCAAGTGTAAGATACTGGAATCACCCTTAGGGGAAGATGTGACATTTGGTGTAAAATTAACTTTAGGTATGCTAAAGCAGCACAATACCACTTTTTCCAGTTAATCATCTTCATAAGCCCGTAGATGCTTCAATGAGTCATTACCAGGTGAAGCAAGACTCTCTCGACCGCCCCCACTGACTGTGAACAGAATACCACATTTGCAATATCTGCGTCCCTGCACCCTCAGACTCACAAAGTCTCGAATATCTGACTTTACTCACCTCGGTGGAGTAGAGTAGAAGTCTTTATTGTCACTATACTGTACAAAGTAGTGAGATGTCATTTGGAGCAGCCAACAACAGATGCATAGAAGATACAGTATATAAGAATAGAATGAAATAGATAAAGAGTGGCTGGGTGGAGTTAAAATATAGGTTCAATTTACAGCAATATATAGAAGTAAAACTATAAAACAATCTGAAAAACAATATGGAAATTAGTATGTATATTAACACTATCAAGCCATGGATAAATAAATAAGGTGCAGGATATGCTAGCAGCAAAGGTGGAGTGTGTGACAAAGTCAGATAGCACAGAGACCAAGTAATTGCACAACAGAGTCACATTGCATGGGGTCCAGTATAGTCCCTGGCAGCAGGGATTTAAGTAGTTAGGGCAGGGGTGTCAAACTCATTTTCACCAAGGGCCACATCAGCATAATGACTGCCCTCAAAGGGCTAAATAAAACTGTAAGACAGTATATATGCAGCGGAAAGTAACTAAATGTAATGTAAAATAAATGCAACTAATCCTTAATGTTAAATAATATTTTTTTACTTATTCAAATTAGAAATATATTAATGGGCAATGATTATTGGTTCCTCCATCCTCAAGTAAATCTTTTCTAGTTTCCTTCATGGGAGGAACCCAACCATTTTGCCACTCTTGCAACTGTTTAGTCATTTTAAGTGTGTGTAACTCCCCAGCTGCTGTCATGGCCACCTCTGTTGCCCCCGCCAGTGGGTTTGTTGTTGTAACTCATGTGTACCCACAAGATGTCCACGATGGAACTTCAACCCGTAGCGGGTTTGCTCCGACGATCTTCTCTCCGCTTGGTAAATTCCACAAAGGGGAACCAGCAGCCCTGGGGGTATGTCCCACCCAAATAAATAACAAATCCCAGACTGAATCATGTTCACACTACTACAAATTTACAGGAAACAAAGAAATGTTAACATAATCTGTTTGCTTTTACTTTCCACAGACAGTTCAAATAATGATAGGTGTGGCTGTACTGCTGTTTGGTGTCGTGACTGCGTTTTATGCCATAACTATATCCACTTTCTCTGGTGTCATGTTCTGGGGAGCCATCATTGTGAGAATTATTCATCATTACATTACTTTTTCTATTTTCTATTATTGTATAAGTATTCTACAGTATGTAAAATGAAAATGAAAAAAATGTGGTATATTTGATTACAAAATAGCACAAAGACAGCTTGTTAAAAGTTGAAACTGGGAAACTTAACTTTTTTAGGGAAGTGCCAACACCTTCAGAGAGAGGTTAACGTGCAAGAACGACATAGCGTTAAGAAGGCCTCGGGACACCGGGCCCTGAACATTATCATCACATTTCTATTCATGTTTTACACAGCATGCAAAAATGCCAGATAGGGCTGTATAAACTTAATAAGTTTGTCTGAAAAAAGTGCCACATTAATTATTTTTTGATTGTTGCAATCTGCTTCTGATTTGTAAAAATTACAATCTAATTTTTATGGTATTGGTATTGGCGTTACTGATGAAGTATTTTTTGTGTCTTTTCAGTACATCACTGCAGGTTCTCTTACTGTCAGAGCCAGTAAGCAGCTCAGTTTGTGTTTGGTGAGTATTTAGTAGAGGATTTGACCCTGAGTACACTTTTCATTTCTACATTAATGCAATAGTAGTTACAATAGTGTTACATTACAATAGTAGAACAGTAGTAGTTATTTTTTGTACAACTTTACATTTTTGCTACTTTTTAAAACCTAATACCTAATACCTGAAAACCTAATACACAATTAGCAGGATTGGCTAGAGGCTTAATGTATCACTGACAATGGGCCCAATGGGCCCAATGGTTCTGTTTACAGTTCTCTGTTATTCTATATTTACATACATGTAGAAGCACTGTATGTGTGCTGGTTGATATTGTATAATGTAAAATGACTGCTATTAAAAGTAGTCCTACACTACATTAAGATAATTAATATGAATAATATGTTAATGGACTATCTTCACATATACTGGTTTGTAGTAGATGTCATTGGGGAGTGTTTTCTTAAAGCCAGGCTATGCAACATTTTCCAGGTTAATGAATCATCTTCGTACGTTGGTGTAGTTGGTTAAATGACTCATTACAGGACGAATGAACGTTCTCTCGGACGCGGTCTGTAGGGAAAAGAACACGCTTTGCTACAACTCTAATCGAAAATATTCCGATGGCTATGGCTACTACACTTGCCAAAGGACCCTGGCACACTTGGTAGGTGAATTGAACATTGTAAAATTTATATAAAATCTATCATTTCTAACAGTTGCAATGTGTAGTAGTTTATTTTTCTCCCCTACAAAAGAGCAGGGCACAGGGTATTGCTGGAGTGATGCTGGTGCTGTCAGTACTGGAGTTCATTGTCTCCATTTGTGTATCGGCCTTTGCCTGCAAAGCCACCTGCTATCCTAACACTGAGGTGAGAATCAGTGTGGTAAAACCTGAGCAGTCCAGCAGCACTTTCTGCTGTCCACATCAGTCACATAGTCAACTGCATGTTGAATAGCCTGTTCCTCTTTACCTGTTTGTATTCTGTTCTGTAGCAGGTGAGATACATTTCAAGCCAGGCGCCCTCCACTATTCCGACAACCCATCAAGCCACAACTTTACTCAACACTGAGGTAAAGACCATACAACATTTAGCCCATCAGGCCACAGCTTTACTGAACACTGAGGTAAAGAGCGTACAACATTTAACCCATCAGGCCACAGCTTTACTGAACACTGAGGTAAAGAGCGTACAACATTTAACCCATTAAGGGCAGGTGCAGTTTGTAGTTGCCTCTCGTTATAAGACATCTGTGATATCTAAGTGTTTATTCCTTTGGAGCTGAATGCAAACTAAATGTGTTAAAGCACCTAAATGGGTTAAATGGGAAAGATGATTACGATCAAACTTGTGATATAAAAAAGATAAAGAGTTGCATGTAGTAATTTTGACAGGTACATCTTTCCTAGCGTTGTCTTTCCAAATGCCTCTTCTGATCTGTGCCACTATGCAATGATATTAGTCTATGACATGTATTATTATTATTATTATTATTATTATTGTTGTTGTTGTTGTTGTTATTTGTTTTGTGCTATTTTGTAGCAGCTGATGCACATTTCAAATCAGGTGCCCCCTGCTGTTCCGACCTCCCACCTGTCTGCAGCTCCGCTCAACACCTTTGAGGTAGAGAGCCAAAAACATTTACATGGGAAACATCAGCCCACCTTTTGATAAATAAATGTATGCCTGTGGATCCATCTGCTTTCATTTCTATGCATTCCTCTTCCAGGCGCCCATTTTCCAACCAAGGGTGTTTCCTCCTGCCTATAGCAGCAATGCTGAGGGTCTGAGGAGGGGCAGAGCTGAAGATCTAACCGCACTGCTACCCAAGAACTAGTCATAGGACTGCATGTGGAGTTAGAGGGGAGGCTATGTCTTTTTGAATCATTTGTGCCTTCATTATACTTTAGAAGAGCAAGTATATAAATGAATACTAGTACAGCTAAGTAGCATCTTTGCAAGCCATGAATATACAGTCTACAAAGACTGAAGGTTGTATGAACTTCATTAGCTTTTTTACTCTTTAACCACAATGCATAGAATATATTATTGTCAGCTTTTAATACTGTTTAGACCAACAATATTTAGACCTTGATAAGATACACATAGAAATTACAGACAATATGGCGCTGTTGTCTGTAATGAATTACTGCCTTTGCATTTCTAATATGTACATTTTTATTACACTGAATAAAATATTTTACATTAAAACGCAAGGCGCCATTCCTGTCTTTGAATTCCTGTGATGTTCTTTGTAATGTTCTGTAATGTATCCACACTGTTCACATCACAAAGGTCTGCTAGGCCAAACCACATAGGCATTGTTGAGTAACCAAAAACACAAATTAGATGCCTTTTTACTTATATCGTCTTGAGTGCGTTTTTTGCGTTTTCAACGTTGAGGTTCCTGAGCCGAACAGCACCAGAGGAACTCTATACTCCACAGTCTAGTAGCAAATGTTCATAGTATAATCATGTTTGTGTTCTTGAAGCTGTCATGGCCACTCTACCTCACCTCACGGCTGCTTTACCACCTCCAATGTGCACTGACGTCTGCTCCTCGATTGTCGTGTCGGCCATTATCCCTTAGTGTATGGTGGCTCTATGCAAGCATGCTCTCCACAGATAGGCCTACACTCCTGGGACTACCTGGGGTATGAGGGAGGGGGCAAAGTACAGCATAATCAGCAAAATCATAAAGTATTTACATTCTCAGCAAACAGTGGCTAGAGCACTGGTGGGCAAACAGATTGAGAGCCCATTAGTTATAATCAAGTCTTACTCAATGTATATGGGTACACAAAGTCCATCTGTATTTGCATGTACATGTAGCTTGTCCAGTCTCTGAAGCAGCCGGTTAGACTGGAAACATTTTAGCAAAATAACTGAATTATAGTTCATACTATAATGTAGATGCCTAATCTGCTTTACATACAAGCAAGACCAGTTCATATTCTAACCAAAGGATGCCACTGTTTTAATAGCCTAGAGGACAGAGTAGATGAGCTAACCAATCAGAGCACACTGGAGGGGGTGGCAGGAGTTCTGAGGACACATTTCAAACAGATGGTGAATAGGTGTGTCTAACATTAGACAGGTGTGTGTTTTTCATCAATAATCTTTTTTAGAAGATACCAAAAATTAAAATAGCCTAATGACAATGACATTCGCACAATGTTTTGCTTTATGTTTAGGAGAGCACAGAAACGCCCAAGACCTTTAAAATGTTTAACTAGCCTATTAGCTAGTTTTTAAACTTGTGTCAGTTTAGGATTACCAAATCGAAAACGAATTTAGGCTAAAGTAATGACTTATCATTCATTGTTTCTTTTTAATTCATTTTTCTGATTTCTATAAGCCTGTCTGAGAAAAAAAATGAAATAAAGTTAAAAAAAAAAAAAAAAATCTCCGATGTGCCTTCAGCAGGTTACTAGGTTACTAGTCTGGTGCGCTGATGATTGACGTCAAGACGTCGTGGTATTCCAACGTGCCTGTCACAGTTACTATAGCTATGGAATGTTTGATATTTGGAACTTTCAAACTAGAACGTTTAGAAAACAGCACTTTTGGAAAGCGACTTTGATAAGCGGCATTACTGATATTTTCTCCAAGCGACTTTTCTCGAATTCAGCTTTTACAGGCATCACCACATTTGTCCTGCCCGTAAACGCCCTCACAAAATGCAGGACAGATCGGAGGTAAGAATAAAAAATGTGTCACACTTGACGTTTAAACTGGAAGCTGGAAATGTGACACTAGCCAAAATTAGCCTAGCATCCTAACTAATTGTGTCACAAACTATGTACAGTTTAAATCTATATTATATTAAATATGTATTTGCATCAGTGGACTATATGCGCTAATTGTATATTTATATAAAGTTTATTTGACATGGACTGTGCATATTCTGCCCTCTGGACTTGATCTAACCTGTATCAGATACTGAAAATAATGTCCAGGCGAGCACAGTACAGTTGACTGAGGTTCACTGAAGACTTGTTCGTCCAAATGTACAGAAGCTGTTCAATCTGACCGTAAAACTAAAAGCAATACAAATGTGTATACTATTACTAATCTGACTGCTGGTCAATATGTAGCTCTATCACACAACCGAAGACTAGCAAGCTAGCACACATACTAGCAAGCTAGCACAACGATAGCTAACATGGAAATACACCAGTAACTTGTCAAACTTAAGATTTGCTAAGTCATTATCTTACATTTAATTATGTTAATATTCACACAACGATATTCCTAGCCGATGAACAAAAACATCACTCACGAACATATTATCTATTCTACTGCGGGGATCTATGGAGACACACCGCCGCATATATTGAACTCCTGAGAAAACTAACGTCTTTATGATTCTGATTGCAGTACCAACATCTATCTGTAGATGGCACCCGAATACTATGAATGACAATATTTAGACATATTGCCAATGTAAACAATTAAATGTAAAGTAACATTAGAAAATCACAAGACACTAAACAAAATAAACAGAAATTACACTTCTCAGTTAGAACATAGAAGAATGATAAACATATTTAAATATGCCACAAAGAGCCAAACTGGCTTTTTGCATCTGTTGTCCATGGACTGATGTTAAAAGGTCAGATATGTATTGACATCAGTGTGAATATATTGTTTGTAAAGGACACATAACATATAAAACATATAACTACAACACAAGTTTTTCTTTTTTGTGCCATTGTAGTGTCTGCCCTATTGTCTTTGTGACATGAGGAAGGTCGGTTTCTGTGTGGACAAGATGACCTACGATGACAACGTAAGTTTTCTCTATTTAAAAAGACATGAAAAGAGAACACAGTGGAAGTATCTCGCTCATGATTTACTTCTGTCTTGCAGAAAGCCCTCCTGAGGCTCTTCATCACCCTGATGGACCAGGGCTCAGTGGACCCCTACATTACCGTAGAGGATGTGCTGGAATGGATTTTCCGCCACGCAAAAAAGATGTTCAAGCAGTGGTGAGTAATCCATTGTGTCTTCTGATCCAAAGATGTAGGCCTTCTTTTATTAACCAAAAATGCAGGAAATATGACACATCTTTAATTCTTGTTTAGGTTTCCTGATTTAAAGTATGACGACGTCTGTCTGGTAAGCATTAGAGGTTCAATGTTGTGCTGTACCTAACTCCCCTCACATTTCATAATATCAGTCGTGCATTTACATGATTCTTTGTTTTACATTGTTGTGTTGATTCAGGCCTGGGAGGTCAATGCTCGTTTGAAGATACAGGATGTAGAGCAGGAGGTCAGGAGAGACCTCTTGGAGAGACCTCCTTCTGATCCGTGAGTCACACTCAGTCATTTAGTATGCCTTCATTTACAAATTCTGCCCATTTAGTTCATTTAGATATTAATATTATGTTTTAATGTTGGAAAAAAAATCAAAGTTAATTAGAAACAAATAAGTTACATTAATGTTATAGAAATAATTGCCTACCTGTTTAAGTCCTGAGACCAACAGCAGATAAGTCTGTATTAAGCAGACTGATATCCTGAGGGAGAAACCCTTCCTATGTTGCTCAGTTCTTGACAATGGACTGCAGAATCGTCTGGCTGATCTCAATAAGCTAAACAAACAGTTGTGTGAATGAGTGAAGTCTTTTTTAGGATTTTGATAGCTCTTGTTTGGTACCATTTGGAGTAGCCTAGATGTCCCACAAAGAAGGTAGAACAGTCATGGAAAAAAAATTGTACTGAACTAATTAGTTGTCTCTCCTCAACAGAGTGTCCCCTGCCAGTGGGCATGTTGACACTGACGAGATGACCCCAGATGAACTTAAGATGCCAGTTGTGAAGAGAATTGTCGGTGACCTACAGCTAGAGCTGCAATATTACCAGTGCTCTCATCTGCAAAACTGCTCAGAGATAGTGGCAGACATTGTCACCAGGCTCTTGTTCATTATGAAGACAGACCCCAAAGGCAGTCCCTACAATGGCTCTTCCATGCACCTGACTGAACTGGCAATGGAGGTCGTGAGGGCAGTGCTCAAGAACTTATCCTCAGTTTCACCCAGCATGCATGCCCACTACTCCCGCCCAGCAGCTGCAAGGATGGCATACTCCATCCATCAGAAACTTGTGAGGTCTCTGTACACACCGGATGACATGAAAGATTTCTTGAGCACAAGAAATGGGACTCTGATGACTGCCATCGCTGAGCATGTGTCAAGGAAGATAGGCAAACTTTTCCAGCACCCATTTCAGCATCTAAAGCCACCATCCATTGTGAGACTGTTCATGACTGCCAGCAACTACAGAAGCTCACTCAAGACTGGTGAGAGGCTGGTGGTTGACATTGAGGCAGTGACATCAGTTGTGACACTTGTGCTACAGCAGCTGTACTCTGGAAGAGACACAGAATTTGTTTTTCAACCTCGCAGTTGGCCACTGGTGGATCATGTGGTGAACAGACTGACCCTTTCTGGTATGCAGGTTACCAAGAAGAAGAGCAAAGTCACCTGCTATTTTACCATTAATGACATGTTCAGTATGGTGAACGCCACCTGTCAACGCCTTTTGGCAATGTATGACACCATGGAGTCTCTTATGGAGGCATTATCATATAAAAACAGAATGGTTTCCAGAGACATTAGCCATCTGGTGTCTGAACAAATTACAATGGTGTGCCAAAAAAAGAAAATGGCTTTACAACCAACTAAGATGCCACATACCTTTGACGTGGAAAATGTCATATGTAGTGTAGTAGCAAGATTTGTGCACATTCTTGTCCCTGTTACCATGGCCGACAAAGAAGACCTGATCATGTGCCTTTTGTTGGCGGACCAGATACGCTATCTGACTGAAGTGATTGTTTACCAGTCCCAAGAATCACGCTATCTTTCTTTGTACCTCAAAGAACTGTCTCCAGACATCATCGATGAGCTAGGTGATATGGCTTTTAATGACTACATAGAGACCTTTCCTCTGTACAATGTCCAGGAACAGTTACACATGTTAGTGATGGATAAAATACAGAGCTATATTATCAGTAACATGATTGCAACAACACTGCTGGATCATGTGAAACTACTCTCACATGAGGAACTCAAGGAGTTGCCCACTTCAGGAACAGTGCAGTCACCTGCTGAGCTCGCTCTTGCTAATGACTCACATGCAGCAAAACCACCACCTGGGTTTGTCCTTCCCAACACCTCACCTGCAGTAAAGCCACCTCCTGGGTTCTCTGTACCTGGACTGAAGCCACCGCCTGGGTTTGCTGTTCTGAACACCTCATCTACAGTGAAGCCACCTCCTGGATTTGCTGTACCTGATGCCTCACCAGCAGTTAAGCCACCTCCTGGATTTGCTGTACCTGATTCCTCTCCTGCAGTAAAGCCACCTCCTGGGTTTGCTGTACCTAGACTGAAGCCGCCGCCTGGGGTTGCTGTACCTTGCGAATCAGCCGCAGTAACACTTCCTCCTGGATTTGCTCTTCCAAATGCTTCACCTGCAGCGAAGCCCCCTCCAGGGTTTTCTGTACCTGATACATCGTCTGCATTGAAGCCACCTCCTGGGTTTGCTCTACCTGATGGGTTATCTCCAGTGAGGCCATCTCCTGGGTTTGTTCGTCCTGATGCCTCACCTGCAGTGAAGCCACCTCCTGGGTTTGGTTTGTCTGATGGTCATTTCCAGTGAGGCCACCTCCTGGGTTTGTTCATCCTGATGCCTCACCTGCACTGATGCAACGTACTGGGTTTGCTTTGCCTGCATCATCAGAGACATCACCTTCTGGATTGCCATCACTTGCAGTGAAACCACCACCTGGGTTTGCTCTACCCAACATCTCACCTGCAGTTAGGCCACCTCCTGGGTTTGCTGTACCTGCAGTGCAGCTACCTCCAGGGATTGCATTACCTGATGCCTCAGCTGCAGTTAAGCCACCTCCTGGGTTAGCTTTACATTGCGAATCAACAGCAGTAACGCTTCCCCCTGGTTTTGCTCTCCCCAATGCTTTACCTGCAGTGAAGCCACCTCCAGGGTTTTCTGTACCTGATACATCGTCTGCAGTGAAGCCAGCCCTTGAGTTGGCTGTACCTGATACCTCACCTGTACTGAAGCCACCTCCTGGGTTTTCTGTACCTGCAGTGAAGCCACCTTCCAGGGTTGCTCTACCTGCTGCCTCACCTGCACTGAAGCCACCTCCAGGCTTTTGTTTGCCTGATGCATCATCTCCAATAAAGCCACCTCCTGGATTTTGTCTACCTGTTCTGCCACCTCCTGGGTTTGCTCTACCTGATGCGTCCTCTCCAGTGAAGCCACCTCCTGGGTTCGCTCTATGTTACGAATCAACTGCAGATACATTTTCCCCCGGATTTGTTCTCTGTGCTACACCACCTGCAGTAATGCCACCTCCTGAATTTGCTTTGCCTCATGCATCATGTCCAGTGAAGCTGCCTCCTGGATTTTGTGTACCTACAGTGAAGTCACCTCCTGACTTTGCTGTACCTGATATCTCACCTGCAGTGAAGCTGCCTCCTGGATTGGCTTTGCCTGATGGCACACCTGCAGTGAATCCACCTCCTGTATTTGGTTTACCTGATGCATCATCTTTATGGAGGCAACCTTCTAGGTTCCCTGTACCTACAGTGAAACCACCTCCAGGTTTTGCTCCACTCAAGGCCTCACCTGCACTTAGGCCACCTCCTGGGTTTGGGTTCTACCCGATGCATCCTCTCCAGTGAAGCCATCTCTTGGATTTTGTCTACCTGCAGTCCTGCATGCTTTGCCTGATGTCCCAGCTGTAGTGGAGCCACCTCTTGAGTGTGATCTTGGTGTGTCATCATCTTCAGTGAAGTCACTCCCCAGACTTGCTCTTACTGAGTGTTCCAGAGATCAACTGAAGACAGAGGAGAAGACTCAAGACAAGGACAGACTTAATCATTCAGTAAGTACTAATCCTTTGTCAACCTAAAGTAATTTAGGGTAATTCGTATAGATTGTTTTTTTACTTAGTTTCCTTTCAATGTAATGTCAACTGTTTATTTGTCCTCTGCAATGCTGGGGTTTTTGTAGATGAAAAACAAAAGCTGTAAAAAACGTAATATAATTAAAAAAACAAATGTACTGTGTTGATAACATCCCACATGCTATGTCATTCTTGATTTTAGTGTGTCCAAGACAAAACAATAATGGCTGCATCTAATAGTTCAGAGGATGATCAGAATCAAGCCCAACTAGCACCTGGTAAGTTGCATCCTTCATTTAATTATATCACATAATTTCATATCTTTCCTTGTAAACACATAATTAGTAATTAAAACTGTACTATTGCTACCCTTTTTCAGAGCAAGTCAAGTCCACCAAGAAACGGGGGTTTAAAGGCTTTCTGCAGAAAGTACGGAAAGCACTGAGGTGTTGGCCAGCATCCCGTGAAACAGAAGCACAGGGGACAGAGCTATCTAGAAACCACTAAAAATAGACAAATACATAAAGACATACATACATACATACACACATACATACAAACATATGTACATACATGCAACATACATACATACATCCATACATACATGCATACATGCATACAGACACACACACACATACACACATACATACATACATACATACATACATACATACATACGTACATACGTACATACATACATACATACATGTTTTGAGGAACATGTTTGTATGGCTCATTTTCCATCTCCCCTTAAGTTACTTTTTTTTTTCTTTCAATGCATATGATACTGAATATCACTGATGACTACTGATTACCAGTATAGCGACTATTACATTATTGGGAAATAATTCATTACATTATCATGAAATTATAACATTATCAGGTTCTACAAGCTTTACACAGTAGGAAAATGCATTTTGTGTAGGTGCAGGTCTATTGACTAAAGCTATTATAAGCCATTGCAGTTGTAAATGGAAAGTGTGTCTTGCTCAGAACTCATCCAATTGATGTGGTTCTGCCCCCAACTCATAGTTTCAAGTCAGTATAGTTTGTAAAAAAACCCCAGAATGTCTGAAACTCCAGATTGTTCCTTTAACTAAGTATGCATTTATGTCTAATATGAAATTACTTTTTTTTTTTGGTATCATTATCATTGACTTTTATATTTTTAAATAAAATATTTCATTACAATAAACTGTGTTCATGCATTACTCAAATACTTCAAGCCATTTGGAAGTTGAAGTCGGACTCAAGACAACTTTTGCTGAAGCTAATATAAGAAACAAAGACACAAATCTCTGAAATGGTGGTTAGCATTTGTTTATCCTTAAATTAATGGATGGAGGGTTAGGGTTAGGGTTAGGGTTAGTAAACGGTATCTGGATATTTGATTTGATTTGATTTTATTAGGGTCCCCATTAGCTGATGTCTCACACCAGCTACTCTTCCTGGGGTCCACATATAACAATCAGAACATCAACATACACAACAACATACAAGACAACTTAAAACAGGAGACAAGTATAGTCTTTCCTGACCCCACACTAAACCAACCAAAACATACAGACAGCGGGAGAATAAAATATCAGACATGTAAATACATGCTATGTCTAACAGAAGGTTCCATAAAGTATTGCTTTATTTGTTTTTTAAAACTAACTTTACTTTGTGTTTTTAAAATGTAATCTGGAAGTGCATTCCATTCTACCATACCTCTACATAATACTGTGCGCTGTTTTGAGTTTGTGTTGATTGTTGGTATTGTGTAGTTGCCACTAGTAGCATGTCTGGTGGGGTATGCATGTACAGTGGAGCTAAGTGTGAGATGCTGAAACAAACTGTCAGGTTTGCTTAATGTATTAATGTTTTTTATGAAGAAAAGAAGGGATGCCCTTAACCTTTTGTCAACTTTAAGCCAGGAGAGCTGGCCATGCATGTTATTTATATTGGCTCTATGTGTGCAGTCCAGGGCAAGCCTGGCTGCTCTATTTTGTACCCGTTGGAGCCTCTCTAGATTTGTTTTTGTAGTACCTGACCAGACCACTGAGCAATAGTCTAGTTGTGATAATACAAGCCTTTGACCTGTTTGGTCAGCTGAGATGTTAAAAAAGGAGAGCATCTTTTGACTACAGATATATTTCTACCCATTTTTTTGCATCAGACGATCTATATGTCCTGACCATGATAAATTGCAGTCTAAGGTTACCCCCAGAAGCATTGTTTCTTGTACCTGCTCCACCATGGTCTTATTCAGTACAAGGTTCAGCTGAGGTTTGGATCTTAGTGTATATTTGGTTCCAAAAACAATACTTTTGGTTTTCATTATGTTTAGAACCAGTTTATTATCTGTTATCCATTTGAATACCACCTGCAACTCTTTGTTGAGAGCTGCAGTGATTTCCTCCACTGTTTGTGCGGATGTATACAGAGTTGAGTCATCGGTATACATACATACACAGGCATTTTTACAAACAAGTGGGAGGTCATTCGTAAAAATAGAGAAAAGTAATGGGCCTAGTGACGAACCTTGTGGAATTCCACATTGCAATTTATGGGCATTTGAGAGGCACCCATTGAATAAAACTTTCTGCGTTCTATTTGTTAGGTAGCTTTCAATCCATGCTAAGGCAGATGGACTGAAGCCATAACATTTTAGTTTGTTCAGCAGTACTCGAAACGACATCTGCAGATACATTTTCCGACATCGAAAGCGGCACTGAAATCTAATAATACTGCTCCAACCATTTTTTGTTGGTTTATATCTGTGAGCCAATGATCTACCATTTGTGTAAGTGCTGTAGCGGTTGAATGCCCTTCTCTGTAGGCATGTTGGTGGTTGCTAGTTAGATTGTTCCATGTAAAATAAGATTGGATCTGATCAAATACAATTTTCTCCAGCAGTTTGCTAAGTACAGGTAGCAAGCTAATAGGGCAGCTGTTTGAGCCAGTAAAGGCAGCGCAACTGTTTTTTGGTAGAGGGACTACCTTGGCCTCCTTCCAGATTTGAGGAAACACATTGTTGTTCAAACTTAAATTAAATATATAGCAAACAGGAGTGGCAATATGTTCTGCAACAATCTTCAGTAACTTCCCATCCAGGTTGTCAATACCTGGTGGTTTCTCATTTGGAATAGACGATAATAGTTTTTTCACTTCTTCAACTGTTACAGAATTCAAAATTGCAATTCTTGTCGTACATTATTTTATTTTGTATACATGTATACCGTGATGCATTGTTTGGTGATGGCATTTCCTGCCTGAGTTTACAGACCTTGTTAATGAAGAAATCATTAAAATAATTGGCAATATCTACCGGCTTAGTTATAAAAGCTCCTCCTACTTCAATGAAGGATGGAGACGGGCAACTATTCCTGCCCATTATGTCATTCAGAGTACTCCATAGTTTTTTACCAGCATGTTTTACATCTTTTACTCTTGTTTCATAATGCAATTTCTTCTTTTTCCTGTTCAGCTTAGTGGTGTAGTTTCTTAATTTACAGTACACCTGCCAGTCAGCTGTACAGCCTGACCTATTTGCTGCTTCTTTTGCCGCCTTTCTCCGAGACATGCATTCCTTTAGTTCATCATCAATCCAGGGACATCTAATAGCTCTAACTGTCAGCTTCCTGACAGGTGCATGTTTGTCCATCACTGGAGCCAACAGTTCTGTGAAAGCAGTTAGTGCAGTGTCCAGGTCTTGCTGTTTACTAACATTAGTCCAACAAATATGGCTGACATCATTCACATATTGATTCACATCATTCACATTATGAGTCACAACAGAAACCCCTGTATGATCTTTTATACACCACTCTTGGGCCAGCCTTTGGGACTTTTGCCTTTCTAGAAATGCCCACTAAATTATGATCACTAAAACCAACAGGAACAGATACCGGTTTCGAACAGAGCACAGCAGAATTAGTGTAAATGTGATCAATACATGTGGAGGATGTACCCCCGAGCTTATTGGTAAACACTCTGGTTGGTTGATTAACAACCTGTACAAGATTGCAGACACTAGCAGTTTTAACAAGTTTCTTTTTCAAAGGACAGCTTGTTGCCAGAAAGTTTATGTTCAGATCTCCCAGTACATATATTTCTCTGTTTTCATCACATGCCCTTTTAAACATGTGACACAGATTGTCCAGATACTGGCTGCTAGAGCTTGGGGGCCTGTAGCAGCATCCAAGTAGTATGGGTTTTAGATGAGGTAAATGAACCTGTAGCCATAACATTTCAACGTCACCTGACATGATATCCATTCTAGGTTGAACAGGAATGTGGCTCTGAATGTATATTGCCACACCACCACCATACATGTCTCTGTCCTTTTTGTAAATGCTGTATCCTTGTATCGCCACTGTGGCATCATCTAATGTCTTATTAAGATGAGTTTCCGAGATGGCTAAGATATGAATGTTGTCAGTTGTCAGGATATGCTGTCAGATAAGGTAGAATCTACACACAGCAATACACTGAAAGTCAGTTATATTGCCAGTGTGGGCCAATGCATTGCTTATGATTTTTTAATTACTGGTAATATGAAAGTCCAGGCATGAAGCATAGCATCACAAGACAATGGTAGTTCATTAGGCAGATGACCGTAAGGACTGATCTGTTGTAATGTCTTCAGCAGCTACCCTCTCTTGTAGGACTTTACAAGGAACCAGCATAGGCCAGCTAGTTGAGAAGTGCCACATATTGTTTCAAAGCCTTTGTTCCAAGAAACTGCTGTGAAAGATCCAGTGTCCCATTTGGATTGTCATCTGAAGCACACACACACACACACATACAGTTTAGGCTAACTAAAAGATTTCACTACATGTCTTACTCTGTGTTTCAATTAATTTAGTTTAATTAAAAAGGTCAAAGTGACCTGAGTTTTGTGTTTGTTGGTGGGGATGGCATGAATGTGGTTGAGATCATTCTTAGGCTAAGTGATGTAGTAGTAGTAGTAGTAGTAGTAGCCCTTTATTGTCACTAGTCACAAGTGCTAGCGGAATTAGCCATCAACCCATCCATACATAAATGCAAACACACATGATGTGACAAGGGGGGAGACAGGACAGGAAGTCAGGCATGTAAAGAAATACAGCATCACATGAGGAAAGGGGAGGAGAAAAAAAGCCAACCCCCAGATGTGTGAGAGGGGGGGAGGAATGCAAGAGCGTCTCACTGTCGTGATCTGCCGGGGGAGTTGTTATTCCAGCAGTGGCCTTAGCCAATGTGGTCTCGGCTTTGGCAGGTTTGTTGTGTCTGAGAGTCTTATGTCGTGTTAAATGGTAAATCTACATGCTAAGATATGTGTAAATTATTCATCAGAAAGCATATGTTTAAAAGCACTCATATGTCAGTGCTTGAGAAACAGGCACTAGTGGCTCTGTCCAAGCCATACACTATTCTAGATGGCCTGCTGCAGGAACACAGAAGCATGCAGGTATGGGGAACTTGCCTGAGTGGTGACTTCTTGTCTCCAAAACCTTCATGGACCACCGTATACAGTATAGGCCTATATCAGAGGCCAAGGTATGCAGCTGGCATGAATGGCCAAGTACTGTTGTACTCTACTGACAAAATTTAGACACATCAATTGCAATCATAGCAAATAATCAGTTACAGAGCTTCAGCTTCTGTGCCAAACAGATAACATAAAACAATTGTATGTTATTTATACAATATTTATACAATATTATTAATTATATGTTATTTATACAATATTATATTTAAGTAAAGCTCTGTAAATGATTATCTAATGATAATCACTAAACCATGACCGCTTTTACTGTCTGTCACTGTCACTGACTGTAATTATTTGTCACTAACGCATGGGAATGTGTGCTCCTTCCCATCCCTTTCTGTCAGTGTGTAGAACTAGGGTGTGTTACTGTAATGTCACTGATTGTGGTGACTCTCACTGGTGAGGGAACCCCAACAAACCACATAATTTAGCTCTTGCAAAACATGGCTTTACCTTTTTGAAAACAATTTAGAAGCAATTAACGTTTGGCACATGCAAGATAAAAATGCACTTTGTCACATTAATGATATTTATACTGATAATAATGCAGAATAATTACTGTGTTATAATTGTAGCTGTGCTAGTCTGGGTTGTATTTCTATGGACAATTTTTGAAAACAGTATTGCCTAAATATTGTTTCTTACACTGCTGTCTTTATGTGTACATAAACTGTCCTCAAGGTTACAGCATAGCATGGTTATTTTTGGTATATTATAAGTGTTTTTTTTAATGATTTATTGAACTATTGAAATATATATTTGAAAGATAAACTGGGCTTATCTTACCATACAAATAAAAGAGAAGAGATTTTGACCCACTACCTGTTGTTGTCTGTGAACTAACATTAGCCGCATCCCCACCACCATGCCAAGGCCATTTCAGGTGCATAAATACTAGGAGGACATCCTGGAAGAGATCGGGCTGTGCTATTCAGACAGTCTCCCCTTTCCAAGGGCCTATAGCAGCGCAAGAAGAGTTCTTCAGCTGCTCAGAAAGTGCTGGGCAGACTTTTAAAAATACTCAAATGTAACTTTTGTTTTAAAATATTAGCTGCCCTCAATGTTTTCCTTATGTCTTCTTTCAAACACAGGAAATACAGTGTATCAGAATCAAAATCACCTTTTATTGGGCAAGTTTGAGTCCACAAACAAGAAATTTGATTCTGGTTTCTTTTGCTCTCATAGAACAGGCATTAGAAGATCGAGTTAAAAAACAGTGATAAAGAATTAAAAAATATTAAAATATAGGCCTACACTGGAGTGGGTAAAGTGTTTCATGTTTCACATCATGCATTCGATCCCCAACACCAGGTGACAGTTTGGGTTCATCCATATCAGTGGTATTAATGACATCAGATAGCACATGATAAGGAGACACTATGGGCTCAATGCAGGGCAGGCTAAGTGTCTTCCCAACAACTGACCCCTCTCAGGGGGTCAAGGTGCCCAGTCCTCTCCCCTGCGGTGTTCACCACACTATTCCTAACAACCGATGCCATCATTAGCACGAAAGGACAGGGGGTTGAGCTGAGAACCCAACCCACTTGAGTTTTTTTCACCGCACGGTAAAGAAAGTGAATTGTCGCACCCTAGTGGTAACATTTGATGCAAACGTTTAATAGTTTTCCTAGTATCATAACGCCTATTTGATTCCGTCCGCAGAACACCCAACATTTGAAAGATGAAAGAGTTTATCGTTTATCAGTTCATCAAGGATCTGGGTGCTGCTGCTCTCCGACTTTGTCACTCTGCCTGTATAATCGTAGGGGCTCACCCAAAAATAAACATACAACACACAATATTAAGACATCAGACTAAAAAGTATTTAAAAAATGAGAACAGAAACAGAATCGTTTGTTGCCGTAAACATTAAACTTCATTGTTGCAGCTTAATGCAAATTCGACATGTGCCAAAGCCTGAATAGTAGTGAATTTATTTTAAGTTATAGTAGCAAGGCTGGCCTATGTTGTTATTTCATGTTCATCGTATCAATTGAACATTTTAAAGATTCTTCATTGATCTGATATCAGATTTCGGGCTTCTTTAGGCTGCAGAAAAAATAGGGCACTGTTTTCAAACGTGTGAAATATTATTACGTCACTAGAATGTAACGTAACAGAGACGTTCTACAGCACTTACAATTCGGACACACTGGTTTGATCATTTCTGCAAGACTGTTGCAAACTGAACCACGCTTATTTTGCTGAGGTAAGAAATTCTCTTGTAATTGTTTTCTTTGTTGAGATCTGATATGGATTCTAATATACTGTAGCTGTGTGACAAATAATTGATTTCATAAATGGGATGTAATTACACTTTCCATCAAATGTAGTTTAAAAGTTGTAAAAAAAAAAAAACACTTACAGGCCTGGTCTAGTTTACTTCCTTGAAGTAGTCCAGCTATTGTTTTTAAAAGTAGGCTGTACAGTAGCCAATTTTTTCAGTGATTATATTCCCACCCCTCTCTGTCTCCCTCTTTACAGATTACAGATTCCTGATTTTGTGTTTGTGAGTCATGTCTCCCACTGTGGACATGGTGGGGAGTGACCTTATGGCCCCAAAGCTGCCTGCTGAGGGCAGTAGTGAGATGGCAGTGAAGACACCTGCAGGTAACAGCGAGGCAGGTGATGCCCATACACTGATACAAGACCTTGATAGGAAGGAGGCTGACAAGCAGCAGGAGGAAAAGAGAGGGAGAAAGAAAGACGAGGAGAAGGAGAAGAAGAAAAAGAAGAGAGGCTGGTGTGCCAAACTAATGAGCTGCTTTGTGTGTGGAGGAGCTAGCCAGGACAAGTGGGAAATGTTAGAGGAGGAGAGGCTGAGAGTGCAGGAAAGGATTAGGAAAGCTAGAGAGGCCGACCTGCAGAGATTCCTCAAGTTGCGCAAGGTTAATTTGATGTGTAAACAAGCCTTCAAGCGCATGCAGAGACGCAGGAAGATGGTGGAGGCCAACAAGGAGTGGAGCGCTCTACCCCTGCAGTCAGAGGAGGCTGAGAGGAAAGTCACTTTCCGTGAAGTGGATGCCTGCGATGTGTGGTTCTACCAGGACGAGGCAAACCCAAGGCTTGGTCAGGTGTGGAAGAGGGTACTGGTGGAGATCAGAGGCAATAAGATGGGAAGAGCCCTTCAGGAGAAGTGGGTGGAGGAGGAGGAACAGCTGATGAAGAGGGAGGAAAAGCATATTGCTTCTCAGAGGCAGGAGGCTGTTCGTAGCCAATCGTATTGCTCTAAACTTGTGGCGACCTCCCTGCTGTGCCTGGGCATTGGTGCGTTTGTGTGGTTCCTCCTGCAGTAGAGAACATGGGGCTGGGGAGGAGGGAGAGGGTGGAGGGAGGGGGGTTGGGTGTAATTGGCTAAAAAAAAACACAGGAGACAATCTTTAGAAAATAATCAAAAGGAATAGTGGAGAAATATATTGGCCAAAATTCAAATTTGCACAGTGCCATAAGAGGATGGGTGGGGAGGGGCAATGTGGCAGACAGCGCTGACAAATAAAGAAAATACTACTTTTGGAACATTATGGAGATGAGTTATAGACTGATTTGCAGTGTTAAAGAGGCTAAAGAGTTTTGCCAATGCTTCCTAGATGAGCCAGATGACCTATAGACTACTGCAAACATTAAAAGACTATGGGAACAGGAGAGAAGTGGTGACTAAGGAACAGAAGAAAGAAGGAGAAAGAGAGGAAAGAAGACAAAGGATAGAAAATTAGATTTGTGTAGCACCAATGAAAGGAAAGTGACAGAGAAGGCCAATGTGGAGTAGGCCAGAGAACGCCAATGTGGAGAAGGCCAGAGAAGGCCAGTCCCAGAGAAGGCCAATGTGGAGAAGGCCAGAGAAGGCCAGTGCCAGAGAAGGCCAATGTGGAGTAGGCCAGAGAAGGCCAGTGCCAGAGAAGGCCAATGTGGAGTAGGCCAGAGAAGGCCAGTGCCAGAGAAGGCCAATGTGGAGAAGGCCAGAGAAGGCCAGTGCCAGAGAAGGCCAATGTGGAGTAGGCCAGAGAAGGCCAGTGCCAGAGAATGCCAATGTGGAGTAGGCCAGAGAAGGCCAGTGCCAGAGAAGGCCAATGTGGAGAAGGCCAGAGAAGGCCAGTGCCAGAGAAGGCCAATGTGGAGTAGGCCAGAGAACGCCAGTGCCAGAGAAGGCCAATGTGGAGTAGGCCAGAGAAGGCCAGTGCCAGAGAAGGCCAATGTGGAGTAGGCCAGAGAACGCCAGTGCCAGAGAATGCCAATGTGGAGTAGGCCAGAGAACGCCAGTGCCAGAGAAGGCCAATGTGGAGTAGGCCAGAGAAGGCCAGTGCCAGAGAAGGCCAATGTGGAGTAGGCCAGAGAACGCCAGTGCCAGAGAAGGCCAATGTGGAGTAGGCCAGAGAACGCCAGTGCCAGAGAACGCCAATGTGGAGAAGGCCAGAGAACGCCAATGTGGAGTAGGCCAGAGAACGCCAATGTGGAGAAGGCCAGAGAAGGCCAGTGTGGAGAAGGCCAGAGAAGGCCAATGTGGAGAAGGCCAGAGAAGGCCAGTGTGGAGAAGGCCAGAGAAGGCCAATGTGGAGAAGGCCAGAGAAGGCCAATGTGGAGAAGGCCAGAGGCCAGTGCCAGAGAAGGCCAATGTTGTGTCAAAGAAGCTGAAGTATCTTAGTGATGCTTGCCAGCTAGGTGACCAAATAATTCAAGCAGAAAAGTGCAAAGGACAGATAAAAAGAGGAATACATGACCAAAAAGGAGAGGTCATATTAAGAGCTTAAAAGGACTCAGAGAGGGTAGGCATTGGTAAACAGTCAGATCTAGTTCTATTAGCATGCTTTTACTTTTTAATTTATGCTACACTTACATATTTGATCTCAAATTTTCTTGACCAAAGACAGGTATATAGTACTGTATGCTGATACAAAAAGTTCAAAAAATGACACATTAGAGGTGGAAAAAAGATCAGAATTCAAGACTATCTTTGAAGATTTACTGTGTACTGTGTAACACTATGAAACCATTATCCGACTTTAACTGTCCATGATACATATTTTGCGTGTTAATTCTGTTGGTGATTGTACGTTTGCGTAAAAGGCTTGGTGATGGATGTTCATGAAACCAGTAAAATCACCAACATCTGCTCCCACTCCCATCTCATATTCCTAATCTTGTCTACTGTATTTCCTTCCACAGTGAGCTTTACTCTACTTGAATCGCTGCCAGACAAGATGTGAGGGGGATATGCTCTGGGTTATGGAAGGTGTGTAACACTTGCTAGCTCCTCCCCCTGTCATCCAGGTGGCCCCAGCTCATCAGGAGGAGACCCCCAGCTGTTTTCCACTCAGACAAATGCTGGGCAGATTTAAAATATTTAAATAAATTAAACACTTGATTAAAACACTAACTTGTTGCAGTGTCTTCCTTTTAAAGTATTTTCAAAAAACAAAGAAAAACAGGCCAACAGAAAAACTGTTTATGTGAAATGATTGACTATTAAATTAGAATACAGTAGTCAAAGTGTCAAAAGTAGTCAAATTACCTAATCATTAAGTAATGATAATTAAAGGTAGTGGACCATTATTTGCAATTAATTATTATTTCCTTTACAGTTTCAAATCATTTAGGCTTAAAGTCTGACAACAATTGTTTAGGTCAGTGAGATGATGTCAATTTCCAAGTGGCTTTTTGTGAAGGAATCATGTACACACACTTTACAGTAGGTGGCAGCAGTCAGCTATGGTCTATGGGGTGGGAGACACAGAAACTTCATAATATTGATTTCTAAACTGAATGTGCTTTTTGTTTTCTACACTTAATGTTAAATAGTTCCATTGGACAAGTACGAAAAGTAGGACGTTTGCCAATAGTCATGCGTGTCCACATAAATAAATGCATACAGTATATCGACAGAAGAACGAGAACCATGGGAAACATTAAAAAAGAACTTCAGAATGTAAATGTGGCAAACAAAAAGATGGTAAGAACAATACAACTGAAAATGTTGTTGAGTTAAGAAATGATTAGCCTGTCAGCATGTTTGTAAAGATAGGTTAAATACAGAGAAGTGGTGTAATCTTTGTGGTTGTGAGCCATGATTTTTGTTTATTTAACAGTAATCTCTCCCCTCAACCTCCAACCGCTAATTGTCCCCCCTTGGTGCCATAGTTAGCCATATTCTCTTACCTGCTGTGCAAATTTTGTAAGTGGTGTCATAGCAGTGCAGTTGGGTCAAAGCTTTTAAAATTGTTGTGCAGCGTTAAGGACCATGGTGTGTCAGTAAGGTTACTGAGGTTATCGTTTGGCTGGAAAGCACTGTCCACAACTGTGAGAGTCAGAATTATCTTTTCTCTGAGGAGTTATCTCTGTTTAAACTCTTGAGTAATTAGGCTCTTTTTGTTGACATAATGTGGAAATGAATGTGTGTGTGTGTGTGTGTGTGTGTGTGTGTGTGTGTGTGTGTGTGTGTGTGTGTGTGTGTGTGTGTGTGTGTGTGTGTGTGTGTGTGTGTGTGTGTGTGTGTGTGTGCGTGTGTGCGTGTGCGCCTGTGTGGTGTATGTGTGTGTGTGTGTGTGTGTGTGCCTGTCCTTCATATATAGCAAAGAAGAGGGTATGCATCAGTGAGTTTTAAAAGCAGCTGACATAAATACAACAAGGACAATTTGACTTTAACAAGTGGATGGGCTGATTTCACTGCAAACTTTAATTAAGAAAGTCAGTCCCTTGAGTGTTTGCGTCACTCAAGTGTCCCGAGCAACCCCTCTGCGTAGTTATATACTGCAGTTTCATTATGTTACGCTCTGTCCATGTTCATAAAGGACCCTTCACTTTTGGCCTGCCATATCCTCCATGCTGATGCCCCAGTGACTCTCCCTTGCTTAACTGACGCTGAGCTCACTGCCCGCAGTCGTTGTGTTTGCAGACTTCCCCCATTAAAGATCAGGCTATGAACAGTAAAGTTGTCCGACCCATGAGTCTATTTGTCTCCCTGTGCTTTTTTTTTAATTACTCACAGATGTATAGATCAGTAAATATGCTCTCCGCCACAACAGTGCACCACAATCATCACTACCCCACCCTTACTCCAAAGACGTTCTCTGCTTTGTTCATAATTCGAAGGTGTGATGTGATTGAAATGTCATGTGTTTAGTGTGATTTGGCTTTGTTGTGATATCAGTTTCTAAGATGGATTGTTCTATAGTGAAAGTATTTGATGTCTTTGGAGAGGTATTTTTTTTATCACAGGCCTGCCCACTAAGGGTGTAGGGGTCACAAGGATGGAATAGCAAAGGGTTCTTCAAAAGAGGGCAGAGCCGGCGTCCTCTGATCAGCTGTCAATCATCTCCTCATTGTGACAGTTTCCCTCAGATCTGTGGGCGTGTCCCACTGCGGCGATGGCCTATGAGGTGAAGAGGTCATGGGTCATGCTCACCTTCCCCTCTTCGTCTTCCTCAATCAGAGAGAGCATCATCATCATTCTCCCTCTTCTTTCTCTTTCTCGCTCTTTGTCTTGCCGTGTCTTTTCCTGCAGTGGTCTGTCGCTCATCACGCGTCCCTCTCTTTCTCCCCCTCTCCTTTCCTCTCTCCGTCTTCCCTCCCTCTATGCCTGTCATCACTGGGACCTCAGTGTCCTCCTGACCCCCTGTGGACAACCCCCCCTCCTCCCTCATACACAAACAGACACAGACACACACACACACACACACACACACACACACACACACACACACACACACACACACACACACACACACACACACATACAAACACACACACACACACACACACACACACACACACACAAACACATACACATACACGCACACACACACACACACACACACACACACACACAAACACACACACCTTCTTTAGAGGCTATCAGAGTCATCAGCACCTCCATCAGCAATCTCACTCGTCACCTGGCCCTTTGACCAATCAACTTCCTCCTCTCTGACAGGAAGGACCTGCCCACTGCCCCATCGTGTCTCTGGCTTCAGTCGGACAGTCTCTCTCTCTCTCTCTCTCTCTCTCTCTCTATCTATCTATTTATCAATCTCTCACTCTGTTTGCTGAGAAAGGTTCCTACCTGAATCCTGAGTGTGATGACTCGTAAGCATGTTTAGACAGTAATTATATGCAACTTGTAACTCCTGCATGCTTGCCTTTTCAAACTTTGACCATAAGGGTGCTGTACACAGTGGTGAACAATATGCTTTAAAAAGTTTATTTTTCACCTGATCTGTGCACATGTGGATGTTTTTTTAGCCGATATGTTATCACAGTATGAGAATAAAAGCAATTTGGATTCTCTAAATGCCAGGAAAGTGTATCCCAGTGCTTTAGTTCATATCTCCTATCACCAAAAACAACAACAACAACTGCTCATCATATCACATGTCATTAACACCATCCTCTTAGTAGTAGCTTCTCTGGTTGGTTTTTCCTTTTCTTTAATTCCTAATGATGTTTTCTTTGCACATTTCCACGTCGACAAAAAGTGGTCAGGAAAAGGTGACATGATACACTACCCCACTGCAGCGTCGGCTCCTAATGAACTTTTCGTCATACTTTTCCACACCAAGGAACAGTGGTCAGGAGTAAAGATAGGATAGGATTAACTTTAATACTCCCCCAAGGCAAAATTCAAGTGTTGCTAAGGCCAACATACAGCAACGAGACAGACAAACAGCGGGCCATGCATCAAAACAAGGTACCACATGCAGTAGCAGGACAGTAAAATAATGTCCAGGCAAGTGTGGTACAGTGCACAATCATCAACAAGTAAATTAAAAAGAGGTGATAGGACAGACTGTCCCACTGCCACGTCTGCCGTATCAGACCAGGGTTGGGATACCACAGTGATTCACATAGAGAAACCTTAATGCGCAAACATGGACTTTACGCAAAACAGTAACTCTTATGGACGTGAGCATGTGCGTATGTACTATACGCAAACAAAGCCTGGCATCGCAACTGAGTGACGTGGCAACAGAGACAGAACCCTGCGGTGTGTCGTAAAATTCCGACTCCTGATATCATCGGCTGACTGGGGACATCCGGCAAGCATTCTGGGAAAAAAAAGAACAAAACAGTATATTACTCCACTATCTGAGTGATCAGTGCCTCTGTAATCAGCTTCACTCTGTACTTGGCCCCTCTCCACCAATCAGCTGCCTTCTCTCAGGCAGGAAGTAGCTGTTCCAGTGTGTCTCTGTTTCAGGCTGAGGTTGTGATACTCCAGTGATTCACACAAAAAAAACCCTCACAGGCAAAAACACAGATGCTATGCAAAACAGGGATGCTCACGTGAGCATGTGCGTACAAACTGTAACGCAAACAAATCCTGACGGTGACGCGGCCACTCACTAAGAGAACGCAGCGGTGCGTCACGTAGTTCCGAGCGCCTCCTGACATTACGGGCCCAGTGGCAGCCTCTGGCGAGCATGCTGGGAAAGTCTTAGGAGAACAAAGCGATATATTAGCCCTGCGAGTGCATCATCAAACTGTCACAGGGGCTCACTGGGCAAGAGAACACATGCACTCAAGAGCCAGGCTGAGTGGGAGTGGGGTGGGGGGTGGGGGGTGGATGGGGCTTGGGGGGGACGAGCAGGAGTAAACTGGGCCAGAAGGGGAGGTCGAGTACCCTCTCTTGAGTTGCTTAACTTGCAGTAAATTACAAGGCAGCCCACAACAGACTAATGGAGCTGGCAGACAGCACAGGCTCAAAGTCGAGCACTCAGGCATTGCCTGGCATTGGGATGGAAACTCTATGGTTTTACTCCTCCCTCCCTCCCTCTCTCCCTCTCTTTCTCCATCCCTTCTTTCCCCTCTCCCTCTGTCTCTCTTTTCCTCTCCCTCTCTCTCTCCATCCCTTCTTTCCCCTCTCCCTCTGTCTCTCTTTTCCCCCTTTTCTGTCTTTAATTCTTTGTCTTGCTCTTTCTTTCTCTCTCTCTCTCTCTTTCTCTCTCTCTCTCTCTCTCTCTCTCTCTCTCTCTCTCTCTCTCTTTGTCTCTCTCTCTCTCTCTCTCTCTCTCTCTCTCTCTCTCTCTCTTTGTCTCTCTCTCTCTCTCTTTGTCTCTCTCTCTCTCTTTGTCTCTCTCTCTCTCTCTCTCTCTCTCTCTCTCTCTCTCTCTCTCTCTTTGTCTCTCTCTCTCTCTTTGTCTCTCTCTCTCTCTCTCTCTCTGTCTCTCTCTCAGTCTTCCCTCTAAACTGTAAGCAGCTGTAGTCTGATAAGAGCCAGCATGGTGACGAAGTGTTTATAAGGTGAGAGTGAGAAAAACAACACGAGTGTTTCAGGAACCCGAAGGAATGTGGGTGTACTTGTGTGTGTGTGTGTGTGTGTGTGTGTGTGTGTGTGTGTGTGTGTGTGTGTGTGTGTGTGGGTGTACTTGTGTGTGTGTGTGTGTGTGTGTGTGTGTGCGTAGGCATGTGTGTTTTTCTTTATTTTGAAAAAGCCGGATCTCAGGAAGAGGACAGCAGTGGGCACAAGCATCCTGGCATGCCTTGCGTTTACGGGACGGTGGTTACGAGATCTGGTCCGCTGGAGGCCACTGTGGTTTTGGAGAGAAGTGGGAGGGGTAGGGGCGGGTATGGGGCATGAGTCAGACGACCGGACAGCACAGTCTGCAGCCCCCGTTCCGGCAGGGGGACTTGTAAGAATAAAGAGGGAAAGAGAGAGGGCAAGCAAACATGTCCCTTTAGGATGACCCTTCTAGCCCTCCTGAGCTGGTGTTGTGTTTCTCCAGGGTCTTCGCAGGGTCAGGCGAGTGGCCATTGGGCCAGCGGTCACTCTTGACAGGGGTGGAGAGGGTGGGGTTGAATGGATGGTCAGTCTGATGGAAGTGAGGAGTAAGGGGTGGTTGGGGGGGGGGGCGGGGTAATGATGTAGGCAGAAGGGCAGGCGCCGTCATCACTCTTCAGAGGGGACTCATTGCCCGAGGGGACCCAAGTGGCCCCCTAACCCCCTCTAGCCCTGGCCATAACCCTCACCATCACACACTCCCCAAACTAACCTCCAGCTCACCATCACACACTCTCCCCTAACTAACACCCAGCTAACCATCACACACTCTCCCGTAACTAACGCCCAGCTCACCATCACACACTCTCCCCTAACCCCCAGCTCACCATCACACACTCTCCCGTAACTAACGCCCAGCTCACCATCACACACTCTCCCCTAACCCCCAGCTAACCATCACACACTCTCCCCAAACCCCCTCTAGCCCTGGCCATAACCCTCACCATCACACACTCTCCCCTAACTAACCCCCAGCTCACCATCACACACTCTGCCCTAACCCCCAGCTCACCATCACACACTCTCCCCTAACTATCCCCCAGCTGACCGTCACACTCTCTTCCCTAACCCCCAGCTCACCATCACACACTCTCCCCTAACTAACACCCAGCTCACCATCACACACTCTCCCCTAACTAACCCCCAGCTCACCATCACACACTCTCCCCTAACCACCAGCTCACCATCACACACTCTCCCCTAACTAACCCCCAGCTCACCATCACACACTCTCCCCTAACTAACCCCCAGCTCACCATCACACACTCTCCCCTAACTAACCCCCAGCTGACCGTCACACTCTCTTCCCTAACCACCAGCTCACCATCACACACTCTTCCCTAACTAACCGCCAGCTCTGGCCATAACCCTCACCATTATACACTCTCGTGCATACATCCCATGTCCCCACACATCCCACACATCTCGCAGACATGCGTACATCTGGTGAGTGTATTAAGAAATTTCAATACACACACACACACACACACACACACACACACACACACACAAACACACAAAATCCCAACATTTCTCCAAATAAAAACTCCCATACCCAGTGGGCCATATACCTGTTACAACACAAAGAGCACATTCAGAGTTGTATGCCAGGATCTGTATGAGATTGATTCCAAACATTTTGCAGCTGCCTTGTTTCTCAGGTTGCCTGGACAACCATGGGCCGGTGATTACCCAAACACTGAAGAGCTGTATTAATTCCACACGGCTCTGCTAGAGCGTCCGTGCGTCTGATAAACAAACAACGGCATGACTGTCCACTCCAGTGCCAGAGCATGTCAGCCGAATGTAGAACAGGTCTGGTACTGATTGGTGTTGGAGCTGTTTCAGCATCAGCTGTTCCCACTCAAAAGTCTTTAACCTGCAGGCAACGAATGCACTTTGCCCCCTTGGAATCATGTTCCATTACTGTGTTATTTTAATGTGTCTGGGAGTCCTGGTAAATAAGGATGTGTTGTTTATGGTTTATTTTTTTGTGAATTACCATAAAAATTCAACAGCCAGGAATATGTACTTACGTCACTCATTGAGAAATATTTCCGAACTGAAGGTTTTGTTTCCTAAAGCTGTGAAATGTGTGAAAATCTCACTTGCAATTACCCTTAAATGAACAGTTTACTTACAAACATTCAAGGTGCAAAACAAAGGAGTTAACTTGAATTTCAACTTGGCAAATTTAGGAGAGAGCCATCAAAATGGAGGAACTAATAACTGCCCCTGCATTGTTTCAGATTATCCATTTGTGAAATGTTGCTTACATATCCAGTAGAGCTAATATGACCTATATTAGTTGTGGAACATATGTAATTTACAGTTTAAATGTGAAATAACTTAGCCCTTCATTCTGGCACAACTATTTGGAAATAAGTCAGAAACGCCGATATCCGGTAAAGGAACACTGTGGTGGCCTTGATCCCACTCCACAGTGCGTCACTGATTGGACGATGTGCTGGCAGAGGATATCTGATTGGCCGGCCTAGTGGAGTCCTGACATAGACCCCGCCCTGACCTTTGGCTACAGTTTAATCTGCCCGGGGGGTCAAGGAAGGGTCGGCTGCATGGTAATTACTTCCTCCTAATAAAAGTTTGATGTATAGCCGCGCTGATATGCTCTGCTGGTGACCACTGCATCACCCGGGGTTAGGTTCCGCTGGCCTAAGTCCAGCCTAAGATGTTGGGCTCTTGGTAAGAGTGGGTGTCTCACTGAAATCTCTGTCTTTCAGTCTGTCTGTCTCTTTCTGTCTGAGTTCAATTCACTTAAATGTTAAAACGCGTTATCATCATGACAAAGTAATTGCATTGCCAAAGCATAACATTTTAAAACTTTACAGGATACAGTAAACATATTTTAACATATACTAAACATATGAACATCTCTCTCTCTCTCTTTCTCTCTCTCTATCAGCTAACTATGAATGAAACATCCTGTGCAAACATACTGTGCAGTGTCACTTTAGAAAGTTGTTCATCTTTTAGTCTTGGACACGAAACCAAATTGCACAACTTGCATTTGTGTGCAATCAGGTCTTGCTATGTTCCTTGTTTTTTCATAATATTTTTTCCCTGTATTTGTCAGTGTTGGGCAATCTAAATGACTGCAAAATAGTAATCAACTAAACGTTTCTTTTTCTCAAGGACAGAGCTGTGCTTAGTAATCTGTAAGTATTTATTTTGTGCATGATAGTGAATTAGGTGTGCGGAAGAGAGGTTCACTATGGTGTGACTTACACATGGGTGTCGAGACTTCTTCTGACAGAAGTTGGTGTCACCCTGTGTAGTCATCCCAATTTAAAGTGGGTAAACAATGAAAGTTTAATCTTTCATCACACACCTGTTAATGCATTCCTGTGTCCTCACTTGTCATTCATAAGGAAGGATGTTGATGACTCTGCTCAGAAAACGTTGTGTTCAGTCATGCATATACATTGACGCTGGTGGTAATGTAATAGCTTTGTACTGTGGGTAAATAATTCCAACATTGCATCAGGCACGCGTCATTTTCCCATAATTGTACACATTTGCACACACATACACACACACAGACACATACTCTCACACACTTTTGCACGTACACACAGACGGCTCTGATGTACTTGTGTCTGGAGTGTGTGCTGTCAGGGTGATAAAGTTTTATGGCTTGCTAGAGAAAGCTCTCAGTGTGCATGGTGCCTGTGGCCGGACTTAAGGAGACTGGTTCCAGACTCATCACTGAGGAATCTTCCCTCAGTCAGTATACAAGCAGACAACCTTATGCCGTAGACACAAAGAGAGCTCTCACAGACAGAGGGGAGAGAGCGAGAGACAGAGAGAAAGAGAGAGAGACAGAGGGAAAGAGAGAGAGAGAGAGAGACAACAGACAGATGAATAGACGGACGGATAGACAGACAGACGGACAGACAGACAGATAGAGACAGAGACAGACAGACAGACAGAGACATAGACCTATACAGAGACAAAGAGGGAGAGACAGACAGACAGAGAGAGACTTGTAGAGTATGCTAGACAATAACATCTATGAGAGAACACAGCGTACAACAGCAACCAACCTTGCACCACAACAGAAACACAAACACAACAGAACCCTTATGGGGGGGCAGAGGAAGACAGAGAGACAGAGAGAGAGAGAGACAGACAGAGAGGGAGAGAGAGAGAGAGAGAGAGACAGAGAGGGAGCTTGCTAGACAATGACATCTGTGGGAGAGTTTCTGCAAAACCACACACTGTACGTTTTACTGTCCTTCTAACATCGTCTGTTGCTGGAATTGCTTCGGCAAGCTTGAGTCTTTGTTTCATGTCAACTGTTACTGGAACTAATTAGAGACCAAGCAAAATATATTGAGGCACAAGTCCACAAGTGAGTTGGTGAAATGTTGCTTATTGTTGGCTTTGTCCTGTTACTAATTTCTCTGACAGAAGTATGTACCCCTTCATTACTGAAAAATGACAATACTATGGCCAGGCTATTAATACTTCAGAAAGTAAAAGGGAAATGTTTAATCTGTACAAATCAACAGGTTTTAACATGTTTAAATTGTACTATTGTAACAACACAATAACACGCTCTAGCACTGCAATAAAAGCAATTTGACATGCAGATAACTCTTTCTAAATTAGAACTTTTGAGAGTAAATAAGTCAGTGAGAGAGAGAAAGAGAGAGAGAGAGAGAGAGAGAGAGAGAGAAAGAGAGAGAGACAGACAGACACAGAGAGAGAGACAGAGAGAGAGAGAGAATTTTGAGACGCATACTGTAGTTGCTGTGATTTTTCTCTCCAGTAGGTGGCATCACACTGACATGTTTGGGCTGACAGTCCCCTAATCCAGTCTGTGTGAGAGGGAAAGAGAGAGCCTGAGCTCAGCCGTGGCCTCCTGTGGCCTTCCTGTGAACTCCCCTTAGCCAGTGAAAACTAAAATGTTTGTCTTTGTGCAGGTTTCACAGTTAAAACCCAGGTGGTTCCAGTGGCTGTGTACACTCCTGTTGAACATCACCAGGACAGTAAAAAATGGTCACTGATTTTAGTACTGGGAAGTTGAACGCCATTTCCATGCTGGTGGAGGAGGTTGAGGAGGGACACAAATACTTTTGGCTTTCATCTTCACAACAAACTGGACTGGAAACACAATACTGATGCTGTTTGCAGAAAGGCTCCCTTCTTGGGGAAGTATGGGATATTAAGTCCGTATTATCTGTGATGGAAAGGGTTATTGTCTTTGCAACCATCTGTTGGGGCAAACATCAGTGTGCATCAGTTCTCTCTCTCTCTCTCTCTCTCTCTCTCTCTCTCTCTCTCTCTCTCTCTCTCTCTCTCTCTCTCTCTGTCTCTCTCTCTCACCCCCCCAAAGACACACACACACACACACACACACACACACACACACACACACACACACACACACACACACACACACACATACACACACACAAACACACAGACACACAATAGGTACACACCACAAATGCAGAGTTGCAAAGACATATTGCTCTCAGCTGTGGGGAAAACAACAGTGACATCCTACTCCTCATGGGCCACTGGGGGAACAATGGCTGTGCCCAAACACTGTTGAGAAAGAAGCACAGGACAGGTGTTAACAAAACAGCTGTGCAGAGAAAGACTAAGTGTGTGTGTGTGTGACAGAGAGAGAGAGAGAGAGAGAGAGAGAGAGAGAGAGAGAAAGAGAGAGAATAGGGAGGGACTAGAAGAGAGAGACACACACAGACAGAGGCAGTGAGAGAATAGGGAGAACGACTAAGAAAGAAACGAGAGAGAGAGAGAGAGAGAGAGAATAGCGAGGGTGTGGGAGAGAATGATGGTGGGAGGAAAAAGGAGAAAGGGACAGTGGAGAGATGGGGGCATCTGTTTCCCCCAGCGAGACACCTGGAAGCAGAACAAACGTTTATAGGAGTGCTGGACACAGAGGAGGGAAACTTCAACTGTGACTTCCTGTAAAAAAGAATGCCATTTCCTGTGGATTTGGGAAGTCATTTGTGGACCTCCGCAGTGACAGCACCTGATGATAGCATCTATGGGAACCATCAGGCCTGCTAAGCCAGCAAAGAAGACCTCAGATACTGTTAAAAAAGTATAAAAAGTAATCACTTATATTTTAGTTAGTATTTAGTATTTAGTTTTAACCATTATAAACAGTGAAAAACTGAAAAGCTGTTTCAATTAAATAATAAAATGGAAGAATAAAGAATAAGTAAGGAAGTAAGCAACAAGCAAGCAAGTAAATAAATAAATAAATAAATAAATAAATAACAAATAAATAAATAAATAAATAAATAAATAAATAAATAAATAAATAAATAAATAAATAAATAAATAAACTGTTTATAGGTGACAGCAGGCTGCCACTTTACTTTAAATGCAATGTTTATAAAGGGCTGCTTCAAAACAGCTTCAGCATTAACAGCAACACTGCTTACACCATGTGCTTCTTGTGTTCTTTTTAGTAAATGTGTGTTTTTTAGTAAGTAGTGAAATGTTTGTGTTCAAATACTATTGAAATTTGAATGAAACAACATCATCATTCATTCTTTATTCTTTATCAACATCCATCTCTTTATTCAAACAACATAAACCATCATTGAAGCCCTAACCAGAAAAACTCACAATGGGTGCCATGATGTTGTCAGATCTGCAGACAGTGGAGTCTAGACAAAGGCATAGCATGCTGTGATTCACATGCACTTTTAATTGCATCTGTTGCATATGTATAAAATCCAGACAAAACCTTCACTAAGAAGCAGCTGGTCTTTGCATAAGTTACATTACATTTAGCTGACGCTATTATCCAAAATGACTTACAGTGAATTAGGTACAGGACAGTCCATGGAGCAATGTGGGGTTAGACACCTTGCTCAAGGGCACTTCAGCCATGGAGGAGAGCACTACTTATTCTCTGCCCTACCCACATTCCTCCTACTGGTGCAGGCTTCAAACCTACAACCCTCCAATCCCAAGACCAACTCCCTAACCATTAGGCCACAGCTGCCAAGTTACATGCTGCAACCACCTCCTAGACCATGGGACTTGCCTGCACTGATGAAACACAATCAAAATAAATGGAAGTGAACTTTTATCTAAAGTATACAGTGCTGTGATTTGGCCGTGTAGGTAGGGAAAGGAGGAAGGAAGATAGACGGTTTTGTCAGTATGTGTGTGTGTGTGTGTTTGCGCGCATGTGTGTGTGTTTGTGCGTGTGTGTGTGTGTTTGTATGTGCGTGCGCGCATGTGCGTGTGTCTTTGTTCGTGTGTGTATGTGTGAGTGTGTGTGCATGCGTGTGTGTGTGCGTGCGTGTGTGTGTGTGCATGTGGGTGTTTTTGTGTGTGTGTGTGTGTGTGTGTGTTTGGGGAGGGGTGGGGGCTAAGGGTGGTTGGGGGGTTCGGAGGTGACGACTTCCTCATTTGTTTATACTTCTCACACACTTTTCTTCCTGCCTTGGCTGCATTTAGACTTCCTTTTCCACAGTCTATTTCTGAGTCCTGTTTTTCCCCCTAGCCATGTGTGTAGGGGGGCTACTGTGTGCATGTGTGTGTGGGTGTGGGTGTGTGTGTGTGTGTGTGTTTGTGTGTGTGTGTGTGTGTGTGAAGTGCATGCAGAAGCGGGATGCAGGGAGAATGGCAGCAGGTGCTTTTGAAAACAATACCCCCACTGCAGGTGCCAAAGTGCTCCATTCGAAGTGTGAATGAATGTAGTAGACCATCACACACACACATGCTATCAGACACACACACATATATATACACACACACACGGACTCTTCCCCTCTCTCTTTTTCACACATTCACACGTACAGACAGCTGAGGGCTCACGGCCACGTTCTCACTGCTGCCCTTTCCCCAGTGAGCGGCTGTGACACGGAAGCACTCCGTGCGCCTCACACACACACATCCAGGTCGCGCCAACCGTGAGAAATCATACGCTAGTTGTGCAAATGTTCAAGCATACATACAGACAGACAGAGAGACAGACACACACACACACACACACGCACATACACACACACACACACACACATCCAGGTCGCGCCAACCGTGAGAAATCATACGCTAGTTGTGCAAATGTTCAAGCATACATACAGACAGACAGAGAGACAGACACACACACACACACACACACACACACACACACACACACACACACATGCACACACACACGTATATGTACGTGCACACACTGTAATGTTGTAATGCAATGTTCAAGCATATATACAGACAGACACACACACACACACACACAACGCACACACATTCTAAGTGCTGCTTTAATGTGAACCCACTGATCATAATTGAAGCGTCCACACGAAAAAACAGGCATAGTCACAGAATCACATTTTTCATGTTACTCCCCTATCAGTTGCATTGAAACCCCAGCTTTTTCAAAAGTAGTCCTCTCAATAAACGAGCATAGTCTCGAGCTAGAAGCATTGTAAAATAGCATTTACCGATAAAATCAAGTAAAAAATGACATTTGTAATGTAATAAATGACATTTTCTCAGTTTCTGCATTTTGTGACTGTGCCCGTTTTTCTCATGGACTCCTTAATTGTCAGTATATTAAATAGTCATATAATTGTATGAATTGTACATGTCAACGCAAATTAATAACACAATAGATGCAACCCCCCAAAAAGCCATGATCTATTTTTTAAACAGTTTAAAGTACAGTTGTTACCAGTTCAAAATGCTCATTTCACTCACGCAATCCGTGATTCACACATAATAATGTAATTGATTTAACGAAGTCTCAGATTCCACTGGCACAATGTTATGTGGATTCTTTAAATCAATACCTTATGGCACTTCAGCAGGAACAACTCTATTGAAATGTCTTCCATAGTGACTAATCGGACTCTCACATCTGCATGGGGGGATTTTCGCACTCTCCTCTCTGCCCGTGAGGAGTGAGGTTGGAGGGGCATCTGGCACGAAGCTGCCCCTCTTCTCCTCAGTCGTTCCTTCACTCTTTCCTTTGCTGGAATGCTTTGGGATCATTTTCTGGTTGCATGATTTTTAGCCCAGCTTTGACTCATGCAACTAATGACATGACATTCTCTCAAAGAATTTCTGGGCCTCAAAATTGGTTGGTTTGTCTAAGTGTGAACAGTCTCTTCTTTGTTTCTTGGGTTTGTTTTAGAAGGCACAGACCAAGTTGTAGTAGTAATGCATGTTTAAATCTATCTATCTATCTATCTATCTATCTATCTATCTATCTATCTATCTATCTATCTATCTATCTATCTATCTATCTATCTATCTATCTTTCTATCTATCTATCTATCTATCTATCTATCTATCTATCTATCTATCTATCTATCTATCTATCTATCTATCTATCTATCTATCTATCTATCTATCTATCTATCTATCTATCTATCTATCTATCTATCTATCTGTCTGTCTGGCTGTCTGTCTGGCTGTCTGTCTGGCTGTCTGTCTGGCTGTCTGGCTGTGTCTGTTATTCTACACTGATGTCTGCAAACTCCCAAATTCCCTCTTGTAAGACTGCAATCACCCAGGTAACTAGAAAGAGTGAAAAAGCCATTTGCATCAAGTTGCCATTTATTTTCATGTCAGTTGTTGATGCATGGCACCAACACAGTTAACCGTTGCATTTTCAAGTGGTAAAAGTGTATTTTATGAGTAACCGCCAATGACAGCACGAAGAACATAATGTAAAATAGAAATGCTCATGTAGCGACAAGAGGCAGGGGCTGTTGCTCGCCTACTGTAATTTAGTTTCAGTTATATGCATTCAGTTATATCCTACCTGATTCCTCCCTGATTTTTCATCTTAGCTCTTACCCATCTTACATGATTATGATCCCACTTGATTTAACAAGTTTGAATTTTTACAGCTCTGGTGTCACTTATTCACGGCCCCTTTGATTATTATGTCTGCTCACACAAGTCTCGCTAAACACATATATGAAAATCATAAACACAAACCTATACATTCTAGTAAAAATGATTGTGGCTGAGTCAATGAGTACAAAATGGCAAAATACTACAGAAAATCTCTTAATTGCCTGTGGAATTCCCGTACTTTCAAGAGGCGTTATATACATGCAAACATATACACACACACACACTTGCACACACACACACACACACACACACACACACACACACACACACACACACACACACAATCATCACTGTGAATCAATATGTGCGTAAATCGTTATGTGAAGTCGGTAAACAACGTGTTCGTGGGAAGCCCCTTTAGCCCCTGATGATGTCATTACATCTACTGTTGCCAAATGTCCTGTGAATCTGGACCCTACTTTCCCATGTACACAGTGCGTGTACAATGCTGTCTATTGCAATCGAGACGTTGCAACATCAGTATTACAAATTGACAAGGAAGTAGGTCAAACATTTTTTTTTTTTGCTGATGACTGTGATTGCTATCTGCAACAAGAATCCATGTCTAGAACTATATTGCAAATTTTGTGTTTTTTTCTATCAAGTAAAATTGTTTACCTAGTTTAGTTTAGTTTAGTTTAGTTTAGTTTAGTTTAGTCAAGGCCTGGTCCAAGCCATGGACCATGTGCAGAACGACCCTAATTTGCATCTGTGTAATTTGCAACTAAAATGATTGTGAAATTGTTAAATGTTGTCGCTGATAACCCAAATCAAACATATATCAACAACAACCAGTCCGAGTGTGAACATGCAAAAAGAAAAAGAAATAAAAAGCAGACCTCCAAAGTAGCATTCATGGGAAACATGTGTGTGGCATCAGTGCCTTCAAATTATAAACTATTGTGTTTGCCGTGTCTACAGTATGTAGGACTTTTTTCATTTGGTAAACAACAGAGACAAAAAGAGACAGAACTAACCGAGGGTCCTTTGTGAGGGCACGGCCGCGCTCAGCCGAAAAACTTTCCCCGCGTTCCCCTCCCTCTCGCTAAGACGCAGCCGTGGCCCCTCGCTCAGACGCAAAAAAGCCGACCCGTCTGCACAGATGTTCATCTTC
The DNA here is from genome assembly GCA_027475355.1 of Coilia nasus. Classification (NCBI taxonomy): domain Eukaryota; kingdom Metazoa; phylum Chordata; class Actinopteri; order Clupeiformes; family Engraulidae; genus Coilia; species Coilia nasus. Next base: position 15,969,740 of record CM050218.1, on the reverse strand, counting down.
ACGATCATTTTCTGCATCTTTGGAGAACATAAATAGTTTACCCAGTGACACTTGTGGCCAGCCTACCAAAAAAAAAAAAGAGAAATGACAGCCAAGAACCCGTGTTCCCTGCCCAAAGCTCTTTTGTCTGTGAGGCCAATTAAAACGTTATTTTCACCCAGGGTTCTGTAAACCCGTTCGCCATCCCGCATCCCGCCTCTTATTTGGAGTCGAGGCAGAGTGGTGGCGGTGGCGGCGGCGGTGGTGGTGGCGGTGCTGCTGCTGGTGGTGGTGGTGGTGGGGGCTTCGTTAAGGGTTTTTAGCGGGGGTAAACTTAACACTCTGACCGCTTTGTGGCCCTCGCTGCCCCGAGTCTCCTCACCCGCCACACAGACACTAATTACTGGCCTGGATGTTTGTGTGTCTGCAGGATCCTCCAGCGACAAAACAAAACAAAACAAAAAAAAGAAAAGAAAACCACAACAAAAAAGTTTCCCCCTGTTTTTGCAAAGCTCTGATGTTATTTATAGACCTGTTTATTAGTCGCCAGAGAGAGGGAGAGAGAGCAAGGGGGAGCGTGAGGGAGAGAGAAAGAGAGAGAAAGAGAGAGAGAGAGAGAGAGAGGGAGAGAGAGAGAGGAAGAGAGAGCAAGGGGTAGCGAGAGGGAGAGAGAAAGAGAGAGAGAGAGAGAAAGAGGGAGAGAGAGCAAGGGGGAGCGCATGAGAGAGAGAGAGGGAGAGCAAGTGGAGAAAGAGAGGGAGAGAGAGAGAAAGAGAGAGAGAGAGGGAGAGAGAGAGGAGGAGAAAGAGAGAGTGGGGGAGAGAAAGAGTATGGGGAGAAGGAGCTAAGGGGAGGAGGGAGAGCATGAGTGTTTGGAAGATAAACCGAAAAGAGGTACTCGCTGATACAATAAAAAAGTCTGTACGCTGTTTGTCCATTTGCTGTGTTCCAGACTCCTTTTACTGCTTCCTGGCGAGCGATGGCAAACTGAAACTGGTGGCACTGTGCCTCAGTACTGCGGTGTTGGCTTGGAGGGAAAAACACCCGTAGTGAAAGTATGTGAAAAGTTGTACGATGTTTTGGAGACGGCAGTTTTTTCCCTTTCGTTTAAGTTGCTTTTTTTCCCACACGCCACGCCACAATTTCTTGTGTTTTTTTACACCTCAGTTATCCACCCTGTACAAGTCCAACCCATGAAAATGTGAAAGGGTAATGATGATGATAATAGATTATATAAAACAAATAGTAAACAACCCAAGACATGATGACTATTTATCATGCTCACAGTATCCCTGTGACACTTGGCTGTGTTGTTCAAATGCAGGCCTGGTTTCAATGTGACCATAAGCGTAATCGGCTGTGGTGTGTTTAGAAAAGGCAGCACATGCACTGACAGCAGATACATTGGAATCTTACTGTAAAGGTTCCACAAACAAAAATATCCACCGGATTTGTAAGTGTGTATGATGTCACTACGCCAAGCCACCATATTTGGACAAAAAAAGCCTTGCAGGTCCAATCCAAAAATACATCACAATGTCCCAACAGAGATGTGACTACCTGGCTTACCATCAACCATGCATGACACACTGAAACGTGTCACAAGCCACAGAGCGGATGAGCCTCTCAATGGCGGTAACTGTCCCGCTCCTACCCACAATCCTCCGAGAGAGTTGCTTCATTACCGCAGGGCCTGAAGTCATGGCTGGTAGGGAGCCTCTGAGGCCCACCGCTTAAGCCTGGGGCTTGAGTTCTGGTCACCCAGGGGATACTCATCACTTCCTTTGGGGAGATACTGTACGCCTTAAAAAAGGCTTGACCAGGTGTGGTGGCTTGGATCCTTGGTCTAAAACAGGAAAGCCACGTACTATAATTATGAGTTTTAAGCGCATACGTGAAAGAATACCATGATGGAGTAACGTGTGTTGTGCATGCATGCCCGCATGCCTGTGTGGAGGGGCGAGGGGTTGTTGTTGGTGGTGACGGGGCTGTGGGTGTGTGTAGTGGGTGTACGATCACAGGACGACAGTGACAGTTGCTGCTTTTCAGCAACTTTGGCGGTATGCGCTCGCTATTTCGACTATGATCTCAATGGCCCTTCAGAACCGTGACTCATGAAACAGAGATAGTGTCAGTGCTTGTATGTTGCATGTAGTTAAAAAAACACAGACATGATTATATGTGCAATGTGTTATTAACACTTCCGCTTGCGTGCATGTGTGTGTACTTTACGTGTGTGTGTATTAATATTTCCGTGTGTTTTCAGTCAGTGTTGTATTCATCATGCGACTTTTTTTCTCCTTTTTTCTCAAGGCTACTCAGGGCTCCAGGTGCCTGTTGTCAAATTCTGTTTTATTCAAAAAGACAAAAAAAGAAGGAAGGATGTCGTGTTTTCACGGGAAAGAATGGATATATTGTATTTGGGTTTCACACACACACACACACACACACACACACACACACACACACAGGACATCAGGAACGTTTCACACACTTTTTACCCCCTTGACAGTCTTTTGGCCTTCACCTGCACCCCTTAAATGTTTTTTTTTTTTTTTTTTTTTTTTTTTTCTTCCAAAGGTGGCCATGCTGCTTTAGGTTCTTTGGAAGACACATGATGTAGACGTTCAGTCCAAAGATGCTGTGTGCCTTTACACTGAGACTTCACACAGAAGGAGTTCAACACTCCATGCCTGTTCCTAATCTGTCATTCATTACCATTCTACAGTATGGCTATCTTATCCCATCTATTCTATCCCATAGTAGTTTTGTGGTTTTTATTAGTACATAATTCATACTTTATATTTTGCGCTGTGTGCACCTTGACGGGAAGCTTTACATCTCATTGTACTGTGTATAACGACAATAAAGGCTTTCTATTCTATTCTATTCTATTCTATTCTATTCTATTCTATTCTATTCTATTCTATTCTATTTATCTCTCTTACTTAGTTCCCTTAGTTCCCACATTCTTCGTCTCCACTCACTCATTTAATCCCCCTTTATTTTTCCCAATCTCTCTCTCTGTCTCTTGCACTCTCTTTCTCTCCCTCCCTCCGTTCTGCTGGAATTATGAAACATGTTTTGATGGTGTATTGATGTGAAATTGTATGATATTGTACTGATAAGCCCTTTTGCTCTCTCTCTCTCTCTCTCTCTCTCACTCTCTCGCTCGCTCCCTCGCTCTCTCCATTCTGCTGGAATTGACATGATGTTGACATGTTTTCATGGTGTATTGATGTGAAAGTGTATGCTATTGTGATATTGTACTGATAACCCCTTTGTTCTCTTTCTCTCTCTCTCCCCCCTTCTCTCACTCCTTCTCCTTCTCTCTCTCCCTGTCCACACTCATTCATGAACACTCATTACCATCATGATCCTGGAGAGCCCCTTGGCTGCCTACCCAGCTGTGCCAGCAATTAACCACAGCTGCTTTCCACACCAGCTGCCAGCGCTGGTTGCCAGTCACTCAGCGTGACTCACGTTCTTCACGGTATCGCAGACGATGGGGCAACGCAATTGCTGCCTGAGTCTGATTCCACCTTTAATAATTAGCCATACCAACGCCTGAAGAGTGTATTTATGGCACTCAGCAGTCTTGGCATTCCCCAGATTTGTCAGCAGTTTATGCTCCAGCTGATGTCACACATCCTTGTTCTTAGTAAAAGGTGATTAGTCACCTGCAAGTGGCCCAAGCCAGACATGGAGACGACTTTGTCTCTGGCTCAAGCAGACAGCAACCCCCGCCAAATACCTCACCACCCCACAGCCCCCACTCCTCAGACAGTACACTGTAAGTGACAACACACTCTCACACACACACACACACACACACATGCACACACAAACACACACACACATACACACACACACACTAATACACACACACACACACACAAACGCACACACACATACACACACACACTAATACACACACACACACACACACACACACACACACACATACACATACACACACTAATACACACACAGACACACACACACACTAATACACACACACATACACATACACATACACACATGCACACACATACACATACACGGCGTAGACCAAACACTCACATGGGGAGCGTGAGCGTCAATTGTTTACAGTGTGCGAGGTGTGTGTGTGTGTGTGGGGTGGGGGGTGAGTGTGCTCACGAGTGGGAGGCTGTTTACAAAAAGCCAACGGAAAAGCACAGAGCATCAATCAGCGTGGCGCTGGGGGCTTCATTTGTTTTGATTGGTCCAGTCGCATCCGTGCCGACGTCGGGGGTTTTTTCTTCCTGTTAATCAGGCCTGCTGGTGACCAACGGAATTTTGAATAAGCCACAGAGCTACGTAGAAAAGGCCAGCGATGCTATCCAAGATACTTCCTGAGAATCTCAGTGGCTCATAATGAGGAAGAGTGGTGATTGGAGGCTGTTTTTTTTTAACTTCACTTGTTTCCTTTGAGCACTATGGTGTACTATATGTAATAACACTGTAACACACACACACACACCAATCTTGAAATGTATTATTTTACAGTACAGTATTCTGTATAATATGTGTATTTTACACATTTTACATACACAAGATAAAAAAGCTATCAAAACACACACACACACACACACACACATACACACAGTCACACACACACACATACACACACACACACACGCACACACGCACACACACCCACACACACACATACACGTGCCCCTGGTAAAGCTACACATATGAGCCACACATTTTTCCACTAAAGTAGGAAAACCAGACAACTGGTGATTTGTTGTTCCCACTAATCTAACAGTGTTTTTCTTAGTTATTTTGTTGTTACTGATAAAGCATTGCGATGCATTTTCGACAGGTTAGAGTTGGAGGTGGGTTTGGTCTGGGCACAGTTTAGCATTCTTTAGTTATATTATAATGGAAGTCACTTGAAGTATCCCATAAGGGTAGAAATACACACAACACACACACACACACACACACACACACACACACACACACACACACACACACACACACACACACCTCTTCCCGGCATCCCCGTGGGGCAGGATTAGGAAAGCGTGGTCGTCCACATTAGCGGGGCATCCATGACCCCGGGGTGGCTGGAGCTGTGATTTAGAGAGCAGAGCTGCGGATGAGAGTGACTAGGGTTTGGGACAAAATTCCACTTTTCAACAACTCATCCCCCATCAAGGCCAGCCTGACAGGGGCCACCACTGAAACACATAACTCTCCACAGACGTGATCAAGAAGCCACTCGGCCTGCGACCACACACACACACACACACACACACACACACACACAGTTATACACACATACACACATGCACACACAGACTCACAAACACACACCAGCAAAAAAAAAAAGAAACGATGAAGAGATGAGAAAATGAGAGATAAGGAGACATAAAAAGATATTACCTGCTGAGGAAGAGAGTTGTGAGATTTATATTTAGGTCATGGTGAGGGGAAGGAAAGTAAAATTAGAGGAATGATCAGGTCTTGACTAACAGCATTACTTGTCACTGTATATAAATACAAAGACAGACACAGAGACAGATCAAATCTTTCCTTTGTAAGATGACAAAACAGACCACCAAGAATGATTCACACAGGATTGTTTTTTTTTTCTAATTATATGGAACGAAATGAGTCATCCAGCTCAGCATTCAATTAGCCATATGTGACACACAGAATCAGAAAACACTTGAACACTTTCTTGACCAAAAACAAAAAAACACACACACAAAACAAAACCCAATTGAAATGGTATGAGCAGAGCACATGGAGTATGTTGTGTGGTTATGCAAAAGCTGCATTGAAATAAGCTTCTCTGGAACGGAAGTTACTTTGAATAAAATTGCAAATACATGAGTCAACACAGATGATAGATAACTGTTATCATTCAAATATGAAATGATACGGATGCAAAGTATCATTAAATGCAAATTGAAGGTGTCACATTAAAGTTCTTGTAAAGGATATCCTCACTTCTTCGGTTTAAAATGCAAATGGGAGTTTGTTTTTGGTAAGGCGTGTTTAACGGCAGGGAGATATCAATAGAAATTAACTGATAGGACTGGCTTCCTGGAAAAATTAAGCCGTGTGCTCAGGGGTGGTCCTAGCCAAAGCTCTCCCTCTGCCCCTTGCTCTTTCTTTCTCTTTTTTCCTAAACTTTTCTCGTTTCTTGCAATTCTGAATAAACCACAGAGCTACATGATGCTCTCCAAAATACTTCCTGAGAATCCCAGCAGCTCATGATGATGAAGAGTGGTGAACAATTAAGCAGCTGTGAGCAAAAATGCGCTCTTTCACTCGTGCACATGTAACGGATGCCAGCTAGCACAGCTCGGCGTAGAACGTCCCTCTTAAACCTCCCTCCCGACACCTCAAAAAGATACGCTACCGACTGAGATAACAGCTCGGCTATTTCGCTCACTTGGTAGTGCATCCGCCTCCCGTACCGAAGTTGCTGTGAGCTCATGGGTTTGGGACTGGTCTGGATTGTGCAGGAAGACCTCAGTCACACACACACACACACACACACACACACACACACAATCTATGTTTCCTGTAAGTGCATTATAGCACATTTCCTTCCTCTGGGAAGTACAGTGGTGCATAATAAGGGAGATTATATGTATGGTCAAAAGAAAAATGAGGCTTCAGCTCTGAAACGTCCACTTCAAAACCTGTCTGTTCGCACAGGAAACAGACACACACTCTATTTTCTCCACCCGTCTCTTTCTCTCTCTCTCTCTCTCTCTCTCTCTCTCTCTCTCTCCACTCCCATCGCTCTCTCTTTCTGTCTTTCTCTCTAACACACACTACACCACAAACACAGATACATGTACCTCTTCTCTCTTTTCTCTGTCTTTCTGTCTTACTCTCACACACTACACCAACACACACACACACACACAGATACATGTCACTCCCACAGACCTGTGGGTTGTAATACAATTACCCCGAGCAGAAACCAAATCTGCCACACAGGCGCTAATCTCCGTAAGTCAGCAAGTCACTTAGAAGTGGAAAAAGTGAAAAAGGAGTTTCTGTACAACACCGTACAACTCCAAGCTCCAAGTAAATAAGGCAGTCATAAGCCAAACAGACAACTCATCCTCATGGTTACTGAGCCGTGTGTGTGCATGCCTGTGTGTGTAGGTGTGTGCGTGTGGGTGTGCTGTTTTTTTTTCATGAGGCCTGTCAAGCTGGTATACATGTGCTCAGTACACATGGGGGTGTTTAGATATGTCTAAATAGACTGAAATGCATAATATATGTAAGTAAGAAGGATTTGTGTACATATGTCTGTATATCTGTGTATGTGTGTCCGTGTGTAGGTGTGTGCGCTCCTGTGTGTGTGTGTGAGACACTCGCTACGCAAGTTTTTGTATGTATTCGTGTACTACAGGAAACTAGTGACAGCCCTGTCACTTTGTCTTGAGGTACTGACACACATTCAGAGTTAAGCAGGGACCATAAATATCTCTACATGTGCCCCACTCACCAGGCCGTGTGCCTGCAGAGGTGAGATCCACCCCGCGAACAAAGAGGCCTGGTATTTTTACGGCTCTGTAGGAATGGAGCGAGACAGTCCCCTCACCCTGCGACAGCCTCGCGGCTAGCGGCTCTCGCTGCATTAGCGCTAATGACAGGCCTCACAGCCTACTGACAAGCGTTAATTCACGTCAAATAGCCCTGAGAGACACTTACCGGGGGCCAGAGCGTCTCAGGTATGGCGGTTTCACCTGCAGTGACACACCGCAAAGAAAATGAAAACAACCAAATAAAACAACAGAAGTAAGGATGGGTATTATAAATGTCTCATGCGAGCTTGCTTGTGAAAAATGACATTGCTTGTGTTGCGTTTTCAAGATCCATTTCAGACCAAAGTTGTCCGTTTTTTTGTTTTTTTTTGCACTGCCGGATGAAACGGATATAGCCCATTTGAGGCGAGTACAAACACTTGTCATCATAGACCTGAGGCAGACGGTGAGTGAGACAACAAGAAAGAGAAAGAGAGAGAGAGCGAGAGAGAGAGAGAGAGAGCGATACAGTGAGTGAAAGAACAACAAAGGCAAATAGAGAGAGGAAGGGAGAACAAAAAAACAAAGAGCTAGGGAGAGACAGAGGGAGATAGATAGATAGAGAGAGAGGAACAGAAAGAGAGAGAGAAAGAGAGAGAGATCTGCAGCCCTTTAATTTACAGGTGAAGTACAGGCGTGGAGTGGGACATGAGAGGTCAGTGTAATGACAGGAGGCGTTCTAATGGCGGACGCTTAAGATGCGACCGGTTCTTCCTGGTGAGTGGTCGGCAGCAGAGGGGGGGGGGGATATCTGACAGTCCTTGCCAGACTTGGTGGCACCCGGCCCTGTTGTCGGTCGTCGTGGCCGTGTCTTGTGGTGGCCAGGGACCTTCTGACTCACTCCACACTCCACGCACGGACAAGATAATTTACAGCTGTGTATTTCCTTTTAACAAGCTGAGGGGAAGAAACGGATAGAAAAAAAAGAAAAGAAAAAAGAAGACAAGGCGCACAGCGATTGAAATGGCAAGGGACAAAAGCACGGGGATGTGGTCGTGACGAGGTGTTTTGACTCGGGGACGCACGCTCGCCGTACACGTTTATTATCTTCTCAGTCAGAGTCAGCATCACTTTTTATTTGGCTGAGGCCCTTGAGGCGGAGTGCCTTGTGATGAATGACTGGTGCGAATGAGAAACAAAAACAAAGAAAAAAAAATAATTATGAGTGTGTGTGTGTCTGTGTGTCTGCTTTTAGGGAACAGTGTGCGTGCGTGCATGTGTACGTCTGTGTGTGTGTGTGTGTGTGTGTGCGCATGAGGAGGCTCAGTGCGTGTGTAATAACAGGTTTCCGGCACACGTTTTTCAATCGAGATCGACTTGCAAAACACGAACCTGTTGACAAAATGACAATTGGTCTGGCTGGGTTGGCTGTTTTCTTTTTTTTTTTTTGCTCTCTCTCCCTCCACACGCATACTAAAGCCGTCTGGCCACTCGAATCAAAGCGCGGCAGGAAAGAGCACCTGACAAACAAACAAAAACATCCCACCGCCGTCCTGTCAGATTCTTGTCCCGTCGCATGACGTTCACATGGAGACAAGCACGCTGGTAAACACACACACACACACACACACATCCCGTCAGGGGCCAGGAGAGGGGGAAGTGGCTTCACAGGACCACGAGGGTGGCCAGGGCCCTGGTCCGTCCACATGGCATGTGGCAGCACCCTCAGTTTAGCCTCGGTCTGATGTGGTTGTGGCCGAGCGCTCTTTGAAGACCGGAGGTCTCGCTTGACGGTTTTATATTTGAGTTATCTTCAGTAAGTCAGGCACAGGAAATAGCTTTTGTTTTTTTAACTGTAGGGGACAGTGGCTGGTGAAGTCTGACTCAAGGTAGTTGTAAGTGAAAGGGATGCGCCTGAAAGGCTGTTTGTTTGGGTGCTGCATAAATGTGTGGCTTGGATGGTGAATCAGTTTGCCTTGTTTTTGGGTTCACAGATTCACGAATGGCATTTGCTTTCCAGCACGCACATGTATGCAGACACGCAAACACAGACAGGGACTCATCCACACACAAACTAGAAAATGTGCACGCACACACACACAGACACATGTACACACACACACACACATGCACAAATGCACAGACACAGACACACACACACACACACACACACACAGAGACACACACACATGCACACAGACACAGACACACACACACACACACACACACGCAAACACACACACACACACACACACACACACACACACACACACACAATCCAGATACAGGTGTACTGTGTGTATAGGACTAATCTAATACATCTTTATACAGTAAGGGAAGACCAATACAATTAGGGTAAACCAACATACTCAGTGTCTCTAATTATATTTATAACCCAATTTTCGCCCAGGTAACATGTTTTAGGATGTGGAGCCATGTAAGCAGTAGGCTATGGATAGTGTATTATGTGTACAACGTGTAGAGGTTGTGTGTCTGTGTGTGTGCATCGCTGTGCCTGTGTGTGAATGCATGCACGCATATGTACGTTTCTGTGTATGTGTGTGTCTGTGTGTGTCTGTGCCTGTGTTGGAAGGGGAGTGTGTGTCTGTGCGGCGTGTTGTGTGTGAGAGTGTGTGTATTTTATCTGAGCATCTGAGAGAGCAGTGACTCAGGATCTGTCAGGGGCAGAGGTAAACTGTATTTTGTCTATGCTTTTGATTTGGGGGGGCTTTGATGTGTAGACGGACATGTCCTGGGTCCTGACGGAGCTTCTTGCGGGCGCGGTGGGGAGGTGGGGGCGACAGGGGACAACACTGGCAATTTAGGCTACAGGTGTGCCCAGTGTCTTTTTGGGAAAGACGCCAGCTTCAAAAACCGTCTCCTCCTCTGGGGATGAAAGGGGCTGGCTCTCTAATTGTATGCTGAAGACAAGACACAACAAATAAAAGAGAGGGAACTTTCTAGAAGCTTTTTTTCTTTCTCTTTTTCTTCCTTTTAAAAGAGGTTCACCCTCCATAACCACAACAACAGTCTGGAGTGTGGTAAGGTGCGTAGAGAGAGAGAGAGAAAAAAACAAAAGAGATTACAGGCTTATTTACACACGCACATACACTCACTCAATGAGGCACTCTTAATAGGTTAAGGTCTACCTGTTGCACATATTACAGCAGACCTAAATAGATGCGTAATGATGATTAATCTTTTGTTATTCAACATGCTCCTCTCACCCGACAGAAGGCTAAAAAATGCAGACACTGCAATAAGACAGACTTTGAATAAACAAGTGACAAACTGAGCGTGTTTTTGGGAGGAGACAAAAGGCGGCCTACGTATCCAGTCTTAAGTATCTAGTCTTACAGACGACTGTGCCAGGCCTGTTAATAGGGATTTATCATAAGTGATCGCAACAAACACAAACCCCACTTAGGGCCTATTACACAGGTTGTCAGGTGGAAAGAGACAGAGAGAGACAGAGAGAGAGAGAGAGAGAGAGAGAGAGAGAGAGAGAGAGAGAGAGAGAGAGAGAGAGAGAGAAAGGTATTTAAGCCAAACGCCTACGTTGTGCGATAATGAGGATGCCTCTAAACAACTTAAGGTTACCAGGTGGGGCACAGGCCTGCGGTTACAATAAATAATAAGACAATAATGTGACTGGGCGCACGCCAAAGGAGAAAAAAAAAAAAACGATGACTCAGATGAGATTGTTCAACAGGTATTAGTGGCATTTGTGGCCTGTCTGACAATTCGGTTTCTGTTTCTTCTCCACTGAAAAGAACCAGACGGGAGGTTGCAGGACAGACAACGTGGGAGGCAATATCCTACGCCGTGACTGATGGATCACCCAGTCACATGCTACATGTGTCTGTACACTCAGCCAAATGGTGCTTTTTCATTTGTTTTTTTTTTCTTTTTGTTTTGTTTTTTTTTTCCGAACAATGGTAGTTTTTAAATGACCTTGTCTGGAGGACGGTGTCTCTGTGACGACACTTTATGGTTGGGATGGCAGTGGCGATGGTAGGTTGACAGGAGGTGTGTGCGTGTGTGTGTGTGTGTGTGTGTGTGTGCGTGTGTGGGGGGTCAACAGGTGATGCTGCCTGCTTCAGACGCAGGGATAATCTCTCTGCTGATTCCACAAACCGCAATGTCTCCTTTTGGGAGAGCAAGCCCAGTCTGTTGCTAAATCGAGAGGCAACAATGATAATTACACTTAATGCCTACACACAACACGCAGGTCAGAGGCAAGAGATGAGGCGGTGTTACAAAACTGCTGAATGAATCATTTGCTGGCTATGCCCAACAGAGAAAGGCATTTAAGCAAGGCGTCCTGAAATTCACTTCACACATGCTGAGACATGGGGCAAAACAGGGAGACAACACAAGGTCACACACGTGACTGAACACACACGCGCATAAACAAAGTACTCACACACAGACATACATGCCCCTACACGCACATGCACATGTGCACACACACACACACACACACGCACACACACACACACACACACACACACACACACACACATACATGCCCCTACACACAGATGCACATGTGCACACACACACACACACACACATGCACACACATACGCATGAACAGAATACACCCACACACACATGCACATACCCTCACACACACACACGGTAGCATGCATGAGTGCACATGATTACAATACTGACCACAACCACTCCAACACCTCTTCCTACATACACTCCTATTTTCATAAATATTTCTGTGGTTATTTCTGTTCCAACACTGTTTAACGTTTTGATGTCAACAAATGTGAACCACAGAATGTTTGATTTATAGGATGTGCCAGGTGAGCAGAGGCCAATATCAACACTGTTGCAGTCAAATCTGTATAAAAGTCAAATCCACAGGGTTAAAACAACCAGGTGCTTCTGGAGAAATCCACAAGATACCTAAATATAGCTAGCTCTGTACAGATACAGTAGCACAAGATACAGATAGATAGATAGATAGATAGATAGATAGATAGATAGATAGATAGATAGATAGATAGATAGATAGATAGATAGATAGATAGATACATAGATAGATACATAGACAGACAGAGAAATGAAGTTCTGCCAGGAAGACGACAATGGCTGGGACGGGCGCTGTCTTCGACCAATCAGCGGCCGCCACCTGCTTTATAATGACCTGACTAACTTACCTTTTTTCGCTGCTTCAGGTGCCGACGTTTCGACGCATCCTCCTCCCTCCCCACCACCACCAGTTTGGTCCCTGTCCATCTGCCTGGGGGAAAATTCTAGGTTCTGCTAAACGGCAACGGCTGGTTCTGCCAGATCCAACGATGCAAGACCCAGGCTGATGACCGGACCTACGCCAAAGAATATCTACTTTCTAATTAATGTTCAGTTGTTTATTCTGACCATATTACAGTTTTTTATGTTTGCTTACACACTAAAATGTAGTTTCCCACTGTTAATGAAACCTAAAACTCAAATAACAAAACATCGGCTCAGATTGGCACCACTCTAAACACATTTTCAGCTGCACACTTTTTCCAAAACACTACACACAGTTATTTGCAAAACATTAAACACACTTATATACCTTACACACGTGATTATATTGTAATGTCACATTCTTTCAATTTCTAAACACTAGCTATCAATTGATCACAACTTTGCAGCCAACTGGTTAAACACAATCGTCAGGTGCCAGAACACTAAGGGCCAAAATGCAAAACTCAGCAATCAGGCTTAAACACTGTAAAAAACACCCAGACTTGCAAAGAATTGTAAGGCAGTGTAGCATAAGGGAGAGAAAGGGGGACAGTTGATGAAAGTGAGATGAAAGTGAGCTTGAAGAGGAAGAGGGGTAGCAAGAGAAAGAGGTAAATACTGTTACTGTAAGGTACATGTGGAGCAGAGCATGAACAAGGACTAAATTTATCACCAAATGACATTGGTTGACTGCCTTGAAAACAACAGGTTGAGACATCCCTTGAAAAGAGATAATGCCTACTAGCTTTTTTACAGTTTTTTTACGTTGTTTACTACATACATTGTTCTTTGTAGAAATGGTTGTGTTTCAATTTTCAATATGTAACCATACACAATCAAACACTTGACCACACTGTCTGAGTTTGTATTGTATTGCAAGTGCAATTTTTTATCAGTTGAAATATATTTATGTGTATAGTGTTGTGTTTCATGAATGTATTCATGTCATTTGTCAATATTTCTGAAAAAAAAAAAGAAACCCAGACTGTGTCATTAGAAAAGTCAGAATGTTACAGAAGTGTTTAGGATTGATTACCATTGTGTGTAACTCACTCAAACACAAACAGATCATATAAATGATGTGTGTGTGATTTGGCAACAAAATAGCATTTTTACAAATAAGTGTATAGTTTTGGAAGAAGAATAACATTTTGCAATAGATCTGGGATGTTCTGTTCATCTAGTGTATGGTTATCCTAACTGTGTGTTTAGACAAAATGGGCCTAGTTTTTTAAATTGAGTTTAAAGGACAACTTCGGTGTAAAATCAAAATTTGCCTGTTAAAACATCATCCCGAGTTGGTATGTGTACCGAGGAGCAAAAATTATTCAGCCCGCTGCATTCAGAGTTAAACTATTTTTTGTCGTTTGCCCCAGAAGGCTAACAATGGAAGTGGTAGGTGCCCTTAGACGAAGCACGACGACAAAGCTATTTTTAAACCATTAAAACCGCTCGAAGAAACTCCACACTCTATCGGTAGTACAACAAAGGCCCTGGCATTAAAAACGAGGCACTGAGAACTTTGTAAGTGTACACAACGTCTATTAATAAAACAGGTTTGATAGGCAGTACCTTGCTGTAGTTTCTCGTCGCCGCCATGTTGGACGTCCACACTAGCCGATTGTCGAACACGGACCAGCGGTCAGAATAGGAGGAGAAGTAGTGCAATTTAATTCCGTGAAACTGGAGGGATTTCATCTGTTGGTGACAATATCCAGTCATTGTGCCCATTTAACAGAGCCATGGTCCCAGCAACGGCACCTAATCCACCAAAAAGGCTACATCTGAAGAGAGGTGCCATTCGGAAACCTGTGCGACTTGGTGGAGATGCATGTCCAACAAAAAAGTCAAGAGAGAGCTGCAGCCATGGCGACAACAATCGGGAGATATTTCACAGGTTACCCATGCGTGATAAGGACACTTTGCAGCAGTAACTGGTCTTGCAAATCGTCGTGAAGACGCGTCCACAGGCTGAAACAGAAAGATTATCGTGTCTGTAGCCTGCATTTCAACCAAGATGATTACATTGTCCCAGCAACGGCACCAACCCACAAAAAAGGCTACATCTGAAGAGAGGTCATTCGGAGATCTGGTGGAGATGTAGATGTAGTCAAGAGAGAGCTGCAGCCATGGCAAAAGTCCATTTGCAACGACTTGTTGGTGACGATATCCTGCCATTTTGTACAAGAGACTGAAGAGGCCCATTCAAGTGTCGTTTCACTTAGGACTGAGTCTCGCGTGCTGTTGTTGACGGAAGTCGTGCTGTGCACGTGAACAGGGATAACACGATTTGGAAGACCAGCTTCTGCTGCAAAGTGTCCTTATCACGCATGGGTAACCTGTGAAATATCTCCCGATTATACCTTTTGTTGTCGCCATGGCTGCAGCTCTCTCGACTTTCTTGTTGGACATACATCTCCACCAAGTCGCACAGGTTTCCGAATGTCACCTCTCTTCAGATGTAGCCTTTTTTTGGGTTTGGTGCCGTTGCTGGGACAATGTAATCATCTTGGTTGAAATGCAGGCTACAGACACGATAATCTTTCTGTTTCAGCCTGTGGACGCGTCTTCACGACGATTTGCAAGACCAGTTACTGCTGCAAAGTGTCCTTATCACGCATGGGTAACCTGTGAAATATCTCCCGATTGTTGTCGCCATGGCTGCAGCTCTCTCTTGACTTTTTTGTTGGACATACATCTCCACCAAGTCGCACAGGTTTCCGAATGGCACCTCTCTTCAGATGTAGCCTTTTTGGTGGATTAGGTGCCGTTGCTGGGACCATGGCTCTGTTAAATGGGCACAATGACTGGATATTGTCACCAACAGATGAAATCCCTCCAGTTTCACGGAATTAAATTGCACTACTTCTCCTCCTATTCTGACCGCTGGTCCGTGTTCGACAATCGGCTAGTGTGGACGTCCAACATGGCGGCGACGAGAAACTACAGCAAGGTACTGCCTATCAAACCTGTTTTATTAATAGACGTTGTGTACACTTACAAAGTTCTCAGTGCCTCGTTTTTAATGCCAGGGCCTTTGTTGTACTACCGATAGAGTGTGGAGTTTCTTCGAGCGGTTTTAATGGTTTAAAAATAGCTTTGTCGTCGTGCTTCGTCTAAGGGCACCTACCACTTCCATTGTTAGCCTTCTGGGGCAAACGACAAAAAATAGTTTAACTCTGAATGCAGCGGGCTGAATAATTTTTGCTCCTCGGTACACATACCAACTCGGGATGATGTTTTAACAGGCAAATTTTGATTTTACACCGAAGTTGTCCTTTAAGCAATCGTAAAAAACTGTAAATGCTTTTGAAATTCTTATTCTCTGAGTCTTTCTGGCCAAAATACATTTATTTTTCTTTACCTTACACATTCCTAACAATAACTAACTACTGTACAACTAAACTGCTTTGGCTACATAAAGTGTATTTTTGTCATGGGAGTAAACCTTTATTGAATCGAACTGAATTGAATTATCTAAATTAAATTGAACTGAATTCAGAGAGAAATAGAGAAATACATAGATTGACAGAGAGAGAGAGAGAGAGAGAGAGAGAGAGAGAAAGAGAGAGAGAGAGAGAGAGAGAGAGAGGAGAGAGAGAGAGCATTATTCTGCAACCTCTTACAATGTAACAGTTACGTAAAGCATGGTGTTATTACAGTTTTTCTCAATTGTTTAAACACAATTCCTTGTACTTCAGACACAATGACCACAACATGTAACTCATGCACCAACCCCATGAACCAATTTTGCTAAACTATAAACACAATTCCTGCTTTACACTCAAATTGCAGTTCTAAAACACACTTTTTTCAAAACACTATAGACAATTATCTGCGTTTGGCACAATTTTCATGACAGAAATCTCTTGTTTTCACAAGGAACACACAGTGATTCAAAATTCTAAAGTCAATTGCCCTATTATGTACACTGACTCGTCACATCGGCAAACACCTGTCACACAGCTTTACAATTAGCTATCAGAGCTTTGGAAGAGGCAGAGCCACAGCTAGAGGAGTGAGAGTAAGAGGAGGAGGATGGGGAGGACACGGACGAGGACGAGAAAGGACCATAATCTCTGATGAGATCAGAGCCATTTTGGTTGACCATTTGGTCAACAAAATTACTTTACAGTAGTTGTTTAGTTGTTTACGTATCTCTCTCCATATTCTACAATCCTCAACACAATTGAGGATTTTTTTTTGACTGGAGATGAAAGTGTATGACCAAACTCCACAAATGCGTGTACCCTTTCTCTAAACTATGGAAGACGCATGTGGAAATATAGCAATTGATACTTTTCATGGATGGATTCGCTGCTAGGCGAGGAAAAACATTGCATGTGATGTGGATGAGGTGCTGCGGCCACACAAAAACAGAAGAAAGGATGCAGCGTAATTTTTTTTTGTAACTGTATAGGCTACAGTAAATTCTTCTGTTCTATTGTATGTAGACCACTGTAGGTGCAGCTTTGTGTTGATTGGAATGCAGTGTGTACACAGTTTTTGTGGGAAAAATTACAGTAAATATATTTGTAACAATGTATATGTGCGTTCTGAGTATAAAAACAATATTCTAAAATATAGCACACTTATGTATGTACTGTCTGTAAGTGTAACACTGAACTAAAAAGGCCTAAATCATTATGATGAATGGATAAGAAGTGTTTTCCATTTATCATAGTGTTTTACATTAAGCACATCAGGGTTCAACTGGTTGTTATAAATGTCTATTCATATGATGGTTTGTGTGTGTCATTTGACAACAAAATAGCATTTTGAGAAGAAATAATACTGTTTTGAATGCAAAGTTTCATTTTGCAGGAGAAGTGAGGGGTTTAGCCCATTGTGTGTGTGCTTTTTTGACTTGTGTGTAGAGTTCTGAGAGTATGAGGCATGCTTTCAGGAAATGTGTTTAAGCAATTGAGAAAAACTGTAAAGACATTCTTCTCCTTATCCACACGCCTGTATCGAAAACAGACGTTTGTGGGGTGGATTTCCATGGAGCAAGATTTTGTAAGCACGAGCAAATGTGTGACCTCCGAGGACCTTTTACGACACAGCGTGTCAACCTCTCCCTCAAAAACCAAATCCCCTGACAGGGATGAAGTGATGTCTCCTATGGTGCAATGCAAACCATTGCACATTCACACACACACACACACACACACACACACACACACACACACACACACACACACACACACACACACACACACACACACACACACAGAAAAATGCACACAAGGAAGGGTGTCAGACACCAGGGTGTTCAAAGCACTGTACCTTCACCCTAGCAACTGATTTGTAATTGGAAGAGTTACTGGTGCAATCCATGATATGACTTTCATTATCCACAAACATCAGAGCACAGTTCAGATGCACTGATCAGACAGTCGAAGGATGTCTGCGTTCCTAAGGTTAGAGATACTTTTGTGGCAGGTTTTTGTTTACAAGCCATTTGGTTGCAGGCCTAACCAGTCAGTCGGAGAGAACAAGCAGAATCAACAGTAGTTTTAATCGTCAAAAAGAAATGAAAACAAAGCAGTTGTTTTCTCTTTCTGTTATGTAAGTCAGTCAAGATGTTACAACATGCCAGAAAAGCTAGTTGGTGTAGAAGTCTTCTAAACATTCATCTACTGAAGACAGGAACACACACAGACACGCACAAGCACAGACAGACATGCACATACAGACAGACAGATAGACAGACAGACAGACAGAGAGACAGAGACAGACGCACACACACACAAATACGTGTACACACAAGTTTTTGTTATCTCTGCGATCTCTCAGTATCAGTGTAGCTCTTGGCAGAGAAAGGGCCTGAAACACTTCACTAAAAAAGATTAAATTGGTCCCACTGTTGTTAAATGTATAAATATTTTGCATGCAGCATTACATTGTTTAATCTTGTCCATTTGCAACAGATCAAAGCTAAACCAGCTAAATTTAGAACCACTTTCCTCTCTGGATAAACTATAGGCATTGTTGTCATTATGTTCAACCCGTAAAGACATAAGAGCTAAAGACCTGCAAGCACATTGATGTAAGTTATTCAGATCTCTCAGATAACAACCAGGGACATCTTCCAAAAAAAAAGAAACATTTTCAGTTTTGCAGTCAATACCTTTAAAATAAGTAATGTTTTAACTACCCAATCTGTGGTTGAAGTGGGTTTTTTTGCACATTTTACAAGGGACAGACCACCAAAAACAGGGACTATCACCAGAAAAGGGGATGTTTGATCAACCTATTTTGATGTACAAAGTAACAGAGTTTGGATTTTGCTATTTTCGAAACATGGTGAGTTGAATATAAAGTGACTATAAACCCCTACTATGCATTTTTGTCCCAAATCTTCATTTTTGTCCCAATTCTCCTTCTTCTTCTTCTTCTTCTTCTTCTTCTTCTTCTTCTTCTTCTTCTTGGTCTCCATCTGTGTCACCTGACCTTGTGTCAGAGCCGTGATTCCATCTTGACTCATCACGGTCGGCTGGAAACAAACTTGAGGGGAATGAGGGGAGGGGAGGGGAACTGTACGTCCAGTCAGCGAGGAGGGGACTTTCCAACCCAACTCACCTTCTCTGTACCCACACACACACACACACTGACACACACACACACACACACACACTCACACTCACACACACACACACGCCCACCCCCTTGGCGCCATTCTCAGTATTGTCAGAGGCGGCCAACACTCCTCTGTTGGTGCAGACAGGCTGTGTGGAAGCAACACGCACACACATACACACACATACACACATACACACACACACACACACACGCTTTGTTTTCAGTACAGTAAACACATGGCCTTAGAGTTGTGTGCGACACAGGCTGCTAATGACTGTCATCACCAGTGCGTGCGGAGCTGCTTAGACAAAGATGTCCCCTCCTCTGAGATGTGTCTTTACAGAGCTTCCATTTGTAGTCTGACCTGTAGGCTATGACTGCTGTGTGTTTAAGACAA
>CM050218.1:15937500-15942500 GCA_027475355.1 Coilia nasus | reverse complement strand
GTTGTAAACAGTTCCCATTTCCGATAACAGCCTCTTTTGTCATTATTTAGCTTTTTTATTTTGCCCAGCGACCGGGAATGGAAAAATCATCTGCTTGTGCCTGGAAACCTGCTCATCGCTATGACGTCCAACAGGAGGACAGTGCTTTGATGCTCAGGCTTATTCACCGCCCCGTGCGGTTGGTGACCAAATCAAAAACGAAATGTCCGTCTTCGTGCGTGTGTGTATGCGTGTGATTTCAGGTTTTAGCATCGCATCTGAGCACATGAGTTGGCTCCAGCAGAGCAGGAAGATGCACTGTTGAGAAATCAGGAAATTTTCTCTGGATCCCCTGAGTGTATGGGTGTGTGTGATCCTGTATGTGCATATGTGTGTGTGTGTGTGTGTCTGCCCATGTGTTATGAGGGATGCGCGGGCGATCAGCTGTTGCCCAATGCATCTCAGCCAGGGAACTGAAACCAGCGATGGTGTCTGCTCTCCAGACAGAGGCTGCTGTCCAGATTCCCCAAATAACAGTTCTCCTGGAGCCACAACAAAGATTCAGAGAAAAATGTTCCCTTTCTTTCTCTCTCTCTTTGTTTCTATCTCTCTCTCTCTCTCTCTCTTTCTTTCTTTCTTTCTGTCCCTTTCTCTTTGTCACTTGTTTAATCTCTTTATTTGTGTCTTCCTCATACTCTGCATGGTTACTCCTCACTGGCATGTTGCTGGAATGCGCACAGATGGCAGAAATATGAAATTCATATATATATTTTTTTCAGGGCACACTGGATCAGCATGTGTTTTGTAGGGGGTCCAAAGACACTCTGACGTTCTTCGCGGTCAGTGTTGAAAACCATTGTCACAATTTACAGTAAGACACCTGAAGGCATGTCAGCATGAAAGAAAAACAGGCCCACACTGAAGATTTTCACACACAAGAAAACCCCCTTCACCAAATAAGTACAAGCTGGTTGGTTGTGTATTAGGATTCTGAAGGTGACTTCAGAGAAGATAAAGAGACTTGGTGCATTTCCTTGGTGCCTTCAGCCAAAGGCTGATTGGTTTTGGTAGGCGAGTGTTGCATCACACTAAATAACCCTCTGCAGATTTCCCCTTGTGCTGGGGCAAGGGGCCAACACATATGGCCAGCTAATCAGATTTGATGTCAGATTCTGTTGACATCACATTGTTCTGCAGTGAGTTTGGGAGGTGGGTGTGAAATACAGAGGAATTTGCTTCCTGGAGGTGTAGACTCTGCTGAAGTTTAAAACCCAATCGCTAATGTGTGATTGTGTATGCTGTTAACCTGGCTATAAGCCTGCCTACACACTGCCATTCAAATATGGCACACAAAGCCGACGTCATCGCTCACGATACACTCCCTCTGTTCGCTGATTGGCCAGGTAAAGATTCTACAGGAGTCAACCATGTCAGTAGAAGCAAACCCAGACTACCATTGTAGGGAGAAAATATTCAAGTGGAAGTGCGTAGGTAGGATTATAGTCAGGCTATGGCTGACCTAGCCTGGTAAACCAGCCCTTCATACTTCATTTCATTTTGTACAGAGGGTCTGGAGCAGAGGCCGTGAGAAACAAATTCTTCCTGGAGGTGTGCACTCTGCTGAAGTTTAAAACAAGTGCCTCTGCCTGTACCCATTTTCTAACGCCTGGTCGTCACGTATGCAATTAGCCTACTTATGCACTACAATTCAAATGTAGCACGCAAATTCAACGTCATGGCTCACGAACACACCCTCTGTTCACTGATTGGATAGGAGTTGCCCAGTACTCTTACATGCTCCTCAACAGATTCCGGTCTAGACCCTCTGTACAAAATGAAAGGAAGTACGAGGGGCGGGTTTACCAGGCTAGGACTGACCCTCGGCAGGCAAAAGAGAAGCGTGCTGTTGCCGTCACTGTTGTTGTCGTGGCTGCTGCCGCTGCCTCTGTGGGTAGGGTTACAGAGACTTGAGCAGTCCTTCACATCCTGCCCGGGGCAAATTTGTTCCCACTTCATCTCGGGTTCTCCTGTGACACCAGACCTCGTGCCTTGCATCTGACCAGCATGCAATCACTCTGTGGCCTTCCCCATAATGAATTTTTACCAGGATTGGTTTGGACCCGTTAGCCTTTGACTGACAGCGACACCTACAAATAGACTTAAGCTAGGCACAGTCCTCCTGATTTCTAACCCTCATTCTGATACGATACGTCAGGGGCCAGTCGCAGGTAGTCCGAGGTAGTTGGGATGCTCAGTTTCAATATTAGTGATCATGTTTGTTGGGAAGACCAATTTAAAACTGAAATGTTCATTTCCACTGTTGACACAATTTCAATTAAATCAAAAATGTTTGATTTGCTCAGTACCACTCTGTTCTACAGTATGTTGCCATGGTTGTGATTGTGACATGGATGTCTGTTGTATTTTTACCCAGTCTTGATGTCTGTGCTTACATGCATTAACATTCGACTGACAATGACACCTACAAATACACTCAGATTGGAGCTGGAGGCTAGAGTAGTAACGTAATTAAAGTACAGGCAGGTGACAGGAAGTTGAGAATTGCATTCACAAAATCATAATACATACACTTCATGAAGCAAACTTGACACATTTGTTCATATCGGTCGTAATACTTTTTTTTAGTTTTGTGACAAAAATACATTATGTAAGTACAACACTAGTACTTAGTATTACATATTCTTACACTGGTTGCACTAATGTGCCTAATTAGGTAGATACACTGTACCAGTGACACCATAAAATAATTCCATGTTCACTTTTTTTTTTTTTTTTAGAAACGAGCTAGACGTCTATTGTAGCCCACACCTGACGCTGATCTGTGATGCCCTTTCAATTTGGCAAGAATTTCTAGGATCAGATGGTTAAGACCAAATTGATAATGGCACAATGTAATATGTTGCATAATAAAACAAATGTACTATGGCAGTGTTTTATCCGATGCTAATGCACATAATATCTCTACATAAATAATGTCATTTGCTGTGTCTGCTGATTGATGCTTTGTGTGAATGGGTAGTTTAGACTGTGCAAAGAGACTTTAAACCAGCGGAACTGTCCTAAATTCTAATCCTGGCCACTATCTGACCCCAACCCACACCTGTAAACCTCACCTCACACTAGCATGATCCCTGAACCTGTCTCTCTCTCTCTCTCTCTCTGTCTCTCTCTCGCTGTGTCAGAATTTACTGATGCTGCACCAGGCACTCCACACGCTCTGCCATCTCCAGATCAAAAAACTACAAAAGCCCCATCCTGATGCGTGCTGGGACTTGCACATCCCCAAAAACATCAGAAGACAGCGGCGAGAGGTGGGGTGGGGTGGTGGAAAGGAAGGGAAGAGAAGAGAAGAGAGGAGAAGAGAAGAGAAGAGGTAAAAAGAGACAAAAGATAAACAGGTGTAGAGTTTCCTCCCAGAACAGCGGTGAGTTGAATTTCCTCTATTGCTTGGCTAGCTCTAATTAAGCTTCGGGGCCATCATGGCTCCATGCTCAGTGAAATGAGATGAAAATGTACACGGGCCCCCTCTCGGTTTACGGGACACTCGGAACTGAGACTCGGCGGAAACAAGAAGTATTGGGGGCCAGAGCTGCTCCTCTACCTGTAAGCCTCTTGCCATTAGCTACCGAGTGGACACACCTGTGCTTGCTGCCAAAGAGGAAAAGTGGGTTTGACCTAGGGGGGAGAAGTGTACAAACTGCAGGAGAAAGGGATAGAATAAAGGGGGTTAACGGCCAGGTCTAACACATAAACAGCTCCTTTATTCCAGCTCCTAAACACACATAATGCAGCAAGTAAGGGATCATTTGTATTGTCTGCCAGTCAGTATTGGAAAATGTCCCAACAAGGCATCCCTGGCAGCAAACAATACATTATCCTGCTTGTAGACAGACAGACAGACAGACAGACAGACAGACAGATAGATAGATAGATAGATAGATAGATAGATAGATAGATAGATAGATAGATAGATAGATAGATAGATAGATAGATAGATAGATAGATAGATAGATAGATAGATAGATAGATAGATAGATAGATAGATAGATAGATAGAGTGTGTGAGAGAGACATACAGAAAGAAAGGTACAGACAATAACTTTATTTGTACTTAACTGTATTGTCACTACCTGTTGCTCCATAATTTCCTTCTTGCGCCATACAATAAAAATGTGCTGCAGTCATGCTTGCTTGCTTGCTTGGTCAAAGCCTTGTGAATTGAAATAAACAGAAAAGAGGGACGAAATGACCAGAAAAAGAAGACAAAAGCTTGCTTGTTTCTTACGTTTTCTTGCGTGCTTGTTTATTTATTTACACATATGTTTATTGCCGAGGTGTCTAGGTGACACATCAGGTGGTTGTAGTTTGACTCTTACCTACACCTGAGTAACCCTAGAGGACGACTCGGCCTGCCAAGATCTCACACCATCGCAGCACACCACATGAAATATTCAGCCGTATCGCTTACACTTAATGACGACCAAATCGCTTTCTCATGAATAAAACCTGTGAATGAAAGGGGAGAGGGAGGGAGAGAGTGGAATGAGGTGTGTGTGTGTTTGTGTGTGTGTGTGTGTGTGTGTGGGTGGGTGTATGTGTGTGAATAGGGGTGTGTGTGTATGCAAGTGTGAGAATGGGTACAGACTCTTGTGTGTGCCTTATTTTGTCTCTGTGTGTGCGTGTGTGTGTGTGTGAGTCTATCAGAAGCTCCATAACCAGTCCTGATGGTAGGACAATGAAGTCGTCATTACTATTGACACCAAAAGTGAAACTGCATCCGTTCCTGCATTATTCAGCAATCTTTCCCATGTAGCTCTGTTCACAATCAGAGTAAATGAGAGTCTTGCCAGTAAGAGAACGTCTTGCTAACACCACACCCCCCCCAACACGCACGCACACACACTCACTCACACGCACAGTGGATTCTCCTTGTTCGCTTCCCAGAAGTCTGTGTGTGTCATATCGCAAGTCTACAACTGACAATGCGCCACACATGGTATG
>CM050218.1:15915000-15932500 GCA_027475355.1 Coilia nasus | reverse complement strand
GAGAATGATGTAACCACTCCAACATGTGATTTCTTAAAGTTTATCAAGATTATAATGCTTTGGAAAAGACAACAACAGACAGAAATATCGTTGACTATGATGCATGCTGCATGCACAACAGCTCTGACAAATGATTGAGTCAGAACATGTGAGGATGACATCTCGACCTTTAGAGCAGCTTGGATACACATGCGTCCACAACACAAAACCCAAAATTTGAATCAAGATCCAAACCTCCAATAGAGGTGGCTTCCATGACCTTTTGCAGATAATTGCACAAGTGGATGTTCCTAATTTTCTAACTAAGAACAGAACATAAGAACTAACACTGACAACTAACATACTCAAGATGATTCTTAAGAACATCCCATATTTTGTTAAGATTCTTCTTAAAGAAATACTAAGTAGTTTTTGTCTTCGTTCCACCTACAGGTTGGAGACGGAGAGCTACAGAGACACGGTCCGATCTTACAAACTTACTTAGTGTTGCTATAGCCCATGGAGGGCAGCAAAGTGAATTTAGAAGTGCCTTTCACTCTGTTACAAATTGATGAACCACTGAAGTGATTTTGGAAAGATTATTTTAAGCTTGAAAAAACTACTTAGTGTTGCTTTAAGTTTTATCTCTAAAAAATCATTTGTCAAAGTCAAAGTCAAAGTGTGTTTTATTGTCAATTCACCATTTCACAAGCATTACACAGAGGACTGAAATTGCGTTTCACCAGACACCAAATGTGCAATTTAAACTAGAAACACGCACACACACACGCTCACAAACACACAGCTACACTCATGGACATGGCGTGTATAAAGACATCAACAATAAATAGACATAAGACATACAATATTGACAGCGACATAAGACATTGTCTGCGAGGGCAAGGGGAAGAGGTTCATTAAGGGTCTCTGAGTTGTGCGGTTGTGTGGTGGGGCCCCTGAGGAGCAGCGCTGTGCCCGACTGGCCTGTTTATCTAGTGTCGCCGAGGCAGTAAATAATGAGGGCCAGCCAGAGCCGGCGGAGATGAAAGCCTTTGCCTGCCGCCTGTTCTCCAGAAGCCTCTTATTAAAAGCCTTTTTACATATAAACAGCCCAGAGAGGTGAGCTCGTAAAACTTGAGGAAAGATGGGCATTCTTCGTTTTCCTCTGCTTTTTTTTCTTCCTCTCTTATCCGTCTCTCTCTCTCACTCTTAGTTTTGTTTTCGTTCGTATTTCACGGCAGTCTCTTCTTTTTCCCTTACTCCCTCCCCCCAACTCTCTGTCTCTTTCCCTCTCAGTTCAACTAAGTTCAACACAATTCAATACCCTTTATTGGCATTACCATTCAAATAGAAACAGTGCTGTCACGCAGGCACATTCACCCATGCACGTTTTAGTGTATTTAGACACACACTCACACACACACACACACACACACACACACACTTCCTCCATGTGTCTGTGTGTCTGTGTGTGTGTGTGTGTGTGTCTGTGTGTGTCTGTCTGTCTGTCTGTCTGTACATCCATCTGTCTGTCTGTCTGTATGTCTGTTTTGTAATGTTTGTTTTCTTGTCCTAAGGGTTAAGGCATGACCACTGTTGTAGTGTCCCAGTCACATGGGAGGTCAGTCCCCAATATCACATGTGTTTGTCGAGGGCCATTCTTACACATTTGCACGAGACATTTACAGTAAAAAAAAATCCCAAATGGATCAGACCAGTGGCAACATGTGGATTGGTGTTTAATTGATACATTAGACACTGAGACATTTATTTGCAATTAACAACAACCAGTACACACACATACACACAGACATGCACGCGGCGTGTACAAAAGAAGGCTATATTTGTATGTGTGTGTGTGTGTGTATGCATGTGTGTGTGTGTGTGTGTGTGTGTCTGTGTGTGTGCGCGCACATGCATGCATGTGTGTGTGTCTGTGTTTGTGTGTCTGTGTTGGTGTGTGATGAGTTATCAACAAATTCCTCTAGGTTTCTTTTCACCAATTTGTTAACTGCTGAAACAAAAAGTGACAAAACATTGCTTCACTTACAGGTTAGGGTTAGAGATGGATTTGGTCTGGGCCCAGTTTAGTATTCTTCAGTCATTTAATAATGGGAGTCAATGGGAGGTTCCCATTAAGATACAAATGGGAGTCTGTGTGTGTATGTGTGATCATGTCTATGGTGATGGTCATGTCTGTCTGTGTATGTGTGTGTTTTTAAATAAGGCATGCACGAAAGGGCATGCACACTAGACTGAGGAGTGTATTGCAACACATGAATGCATCATTTGCAGTGAATGCTGCAAATCTTGCAGTGTATATTTACCTGTAGTTCACTGCAGCAAAAATGTACTGCAGCCAAAACACAGGTGTGTGAATGCAGGTGGAATGTTACATATGCATGGGCAATGAGTGTGTGTGTGTGTGTGTGTGAGCAGAGAATGTGAATGCATGGCTGTATAATGAGGCTATTAAATGCTATATGCCAACGTGCACAAGAAGAATTCCAAGAGTTCCAGGTGTTATTGCTTCTACCTGTGTGTATGTGGGAGTTTGTGTGTCTTCAAGGGAGTGTGAGTGTGTGTATGGGTGTGTGTGCATGTGCGTGTGTAAGTGTGTATGTTGGAGTTTGTGTGTCTTCAAGTGAATGTGAGTGTGTGTATGGGTGTGTGTGCATGCGTGTGTGAGTGTGTGTGTGTGTAAGGGCCTGGATATACTCGCCGCGCGCAGTGGTGCGCGCGCAAAAGTGACGTCAAAATGACGTCAGTGCACATCTGGCACGGCGTTCTCAAGTGCAGGTTTGCCGTGCGTGCACCTCCGATTTTTTGTAACTTGCGCGCGGCAGCCCCATTGAAAACAATAGGCAATGGCGAGTCTGGTTTCAGCTAACTTTAGCCTAGTAACTACCAGCCTAAACATGTATTTTCCATTGCTACAAATCAGCTAATATTACTGGAAACTCACAAGAAATACAAACACTGACTAAAACGTTTAGGATTTTGTTCAGTTTTATCCACAAACCAACTTAGGTGCAAACCTGCAGTTAGTTTATTAAGCTAACTTTTTGCCTTATCCTATCATCATTCATAAGGTCTTATAAAGCTGAAAACACTGTAAATATACACACTGACTCAAACCTTTTCGGATTTATCCAGTTTATTCCCAAATCATGATGTAAACCTGCAATTCAGTCATGTTTCACTCCTCTGACACGCAAGGTTCCCGAACTACTGAGGCATTTGACACCTCTGACTAGGAGAAGATTGCCGTGTGTGTCGAATGAAGTATATATGGGCGTGCGGCGCTGTGACGTCACTTTTGCGCGCGCACTTCTGCATGCGGCGAGTATACACCTAGTTTAAGTGTGTGGGCTTGTGATTGAGTGAGTGGCAGTGCAAAAAGGTGAATGTGTGTTGCTGCTGTCAGTACATTGTGTGTGTTGTGTGTGTGTGTGTGTATGTGTGTGTGTGTTGGGGGGGGGGGGCTTATCTAAATGGAATCTCAGTGAGTGTGTTTATCTAGCTGAGGGCTGGGGCGTGGCACACTCCATTACAGGGGCTTTGTCATGCTAACCTGTAGCACAGTGACCAGCGCTGCAATGCCCCCCCTGTCCCCCGTGAGGGTCTGGCCTCTATTGTGAGGGCCCAGGCGCACAGCGGGGCTGTGTCTACACTGCCCAGTGGGGGCACGAGGGGTAGAGGCCAGGCTTGGGGGCACACTAAAGCTCAGCCAAGCCTGGAGGCAGAGAGAGAGAGAGAGAGGAGAGCAGAGAGTAAGTGTGTATGTATGTGTGTGTGTGTGTGTGTGTGTTGGGGCCGGGGGTACCTCAGATGCACGGTGGGGGACCCCCATCAAGCCTCTAATTACCAGGCCCCCAGACCTGCTGCTGGCCTAGGGATTCTATCACTACCCCCCCCCCCCCCCCCCCACCACCACCCCACCCCCAACCACCCGCCAACACACACACTTTTTGCCCCCTAAACAAATCCTCATGATTCACCCCCTGTTCCTCTCTCCTCTTTCCTTGCTCTATTTCGTTTTTGGAGAAGCGTGTTTGGGAGTTGTGTGTGTGTGTGTGTGTGTGTGTGTGTGTGTGTTTGGGGGGGGGGGGGTGTATGTGTGAGGGGGGGTGTGTGTGAGTGCATTTGTGTATGTTATTGCCTTTCAGACAACGAGCGCCATTCCCAGACTAATTCTCTCAGCTTAAGGATTTGGCAATGTGTTCAATGGACAGACAGAAAGCCATGCTAACATTTCCCCACTAATTCTGCCGCCTGCTTAGCTAAATTGGGCTAATACAGCAGAGGCTCAAAGCATAGAGGCAGCTCTGAGGAAGGATTAGCGTGCGACAGATTTTATTTCCCAAAACAGGCAGGGTCGGGCAGGGCTCTCTATCACTGCTCGCAAGTAAATCAACTGTCTGTTTGCATTAGCATCTTTGTTTTGTGGGCAGCCGAAACAAGGGACCCAAACTCAAAAATAAAACAAAACACAACAAAAAAAAAAAATCCTTGACCCTCTCCCAGAAAACAATCTCACAGACAAGTGTCAGACAGATTCTCGTGAAATCCTTGAGAAAACATCTCAGTTCATTTCAAGAGAAAATACGCATTATTTTCGGGCGGGACATCTTGAAATGGCTAAATACGCTACAGTTGGCCTTATGGGGGGGACGGGACTTGCGCAACATGTGGGAATGCCCCACCTCTCGTTTTTGACACTTCCATACAAATGCCATGCATGGGAGCATGTGCGTAGAAAACAAATCGTGCCTAGGCAAATTTACAACTTCACAACTGTTATCTCACAAATGTAGAACACTATCAGGCGGTTTATCAGACCCTCTCAGTTTACACTGGAAAAATATCTTCTAACCAATCTTCTCACTTACCTGGGCCAAGTCCTGCCAGGTCATGTCCAGGTGTGTGTGTGTTTAGGTGCATGTGTGTGTGTTTGTGGTCATGTGCAGGTGTGTGTGTGTGTTTTTTACGTGCGTGTGTGTGTTTGTGTGCATGTACAGGTGTGTGTCTGTGTATGTGTGTTTGTGTGTGTTTACATGCACGTGTTTGTGTGTTTGTAGAGGTGTGTGTCTGTGTGTTGGTGTGTGTGCTTGTGTGGGTGTGTGTGTTTACATGCACGTGTTTGTGTGCATGTAGAGCTGTGTGTCTGTGTGTTGGGGTGTGTGTGTGTGTGTGTTTACATGCGCATGTTTGTGTGTATGTAGAGGTGTGTGTCTGTGTCTTGGTGTGTGTTTGTTGTCTGTGTCAGACAGTTGGGGGGTTACAGGCCAGACTGGGTCTGGATTACACTGTCTGGGTACCAGGTCTGGAAAGTGCAGCCAAGCACAGGGGTCTAGACATAAGACGTTCATCCCTCTCTTTCTCTTTGTTTTTTCTTGTCTCTCTCACTCCTTCTCTCACTCTTTCTCTCTCACTCCTTCTCTCCCTGTATCAGACAGTGAAGAGGGCTGTCCATTAACTCCGCTCTGCCAATCATCTGGCGTCATAATGAAAGGTGTGGCCACGCAACCCAGCGTCACAACCCCCCCCCCCCCATCCCCCCCCCCCCCCACCCCAAAGACGTAGGGGGGGGTGGGGAGTGGGGGGGTGTCAGAGGGGGCCAGATTTTGAAAAGGCGATTTAAACGGGGGCACAGACACTAAAACATATGTCGCTCCTGAGGTGGCCATCGTGCTAATTTCACCACGGGTTGCTGCCAGGCCCTGCCAGGCCACTGTGCGTCTGCAGGCGGGCCTTTTACGGCGACCCCAAGGCTGCCAACAGACTGCGCTGGTCAATCAGTACACCGCAGGAGAATGGAGAGAAGAAAGCATAGCGAGAGGGGAGGGGAGGGGAGGGGAGGGGAGGGAGGGAGGGGTAGATATAACAGGGGGAGAGAGCAGTAAAGAAAAGAACAAGTGAAAATCATCCAGTCGTATGTGTCCCCTTACATGCCAAATATGTGTGCTTATTAGTGGTCTAGTGATAAAAATAATAGGTGGGTAAACTGTATTTGCAGAGTTAATAAAAGCTGGATAAACATTTCACAATTATAAAAAGGTGGGAAATCCCTGTTTTGTAGTTTTTTTTTTTTTGTGTGTGTGTTTACGCTTCACTTCACAACTGAAGTACATGGACTCCTCAATCTGCGGAAAGAAAGTGGATGAATGCAAAGATAAGATAAATGTAATCTAGGGGAAATCTAGTTACAGAGACATAAAGAGAGAGAGAGAGAGAGAGAGAGAGGGAGAATCCAAGACATTGAAAGCTTTTCAGATAAACAAACAGTAACACTATTAGGGAGAACGGAGATATTTTACAGTAATACACCAGTGATATAAAGTGATATACCTACCGGATAGCTAAAATAGGCTGTGTAGTGCTAAGAGAGAGTGTAGTGAACGTCAGTGGGAGAGTGTGTCCCTGACCTCTTGGCCCTCATCTTGAGTGTGTAATGAACAGGTGGTGCCATGCACATTTGAGCACGCCTGTGTTTTGTGTGAGTGGTTTTACGTGTGCGTCGTGTGTGCGTGTGTGTGTGTGTGTGTGTGTGTGTGTGTGTGGGTGTGTGTGTGTGTGTGTGTGGGTTTGTCACTTTCCAGACCTGGCTGTGTGTAAATTCCTTGTCTCACACAGAGGGAAGGAGGAGCTGTTTTTTTACTGCCCTCGTGGCCCCGTGGCTTTCCCTGGGCTACTCGCCATCGCTCTCCCTCTCTGTCACCGCCCCCCCCCCCCGCCCCCCCCCCAACCACCCCCATCCCAGTCTACCCACGTACTTTATCCTACCCTAACCTAACCTACCCTACCCTACCCTTCTCTAGCCTGGCCTGGCCTGGCCTGGCCTGGCCTGGCCCTCACCCCTGCCCTGAATGCCACCCATCACCCCGCCGGGCACCTCTGCCCTCTCGGGTCCCCGTGCGGTTATGCCCCCCGGCTCTCCCCTCGCCCCCTCATACTAGCCCTCACCTCTCTGGCCCCTCATACTACCCCTCACCTCTCTGGCCCCTGGTGGCCCTCACTCACCTCTCCTCACTCCACTATGCTCTCCTCTTGTCTCCACTTCTCGTCACTCCACTCCACTCCTCTCCTCTCCTCTCCTCTCCTCTCCACTCCTCTCCTCTCCTCTCCTCTCCACTCCTCTCCTCTCCTCTCCTCTCCTCTCCTCTCCTCTCCACTCCTCTCCTCTCCTCTCCTCTCCTCTCCACTCCTCTCCTCTCCTCTCCTCTCCTCTCCTCTCCTCGCTCACCCTGTCCCTGTCCCTGTCCCTCTCACTGCTGCCACTTCTGCCCCTGCTGTACCACCCCCTGACCCACTCCAGCCACCCCCCCCCTTACACACACACATACACACACACACATAAACACATACACACACACACACACACAGGACACACACACATGCACACACACACACTCACACACAGAACACACACATAAACACATACACACACACACACACACAGGACACACACACATGCACACACACACACTCACACACAGAACACACACACACACACACACACACACACACACACACACACACACACACACACACACACACACACACTATACCCCCTCGGTCACCCCCTCTGGATGATGGATGAGGGGACAGGTTGCTGGTGTCCCGAGGGCTCACAGGCAAACTGACTCCCCGTTTATGCACATATTTGTGTTTATTAAAGCCCCTTCTCTTTCTCCCCTCTTTCTCTCTCTCTCTCCCCCTCTTTCTCTCTCTCTCTCTCTCTCTCCCTCTCTCTTTCCCCTCTCCAGGGCCCCTGAGGGGAAGACTCAGAGGGTCACTGCCCAGCGGGAGGGAAGGCATCTGGGTGCTGCTGCCATGACCACTGCCTCTGGTAGTGCTGCTGTCGCTATTCAGAATAAAGGGGGTTAACGGCCAGGTCTCACACATAAACAGCCCCTTTATTCCAGCTCCTAAACACACATAATGCAGTAAGTAAGGGATAATTTGTATTGTCTGCCAGTCAGTATTGGAAAATGTCCCAACAAGGCATCCTTGGCAGCAAACAATACATTATCCTGCTTGTAGATAGATAGATAGATAGATAGATAGATAGATAGATAGATAGATAGATAGATAGATAGATAGATAGATAGATAGATAGATAGATAGATAGATAGATAGATAGATAGATAGATAGATAGATAGATAGATAGATAGATAGATAGATTTTTGTTCTAGATAGATTGTTTGAGATTTTGCTGCACTAAAATATATTAAAATTAAAAAATATATTAAAAAATGCTGATTATTGGGCAGGCACATTGAAAGTCAGGGGATCACTCCAAGGCCAAGGGATAAGATGTTAAGAAGACCCTCTTGGGAAGAGGTGCTGCTTTATTAATATTATTTAGCCACCCCATGATAAATAAGGTGAAAAAACAACCAATATTTCTGCAAGGAAGCTTTGATAGTTTTGTATCTGATTACAACAGGAGTGTAGATACAGAAGAGTTCTGACACACCACTCTCTGCATTTCACTGCAGTGAGTCTCCCCCTCTCCCCTCAGTAATTTCACCGCCATGTGACGAGTCATGGACAGACGAGGTTAAAATGCTGCCGGTTCACTCGGATCTAGTCTTTCCTCATCAGCGCTGAGATGAAAGAGCGGGCCGATGTGCAGGCACTTTCCCATGGTGCTTTGCGGGTGGGTCTATTGGGGGCGGAGGGGCCGCAGACAGTCTCTAATGAAAGGGGTTGCGCGGGTAAATATCACCTCGGCATCCTCCGCACTCTGACTTCCTGAAGAATGGGGCCAAACGTGTTTTTCTCTTAAGACAGGTGTGATGCTGGGGAGGCCTGTAGATCACACACGGGCCCCACTTGCCAGCACAGAGGAAGACAGAGAAACAGAGAAAGACAAAGAAAAAGATAGAGGGAGAGAGAGAGAGAGAAAGAGAGAGAGAGAGACAGAGAAAGGGGAAGGGGAAGGGGTTGGGATGGTATGGTGACAGGAGAGGAGAGGAGAGGAGAGGAGAGAACAGGAAGCAGAAGAATGCACAAGCACTGCTGCGAGAAAGTGCAGAGAGAGATCTTAATTGCAGGGCAGGGCGTGTGTGTGAGCCTTTGAAAGGCTCCTCTTTTATGAGCTTCGAAGCAAGAGCGAGGGTCTTTTAAACATGTCTGTTAAATTCATGCGAAGCGATTGAGCAATGCAGCAGGCCTGTTTGCGCGGAGGGAAAGACAGCGAGAGCGCCGCTTGTGTGCTCTGACCTCACCGTGTGTCACACAGGTAATAGCAGTGAGATATGACATCATCCCAGTCGGCGACTACCTCCTGGGACAACAAAAATGGCACCAGACCCATCTTTAAATGGTCGTCAGTCCGTGTTTAAACAGTCTCAACCCTCCCCAACCCAACCCATTCCCGCACACCTCTGTCTCTCTCTCTCTCTCTCTCTCTCTCTCTGTCTCTTTCCTTCTTTCACCCTCTGTTGTTTTTCGGCCTGTTATCGGGGATGGCCTGAGGTTGGCGTCAGAGGAATATTAACAGCCCCGGGAACAGTACTAATTGCACAGGACTGACGCTGTTGACAGGGCGGTGTCCACTGGCCTTTTGTTTGCCTCTCGCCAGGCTGACGCACCTCATTTTGCCCCCCCCCAACGCCCCCCCCCCCCTCATGGATTTTACTGCCCCTTTGGAATTTACAGTGGAGCCACTCAATACAATACAATCACCCCCCCCCCCCCACACACACACACACACAAACACACCCACGCCTGCCTTCACAACATCCCTGTCACTCACTTACTCTACTCACTCACTCACTCACTCACTCTCTCCCTCTCTCTTCCTGTCTCTCTGTCTTTCTTTGCTCTTATCTCTCTGGCTCTTACTCCCTTTGTTCAGACACAGATTTCACCATTCGCACTAGTTCACATTATCTCCACCGCTCCTTTGTGCCCTGTTTCCTAATGCAGTCAGTCAGTCAGTCAGTCAGTCAGTCAGTCACTCACTCACTCAATTCCTTTGCTTCCTCCTGCACTGACAGTAGACTTTTCACTGATCTCTTCTTGCTCTTTGCTCTCTCTTGCTTTCTTTCTTCCTTTTTCTCCTTCCTTTCTTTCTCTTTCAATCTCTCTTTCAATCTCTCTTTCAATCTCTCTCTCTCTCTCTCTCTCTCTCTCTCTCTCTCTCTCTTGTGTTCATTCAAAGATACAATAATATTCACCAATGAGCATGAAGAAATAGGGCGAAGACACACACACACACACACACACACACACACACACACACACACACACACACACACACACACACACACACACACACACACACACACACAAAGCCATGTGCATTAAAACATTGTGGGAACACACACACACACCCATGCACAGTCACACACAAATGCACACACACAAATGCACTCTCTCTCTCTCTCTCTCTCTTTCTCTCTATGTCTCTTTCTCCCTCTCTGTCTCTTTTTCTCTCTTTCTCTTTTCTCTCTCTCTCTCTCCTCTCTCTCTCTCTCTGTCTGTCTCTCTCTCTCTATCTCTCTCTCTCCTCTCTCTCTCTCTGTCTCTCTCTCTCTCTCAGGGGGCTGCTGGTTTTACGGTGTCCCTCTGTGGCCTGCTGGGCTGACAGCTTGTTGCAGTCTGCTGAGTCCACCCTGTCCCCCAGGCCTGATTGTCTGCAACTAATCAGACCCTCCATCCCCTTCACACACACACACACACACACACACACACACACACACACATACACACACACACACACACACACACACACACACACACACACACACACACACTCTCTCTCACACACACACACACACACACACACACACACACACACACACACACACACACACACACACACACACACACACTAACCACCACCATGACTACCTTCTTTACCGCCTCTGAGCACCAGTCACTCAAGCCACCTAATCAATCAGTAAACCAATCAATCAATTAATTAATCAATCAAACCATCACTCGGAGGGCGCACATGCACACACAAACAGCCAGTCAAACACACACACACACACACACACACACACACACACACACACACACACACACACACACACACAAGCACACATACACATACACACATGCACACACAAACAGTCAGTCACACACACACACACACACACACACACACACACACACACACACACACACACACACACACACACACACACACACACACATACACACACACACACTCTCTCTCTCACCCAAGGAGAGTGATCCAGATGAAGTTCAGTGTAAAGCTGTGTTTAGAGGGTTGCTATGCGTGCTGTTGTCTCACAGGTTGTGTAACTCCGAAATAACTCACCCTTGTGGCTTCACGAACTTGTGGGGAATCCCGCCGAACTGGTCAGTGGGAGAGAATTCTGAATTGCCGTCTGCCTTTGATGAGAAAGGCATTCTGATCAGCATCGCCAGCCTACATTTTTTCTTCACAGCTGCCTCCTCTTTCCCGTCCACTGTGTAGGGCCTTACGGAAGAGAAAATGCAACAATTCTTTGTTTCTGATTACACAAACCTGTATGTCCAGTGTCCCTGGTCCATGTCCTCGGTGATAATACCCTTTAAATACCAATACATCAGAATCAGAATAAGAATTACAATCGGTTTTATTGGCCAAGTACACTTACATACACAAGGAATTTGACTCTGGTAGATGTTAGTTCTCTGTACATTCTACATATAGACATGTAGTAGTATAAATGCAATACAATATATGATACAATACAACAAGTACAAATAGTCATACTGTACAATACAGACAACAATATAGTAGGTACATAGGTGCCTATATGTATATTGTTCTCTATATTGTACGGCTAAAATAGAATTGAATTTAGGAAGACTGCCTCTGTGCTTTACCTTGGGCCTTGTGTATTTATCCAGTTCATTACACAGCTACCCAAGTGCTCCTACTGGTTTACATTTTTGTGTTGATTATTGCTTCCCAAGGCCCTAACCTTGGGTTAAAAACATAAGTGAAGGCAGGACTATTTTTGGGGGGTCAGTACCCCCTTAGCCTCCTGCAAATTATACCTACATTGTTTCCACTAAATTCTGTTAAATGCTATGGTTTAAACTTCAGTTTCATATCAATCTTTGCTCCTCTGCAGTGTCCCAGATGGTTACAGAGAAACGTCAGACTCGCGGTTGTGGCATTAGTCCATTCAGTTCAATGGAACTTCTACTGAAGTCCTCTATTGACATCTGTATTTGGCAATGACCACGCAACATGAGTGTTTCTTGTGTGGGCACATCTGGGTTTGAATCACAATGGAGGCTGCTGATACGATGTGGGGCCTTGGTGCCACTTGAGGGAAGCAAAAAAAGGTGACGGCGTGACAGATGAGGGGAAAAGAGAGAGGCCAGCGAAAGGAAAACCTGGAGGCCGAGATTGAGCCCAGTCACCCCCCCCCCCCCCCCCCCCACACCCAGGCTTTTCCATTTGGACTTGCGACCGAGGAAGCCCCTGGAGGGGCGCGAAAAGCACGCTAGCACGCAGCCCAGATGCCTGCAGATAAGCAGCCCAGAGCAGGTGGGTGTGGGAAAGGCAGGCAGGCAGGGATGAGTGCGGGGCTCGGGCTCAGTCAAGGGCCATCTGTGGAACGGCCGGCTGGGGAGAAGCGAGTCAGCGAGGGGTGAGTCAGCCACAGCCACACGGCTGAGATTCAGGGGTCACTGGTGTGTGAAGTGTGTGTGTGCGTGTGTGAGTGTCAGTGTGTGTGTTGGTGTGTTAGCGTGCCTGTGTGTGTGTGTGTGCGTGTGTGTGTGTGAGTGGATGTGTGTTAGTGTAAATTTGCACTTTAATGTTTAATGTTTAATGTCCTGTGTTGTCTACGCATGGGATAGTAAGAAACATAATTCCGATTTCTTCTATGTCTACCACATGTGAAGAATTGACAATAAAGCTGACTTGGCTTGATTTGACTTCAATGTGTGTGTGTGTGTGAGTGTGTGTTAGAGTAAATGTGTGTGTGTGTGTGTGTGTGTGTGTGAGTGTGTGTGTGTGTGTGTGTGTGTGTGTGTGTGTGTGTGTGTGCATGTGCGTGTGATGCACGTTGACCCCTCTGCAGCCTCTTTACTAAGAAACAAGATGAGTGTTCCCTTACAGGACTTCACACACAAACAAACACACACACACTAAATGTACTCACTGTCTCCAACAGAGAATAGTTAAAACTAAGAAACAACTTTTTCCATTAGTGCTCTTTGTTATATAACTCTGGCTCTTCTGTCTATAAAGAACTATCTCCAGATTTCAGACACACACACCCACCCACACACACACACAACACACACACTGTTTGTGGCTCTCTCCTGTCTGTATAGGAGTGGCTCCTGTCTCTGCTAACACATACACACACAGACACACACACAGGCACACACACACACACACAAAGACACACACACACATACACACACACACACACACACACACACACGTAACAGGCACCACTCTTCAGCTGCTGAAGGCCAGCGGCTCCAGTCTCCTCATTTATTTGGGGATTGTTTGGAGAAAGGCCTGTTAATGTTTCCCGCAGTGCAAACAACGTGACGTGTGATTTATTGAAATTAGCGATGAAGGAAATGTTCTTTTATAAATCAACGTGCCCCTGGTCGACCCGGCATTAACCCCTCCACTCTCAAACCACCCCACCCCCCAACCACTCAGTTTCACCTTCCCACTTACTGTCAATGCGTGGGCCCTCTTACTAACTTGCTCTGTAGCCTTCACTCTCTCTCTCTCTATCTCTCTCTCTCTAACTTTCTCTCAGTCTTTCTTCTGTGTCATGTGCAAACACACCTCTTTTACTCTCCTGCTCTCACTACTCTCTCCTTTGCTTTCTCACTTACTACACACACAGGCACATAGTAACCATAGTAACACAGACACAGACACACACACACACACACACACACACACACACACACACACACACACACAGATACACAGATACACTCACTCACCCTCACTCACACACACAGATACACTCACTCACACACACACACACACAGATACACAGATACACTCACTCACACTCACTCACACACAGATACACTTACTCACACTCACTCACACACACACACACACAGATACACTCACACACACACACACACACACACGCACACGCACACACTCACTCACTCACACACACACACAGGTGGAGGAGTCAGGTGGTGGCCGGCCGCTGCTGGCTGTTTAGCTCAGATGGTTTTGTTGACGTGCTGGCCTGTGAGCTAACCGGCTTTAGCGGGGCTAACGCTCGCCATTCTCCCCTTAAGCCCCCGGCCCCCTTTAGCGGCTTAGCCACAAACCGCTCACTCGCGCCCATCTGATCCGCCACACCACAACTGTCTGTCTCTCACCAGGAAAGAGGCGCCCTCGGGACACCACACCACACTGCCACTAGCCATAGGAACGGCCAATCAGTTACAGCTACAGGTATAGTATTTAACAAATGTTTGTTATCCAAAGCAACGTACAACCACATGTGCGTTGTTTTACAACCAAAGCTACAAATTACAATCTTATTATAACAGTCTTATTTTATGTGACAATACATGCTAGCTGATGGGTGTATTTAGCAGACACTTTTATCCAAAGCAACATCCAATGCTACACAAAAACTATTATATAAACAAAAAATAGGTAATTTATGGAAATATAACAAACAACATATAATTAATATGTTCTGTATGAATTTTATGAAACAGCCTCACCACAACGGTGACAGCAGAATCTTTAGCTCTGGCACTGTTGTTGCTATGTGTTTGTTTTTACTATTGCCTGCTTGCAAATTTATTTAAACAAAATCTAGTCTAATTTCATATGGAAAAGTGCACGTATGTCTATTTTCTTATTTATAGGCCAGCACTAAATTAATTTAGTGATTTAAATTTAAAAGTTTCAAATCAAAGGTTTTAATTGAGTAGTTTTAATTCTTGTTTACAAGGGTGTAGTTTAGTGAGATAGGGCATGGGATGGTGTTGTCCCTGATTTGGAAACACATTTAAACTAAGAATAATAAGAACCAGTGATGTCCTCACTACAATAAAAGTAAGGCTGACTGCCAGTCTAAGACCAAAAATCAAGGACGGTAGTTGGGAAACTAGTCATGAGCGGATCCAGAAAGGAGAGGGTCCTATAAAGGTTTGTCCTGCCTGGAAGCACAGAGATGATGTTGCACCTCAGGATTCCATGTTTTTCCCCTGTTTCAACAGAAAGAAAAGGGGAGAAGTTGCTTGCTTGATGTGTGTGGAGATGAACACTTGTTTTTTTTTGTGGCCTAGCTTTTCTCCAGATCCTTACTCAGAGTATAATCTAATTTGTGAATAGACATCGTCGCACAGCCGCAAAGCCCAAAATAGACAATATTTCCATGGAATCTCTTTGGACCTACGTCCAAACCATGTCAACATGGATGCTTCTCTGGTGTATTGGAGCCTTGTGTGTGTAAGTGTTGTCATATTTGCGCACACGCACACACAAACACATACACACACACACAGCGAGTTCAGTGAGTCCCCTTGTCTCACTGCAGCTTCACAAGGTCCTTCTATGAAGTCAAGATTTTGCACAGTGATGACTTAGCCACACATTAATGGTATATGAAGAGACTAAATAATGAATATGTTCAAACAAGCCGGTGAAGGTCCTGTCCAAAAGCATGATGGGGTCCCCAACTGTTTCACCGTCTCCCTGACAGCACAAGGCACCAGAGGGCAGATGTTTGGAACCCACGGGGAGGTTATACAGCACAAACAAAAACAAAAACAAACTGAGGAATGCAGCTATTCACTGTAGCGCTATTCACCGCAGAGATAAAAGTAAAAACTCGATGAACTCAGGTGCTGCGGGTGAATAGATGTGGATTAGGGGACGCGAATGATTGCCCCGGGGGGGAAGGGTGAGGCCGGGGCCAAGAGAAAGGCCAACTGGTGCATTTCCATTTTCATTGAGTGCGGCCAGGAGCCATTATCAGCTTAGCGTAGCTTTCTCAGCGGCCAGCTTAGCTTAGCATGGCTAAGAGAAGGCCAGCAAGGCCACGCTAAGGAGCCAGAGAGGAGACTTAAGAAGGGGGGGGGTTCTGAAGATGACCATAGGATTGTCCTTGATGACCTCCTACACGCCATCCTGTGTCTCGTGAACCCAGTAACCTTCTCGAGCCTGGCCATGCTAGCGTGGATGGAGTGGGGGAAAGGGGGGGCACACATCTCAAACTCTCTCTTCCTGTTGTTTCCTCTTTGGTGCTGGCTATCCATCCTGACCCCTCGTTCTCACACCCACGCACACTTAGAGTCTGAATGACCGTAAGCACGACCACGTACACACGTACACAAACATACGCATGCAAACAGACACAGACACATACACTTAAGAGCGCTTGCGTGAAGACCAAAGTGCGCATTTCCCCTCCTGTTTGTACGCATTTCCTCTCTAGTTACTTTCTCTACCTTCTTCCCTTACTCTGTTTCCTCTCTCTCTCTCTCTCTCTCTCTCTCTCTCTTTCATTTTCTCCTTCTATTCCCCTCACTCTCACTACCGTTTACATCAGTATGTGTATACATGCTCTTGGTCTTACCCTCTCTCTATCAAACACGGACGTGCACACACACGCACACACATGCACACACACACACGCACGCACACACATGTTGTAAGTGCTGGCACACACTCCGACACACATGTTTCTCCGTCCCGTGATTGAGACAGATTGCGCGCGGTAGCGGCGCTGGAATTTTAGGGGACGAGGCGGCCGAGATTGCTCCTGCACGTGGAGACTTTAATCAGGGAAGGCCTTGTCCTGGACAAATTTGTGGCCCCCCGTTCCCTAATTCATCTCGCCACCGGCGTCCTTGGGCTGTCTCCGCCACTAATGAAAAGGTTCACACACAGTGAAGGTCAACATGGCCCCATCTCCTCACCTCCTCGCCTCTGGTGTCTCTACCTTGCTTTTCTTTTTTCTCTGCCTTTCTTTCCTTTCCTCCTCTCTTTTCCTCATTCTCGTTTTCTCAGTCCTCTCTTTTCTTTCTTTCCTTCGTTCCTTTCTCTGTTTTCTGCCACGCTTCCTTCTCTGGTCTTTCCTTCCCTCCTTCTCCATACCTTCATCCAGCATGTGGCCTGTCTTTTGATAGATTCCTACTAACTCCTCCACCATCTCCTTCCCTATGGACTCTTAATGTTAGAACTTATGCTCTTAAAGTACATTAAAAGCACAGCTCATTTTTATCATTGATAACCTTTCGTTTTTCATGAACACTTTTGGTTTATGTGTGTATGTGTGTTTGTGCATGTGTTTGTGCACATACTGTATGTGTGTGTGTGTGTGTGTGTGTGTGTGTGTGTGTGCGTTGCTGATGATGCTCCATCGACCCACACACAGTCATTCTTAAATATGACAACACCACTACAACCTGAGAATAAACTCTTATGGGGAGCATCTCAGAGAGGCATTAAAGAGAGAGAGAGAGAGAGAGAGAGAGAGAGAGAGGGGGGAGAAGAGAGTGAAGAGTGAATAGCGATGG